>JAYKKI010000027.1:21664090-22307272 GCA_039881145.1 Druceiella hillmani | reverse complement strand
ACGCATTAAATAGTCGAATAAGTGGAATGAAATTGAAACTAATAATAATAAGACTGCGAGATAATTGATTATGAATATAATGATAGAATAACTACGGCAGAGCAACTTTAGAATTATAATGTGTACACAAATTTACATAAATAACCTAAAATATGTCTAATATGAATAGAACCCGCGCTTCAAGGCTTTCGTACCCATTTAAGCTGTTATAAACATTTAAGAGTACATAGTATTTCTATTGAACTATTTTTCATAATGTAAATTTATTCAGTAGTTTTGAAAATAAGGGGCAATGCTAAATTTTCACATATCTTTGAATATTTTTTCAAAATCCAAATTGAAATGTTTGTGTGTAAAAAATTGAGATCTTTATTTACCCCATATTTAAATTTTATGTTTAAAAAATGGAGAAAGTTAGAAAAAAATATATGGGTTAATAAGGTCCATTACTATGCCAATTTCAAGCTTCTACATTATATATCTAGTCCCTGCGGAAATTATTTGAAAATATAAAAAAATATAAATATATTGCATGCCATGCGTTCATAAGCATAAAAACACAATGTATTATATTTCAATGTTGACATCTACAATCATTGCTATAGTTTCCCTACAGCCTTTGCGTGGGCTTCCAAAAACCCCTATTTCTTCGTAATTTTAAGTTTAGTAGTGTCAGAATTAGGATACATTATTTTCATTATATTTTTTCATATTTTCCAGAATATCTCTGAGGATATGGTACCCAAAATTATTAAAATAATTACCCTATAATAAGTTCTTTCAAACAATGCGCTACAATATACATGGAATTTAAAAAACATTTGAGTTCTTGTCCCTTTCTCTCTAAAATATTTTTATGAATATTTTTGAGTCTAAGCGAATGAAGTAAGTGTGGGTTAATATGTTTTACTACAATACCAAATTTTAAGCTTTTATGTCAAGTGATTTCTGAGAAGAAAACAACAGTAATAGACAAACGTAAATATTGGAGAAAGTACGAATGAAGACCTCATCTTACGAAACATGTGGCTGATCTTGTAAAGTTTTTCATTCATTTTACCTTTCTCTATATTATTAATTACGTCTGATATGTATATATATATATATATATATATATATATTTGTATACAGGTTTTGATGGCTCGATGCAAAATCGAAAGGGGTTGATAGCTTAAGCTATTTTAAGGTTTTTAAGGTTTGTTTTAACATTTTTATTTAAAGTTTTCTTAAGTTTCTATTTTAAGGTTTTCTTTTTAAAAATCCAAAATTTGATACTTAATTCCTAATAGAGTTCCTGTAAACGTTGGTACGTCAATATTTTTTATTTATATAATGTATAGCTAATTTAAAGAAATAGGTTCCAAGCATCTATGTCATCAAAAAAATACTAGAGACTTTTGAAGTTTACAAAAATTTTTAAAATTGCAGAAAACTGTTTGTTTGTAGCATTTAATAAACTGTTAAATATAAAACTTTAAGTAATAGACACTATGAAATAAAATTATTTATATCTAAGTACGGTCAATCCAACTATAATTACACCAATAGTGTGGAAAGACTCACAAATATTTTTAATCAGACCGACCGTAACACAACTAACTTGGGGTGCATCTCGGCGCAAATTAACAAGTCGGTATTACAAAATGTATGGGTAAATAAAAAAAATTTTTTGAATAAACATTTTTCTCTTCTGCTGTTGTGTGAATCTAAATTAATTTTTATACAAATTATAGAAGACATATTTTACAGTTTTTTTTTTATATAAGCATTTTACTGTTTTTCTTTACGTTTTAAATTACAATTGTTTGGAATGAATCCTTTACACTAACCCCTCTCTAGCTATTTTGCAAGAAATAAGTTGCAAAAACCGGATTTTCATGAAATAAATACATGAAACAAATAAAAAGTGATACATATAAGTTATAGATGAGGGTTTGATCTATTTTTCCATATTAAAATCATTATACTACTATATTCCCAAGGTTTAGAATAAGCATAGCAAAAATTAAAGTTTTTTGTCACAAATGTAAATACTCCCTTATCCTATCCCTCCTATCGGCCCTCTTTTTTTGAAGATATAAGGAGTTTTTCATAACAGTGTAGTGGATTTTTTCAGGATACAACATGCAAAACATGGTTTCGATAGGATAGACAAACTGTCCATACTTTTAACACCTCTATGCCACTCATCCATCAAGTTTTCCCCAACAAATAGGTCTCTCAATGGCGAACAATTTCTTGTCCTGATCAATCTCACAGTGCTGATTTAATTCTAATAGGTTTCATTTTGTGGGGTTGTTGTTGAACTGGTAGAAAATAATTAGAGAGAAGTCGACAACATCATTGACTAACTCGACCTGTAGTCATAAATAATTTCAGTGCTTGTTTACTAGTGTGCCGTAACTGTGATGGTTTATATCTAGATTACATTATTTTTTAAAAATAATATTTATAGTTTACTATTTGTAAATTCCAATAAAATGTATTTGTATACCATTAATAGATTTTGATTTATTTCTTTTTCAAAATTTCAAGGACTTATATACGAATATCTTGGAAAATGTGTCCTGTTCTAAAATTAAGAGCAGATGTGCTAACAACAAGTAAATATATCGCGTTGGGAGAGAAAAGTCTTATGAAATTTTATTTATCATAAACTGTTGTCAGCAAATATAATAAGTTTATTTATGAACTCATCCTTTGTTACAGGCGACTCAAAATGTATATTTGCTACGATATTATAGATATACTCCTGGAGTATAAAACTACAATGTTTATAATTCTGTTGCTGTGCTTTCTCTACTATCATTACACGAGCACTTTCTCATTCTTCAAAAAGCGTGGAATTCATTACAAGGCTCCTACCATAATTGTGGGAAACGTTGGAGAAAGAGTACGAATGAAGACCTCATCTTTTGAATTTCAGTTGAAACTTTATAAAGATTTTGAAGGTTGGCCATACGCAGGTATGTTTGTTAACTTTATTTTGTTTATAAAAAACGTTTTATTTTCAGTCACGTAAATGAAATTGAGAATATGAATGCAAACTTATAAAATATACAGAAAAAATGCCAGTAAGCAAAGAAAATGACCTACTGGGTACGATATAAAAAGAGGTTACCAAAGTTTTTTGCCCCTAACCCACTTGCCAATTTATTTTTGTCCATAGACACCTACTACCTGCCTGATATTGAATTTTCCTAAACATATTAAAGTCTCATGTGTTAATCATAGTTGACATATATTTGCACATTACGATATGATATTTTTTGAAGAATGGACAATTGTAAAAAAAAATATGTATAATTTTTACTCAAATCTTTATTGAAAAGACATAAAATTTAAGTAATTATTTGGATTTAGGAAGAAGTAAATCAGAAGCTAGTGAAATTCTTAGTCAAAATTGTTAATGGGTAATATGAGCCTGATAATAATTTTTCAGTATTTGGCTTCAAATTAGTGAGGTACATTCCAAATCTCCACATCTGATAATTCACAACCAATTTCTTTTTTCATAAGAAAATTGGCAACTGCACAATAGTTCTTTCCCCCAGGGTATGAAAATGGTTAAACTATGGAAAACTTCCTTGCAATAAATGTACAATGCATGATACGCCAATGGTATAACCTTCTGAAGCCAAAACTGCTGATACTGCCGGTATGGAAACTTGTATAAACCTGCATCTAAATGTAGCACGCCATAAAGCAGATGCTAAAACAATTTTATGAAGTATGAAATAATATTTAATCATATCTCTATGACACACACAATCCATGTTAGGTGTATTGTCATTTGTGCAATGCCTGAATGATGAAGATGACTTGTTTAAATGGAGTTCACTCACATAGACCACCACTTATGTCTTGTGGACCTCAATATCTTTTTCTCACTGACGTAGAACCCCAGCAAATAGTAATCTTGCCCTGGGGGTTCATATAGGCCTCTTTGGGAATCATTGCTATAAAAAGATTTAATTTTTGACAGTTTTAGAACAAAGGCAAGAGGAAACTTTTGCTATGTAGATATATGATGGGTACATGGGATGTATAATTTATTTTTAGAATGTTTCATGTGATAACAATTTAAAGGAAGATTTAGTCGTTTTTGATTTAAACATTTGAACCATTATGGCTGCCTTAAATTAACATTTGAAGAATTATAGACAATTCCAATGTACTTCATCCGACCACCGACTTTCGCATAAATTTTTTACAACCTTTATTAGGTCAGAACCTGTAGCAGGACTTACACCTATTCGACTACCATAGAGACATTATGTCTTTCACTTTTTGTTTACTATACGTTTGTGATTCATCTGGGAATGATGTATCACTTTATATTTTGAATGGCCCAAATGTCAAAATTTAGTTTGGAATAGTGTGTATTTGAAAAATATGAACTATTTATGATAAGTATTTATTATTATTTATACAAAAAATTCATTAAACCTTGTAGTCGGAAATAGAAACTATACGATTAAAGATCGAATAGCGACTTGTGTCGTTATATGGATAATTCTTGTTTTTAATTGACAAAAAATTAGTTCAATCTATTATAAACCAGATCAAGAATAACTTTCAGTTGTTATCTTTTAATGTTAAATCGATTTGCAAAATGTATTAATTATACAATCTTTTAGTAGAAATATTCTGTGGTTATTATGTGAAATATTCTGTGGTTATTATGTGATATTATGTGGTATATAGTATATAGGATAAGTAATAGATTTATTTTAAAGGAGACTTCTAACAACAAAATTACATTATTTCTTTGATCAAAAACTATTTTCAAACATTTTTGTGTAATTAGTGGAGTCTGTTGCTAAATTGTTAGATAAATTATAAATGGAAATCCTTTTAAAAACATGATCCCAGGAGATAAATGATTCAAAGGGTTTTTGAAAGGTCACCCAAAAATTTTATGTAAATTACCTTAAGAAAAGTTTATGCTTGATATACGAAGAATGTTTAATAGTGACGAGGGTGACATTTACTTGAGTCCTAAAGAACAGTTGGTGCTAATCAGAAAGGAATGCAATTTGGAAAAAATTGTGGAACTTTAATGACAAAAAGGAATGTTTGACTTTAGTGATTACAATTAGCGCTGATGAAGTAACGTCGCCTCCTGTGATTTTGTATGCTTATAAAAGAAGGATAATCCCTCAATTCAGACTAATTACCCTAAGAATTATGCAGCAGGAAGTGAGGTTGAGGCTGGATCAAAGTGTCAGCAAAGATGTTTATCTAAGTATTGTACAACAGGAAGTGAGATTCAAGCTCGATCTCAAGTGCAGCTTTCTAAAAATATGCAGCAAAAATGTTTTATCCCTGAATTTCTTTTCCACTAATAGGTGCCATTGATTGAAATTCTTCAAGCTTAAAATCATATAAAACAGCACTATGTAAAAAATAAATAATATTAACTGCTTTTTATCCTGTATATACAATGTACAGGTGTTTTTTTATTCATAATGCTCTTAATGAAGTACCTTACTTCTATTCATGGGAAATTAAGTTAGCTAATATATATTTATACTCTAATGATGCACTGTACCATAATAAAGACCTTGTAAATTCTTCCTGCAAGAATATTTGTATATAGTGTAATCAATATTAAAGAGTGTTCTCATTTAACAGAATAATTTAAAAAATAGGCTTTAAATTTCTCTTTATTTAAATTAACATAAACAAGACACCGTTCGTTACGCTAATTTTAAAACAAATTATAAATATCTGTATAAAAAAGGAAAGTAGAGCGTTGAAACATACAAAAGAACTACACAATATTGGAAAAAGTATTCCCCTCCTCTGTAGACTTTATAAAATACTATTAAAAATACAGTTTTAAAAACATTTTTATTAAAATATATTTAGTTGTTTCCAATAAATCTCACTTTGAATTCTATAATTTCGTTTTAATTAAATTTTATGTTAATACTATGGGAACTCACTAATAGCATAAGTCCCATCAACCTTTATAAGATTTAAAGCACTCACAAACTTAACATTTACGATCAACATTAATTAATTAATTAAGCAAAAGTATTGAAACAGGGGAGCAATTTATTTTAACTAGGGTATTAACTATTAACATGGGTAACTAGGATATTTGGCAACATTTATGCTTCATTCTACTAGTTGGATCGACACTACAAACTGGATGTAAGAGTACATCACCATATTACAGTGCAAAATAATGGAACTAATTTTAACTAATATTAAACTTGCCTTTTGTAACAGAACTACAAGTAAAATCTAATGGTATAATCTAATTATCAGTATTTTTGTTTGTAATGCCTTAATGTATTTATAAATCAGTAAAATAATTTCTTTATATAAAAAATATCAAAAAACTCTTAAATACTTTTAATAATCTACTGTCTTAGTTTTTCCATAGTTTTTTAAATTATTGTACACGCACAACATTTACAAAAAAATGTATATTTTATTAAATCTAAGATTTAATAGATAATAAATCAAGATAAAAATTTAAATATCCTCCACCAACTGATTATTTTTTATTCATCACTTTAAAATTGAAAATCCATCATGAGTTTGATAAATGACTTTTTATACATTAAACTTCATATTTATAAAAAAAACTTTTAACAGACACACACATGTTACAAAAATTCATTACAAAATATTGTTTATTATAATTAGTAATATTATTATAGTTAGTAATTATAGTTAGTATAGTCAGTAACCTATCATGTTTTTGACATTCAATGTATTAAATGATTAGTGTCCTAAAATCTTTCCATAATCGGGACAATTTATTATACAATTATTATTTTTAGTCAATTTCTTAACTAATGAAGGACACATTTATCTATTTTGACTAAATTAATATATATTTCACTAAATTAATATATATAAGGGAGACGTCCAATTCTTATGATACGGGATCCTGATCTTATAAAAGCAATCTTCATAAGAGATTTTGACCATTTCATGGACAGAAGCATCCTTTCGACTAACGAGCCAAATTATTTGAAACGATCGCTCTTGAATTTAAAAGTAAGTTTCCATACCCGGTGTGAGGATAAAATATGAAATAAGCTTCGAAAAGTAATTTTGTGTTACTAAGGTTAAATAAAATAAAGTATATCTTAATATGTGCGTTTCCAGTTCTTTGCTATGTAAAGAATGGTGAATACAAAATGTTTAGCTAAAGGCTTCTTATACAGGTTGTCCAGTGGCAGATTTCAATGTTTGAAAAATTAAAAAAAAAAACTACACCTCTAATACAAAGTGGGTTTACTTTATAACAACAAATGCGGATTACATTTTTTAAAAACCACATTTTCCAAATGGCGGCCATCGAGTCTGACACACTCTTCGAGTCTAGCACGCATGTTTTCAAAAACGCGTTTGCAGAGCGACTGGGGTATCCTACTGACTTCGGCTCGAATATTTTCTTTAAGTTGTGTCACAGTGCTCGGATTTGTTTTGTAAACAACTGATTTTAAGTATCCCCATAAGAAAAAGTCACATGGGCTTAAATCGGGTGACCTAGGTGGCCACGGTACGGTACCGTTTCGGGACATGTTTTTTTCTGGAAATAACTGCCGCACTGCATTCATGGACATATTAGCAGTGTGAGCTGTGGCCCCGTCCTGCTGAAACCATGTGTTTCGGTTGAAGGATGGACTATTCTGTAGTTCTACTCTGAAAAAGTCATTTAACATCTGGGCATATCTCTCCGAATTCACAGTTACAGTTTGTCCAAGTTGATTTTCAAAGAAATAAGGCCCTATGATTGCAGATGCAGACATGACACACCAGACTGTTACTTTAGGCTTATGTAAAGGCTCTTGATGCATTTGTCTTGGGTTGTGGACATCCCAGTAACGAAAGTTCTGCTTATTCACATATCCTCCAATGTGAAAGTGAGCTTCGTCCTGAAGAATATGTTACCCATCCGGGTAGCAGTACGAAATCTCAAAAACATCACCTCCGCGTAAGTTTTTCTTAATTCAAAGTCAGAATCGTGTAAATCTTGAACATGGATGGAACTTGAGCTTTTTTCGCATTATTACCTGTAAAGTTGATTTCGGAATTCCCAATATAGATGAACGTGTACGCAGTGATAAACGGGGATTTTCAACGACAGAAACCATAACACGCTCTACATTTTCATCTGTGTCTACCAATAGTGTAGGTCCTGGCCTGGGCCTATTTAATGTTGTTTCTGTAGCTCTGAACCTTGCTACCCATGACTGAATAAGGTTGATCGATGGTCCATCACGTAATCGACGAATACTGTAACGATTATTAAATCGACGGCGTGCTATAGACAGCGAAAATTCACTCGAAATGTACGCCTCGACGGCAAAAGCGCGGTGCTCTCCACTCCACTGTTCCATGGCTACTAAAACATCCGCACCGCTTGCGCTTCTAACGACGTCCACCGCGCCCCTCTTATGTGTTGCGTTCAGAAACTATGTTTGTTCAAACTTTGAAATCTGCCACTGCACACCCTGTATTAATTATGTAGAAATTAATGGACGTTGCTTGGAGGCATGATCAATCTTACAATTTCACTTCTGCAGAAAGGGACAGATTTTTATTTCGTTTGAATAAACACTTAAATTCAATCCAAAGGCTGTAGTTTGTATTTGTAGACGTATTTTTTTTATTTTGTATGTATTTTATTTTGTGTGTTTGTATTTGTATTCTCAAGTTGTATTAAAAAACCAACAGCTTTATATTTTAATAAATATTTCTTTTTACGATTCTCGGTACTTAATCAGACTACCATTCATGGCTTCAGAAAACATTGTAACAGAATAATGCCACATCAAACCATTCTAACACACTTCCATCGTATCTCTCAAATTCCACGCTAGGCATGATTTTTTATTTATTCTCTTGACTGTTTGTATCAGACATATATATTTTTCCAATTCCTTAATATTACAGCCAGTCATAATTTTTTACACATTCTCTTGACTACTTGTATCATGCATATATATTTTTCCAATTTCTTAATTTTAGCAAGCTATGATTTTTTACTCATTCCCTTGACTACTTGCATCATGTGTATATATTTTTCCAACTCCTCAATTTTAGCCAGTCATAATTTTTTACACATTCCCTTGACTACATGCATCATGCATATATTTTTTCCAACTCCTTAATTTTAGCCAGTCATGATTTTTTACACATTCCCTTGACTACTTGCTTCATGTCTATATATTTTTCCAGTTCTTTAATTTTAGCAAGTCATGATTTTTTACACATTCTCTTGACTAAATACTTGCATCGTATATATATTTTTTCCAACTCCTCAATTTTAGCCACTCACGATTTTTTACACATTCCCTTGACTATATGCATCGTGCATATATTTTTTCCAACTCCTTAATTTTAGCCAATCATGATTTTTTACACATTCCTTTGACTACTTGCCTCATGTGTATATATTTTTCCAGTTCCTTAATTTTAGCCAGTCATGATTTTTTACACATTCTCTTGACTACTAGGATCATGTGCATATATTTTTCAAACAACTTATTATCATGTTCTGAATTATTAAGCTTCCAAGTCTTCAAATTTTAGTGACCATGTTACAATGGCAAGTTATCTAGGTGTTTAACCATTTACCATTCATAAATAATTAAATATATAGATAAATAATCATAAAAATATTATTTTATGAGCCTCTTAAACTTTTACAAATTGCGACACATTACTACAAGTGTTTTTCAATTTTAGTTCAATAAAATATCTAAAATAATCTGAGGCTTCACGCGGATATTTATCTATTTGTAATAAAAAAACTATGATATCATTACTTCTAGGGAGCAGAATGGAAATCCGTAAGAAGTATATTAACACCAAGCTTTAGTTCAGCGCGCTTAAGAGGAATGACTCCATACATCAATGAATGCGTCTCACAAATGGTAGAATCATTGAAGGCCAATGAAAAAGGTAATCTTTAATTACTTCTTCTATCAAATGGTAGCTCAGAGTTCCCTTTGTTGTTCCCTTTATTAATAAATGAAAGTGATGTTCATAATAGATGAGTGATATGCAAGTTTTAAATATTCTTTTCCTCGCGGGACAAAGAATATGCTAATTATATTACTCGTGTAATTGGATACTAAACACTCATACAATGTAAATTAGCAATATTAGTATGGGCAGTACTAACATAATACATAACTATACATAATATCTTATATATAAAAAAATTAAATTATATTGTTTACAACAAAACAATTCTCAATCTTCATCATGGTAAAAATATTTTTTTATTCGATATTCAAAACAAAATAACTGAAATACAAGAAAGCGGTTTAAATGATTTACACACATCTAGCGGACGACCCATAGCGGACCATCTGCTCTATTTGCAAATACTTTAAATTTATGTGACATAAAACAACGGACTAAATAAATAGTATTGCCTTAATACATCCGCTGCGATCGTCCACTCGATGTACATAAACACAAAGACTTTAATGGCTATTATTATAATTCTGATAATGTTCATACTCGTAATAATTTTAAAAATTCACGATTGATTTAAGTATAATAAACACATAACAAATTTTAAATGGCCAGTTTCTGTTTACACCACAGCTTCAGAAATAAAAAAAAATAGTGAAAGAGTATTTTAGCGCTGCAGATGTATGATTAAAATAAATAATTATGTCCTAGCATTAATTTCCTTGCAGAAAACGGTGAAGTAGAGATGAAAAAATTTATGGGTCGATTTACTCTTGACACAATAGGGACATGCGCATTTGGTATAGAATGTTCTTCGTTGAAAAATGAAGATGCACATTTCGTGAAGGTAACACTGCTTTGTTTTATTACATTAATGAATATTTTATTTGTGTTATTATAAACTGTACTGTTTACAGTACAATGATAGGAAACATTTTCTTTAGGTCGAATATTGTAAATGTCTGCCACAGCATTTAATTTTTCTTATTATCTTTAAACGGCAATCTATTTATGTGAATAATTCCTTTTGATGATCTATCTTTAGAGATTAGGGGCGAGGGGACAAGTTTTTTGAGTGTGCTTTTACTAATACTCAAAAAATGAAGCAAGTTAAATTTTTAAAAAAAATATAGTTTTGAAATGGACTAAGAACAACCTCTTATGTTGCAACTCCACTTGATCTCTTGAAAATAAATAAACAATGGAAACTTTTTTTGGAGAAAAGACAAATTATAACCTTTGTTAATCCTGTTGTGAAAGGCAAGTACTAATTTTTATAGGGAAAGTCAAACAGACGTAATTTTTGATCTTATAAAACTTTTCTAGGTTGTTTTAAGTCTGAAATATATTACGAAATATATAAAAATAAATGTAACCCTGTGTGTATCTGGCTAAACCACATGGAAAGAGAATATGAGGAAGACTGATGTCAAGATGAGTCGATTTGCCACTAACATGCTTAAAAATATGCTATGGGTTTTTAAAAATATTCCACCATATTCCTAAATTTACATTTTAAATACAGGTCTTTTTCTTTGTAAATTTTTCTTTGTGGATACATAGCCATATTTGTTTCCTTTCCACACTTTCATAAAATGTTTAATAATAATAATTTTCTTACAATTAATATTATCGTTCATCCTGTTACTTCTGTTTCTATCAGGTGGCTGAAAAATTCGATAGCATGTCAAAATTGAAGAGATTTTTCATTTTCTTTGTATTTATATTTATGCCTCAAGCCTTCAAATATTTAAACATATCATTCCTTAACGCCGACGTCTCACGAGAACTTGTGCAAATTCTTTCTTATACAAAGACACGTAGAAGTAAAGATGCTGGAAGCAGGTTTGTATGTGACTTTTATTTTCTAAATTCAAATGAATTTTTTAAGTAAATAAATTGTTATAAATGTTTAATTACAGGCGTAATGATTTCCTCCAGCTCCTCATAGATACGCTTGAAAAAGAAAAAGAAGAAAATATTAAGAACCCGACTCAACTACAATGTGAGTATAATTATAACTAGACGAAATACTGTGAGTATAATTATTACTAGACGAATATTCCATTCAATCATGAAAATGGTATGCGTATGCATAATCTTTGCAACTGTGTCCCTTAACCGTTTGAGTGCTGACAAGCGCTATCGCGCTCGTGCGCGTACTAACTAAATTTGCCACTAACGCGATGGTGCTCGCGAAATTAGTTGCTGTTTAGTGCACGGTAGGGGAGGTCGCTCGCACGCATCGGTAATTTTTTATCTTTCTACGTGTTATATAAAGTTCAAATTATAATATTATTAGTAATTACAATACAAAAAGGATCCAGGAAAAGAAAATTTTTAACCCATAATGTCAGAATATGAAAATAATTAGAGTGAAAATGATCGTTTTTCAAGTTGTGAAGAAAGTGATAGTGGGAATGACATTGTGGTACGATCACAATTTGGCGTAACGTAAATTTTGAGGGATAGTGATAATAGTGACGATAACAATTATTTTGCTGATACAGAGAATGTACCAGACTGCGAAAATACGATGTAACCTTGATTTCAGTTTTTGTTATAATTTTTGTTCACAATATATATTTCCATAATTTTTTTGTATTTTATTATCCTTGTACAAGTTTTTATTAAGAAAACACCGAAAAAATTATTAAAATTGGATAATTTTTGGAAGAGATACAGTTTTTTTCCAGACAAGGGTAAATGACATCAAAAACAAAAGATTTCTTTGGCATTTTTAAGTATATATGAATAAAAAACCATGACACTAAAACGGTTAAACATCCACTTTATTTTAAATTGTATAAAAATGTAATCTACATTTTTATAAATATTATTTAATTATTACATTTTTGACGTAATAATTAAATAATTTTTGTAGTAGTATCAACGGTTCATGAGATATATAAATTCAACATTTTCACCAAGATAATGGATTTAGCATAATTTCTCAGATCGCACTAACTTAGTTCATGATGTAACCTTAACAATATTGGGCAAAAAAATTTTAAGAGAAAAACCCCTATTATCTCGCTTAAAATTTTTCAGAATTATAAAATACATTGTTTACTATATGTCACACAAACACAATAAAATAAAACAAGTCTGAAGCCAATCAGGTCATCGTCCAATTTTGAAAACCCTTTGAAAGCGCACAAAGAGTACATACGCAAATACGTACAAGTAATACGTAAAGACTCCGATGTGATCCGCACTTTACCCATTACCATTTTGGTGAAATTCTTGAAGGTTCAAGAACAGTTATTACCAAAGGGATACTTTCACACATATATAGTTTTTATATGAATTAATGTACATTTTTAGAGTAATTTAACAACAATATCAGACATTAACAAAAGATATAATTTCGTAACAAAATTTTCAAAAGTTTTATTTTTGTTTTTTTTTCTTTATGTTAGATTTCACATATTCAAGTACTTGCGTAAAATCATTCTATAATTTATATAATAATTTATACATAATATTGTGAAAAATATTTATAAAGTCTTGTATAATTACTGATATTTTTAGTAATTATACAAGACTTTATAAAAATTATCTGCAAATTTATAAAAATTATCTGCAAATTTATATTTTTTAGGTTTGGATAATGACACGATAGACGCTCAAGCATTACTATTTCTAATTGCTGGATTCGAAACGTCAAGTACTTTACTGTCATTTGTATCACATACACTAGCCATAGAACCAGAAATTCAAAATAAACTAAGAAAAGAGATCAAGGAGGTATTATCACGATACAATGGAGAAATAAATTACGAATCAATTGCTGACATGCACTACCTAGAGGCTGTTTTATCAGGTACTTATTATTAGCAATAATGTAGTTATATTTTTCCCAATCCTTAATATTTTTTCAAGGAATTTCTTTATTAACACAATTTTTTAAATAAAGATTTAACTTTAGCTACTTCTGTGAGGTATTATAATGTAGTTTTCCCTTAAAAATCTTTTATTTAATTAACTTATCCAACAGCAAATACTAACACACCATTTTTAAATCGTTACATTGGTATTTCCTCCTTAATAAAAACTGATTGGATAAAATGAGGTTAAATGCAAAAATATGTAGGTGAGATTTTACACATTCGATACTAATGAAGATATTTACACCAAGTATACCGAAAAGTGTACTCCGTTTTTGATATGAAAAAGTAGAGATCAATGCTTTAGATTGAAGCTGAACTTATTTATCAAAACATTACCTTTCATATTCTGTGACTAGGGTGTGTATTCCGGAAATACAGAATTTTGTAATTCCGGAATCTCGGAGTTATTTTTCCGATATTTCATTTCCGGAATTGAGTAGATACAATATAGTAATTCTGACATTTGTTGTTACATAATATAATAAACGTTTCAAGTGTAAATTTCTTTCTGGATGCAGTTGAGCCTCAATATAGAAATCTAGTTCCGGAATTGACAATCGGTCTGATGTCACATACCCTACCTGTGATGTTCTCCAGCAGTTGAATAAATACCAGTTTTGTAAAAATGTTTGCTTTAGCCGAGGAAATTACTTGTCATTTCTTTTAGCTCCTCTTCGTTTCTGATCTGCTTGTTTCTCATATGCCTATCCAGATTAAAAAACAAGGAATAATTGTTGGTGATAGGTTCGGTATAGGATAGTATGGGTAATTCCATCATCTTGTTGTGCGTCATCATCACCACCTGAGGATGGGCATTGTCATATAACATCAAAACATTATTTTTAATTATTAATGAATTCTAGATTATTGCAATAGGAGTTAGCAGTAACAATTTTTCACACTTTTAAGAATTTATAATGCATGAGTGCTTCAAGTGCCCGCCAAATACAAAATAAAATTATTCTTGGGATCTGTTCGTAAATATTCAAGTCTCAAGTAAATGATCCGTTTTTTATTTTTTCTATAATCCAAAAAATATTAAGTTGTTGCAATTTGTTCTCCAAAGTTAAATAATGAGGCTCCCATTTACTTAACATCTACACCTTTCCCAACTGATGGAAAAGTGACATTAAACTTTCCTCATTTATATTAAAATAATGAAAGTGCTCTACAACTTAAATACGAATTGGTCTCCATTGTGGTCCTCAAATCTGCGTCGTTTATAAGGTTTATCCTCCAAAGCTGGATCATTGGCTAAAGAAAACTTTTTAAATCAGGTTCAAGCAGTTTATTCCTACCGACAAAAATATACCGGATTACCCAATAATTAAAATTAGAAACGTTTAAATTGTATAATGATTTCCACCATTATACAATTTAAACATTATGTAAATACTGTTTATGATTTCTTACAGATTTGTTGCTGAAATAAACTGGAATATATTGTCAGGAATAAACAAGGCCATTTGAAACAAAAGCTTCAGATACTATTTTTATATAAAAAACATTTAAAGTATGTAGCAGTATTCCATTTTGCCAATTTAAATTCTAGATTTTGATGTCAGATAATTGGCCTATTTTAATAAGTTAATATGCGTATGCCATCAACGCAGGAAAAAATGAATACTTATTAAAAGGATGAAATAAGTTAAAGAACTTATTACTTATTTAGGGTGATTATTAAAAAAACACATCAAATGACCTCACATTTCTATTTCACTACTATTCCAGACCTTTATATATGGAAATATATACCTGATTGTATTTATAGGCTGAAAAATGATTATATTTATAGGAGGATAAAAAACAGCCATAATTAATTCAACTCTTCTATCATCACAGAAACTCTTAGGCTTTATCCTGCAGTTTCGCGAGTGGACCGTGTCTGCACTAAGGAATACACCCTTCCAGGTACAAATGTGACAATAAAACCTGGTGAATCCATTTTTACTCCAATTATTGGCATTCATATGGACCCTCAGCATTATCCTGAACCTGAAAATTTTAAACCGGAAAGATTTTTGGGTGAGGAAAAAGTTAAAAGGCCATCTCACCTGTTTCTTTCTTTTGGAGCTGGCCCGAGGAATTGCATAGGTTGGCATTTTTCAACAATTTATTATTATTTTAAAACTTGTTTTCAACTGTTATATATCTATAATCTCCTATATATCTCCCCTCTTATATATCTCCCCTCTTATATGTTGGTACAGCAAATCAAAAAAGGGAGATTGATGATAGTGGTATTGCTGTTGGTATGGCAAATCCAAAAAGAAATTGCTGTACCAACACTAATCTGTCTTCTTTACAGTACAATCATACCATAAATAATAATTTTCTTAAGTAACAATAGTTCTTAAGTAACAAATCTCGTCCAGATCACTGATGAAATTTTTAAAATTTTAGCATTTTTGTATTAAGAATGAAAAGACATCTGTATGTACTTAATAATGTTCTACTGTGGTGTGTTGCATATTATCTTTACGGCTTACATTTTTACAATATGGTAGATAATAGTTAATATCTTAAAGAAATGGGCCACATAGACTAGCCTATATATTTTAATTTGCTTTAATTATTTGTAAAATATTTTAAGCCAAATATAAATTATAATTTTAACTAATGAATTTTTAAAAGTACTTTCCAATTACCATTATTACATGAGTAGCACAATCAGTTTACACAGTTCTATTATATTACATAACCTATAATTATCATTATGTGTTTATGCAGGTCTCCGTTTTGCCATGATGCAAGCTAAGTTGGCTTTAGCCAGACTGATGTTGGAATTTGAAATGTCTCCATGCAGCAAGACTCAAATGCCCGTTGCTCTAAGCAAAAGCGGAATTTTACTGAAAGCCGAACACGGGCTTTGGATTAAAGTAACGCCAGTTTCTAGTTAATTAAACAAACATTCATATTTATTTTTTCAAATTTTTAAACATTCATATTTATTTATTTTTTGAGAAATAGTTCCTTTTAAAATGAATTATGAAATATTTATCTTGGTTAAATATCTCAATATTAGAAGTTATTCTTATATTCTATAAAGAAATTAATAAAATGTGTAAGATTTTGTATGGACCAAATAACGATGTCATGTGATACGTAAATTGCCTAGGTTTAAATCATAGGCCTCCTCTGTTTTGTCTATGACCAGAAGTTTTAATTCTTATGTTGATAACTGCCTCTTATGACCAATTAATCGTTTAGTCTTTTGGCTAAGAGTAATCTATAATTTAGATTTTTGGCATAATTTTTTTTAATATTGCCAAATTAATATAAATTATTACCATTTGAACTGAATTCGAAAACATTTTAGGAAAGGACAAACGTGTAGTTCTTTAATTTAGACAAATATATTTATTGTGATAATACTACAGTTAATAAAAAAATTTCCTATACTTATGGTGGAAGATTTTATTATTTTTTTTATTATAGTAAAGATTTTTTTAATATATTTATTGGCAGCAGAATTTCACATGGAATAACAAAAGGATATTGGGAATTTAATCTATATTTAATTGCTATTTTTATATTAAATTTTCTGCCTAACCTAAATTCCGAGTTATTGACTTTTAAGGTATGGTAAACATGCAACCTCTGAAGACCAATATTTGAAAAGAATCTCACAGAATTAAGCACAAAAGTAATTTCAAATAAAAACGAAGTACAGTTTTTATCCAACCTTACCCTAGATAATAAGTTTGTTCATAATAAATTTATATTTGTGATAAGCAAAAACAATGTATTTTTACATTTTAAAGTGATATTAGGTATTACCTATTAAAATTGGTCATAAAGTTTATATGTATACTAATAAATTAATTTTTTTATTTTGATTCTTTTATTTTGTCTTTTTAGGATTCTATACCTCGAACGAACTATTTAAAAGATTAATAGATTTTTTAATTTTTTAAATACAGTCATCTTATCAAAACGCCATTTAAAATTTTTTATCGCTCTTGAAAAAAGTTGCCAGTTGTGAAAATAGTTTTTAAATGAATATAATTGTCTCTGCCACTTTTTATTCACATTTAATTGCTTTTGAATAAAACCACGTAAACTTTTTTTATTACCTGATATATGTCTAAATGTGTATAAATATATATATATATATATATATGTATATATATATAAATATATTCTGTCGTTTAGTGTGAATTAAAGTCAAATAAGTTTGGTCAAAAACCTAGCTACGTGCCAAAACAAAATATTTCGTAAAAAGTCAACATTATTCGTTAGACAATTGTCGTGTAAACACGTGTGCAAGTTGCGACACATCTTGTCTAACACATTCCCAGCTTCATTCAATAATTTTTTATAATTTTCAATGTAGTTTATCTCGTCAACAATGCCATGATGAGATGCACTACTTATTAAGTTACAATGCAACATCTCTCCAGACTGTAGAGCGATGGTACAAACAGTTCGAAAGAAGTGTTTTTGATTTAAGGACATTTATGGCCAAGTTGGCCAAGCGATGTGACTACTCCGGAAACAGAGGCTGCCGTCGCAAAATTAGTTATTGAAAATCTCCGAACACTTTTTGTGTTCCGCAAGCTCACTGATGAGCAACATGTTGAAAGGTGTGAAAAAATTATTTCATAGTTTAAATCAGAACAATTCACTGAAGTTTCTTCAACAGTAACGGATGATGAAACGTGGCTGTATTATTTTGACGTGCCTACAAAGTCTCAAAATTGTGTATGGATGTTCAAAGGTGAAACACATACATGATCAATTAAGAAAAGAATCATTGTTGTTTTCTTCATTACAAAAACCATTCCTTTAGGTATTCAATTGACAGTCATCAGTACACTCAGAGATTTACATCCGAAGAGTCAACTAGGCATTTTGCTGCTGCATCATGGAAAAAGCACTGGCTCATCGAGCTGACCAAACAACTGACTTTCTCAATTCATCCAGCTTCAGATTTTTAGGTCATCCTACAGTCCAAATTTAGCACCAAACTTTGCACTTTTTCCATACATAAAAAATCTATTGAAGGTATGGAAATTTTCTAATGATATACAGCTTTTGGCAGTTTAGGAAGACGAAAGCTGTTCTATTGCAGAGTAAAAATGGAAGCAATGGTTTTGAAAACTGGTTTGAGCGTATGAACAAGGGTATTATTAGTAATGGGCAATTATTTGGAATAAGAATAAAATGTGAGTAGTGACCGACAAGACTTATAGGGGACTTACTCATATATCACATAAACAAATATGTGTAAATATATTTAAACATACAGTGCAGTGTGTGTACATGGGCAAACTTCAAATTTAAAGTTGAAATAAATTAGAAAAGAAAAGAACTATAGTGATGTAAAGTAAGGCATTGGAATTGGTTCCGAAAACAATGCGGTTTTGCTGCTGAGGCGTATTCAACAAGCGATTTGCTGTTTTCTTTTGCTCGGCCCAAATTTGCAAGTGAAAAATTTCTTATTAACTATATTTCAACAGTGAAAGTGTGCTGAACACTTGACTATTCATTAAATATTTACTAAATAATTGATGCCATTTCCACAACTTTAATGCAAATTTGATTAACAGCATTCAAGCTCCACTGTGAAAAATCATCATAAGGGTCCTATTCTTAAATTATCAACTGAAAAAACGTGCAACATTTGAATAATTCAGTATTGGAAAATGCACACATGCAACTACGAACACGTTCTGCCATGTTTTATACATAATTTTAAAATAAATAATTTTAGAATTATTATTAATCATTCTATTAAGTGATATCAAAGATAAAACAATACTCATTTTTGAAGAATGTAAAAAAATATGTCACTTCAGAATATGGTGTTCTACCATTGCTGTTCACACTGCCTAGGTGAGAAATGCAGTAAAATCATAAATATATAAAAATTTTATGAAAGTGCGACTCGTCGTGATTCTAAACTATTTATTTTAAAATTTTTGGTTTTGAGAATCTCTAAGTCAATGTTACATGAAATAACGAAGAAAAACTTAAAGTTTCATCCTTGCAAAATTCAAATTATCCAACAATTAAAAAAAAAGATTTAAAACGGGAATAAAATGAGCCGAAAGAAAATCAATGACCTTTTTTACGGAGGCACAAGTAGGAAAGTTTTCTTCTGTGATGAAGCAAATGGTCATCTTGGAAATGAAGTAAATAAGCAAAATTTACATTATTGGGTACCTGTAAGAAATTCGTCATCAACTGCTGCATGGTTAAAGATTTTTAGATAATCCTGTTTAAAGTGTTTTTCCAGAAAAGGCATTTTCAGTCATTCTATTTTTAAATTTTGCGTAATGTGGGGTTAAATGTAAATTTTAAATAATTTTATAATAACAGTACCTTAAAGTAAACAGATGATTCCAGCAAATTAAGTGAATTATTCTGAGGAAAACTGATCTCTCAATTTAGAGATATCTACTGGGCAGCACAGTTACCAGATCTGAGTCTATACGATAATTTGTTTACAGAGCTATTTTAAGGATATTTTTTAAAACACCAGCCCACCATTTGACAACTCAAAGAAAATGTACAAACCGAAATACAGGGATATCTACCATACTCTACAAAGCCATATTTTAAAATTTACGTGTTAAATTGAAAATAAGTTTCTTTTAACAATTTAAATCTGCATTTATGAAGTTAAAATTTTTTACATACGCCTTTACATAGATATATACGTATATATATATATTTAGATATAGTAAACTTATTACTGAAGAAATTATGTAAATTTTATTATTTTTAAATTATATCATATTATTTTATATTTTCTGTCATGTCGAAATAAAAACATAAACATTCAACTTTATTCAACTAGATCTAAAATTACACATCTCGTACCCTCCTGTGTGGCCTTAAAATATTAAACTCGCCCTCGGAAACTAGCTGTTGTTGCTTTTTATTATTAACAATATTTTTTAGAAATTAGAGGAAAGAGATTTTTTACACAAAAAAATGAAACATTTGATTCGAAACCAAAATCCACCTCCAGCCCAAAAAAAACCACAAAGTTTACCATCAGCAAATGTTCCACAAAGCCTTATTGGAAACTAGACCAAGACCTAATTATTTTCTTGGCACTTCACTATTCACATGTATATTGTCCCCCAAGACATAGAGTAACTCAAAATATATTCTCACAGTACTTCTAAACACTTGTCTCCGATTTACTGCTGGCGGAGGTTGGAATGCTAAATACGCTGGGACTATTACCAGAGGATTCTGTGAAAACCAACTACTTATAAACTTATAATCTTAGTCCAATACTGCCTGACATGACAGACCTAACTGCCTGACATCCTGAATTTCTTTATTTATCTTTATTAGGAATGAATAGTTAGACACTTTATGTTGAGAGCAGCCTTGACTGTTTATCAGATCACACCCATTTGATACTTAGTGTCAGTAGCAGAGTTATCGTTCGAGACAACCCCAGGTTTCTTTACATCCATGGAACCATCTGGGACAGCGTCAGGACCTATGTTGAAAGTCTATCAATACCAAAACTTCCTTTAAGGACTCAGGATGATGTTGAGAAAGCATGCGAACATATCACCAATTTAATCCAAATGGCCTGCTCGATTATCTCGCCAGAACTAAATTAGTAAAAAAACATACATGGTTGAAGAGAAGCGTCACTTAAGACAGGTATGAAATTTGTCACGACAACCTTCAAACAAAAGGAACTTCAATAGCGACCCAAAAGAACTCAGAGCTGTGCTCCGGGACACTGTCATCAATAAGATCTAATAAATATATCTATGTTGTCGGTTTCAGGCCAGGGTGAACACTCTTTGTGGAAAGCCTCATAAAACATAGACTTACCAACAGCACAGCTCCTCCATTAGATCACAATCCATCTTGGATAGAAAGAAAAGTGGAAAGTCCGAGAACTTTTCGTCACTCTTAGCAAGCGTCTTTAAATCTAATGAGGGATATGCAGACAACCATGAGATCGACACCATCCTAAATCATGATCGCCAAATGTGCTTGCCTCTAAGACTAACGTTTCCAAAAGGAATTACCAGAGAAACAAGGTCATTAAACCCAAAATAACCCCTAAATTTGACTTGATCACTACCAAAGTCCTAAAAGAGTTACCAAGAAAAGTCCTAACTGTTCTAGGTTGCTTATTCAACACAGTATTCAGAATAGAATATCCTGTTCTATCTCTCTAATTCATATACCTGGCAAACTTGCACATGAAGTTCATTCTACTGACGCATTAGCCTTACGTCTGTTGTTAAAACTTTGCGAAAAGATCTTTCTAAATTACAAGTTCTCATGGAATTTGTGGCTTCCTCCCAAAACATAAATTAGAATTCAGAGTCTCATTCAACAATTGAACAGGCTCACCTCGTATACCGCATTATTCGCCAGGGCTTCAAGAAGATGACATTTCTGCAGTTTTTCTAGATGGACATCAACAAGCTTTCCACCTTGTTTGCCATAAAGACCTACTTTGTAAAATGAAGGAAACACTTTCACACTCGCTGTTCTCAATTATAGCATCCTGTATGACTCAGAGAAAGTTGCAGGTAAAGCCTAGATCTTGTGCCTCCTTGCGCAAGTTTTAGTCTAACAAGATCCAAGCTGGAGTCCAAAACGTTCGGTCCTTGCACCAGTCTAGTACAATATCTTTACATCCGATCTCCCCACCTCAGCAAATGTAACCGTGGCATATCTGGCAAGCTGATGCCGTTGCATATCTGACAAAAGCCAAAGATCCAGATTCTGCCAGCAACAAGCACCAAGTATTGTTGCTTGTTGCTGGCAGAATCTGGATCTTTGCAAAATGACTACTCTCGAAATTATTGAAAAAGTTGAAAAATTAGTATTAGCAGATGCCAGACTAAAAAAGAAACAGCTTGTAGAGATGGTTGGAGTATCGGATACAACAATTTTTAAAATTCTCCATGATCATCTTGGCATGACAAAGGTCTGCGCAAGTGGGTGCCGAGAATGCTCACACCACCTCAAAAACAACGCTGCGTGGAGTGTTCTGGCACGTTTTTAGACCTCTGTAGTTAAAATAAAATAGTCCATCCTTCTCTTCACAAGGATGGACTATTGAGTCAAATTGTTACTGGAGACGAAACTTTGGTTCATCATTATGAACCTGAGTTCAAACAAGACTCAATGCAGTGGCACCACTACCCAAGAAGTTTAAGGTGTCACAGTCAGCTGGAAAAGTCATGGCGGCAGTCTTTTAGGATTCAGAAGGGATCCTGTTGACGGATTAAAAAGATAAAGGTGTTTCCATGACCGGATAATACTATGCGACAATTCTAAAGAGTATTGAATATATTTGGCGTTAATTTTGTAGAAATTCATTATTCACAATTAAATGAAACTACGTGATGTAGTATTATTTCTACTTTCTATAACCATGACCTAGGTTTCGTTGTATTACAACATCTTCAGGTGTAGATATTAACAATCTTTGCTAATATCCCACCTGAAGATGTTGTAATACAACGAAACCTAGGTCGTGGTTAAAGAAATTAAAGAAAGTAGAAATAATACTACATCACGTAGTTTCATTTAATTGTGAATTCTAAAGAGGTTAAAAGAAGCAATCAACGAAAAAAGAAGGGGAAAATTGACCAAAGATGTCCTGCTTTTGCACGGCAACGCACCCACTCACATGAGCCACGTTGCGCTAGCCGCCCTGCACAAGGTTGGCTTCGATATTTTGGAACACCCACCCTACAGTCCTGACCTGGCTCCCAGTGATTATTATTTGTTCCCAAACCTTAAAAAAGAACTTCGTGGAAAGAAATTTTCAAGCTATGAAGAAGTGAAGGACGCAGTTTCAGCTTATTTTTCGGGCAAAGACGAAACATTTTTTTATGGAGGTATACATAAGCTAATTAAAAGATCTGAAAAATGCATTAGGGTGGCAGGTTATTTGCAAAAAGCAGGTATATTGAAAAAGAAAAATAATTTTGTATTTTTATTCTCACTCCTTATCCTCCATTCCATGACTTTGAAAATGCCCCCTCATATAAAGCTTATCTGGAAAACTCACATAAAACAGAAACATAAGAAACTAAACAAACAGTAAAAACTTGTACTGGCTGATGGATCGTATCTAACAGTAGTATAATAGTAGTTTAATATTAGTTTAATAGTAGTGTAACAGTAGTTTATTATCACTATTGGTGCATAAACTCTCTCTTCAAGCCGGTATGGACGTATGGCGTTTAGCTGTGGAGTGTGGTCAGCAATCGCAATATAAAATGTCTGCAAAGAGCTCAAAATGCCACTTGAGAAACATAATCACTGCACCTTGGTTCACACAAAATTGTGAAATTAACGACTATACCAACATTCCCACCTATCCAAATCCTTTGGTTACTGAATTGCTGGACAATATCAAATTAGTGAACAGGCTGAAAACAGATTAAGTACTCGAATTGGATAGCAGTGGCATTGGCCTCTGAACTCTAAACCCCAAATTTCGCACTCAACAAAACTAATAATAGTCCAAAAGGATTAAGCACAGTTATGACAAAAAAATTGTTCCATAGAATTTTTATGTTGGGGACTACACAAAGTAATTAGTAAGTTTTGCAAAATGATTACATATTTTATTTCTATATGCAATAAAATATTTAAATTACTTTTATTTTTGGCAGACTAAAATATTTAAGGTTGCGTGATATGTAAATAGCGAAAATATTACAATTCATTTAATAAAAATTAAAATTGGCTTAGAAGAATATGTAAGCTACAATACAAAGAATATCATTTCATATTTTTTTAAATTAATAGAGAAATCATTAGGGAAATATAGAATTGCTCAAAATTGGTAAATTCTTGTAGACATACTATTTGTGTATGTAATTTTCTAGAAATATTTATGGTCATCAATAATATAAAGAAAACGAAAATCTTATGTACATTGCATTGTTTTTTTCCCATTTCATGTGAACTTTTTGAAATATATATTTATTTGCTGTCTGCAATTTCTATATAACAATGTATGAGATCGTATAATTCCGTGGCTCCCCTTTTTCTTATAACATATACGGACTCAAAATTCATTTTTTGCTCATCAGTCGCCTATGGGCCATCAACACAAGGGTGTCGCATTTTTTATCCGCACTCCTTACTGTTTATATTTCATAATACTCAATAATGCACAGTGATATTTTTATCAGAATAATGGGCCTAAATTTTCTCGAATATATGTCGAATTGATTTAAAAGAAGAATAACAATAGTTTATAATCATGATTATGAATTTTTTATAAATAATCATAAATGTTTATTTACTAAATTCCCATAGATAGAAAAGATAGATGAGAAAACTTGCAACTCCTTACAACAGTCCAGGCTTTCAATTTAAGAGATTCAACATTACGGCCTCTGTTATTTGCAATAAATCACCACTATATCAGTTTTCGTATAAGTTCAGGATAATGAATTCGAACTTCACAATGTCTGCGGGATTTAAAATGGCGGCATATGTTTTTTCACAATAAATCACTACTTTATCATTTAGTGAATTCGAATTCCACAATGTCTGTGAGATTTACGATGGTGACATCTGTCATTTCCAATAAGTTGCCGCTATACTCGTTTTTGACTAATTTTAGGGTGATGAGATGAATTTCGTGATGATGTGAGATTCAAGATATCATATTATTATATGTGGGTGAAGTAGGTTACAGGCAGTGGTAAAGCGTTACATACTATAATGACAGTCTAATGAATGAATGAAAACCACACCATTCATACTTTGTTTCCGTGAAAACCGGGTTCCTAGAATCTTTCTTTCAGAAGATTCCTTATTGAATATATTTGGCGTTAATTTTGTAGAAATTCATTATTCACAATTAAATGAAAGTATGTGATGTAGTATTATTTCTACTTTCTTTAAGTTCTTTACCATGACCTAGGTTTCGTTGTATTACAATATCTTCAGGTGGGCTATTAGCAAAGATTCTTGCTAATAGCCGACCTGAAGATATTGTAACACAACGAAACCTAGGGCGTGGTAAAGAACTTAAAGAAAGTGGAAATAATACTACATAACGTGGTTTCATTTAATTGTAAAGGTTCTTTATACTTGTAACCAAATGTCTAATAATGAGCAGGAAAAAGTTTTTTTAAAAGTTTTTAAAGTCAATTTTAATTGGCTAATAACATTAACCGTAATATATTCTACCACTTGAAAATAAGGTCTTGGATAGATTTAGTAAGTTTTTGATAATTTCATTTTACAAAACAAAATTATTTCATTAATTTTCTTCGAATTATTAAATTTTTTTTTATTTTTCGATATAAAACTTGTGTTAGTTCATATCCCATCAGCATTAAAGTATGGCAGAGGAATTATTACAATTTGAGACAAAAGAATAACTATATAGCAAAACATGGCTGATATTTTACGAAGATTATTTTCTAGTCTTGATGATCCCACCTTGTAATAAAGAACATTAAGCAGAACATTCCCTATAAAAATTCAATATTACAAGTCTATTCTTTATCAAGTTAGGCTGTTATGACTGATTTATAACTGCTCTCTATTTTTAATAATCTTTACATAATAATAATGACAAGAACATTGGGAACTTCTGATTTAGCACCATGAAATTTTTGAAAATCGAATATAGTACGATTTATTATGAAAAAACAGACATCATCTACAATCTCAAAAATTGTAAAGTTACCGGGAATCGAATCCCTTAGCATGGTTAATTCGTATCTCTTAAACATATTACAAAAGTACAGTTAAGGGAAGTTAAATCAACAGGATCATTAGTAAAGATGGGTATTCCCCAAAGCTTTATATTGGGATCCTTTCTTTTTCTTGTGTACATTAATGATAGTTTTTGGTTGAAAAATTTGTTAAAATAGTATCGTTTGCGAACAACACATCTCTCATGTTAAAAATAAATGTTGAACAATTAAGTGACACAAATAAAGGATGTGATAAATATTTAATTGGTTTACGGTAAATAATTGGTTACTCAACATAAAAAACTGTTTTAAATTTATTCTTAAAAATTTAAGACTAATTGACACTAACTGAGTATTTGATAATAATAGAATGGATTTTGTTAGCACAACAATTTTTCTCGGTATTACTAAAGGTGCACAATGGAGAGCCCATATTTATGTAACATAACCAGGGAAACTTAGTTCCGCTGCATACATCATCAAGGTAGAGATTTCACAAATGTAGAAACTACAAGAATTCTACATTTCTTCTATACTTTGACTATTTTCATAATAAAACGTTGCACGGTATATTGTTATGGGTTGGGGCTTCTAATACTGAATCCATTTTTTCTCTTTTGCAAACAAAAGAGAGCTATTCGCTCAATGCAGAAATTAAATTTTCAAGATTCGCTTAGAGAACTACCTAAAGTAATAGTATATTCAAAATCGAATATAGTGACGATTTACTGTGATTAACCCCGATGCTCCTTTCGCTTTAAAAACATTGTGAAATTTGAATTCAGCACCCTAAATTTAGTTGGATCTCAAAACATTGTGAAATTTGAATTTAGCATCCTGAGGTTAGTTGATGTCAAATATAGTGATGATTTATTGTGATAAAGACCATCTCAGTTCCCAAGAAGATCGTAAAATTCGAATTCAGCAGTCTGAGTTTAGTCGAAATCTAGTATAATTACGATTTATTGTGAAAAAATAGATGACGCCATCTTAGTTTCCCAAAACGTTGTGAAATTCGAATACAGTTAGTCAAAATTGAAAATAGTGTCGATTTATTGGAAGACAAAAAGATGCCGCCATTTTGATTCTCAAGAACGTTGTCAAAGACTGTGAAATACGCGACAGATTAACAAAGTTAGACCCACAAATATTTTTGCATGAAATTTTAATTATTATTATTTGGACTTTCCTAAAACTAGATTTGTATTGTATTTTACACCAAAAAAACAACCTAAGTTTCCTGATTACATTCGACGAATCCCTATTGAAGGTTGAATCTATATCCTATATCTAAAGATTTAAAAAGAAATTTTAACTCAAAAATTGTTCAAATTCATTATAATAATTGATACAATTTAAAAAGTATCTCAATCGATTTCAATGTGCAGAGCGTGTAAAGCACAGTGCATACCAGTAAGAGTCACAAAGTATCGCCAGAGTTGGGCGCACACAAGCTTTTGTGAGGAACGATATATCTTCCGATTCGTAATGGAATAAATGAGATAAGATCCTATGATGAATGGAAAAAATAATAAAGGTATTGGGATATACATTTTTCATTGTACGAAAAATGCATGCAGACGTTTGTAGAAACAAACTCACTTCAAAAAAAAATTCATTAGAAATATTCATCAAAGTCTAATATAATATGGAACACCACAAATATGAATCACAAGTTTTGTAAGAACTTGGACACATTTTTTGAACGAAATTAGATATTTTGCCGTTCAAATACTGAGGTATATTAGCTTTAGTCAATTTTTTAAATGTTATTTGATGTTTAGCTAAAAATCACAAATATAGAAAAAACATTTTAGTGGTAGATCCCGAATTTGGCACAAGGGCCTCTTCGTTCTACAATTTCTTTTCTTGAAGATAGTCTATACAATGTCAAAAAAAGAAGAAATTTTCAAGGTATCAAATTCGGTGAATAAAAGAAATAAAAAAAGCACATGCAAAACATACAGTTCTCTCTAAACCAGAGCCTTTGCCGAACCACAATGACTGCCGTGATACAATTAAATTCTTACATTCTCCATCAGTTTATGAAAGAAACTCCATCAATGGAAGTCAAACTCATCTTTTTGGAAAACATACCATCATCATCAAGATTTAAGTTCCACTAATAATACAGAATCAAAAATCTCAAATCATCTTTCAATAGATGCCATTATTTCTATAGAATTCCATCAAAATAAGTGAAAACAGGATGTTTCTAGCTGCTATATTTGGATTAAAAATAATTTACCAATAAAAAAAACAAACCACTTTAATCATTAAAGTTTCATCATGCATCGACTCATCGTCACATTCATAGTTGAAATGGTTTTTCATTCTTTTAGGTTTTAGGGCTGTTTGTATACTGAATTAAGGTTCATAGTCTAAGCTGAATACAATTTCTTTATAATCTATCAATAAATAATTAAAAACTTTCGAGGAGCGATAAGTTTTCTCAAATACATTAACTAATTCGAACAAATCCAACATTGAGCGGCAGCCAAGTCTGATTCTGTTCGAATACTTTCACTAGCAATATGAACTTTATTTAAAGTGATATACCATAATGTAAGCATCCAAACGAACTCAAAATTTTGCCAAAAAAGCCAAAAAATGTTTGTTAAAAAATTAAGTGGCTTGACAGGAAAATTTTTGACATAGAAAGTTAAAATTTGGTATAGTAATGAAGTTTATTAAACCCATACTCCCTAATGATAAGGCTCTAAAATATTTTTCTCAGAATTTTGTGAAGTGCAACTTTGGAAGACAAAAACTGTTTGTGCTATCAATTGAAAGGGCGAGTTATACGCATTTCAAGGCTACTTTTCAATATTTTATGCAAAGTGATTCTAAAGACATTATTGAAAATGCCCATAAAAATATTATCCTCTCCCTAGCAACTTCCCGCATCCACCGTCACCCCCCCCAATCTGAAGTTAACATAAAGCTTGCTGGAAAACTGTAATATTTTTATGCTTATAAAATATATGCTGAACAATATATGTACAAACTAGAAAATGATATTATTGTTTGTAAACAATTAAATAAAATTCTATGATTAACCGTTTTAGTGCTATGGTTTTTTACTCATATATACTTAAAAATGCCAAAGAAATCTTTTGTTTCTGACGTCATTTACCCTTGTCTCAAAAAAAACCGTATCTCTTCCAAAAATTATCCAATTTTAATAATTTTTTTAAGTTATTTACTTTTTTAATTTCTTTGATTTATAGGGGACATGAATTGAAAGAATTTTTTATACATATCCATTCCAAAACTAGGTATTTTAAAATTTTATCTAATATTTAATTTTGGAGATATTGGTAAAAATGACCAAAAAAAATTTTTTTAATAACATACTCTATGTTATTAGGATTCCAAAATTATATTTTTTTCACAATTTTGTGTAAAATAGTTCTATGGACATTATTAAAAATGTACTCAATATATATGGCCTCACCCCGGATCCTTTATCTCTGAAAATACTAATATTAAACAACGTTACTAGAAGATTACTTGTAGTTTATCAGGAAACTATACCGATAGCTCTAAATTTTATAGTTTTTGAAATATTCACAATAGGCTTACACACCTGAAAGATATACTACGCTATTTACATGGTGACAAAAAATATTAGTATTTGAAAATAATTTAATAAAAATTCTATGATATCCTATTTAATATGTACAGAGGCTTCTTTGCATGATTTCTGCTCATACTTAACTGGTTTATTATATTTATACAACGCTTAAGCTATACATCTATATAAATATAGATAATTGTGTACATCGATAATTGTTATAATCGTGTACAACAATATCGGTGAGAAAAGCTGAGCTTAGCAAGTAGATAAGTTACTATCTTAGGAAGTAGATAGGCTCTGTTTACTGTTATTGATTCGAATTCGGGACTTTAGGACCAATTTTAAATTTTGTTGGACAGTTCTTGGACGCACAAACTAGAGAGTCTGACGATGACCAGAATAATAATATCTTAGCAACTATTAGAACTAGAAACATCGAGTTTGGGCTAAAATTTTCGGTTTTAATGTGCAGGTCTTAACACCATAAATTCTAAGTTTTGAGAATGGATGGCCAGAATAATAAGACTTGGATCTAAGCCAATCTTACAGAAGAAATCTTCGACTTAGGCTCCAATATTCAGTTTCATTGGATAGTTCTTGTACATGCAAATTAGAGGATTCGGCGATGACCAAGATAATTATACCTAGATCTTAACCACTATTAGAACTAGGAACATCTAGCTTGGGCTAGAAACATCAAGTTTTATTGGGCGGTTCACACACATGCAAACTCAACGGTTTACTGATGACCATAATAATAATACTCTGATTATAGCCACTACACAGCTAGAAACTTCGAGTTTGTGCCCAAATATTTAGTTTTAGTCTAATTATGACTAGAATAATAATGTCTGGCTATAAGAATTATTACAATTAGAAGCATCGAAGTTTAGCTTTAATATTCAATTTTGTTGGACAGTTTTTAAACGTGCGAACTTGATGGTCTAATTATAACCAAAGTAATAATACCTGAATCTTACCCAATATTACAGCTACAAACTTCGAGTTTAAGCCCAAATTTTCGGTTTCAACAATGACTTCTCACACCTGCAAATTCAAGTCACTCACTATTGCAGCTAGAATTTTTGAGTTTGGACTCTAATAGGTACTTAGTTTTGCTGGACAGTTCTTACAAGCATAAACTCGAGGGTCTAATGTTCACTAAGATAATAACAACTGGATCGTAGTTCTTATGACAGAAACTTTGCTTTTAAACTCAAATATTTATTTTCGATGTATCATTCTCACACTGAAGAATCTGAGAACAATATGTATGTACTTATTTATTTTTAAACTTGAATATACACAGTTGATACATATAGTAGACTTATTACTACGAGTGCAACCTCTTACAACTAATCAGAATACTAATCCAGCCCCACTCGACGAGTGGCCGGGAACTGAATCCAAGATCACGCGGTGCACCACGCTATCGAAGCCGTAAGCCTGTGATCAATCTAATACATTATTGTGAGAATGACGATCATGATATTATTAGATCTTAGCCTCGACTTTAGCTAGAAATTTCAAATTTAAGCTTAAATATATCCAAGTTCTATAAAGAAACAAAAATACCCATAGATACTCGTATGTATTTATAATATTTTATTACTATTGTATGTCATGGTGGTGGTACTTATTCTGTTTCAAAGTATCACTTGTATATGGGATTTTCTGGTCTTCCTATTTTTCTGAATTTATATTTTGTGGGTTACACACATACATGATTAGAGTATGCATATGTATGAAAAATTGAAATAACCGTAACATCAATTACAAATTTGTCTATTGAGGGAAGGATAACTGAATCACACCAGCCAAGTGGAGCCTATTGTGTACCAAGGTCCACTCGTGGTTCTTCACGTTGTAAATATTTGACAAGACACTAATTGAGAGGGTCTTGATGATAGTGTACTGCAAGTATTACAAGAAGTAGCTAAGGTACTCTCACCTAACGAAGCCTGACTATTAAGAAGGTCCACACTTAAAAACTCGTACTATTACCCTACATTGAATAAATATGTAAAAATATTAATAAAAAAAAGTGCAACTCCGGTCCTACTCTAGAGCACCGCTATTTCGACAGCAATAGTCAATTTGTCAATGACCATATAATGAGATAATTTTTTAATAACGTTAACAATAAGTTTTTTAAAAATTTTTATGAGAACAGTCAACATTGATATTTCTTTATTAGACCTTTTTATTGATTATGCATTATATGAAGATTAGGGATCTTTAAGAGAAATCAATAAAATAGAGGATTTGTTTTAATAAAGGGCATATTATTATGAAAAGAGACACATATGTGGTTATAAACAGAAACATGGAAACATAGATAAATTATTTGTCTAATTGATCACAGCTTAGAGTTAGTATAGTTAATCTTATGTATCTTCTTCTATCGGATTCTATTGAAGGTTAGGTTTCTTCAACATCCTAATCCGTTTTGTTAAAGTCTTTTTAATGCTTTCATCTTTTCTTTTTAACGTCCAAAAAATTACTTTTTTGACATAATATATGCCACTACATCTTAAGATATGCATTAGCTAACATGATAGATTTTAATAACCTTTATTATACCTGCTTGTCTATGTATAATGATTATATAATTCAATATTAATATACCAATTTCTTTGGATATTATTTTTCTTGACGATCCGAAATCTAGCAGTTCCTAGTTTTATTTTTCAAGATAGAACTTTTGCTTACAGCTTTCAACTGGTCGAATAACTATGAATATTTTGATAAAAACAACGCTAATATCTAATTTCAATACATAAATAATTCTATAAACCTAAATAAAGTCCTGTTTCTTCCAAAGTCCACTTCTATTAGAATCGGATTAATTTGGATCAGAAACATTTGCAATCAAATAAGTAATTTTGATTTTACAGTTCTTTATTAACCTGTGGTACAATTATGTACTTATGCGACAAAAAATAGCCAGTATACTTATTGTTATATTTCAATTATATTAACGTGTGCTAGTATTAGTTTCCTGTTGATAACATCATGTTAAGACATTAAATTTTATTTGATATTAAATTGAATATAAAAATTATAAAATAAATCATGTATAAATTAGAAAATAGTAAGCTTTATTTTTAATATTGTAATATGGTTCTTCATGAAAGAAAAATTACTTCTGATCTTTTCACATGTACTAATTATTATCAAACATACAGACGTGTACAATTTACTATAAAAAAAGGCTACTAATACTAATAAAATAAGGCTATGGCTATAAATAGGATTTTTTCTATTAAAGCAGTAAATCTTTTTTAACGTAAAAGTTTGGATCGATTGTGATTTTTCTTTATTTAAGTATACATAGTAATCAAATTGCAGTGTTTTATTTTTTATTAATTTTTTTTATATTTTTAATGTTCCGTGACAAAATTGCCAAAACGGAATACTTACGGAATCACTTCGCTGTCCGTCCATCCAATTGTCACTAGCAACTGTTCGACATAAAAATGTTTCATTTAGCACCGAGATAGTGTACGGTAGTCCAGATATACGTGTGAAGTATAAAAAGTTTAACAGGGATTCCGGAGGTTGATATCAAGAGTAAATTGGGAAAACAAATTCAAGATGGTCAGATGTCAAATAAAAACTTATTGTACATTTTATTTTCATATATTTATTGTATATTCAACGATACAATGATAATTTTTAAATGGATTCGTTGAAGCATTTATAGAGAAAAGGAATTAAAAACCGCTGTCCACCTCCCTTGATACCAAAAAAAAAATTGCTTATAAAAATTTTAAAAAATCATGAACATTGAAAATTAAGTATTGAATCCAAAATTATCAGGATTGAAAAAGTCTAGTGCGATTAATTGTCGTAATGAATTCTTGTTTATTTCTTCAAAACTTTTGAAGCATAGGTTGAAAACAAGTTTTTTGGCTTAATATATTGTATTTCTCATGACGTAAAAAACAATTTTTCCTTAGACATTTCACAACTATTTTTGATTTAGTTTACAATCCGACTATGTGCAATGATGTTGTCATCTTTGGATACTGATTTTTAATTTTGTGATGGCGTCGATGATGGCGTCTATACGGCGTATATAGCGTATAGCGCTGCATATCATTGCACTACTGTTAATAATTTGAGTGGCGGACTGATTGCACGGAATACTAATTGTGCTTTATAGCTTGCACTTGACCGATTTTCAGTTGTTAAATATGAATTACGTTTAACAAAAAAAGAGTACGATCAGAATGAATGCTGGAAACCCAAGCTTGCCTACATAAAAACTTACAAATAAAAATATGGTAAAATGAGCACAATCCATCTGTAAGATTACACAAATCGACCTTCCTTTAACTATTCTCCACACATATAACTTACTACACAAACTTTTTCATAAGCGTCCAAACTAATATATTTTAATGAGGATGGCGATTCATCAGGAAAAAAATCGGTCCCTTGATTAAATCGGATCAAAAAGATCGGCCTTCATTTAATCTATTCTCTTGCATTTTTCAAATTCCTTTGACCAACCGAAAGATTAATAAGCATGACACACATATTGGATAGTGGAATGGAAAAATAAAAGTAAATGTATTTATATTGAAAAACTTATGTTTAGCTGTAATTGTAATTCGTAATATTTGGAATCAAACGACTTCAAAAAAAAAATAACATATCAAATCATTCTGCATCTAAACGGTTCTTTCATCTGCTGCACTATTTTCCAAAACGGAAAAAGGAATTCACAAGAAATGAACTTTCCTACAATACACGAACATATACATAGAATCGAGGAAAACAATTCGCATCAGATCGACTATTTTTTACCTACTTTTAATGTTCGGTGGATAATACAAATAGCATATTATCTTTGATTAATTCGTTTTGCCAGGTGTATTGAATCGGTTCAATATTTAGGACCGATTCACCGAATCAATATAATATTTCAGATCAATCTAATAAATAGAATCGTTGAACTCAGAAGATCGATTGTGCCAATAATTCTTCTCACATTAATCCCTAGTCTGTGTGAAAACATTTTTGCTTTATTAATTATTGTTAAAAATGGGTCTAGAAAACAATATTTTAAGTAAGATGAATACATTATATTTTAGTTACAAAAAGATATTATGAAATAGTAAAGATTTTACTGCAGATTTTAACATTTAAGTAGCACAAACTTCTAAATAACAAGACATTTAAATCATACCTCATACAAAAGTATTAGTATCATAAATTATCTTCTTTTCGAATGATAACGTTTTGTTTAGAACTTACGTCCGGTCACCTACTTGGAGACCATTGTATTTTAGACAAAATGAGTTTTTATTGTTCATCTTGTTTTGGTTGAAAGAGTACTTAAAATAAGCGATGTTTTGGTTGGGGATAAACATCGCTCACGACTTAGTTTGTTAACAAATGGATTTTAAAAAACCTTTACCAAAAAAATTATGATTTTGGTATGGAATTTTTGCAAGAAATCACTGTAAAATTATATTTGGAATTTTCAAATTTATTGGACGTTTTTGCTGGCTGTAAAATGCTGTTTATATTGAATTTGTTACTAAATTACATTGCGAACAACGTTTATAAACAATCAAATGTTATTTGTCCTGAGTTTTTACTCAATTAAAGAAAAAGAGAGTCTAACGTACTCATACTTACTTTTATTATCATTATTGAACCTGGTTTTGGAAAAAAATATTTTTAAATTAAAAACGTCCTTATTACTGCCCCTGCCCTTTTTCTCTATAAATATATGGGCTTGCCTTGATTGAAAATATTATGCATGTCACTACCTACCGGTAATATAATATCAAAATGAATCGCAAATTACATTTACTTTAAGATCCAAAATGGTTTCATAAAAAACATGGCTATAGTATTATGAATTACCTAATTTTTTTTTCTTTATCATTTTGAATTACCGAAACTCCCTTATTGGAATGATGAAAAATCCTTGATGAAAAATGAAATCCACTATTTATTTTTCTTAACGAGAAACTTGTCTAACACATTGTTAAGCGTAATTTATACAATAGATTTTTATGCCATTAGGTTAATTTTTTTTGAAGCAACGTCCCAAATTGGCAGAAATTGACATGAAAAAAAATATGGTTAAAAAAAACTCAATAAATGTATTTTTTTATTGATATTTCTTGAATTTCAAGATGAATTCCTCTCTTTTACCAGTGAATGAAATAGCTATTTCTCTAGCTCACTCCCTTTCGCCATTTGAGAGAAGCTACTTATATTGTTAATTATATACTTGCCGTATACCATATACTCATGTACATCTGTTGTTTGTCTTAAAAAGATTTATGTGCTATACAAGCTAGATAAGAATAGCCATGGTATAAAATTTGTTGTGACTACATATTACTATAATGACGGCAGCAGTTGTAAGTGTTTCACTTTCTAAATTGATATTTGATGTCTTTTTTAGTAAAAAAAATATTGGTAAATTATAATAATAAATTATTAAGAGTAATATTCAAGAAAAACCTAATAGGAATAATTTATTTCTTTATTCAGAAGACAACGCTGTATGTAAGTATTTATATTACAAAAGTATATTTTGTCGCATTTCTTATTTCAGTTTCAGTAATTTTATTTAATTAATAATAAAGCTTTAAGTTGAATACCAAATTTCCTGAATTTTATAATTTAACATGCAAGTTTTCAAAAACTTTAAGCTGCCCAAATATACAGTTTTGTGATTTTTAGGATGTCTGTTGTTTATAAATGATAATTCTCTTTAAAAATATTTTTGTACCGTAGTAATACAAATAAGTGATATAAATGTTTTAAATATAGTGCTTAAAATGTACAATATAATTTTGTTTGTTGTACATATTATCCAAATTTCTTATTTTAATTTTTTATATGTTAAATTTTAATAAGTAAATTGTATTAAATGTCTTTCTTTGCAATGTATACAATTGTGTAAATTAAAAAAAATATACAGAATTGCAAGTAGCGAGATTTGATAAATATTACCCTTTTGATATTTTTGGATTATTATCTGTTTGTATATATATATATATATACAAACAGATAATAATTAATTGTATATATATATATATACACACATATATATATATATATATATATTTTAAGCAAGTGATAACAGTAACAATTTAAAGCGTTAAAACACTGTGAAAGGTTCATAATGATATTTATACAGAAAATTACAAACGTTTTTTTAGAATTACTTTTATTGTTTACAATTTATTATTAAATTAACCTCAAATTTATGAACAAATCGTACAACAGGTCACTTTTGAAAATTTTCGGGAACATTTAACGCTGTTTATACATTTGCATTAATACTTTGCAAGCTATGAGATTACACATCATAAATATCAAAGAATTACATCTTTATTTAGTATTTTATTACAATTAACCAGCATTTATATTAGACAAACTTCGTGTGCTTCCTTTTGTTTTACATAATTTCAGATGCACTAATAGTTTAAACATAAAAAAATGCATTTGAAAGTAGAAACTGAATAAGTAAATAATTGCATAATCATAGTTATTATTAGTTGACCATGTGTTTTTTCCTAGATAAAAAATTTCCCAACATTACATAAAAGTTGCCATGGGTAATTTAATTTTCATAATACAGGTGGCCCGAAGTCCTTGAAAATTTGAATTTAAAGAATGTGACGTGGAAAACTTTGTAAGTGGGGTACGGACAATAACAACCAATGTTTAAATTTTAGCACAGTGCGCCTTTTGTTTAAGTGAGTTTTATCGTAATAATAATTCTAAAATTAAACAAAACCCCATCTGTTCAAACAATTAAACATTAGGTAGCGAAGTTTAAGGAGACTGATTAGACATTAGTAAGAGACTGATTAGACATTAGTAGTATTAAGGACCTTGTGAATAGAAGAAAACAATAGAGCGTAAAAGTTTATTTGTGAGAATTCTAACTTGTCTATATATTCCAGAGCACTAGGTTTGTCCAGAATATTACTACGGATTATTTTAATGATATTTGCATCCTTACAAAATTCAGTTAGTTCAAGAATTAAAAGACACAAAGGAAGTATTTTAAATCTCGTAATGTGCAACAAATTTATAGCCTATTCGCATTACCTTGATCGCTAACATTATAATTAAAATGAAAATATTTGTTACAATAGTACCATATTATTATTACAATATTAATAAGGATTTCATCCATTTACCAGGCCAGGTAACCACAAGGACCGTATGCTTCCTCTGTCCTTTCCAAAAGCGTGTAATCTATAAATAAACAACTTGAAATGCAAGTGTGTTTCTTTCTTCTTCATTTACATCGCAACAGACCAGTAGATCGATGTGATTTTCTACACAGAGGTATTTGGCAAGCCGGGATGTGATATAGGTTATTTTTTATTTTAGTAAGTCTCATTATTTGGGGACATTCTTATTTGGACCAAAAAAAGTACACAATGGAAATAACGAAGCAATGTCGCCATGGAGTCGCAGATAGACTTAATTTGTTGAAACGCTACATACGCAGTATAAGGCAGCAACAAAATCACTCCCTTTAATCCCTAATATAGAGGGAATATTTTTAGTTTAATGGTCCTTTGTATTTCAGAGTCACGAAAATAAAGGCTTAGAATTTGATTTCCTTTAATCATTTGAATGGCGCTGCAAGTTTTAATTTCTCCTTATAAGTTTTTAATTATAAAGCGAAGCCACCGCTAAAATTATTAAGTATTTATAGATAAAACGGGTTCTCCTTTTAAACGTTTTGTATAGAAACTTTGAATAAACTATTTTGTTGTATATTTTTATATTAGAATAAATTTTTATAAAAAACATTGAAATTTTTATAACAAACAGGGCTCGTTTCATTCATCCGCATATATTTGAAATTCAAATCAAAGCTAAGAAATGAATGTACGAAACAATTCAAATACTTCTTGAGAGCTTACTTACTAAAATAATTCACTACAATGAATAAATGAAATGGATTAAATAGTCGAATAAATGGAATAAAATTATAACGATACAATGACTGTGGCAGAGGACCTTTAAAATTATAACATGTACACACATTTACATACATAAACTAAAATATGTCTAGTATGAGTAGAACCCACACTTTGAAGGTTCCGCACCCATTTAAGCAGTTATAAACGTCGTATATCTAGTTTCTACATTGTATATCTAGTTCCTGAGGAAATCATATGAAAATATAGAAAAGTGAAAATATATTGCAAGCCATACGTTCATAAGTGTAAAAACACTGTATATTATATTTCAAGAATGATGACATCTACAATCATCGCTACAGTTTTCCTATTGCCTTTGCATGGGCTTCCAAAAATCCCTATTTCTTCGTAATTTTAGGTTCAGTGATGTCAGAATTAGGATACATTATTTTCACCATATTTTTTCATATTTTCCAGAATATCTCTGAGGATACGGTACACAACATTATTAAAAAAGTAATGTGCACAACATTATTAAAAAAAAATTACCCTATAATAAATCTTTCCAAACAATACACTACATTATACATGGAATTTTTAAAAAATTTTGAGTTCTTGTCCCTCTCTCTCTAAAATATTCATATGAATATTTTTGAGTGTAAGCAATTCAATTAAATGCGGGTTAATATGTTTACTACAATGCCAAATTTTAAGCTTTTACATCAAGCGGTGTCTGAGAAAAAAACAGCTGTAATAGACAAACGAAGTACGAATGAATGATATATATATATATATAAATGTATATATATATATATATATATATATACAGGTTTTGATGGCTCGATGCAACTTCGAAAGGAGTTGACAGCTTAAGCCATTTAAAATATTTTGGGCTATACATGGATTTGACGAAGTCTGATTATTTTTTTGATTGCTACTTTAAGGTTGTTTTTTTAAAAATCCAAAATTTGATAGTAAATTCCTAATAGAGTTCCTGTAAAATTATATAATATAATTCCTAATAGAGGTGCTGGTACGTCAATAATGTATAGTTAATTTAAAGAAATAGATACCAAGCATCTGTGTCGTCAAAAAAATACTAGAGACTTTTGAAACTTCCAAAAATGTGTAAAATTGAAAAAAACTGTTTGATTGTAGCACTAAATAATAGACACTAATAATAGGCACTAAGTAATAGACACTATTAAATAAAATTTGTTACATCTAGGTCCGGTCAATCCAACTATAATTACACCATTAGTGTAGAAAGACTCGTGTTTTCAGAGCGGCCGTACCACAACTAACTTGGCATGCATTTTGGCACTAAAATTAACAAGTCGGTATTACAAAATATATAGTTAAATGAATTGTTTGGAATGAACCCTTTAAACTTACCCCTCTTAACAATTTTGCGAGGAATGAGTTGCTAAAACTGGATTTTCATGAAATAAATATATGAAACAAATAAAAAGTGATACATATAAGTTATAGATGAAGGTTTGATCTATTTTCCCATATTAAAAACATTAGACTACTATATTCCCAAGATTTAGAGTAAACATGGCAAAAATGAAACTTTTTCGCCAAAAATATAAATACTCCCTTAATAGGCACATAAACCAACAAAACTAACACTACTGGAGACTAACACCACAAATCCAAAATATAAACATCAAAGGCAGCTTGAGTCTTTACGTTCTGAGTTTGAGTCTTCAATGCATGGCACTATCGGCCCTCTTTTTTTGAAGATATAAGGAGTTTTTTATAACAGTGTTGTGGATTTTTTCAAGATACATCATACAAAACATGGTTTCAACAGGATAGAGCAACAGTTCATACTTCTAACACCTCTATGCCACTCATCCATAAAGTTTATCCCAACAAATAGGTTTTTCGATGGGTACCAATTTCTTGTCCTGATCAATCTCACAATGCTGGTTTAATTCTAATAGGTTTCATTCTGTGGGGTTGTTGTTGAACTGGTAGAAAATAATTGAAGAGAAGTCGACAACATCATTGACTGACTTGACATGTAGTCATAAATAATTTCAGTGCTTGTTTACTAGTGTGCCGTAACTGTGATGGTTTATATCTAGATTACATTATTTTTAAAAAATAATATTTATAGTTTATTATTTGTAAATTCCAATCAAATGTAATTGGATACCATTAATGGATTTTGATTTATTTCTTTCTCAAATTTTCAAGGTTAATAACGAGTAGATATATCACGTTGGGAGAGAAAAGTCTTATGAAATTCTATTTATCATAAACTGTTGTCAGCTATTATAATAAATTTATTTATGAACTCATTCCATGTTACAGGTGATTCAAAATGGATATTTACTACAATATTATAGATATACTCCTTGAGTATAAAACTACAGTGTTTATAATTCTTTTGCTGTGCTTTCTCTACTATCATTACACAAGCACTTTCTCATTCTTCAAAAAGCGTGGAATTCATTACAAGGCTCCTACCATAGTTGTGGGAAACGTTGGAGAAAGAGTACGAATGAAGACCTCATCTTTTGAATTTCAGTTGAAACTTTATAAAGATTTTGAAGGTTGGCCATACGCAGGTATGTTTGTTAACTTTATTTTGTTTATAAAAAAGCTTTTTATTTTCAGTCACGTAAATGAAATTGAGAATATAAATGCAAACTTATACAATATACAGAAAAAATGCCAGTAAGCAAAGAAAATGACCTACTGGGTGCGATATAAAAAGAGGTTACCAAAGTTTTTTGTCCCTGACCCACTTGCCAATTAATTTTTGTCCATAGACACTATACCTGCCTGATATTGAATTTTCCTAAACATATTAAAGTCTCATGTGTTAATCATAGTTGACACATATTTGCACATTACGATATGATATTTTTTGAAGAATGGACAATTGTAAAAAAAAATATGTATAATTTTTACTCAAATCTTTATTAAAAAGACATAAAATTTAAGTAATTATTTGGATTTAGGAAGAAGTAAATCAGAAGCTAGTGAAATTGTTAGTCAAAATTGTTAATGGGTAATATGAGCCTGATAATAATTTTTCAGTATTTGGCTTCAAATTAGTGAGGTACATTTCAAATCTCCACATCTGATAATTCACAACCAATTTCTTTTTTCATAAGAAAATTGGCAACTGCACAATAGTTCTTTCCCCCGGGGTATGAAAATGGAAAAACTATGGAAAACTTCCTTGCAATAAATGTACAATGCAAGATAAGCCAATGGTATAACCTTCTGAAGCCAAAACTGCTGATACTGCCAGTATGGAAACTTGTATAAACCTGCATCTAAATGTAGCACGCCATAAAGCAGATGCTAAAACAATTTTATGAAGTATGAAATAATATTTAATCATATCTCTATAACACACACAATCCATGTTAGGTGTATTATGTCATTTGTGCAATGCCTGAATGATGAAGATGACTTGTTTAAATGGAGTTCACTCACATCACACCACTTATGTCTTGTGGACCTCAATATCTTTTTCTCACTGACGTAGAACCCCAGCAAATAGTAATCTTGCCCTGGGGGTTCATATAGGCCTCTTTGGGAATCATTGCTATAAAAAGATTTAATTTTTTACAGTTTTAGAACAAAAGCAAGAGGAAACTTTTGCTATGTAGATATATGATGGATACATGGGATGTATAATTTATTTTTAGAATGTTTCATGTGATAACGATTTAAAGGAAGATTTAGTTGTCTTTGATTTAAACATTTAAACCATTATGGCTGCCTTAAATTAACATTCGAAGAATTATAGACAATTCCAATGTACTTCATCCGACCACCGACTTTCGCATCAATTTTTTACAACCTTTATTAGGTCAGAACCTATAGCAGGACTTACACCTATTCGACTACCATCTGGGAATGATGTATCACTTTATATTTTGAATAGCCCAAATGTCAAAATTTAGTTTGGGATAAATAGTGTGTATTTGAAAAATATGAACTATTTATGGTAAGTACAAATCGTTTGTTTTACAAATTTATCAATGAAATAAAATTTAAAACAAAGGTTATTGACTATTTATTTTTATTTATACAAAAAATTCATTAAACCTTGTAGTCGGAAATAGGAACTATACGATTAAAGATCGAATAACGACTTGTGGTCGTTATTCAATATTTATATCGTTATTCGATCTTTATGTCGTTATTCAATCAATATATGGATAATTCTTGTTTTTAATTGAAAAAAAATTAATTCAATCTATTATAAACCAGATCAAGAATAACTTTCAGTTGTTATCTTTTAATGATAAATCAATTTACAAAAATGTATTAATTATACAATCTTTTAGTAGAACTATTCTGCGGTTATTATGTGATATTTGTATATAGTATATAGTATGTGTAATAGATTTTTTTGAAAGGAGACTTCTAACAACAAAATTACATTATTTCTTTGATCAAAAACTATTTTCAAACATTTTTGCCTAACTAGTGAAGTCTGTTGCTAAATTGTTAGATAAATTACAAATGGAAATCCTTTTAAAAACATGATCCCAGGAGACAAATGTTTCAAAGGGTTTTTGAAAGGTCACTCAAAAATTTCGTGCAAATTACCTTAAGAAAAGTTTATGCTTGATATACGAAGAATGTTTAATAGTGACGAGGGTGACATTTACTTGAGTCCTAAAGAACAGTTGGTGCTAATCAGAAAGGAATGCAATAAAATATATTGTGGAACTTATAATGACAAAACGGAATGTTTGACTTTAGTGATTACAATTAGCGCTGATGAAGTAACGTCGCCTCCTGTGATTTTGTATCCTTATAAAAGAAGGATAATCCCTCAATTCAGACTAATTACCCTAAGAATTATGCAGCAGGAAGTGAAGTTGAGGCTGTATCAAAGTGTCAGCAAAGATGTTTATCTAAATATTGTACAACAGGAAGTGAGATTCAAGCCCGATCCCAAGTACAGCTTTCTAAAAATATGCAGCAAAAATGTTTTATCCCTGAATTTCTTTTCCACTAATAGGTGCCATTGATTGAAATTCTTCAAGCTTAAAATCATATAAAACAGCACTATGTAAAAAAGAAATAATATTAACTGCTTTTTATCCTATATATACAATGTACTGGTGTTTTTTTATTCATAATGCTGTTAATGAAGTACCTTACTTCTATTCCTGGGAAATTAATTTAGCTAATATATATTTATACTCTAATGATGCACTGTACCATAATAAAGACCTTGTAAATTCTTCCTGCAAGAATATTTGTATATAGTGTAGTCAATATTAAAGAGTGTTCTCATTTAACAGAATAATTTAAAAAATATGCTTTAAATTTCTCTTTATTTAAATTAACATAAACAAGACACCGTTCGTTACGCTAATTTTAAAACAAATTATAAATATCTGTATAAAAAGGGAAAGTAGAGTGTTGAAACATACAAAAGAACTACACAATATTGGAAAAAGTATTCCCCTCCTCTGTAGACTTTATAAAATACTATTAAAAATACAGTTTTAAAAACATTTTTATTAAAATATATTTAGTTGTTTCCAATAAATGTCACTTTGAATTCTATAATTTCGTTTATGTTAATACTATGGGAACTCACTAATAGCATAAGTCCCATCAACCTTTATAAGATACAGCAAACTGAAAATAATTTCAGCCTAATAATGGGCACTCACAAACTTAACATTTATGATCAACATTAATTAATTAATTAAGCAAAAGTATTGAAACAGGGGAGCAATTTATTTTAACTAGGGTATTAACTATTAACATGGGTAACTAGGATATTTGGCAACATTTATGCTTCATTCTACTAGTTGGATCGACACTACAAACTGGATGTAAGAGTACATCACCATATTACAGTGCAAAATAATGGAACTAATTTTAACTAATATTAATCTTGCCCTTTGTAACAGAACTACAAGTAAAATCTAATGGTATAATCTAATTATGTATTATTTTATCAGTATTTTTGTTTGTAATGCCTTAATGTATTTATAAATAAGTAAAATAATTTCTTAATTTAAAAAATATCAAAAAACTCTTAAATACTTTTAATAATCTACTGTCTTAGTTATTCCATAGTTTTTTAAAATTATTGTACACGCACAACATTTACAAAAAAATTTATATTTTATTAAATCTAAGATTTAATAGATAATAAATAAAGGTAAAAATTTAAATATCCTCCACCAACTGTTTATTTTTTATTCATTACTTCAAAATTGAAAATCCATCATGAGTTTGATAATTGACTTTTTATACATTAAAGTTCATATTTATAAAAAAAAACTTTTAACAGACACACACATGTTACAAAAATTCATTACAAAATATTGTTTATTATAATTAGTAATATTATTATAGTTAGTAATTATAGTTAGTATAGTCAGTAATCTATCATGTTTTTACCATTCAATGTATTAAATGATTAGTGTCCTAAAATCTTTCCATAATCGGGACAATTTATTATACAATTATTATTTTTAGTCAATTTCTTAACTAATGAAGGACACATTTATCTATTTTGACTAAATTAATATATATTTCATTTCTTTCAGGTGTATTTGAAGGGAGACGTCCAATTCTTATGATACGGGATCCTGATCTTATAAAAGCAATCTTCATAAGAGATTTTGACCATTTCATGGACAGAAGCATCCTTTCGACTAACGAGCCAAATTATTTGAAACGATCGCTCTTGAATTTAAAAGTAAGTTTCCATACCCGGTGTGAGGATAAAATATGAAATAAGCTTCGAAAAGTAATTTTGTGTTACTAAGGTTAAATAAAATAAAGTATATCTTAATATGTGCGTTTCCAGTTCTTTGCTATGTAAAGAATGGTGAATACAAAATGTTTAGCTAAAGGCTTCTTATACAGTGGCAGATTTCAATGTTTGAAAAATTAAAAAAAAAAACTACACCTCTAATACAAAGTGGGTTTACTTTATAACAACAAATGCGGATTACATTTTTTAAAAACCACATTTTCCAAATGGCGGCCATCGAGTCTGACACACTCTTCGAGTCTAGCACGCATGTTTTCAAAAACGCGTTTGCAGAGCGACTGGGGTATCCTACTGACTTCAGCTCGAATATTTTGTTTAAGTTGTGTCACAGTGCTCGGATTTGTTTTGTAAACAACTGATTTTAAGTATCCCCATAAGAAAAAGTCACATGGGCTTAAATCGGGTGACCTAGGTGGCCACAGTACGGTACCGTTTCGGGACATGTTTTTTTCTGGAAATAACTGCCGCACTGCATTCATGGACATATTAGCAGTGTGAGCTGTGGCCCCGTCCTGCTGAAACCATGTGTTTCGGTTGAAGGATGGACTATTCTGTAGTTCTACTCTGAAAAAGTCATTTAACATCTGGGCATATCTCTCCGAATTCACAGTTACAGTTTGTCCACGTTGATTTTCAAAGAAATAAGGCCCTATGATTGCAGATGCAGACATGACACACCAGACTGTTACTTTAGGCTTATGTAAAGGCTCTTGATGCATTTGTCTTGGGTTGTGGACATCCCAGTAACGAAAGTTCTGCTTATTCACATATCCTCCAATGTGAAAGTGAGCTTCGTCCTGAAGAATATGTTACCCATCCGGGTAGCAGTACGAAATCTCAAAAACATCACCTCCGCGTAAGTTTTTCTTAATTCAAAGTCAGAATCGTGTAAATCTTGAACATGGATGGAACTTGAGCTTTTTTCGCATTATTACCTGTAAAGTTGATTTCGGAATTCCCAATATAGATGAACGTGTACGCAGTGATAAACGGGGATTTTCAACGACAGAAACCATAACACGCTCTACATTTTCATCTGTGTCTACCAATAGTGTAGGTCCTGGCCTGGGCCTATTTAATGTTGTTTCTGTAGCTCTGAACCTTGCTACCCATGACTGAATAAGGTTGATCGATGGTCCATCACGTAATCGACGAATACTGTAACGATTATTAAATCGACGGCGTGCTATAGACAGCGAAAATTCACTCGAAATGTACGCCTCGAAGGCAAAAGCGCGGCGCTCTCCACTCCACTGTTCCATGGCTACTAAAACATCCGCACCGCTTGCGTTTCTAACGACGCCCCCCGCGCCCCTCTTATGTGTTGCGTTCAGAAACTATGTTTGTTCAAACTTTGAAATCTGCCACTGCACACCCTGTATTAATTATGTAGAAATTAATGGACGTTGCTTGGAGGCATGATCAATCTTACAATTTCACTTCTGCAGAAAGGGACAGATTTTTATTTCGTTTGAATAAACACTTAAATTCAATCCAAAGGCTGTAGTTTGTATTTGTAGACGTATTTTTTTTATTTTGTATGTATTTTATTTTGTGTGTTTGTATTTGTATTCTCAAGTTGTATTAAAAAACCAACAGCTTTATATTTTAATAAATATTTCTTTTTACGATTCTCGGTACTTAATCAGACTACCATTCATGGCTTCAGAAAACATTGTAACAGAATAATGCCACATCAAACCATTCTAACACACTTCCATCGTATCTCTCAAATTCCACACTAGGCATGATTTTTTATTTATTCTCTTGACTGTTTGTATCAGACATATATATTTTTCCAATTCCTTAATATTACAGCCAGTCATAATTTTTTACACATTCTCTTGACTACTTGTATCATGCATATATATTTTTCCAATTTCTTAATTTTAGCAAGCTATGATTTTTTACTCATTCCCTTGACTACTTGCATCATGTGTATATATTTTTCCAACTCCTCAATTTTAGCCAGTCATAATTTTTTACACATTCCCTTGACTACATGCATCATGCATATATTTTTTCCAACTCCTTAATTTTAGCCAGTCATGATTTTTTACACATTCCCTTGACTACTTGCTTCATGTCTATATATTTTTCCAGTTCTTTAATTTTAGCCAGTCATGATTTTTTACACATTCTCTTGACTAAATACTTGCATCGTATATATATTTTTTCCAACTCCTCAATTTTAGCAAGCTATGATTTTTTACTCATTCTCTTGACTACTTGCATCGTGCATATATTTTTTCCAACTCCTCAATTTTAGCCAGTTGTGATTTTTTACACATTCCCTTGACTACTTGCCTCATGTGTATATATTTTTCCAGTTCCTTAATTTTAGCCAGTCATGATTTTTTACACATTCTCTTGACTACTAGGATCATGCGCATATATTTTTCAAACAACTTATTATCGTGTTCTGAATTATTAAGCTTCAAAGTCTTCAAATTTTAGTGACCATGTTATCTAGGTGTTTAACTATTTACCATTCATAAATAATTAAATATATAGATAAATAATCATAAAAATATTATTTTATGAGCCTCTTAAACTTTTACAAATTGCGACACATTACTACAAGTGTTTTTCAATTTTTGTTCAATAAAATATCTAAAATAATCTGAGGTTTCACGCGATTATTTATCTATTTGTAATAAAAAAACTATGATATCATTACTTCTAGGGAGCAGAATGGAAATCCGTAAGAAGTATATTAACACCAAGCTTTAGTTCAGCGCGCTTAAGAGGAATGACTCCATACATCAATGAATGCGTCTCACAAATGGTAGAATCATTGAAGGCCAATGAAAAAGGTAATCTTTAATTACTTCTTCTATCAAATGGTAGCTCAGAGTTCCCTTTGTTGTTCCCTTTATTAATAAATGAAAGTGATGTTCATAATAGATGAGTGATACGCAAGTTTTAAATATTCTTTTCCTCGCGGGACAAAGAATATGCTAATTATATTACTCGTGTAATTGGATACTAAACACTCATACAATATAAATTAGCAATATTAGTATGGGCAGTACTAACATAATACATAACTATACATAATATCTTATATATAAAAAAATTAAATTATATTGTTTACAACAAAACAATTCTCAATCTTCATCATGGTAAAAATATTTTTTTATTCGATATTCAAAACAAAATAACTGAAATACAAGAAAGCGGTTTAAATGATTTACACACATCTAGCGGACGACCCATAGCGAACCATCTGCTCTATTTGCAAATACTTTAAATTTATGTGACATAAAACAACGGACTAAATAAATAGTATTGCCTTAATACATCCGCTGCAATCGTCCACTCGATGTACATAAACACAAAGACTTTAATGGCTATTATTATAATTCTGATAATGTTCATACTCGTAATAATTTTAAAAATTCACGATTGATTTAAGTATAATAAACACATAACAAATTTTAAATGGCCAGTTTCTGTTTACACCACAGCTTCAGAAATAAAAAAAAATAGTGAAAGAGTATTTCAGCGCTGCAGATGTATGATTAAAATAAATAATTATGTCCTAGCATTAATTTCCTTGCAGAAAACGGTGAAGTAGAGATGAAAAAATTTATGGGTCGATTTACTCTTGACACAATAGGGACATGCGCATTTGGTATAGAATGTTCTTCGTTAAAGAATGAAGATGCACATTTTGTGAAGGTAACACTGCTTTGTTTTATTACATTAATGAATATTTTATTTGTCTTATTATAAACAGTACTGTTTACAGTACAATGATAGGAAACATTTTCTTTAGGTCGAATATTGTAAATGTCTGCCACAGCATTTAATTTTTCTTATTATCTTTAAACGGCAATCTATTTATGTGAATAATTCCTTTTGATGATCTATCTTTAGAGATTAGGGGCGAGGGGCAAGTTTTTTGAGTGTGCTTTTACTAATACTCAAAAAATGAAGCAAGTTAAATTTTTAAAAAAAATATAGTTTTGAAATGGACTAAGAACAACCTCTTATGTTGCAACTCCACTTGATCTCTTGAAAATAAATAAACAATGGAAACTTTTTTTGGAGAAAAGACAAATTATAACCTTTGTTAATCCTGTTGTGAAAGGCAAGTACTAATTTTTATAGGGAAAGTCAAACAGACGTAATTTTTGATCTTATAAAACTTTTCTAGGTTGTTTTAAGTCTGAAATATATCACGAAATATATAAAAATAAATGTAACCCTGTGTGTATCTGGCTAAACCACATGGAAAGAGAATATGAGGAAGACTGATGTCAAGATGAGTCGATTTGCCACTAACATGCTTAAAAATATGCTATGGGTTTTTAAAAATATTCCACCATATTCCTAAATTTACATTTTAAATACAGGTCTTTTTCTTTGTAAATTTTTCTTTGTGGATACATAGCCATATTTGTTTCCTTTCCACATTTTCATAAAATGTTTAATAATAATAATTTTCTTACAATTAATATTATCGTTCATCCTGTTACTTCTGTTTCTATCAGGTGGCTGAAAAATTCGATAGCATGTCAAAATTGAAGAGATTTTTCATTTTCTTTGTATTTATATTTATGCCTCAAGCCTTCAAATATTTAAACATATCATTCCTTAACGCCGACGTCTCACGAGAACTTGTGCAAATTCTTTCTTATACAAAGACACGTAGAAGTAAAGATGCTGGAAGCAGGTTTGTATGTGACTTTTATTTTCTAAATTCAAATGAATTTTTTAAGTAAATAAATTGTTATAAATGTTTAATTACAGGCGTAATGATTTCCTCCAGCTCCTCATAGATACGCTTGAAAAAGAAAAAGAAGAAAATATTAAGAACCCGACTCAACTACAATGTGAGTATAATTATAACTAGACGAAATACTGTGAGTATAATTATTACTAGACGAATATTCCATTCAATCATGAAAATGGTATGCGTATGCATAATCTTTGCAACTGTGTCCCTTAACCGTTTGAGTGCTGACAAGCGCTATCGCGCTCGTGCGCGTACTAACTAAATTTGCCACTAACGCGATGGTGCTCGCGAAATTAGTTGCTGTTTAGTGCACGGTAGGGGAGGTCGCTCGCACGCATCGGTAATTTTTTATCTTTCTACGTGTTATATAAAGTTCAAATTATAATATTATTAGTAATTACAATACAAAAAGGATCCAGGAAAAGAAAATTTTTAACCCATAATGTCAGAATATGAAAATAATTCGAGTGAAAATGATCGTTTTTCAAGTTGTGAAGAAAGTGATAGTGGGAATGACATTGTGGTACGATCACAATTTGGCGTAACGTAAATTTTGAGGGATAGTGATAATAGTGACGATAACAATTATTTTGCTGATACAGAGAATGTACCAGACTGCGAAAATACGATGTAACCTTGATTTCAGTTTTTGTTATAATTTTTGTTCACAATATATATTTCCATAATTTTTTTGTATTTTATTATCCTTGTACAAGTTTTTATTAAGAAAACACCGAAAAAATTATTAAAATTGGATAATTTTTGGAAGAGATACAGTTTTTTTCCAGACAAGGGTAAATGACATCAAAAACAAAAGATTTCTTTGGCATTTTTAAGTATATATGAATAAAAAACCATGACACTAAAACGGTTAAACATCCACTTTATTTTAAATTGTATAAAAATGTAATCTACATTTTTATAAATATTATTTAATTATTACATTTTTGACGTAATAATTAAATAATTTTTGTAGTAGTATCAACGGTTCATGAGATATATAAATTCAACATTTTCACCAAGATAATGGATTTAGCATAATTTCTCAGATCGCACTAACTTAGTTCATGATGTAACCTTAACAATATTGGGCAAAAAAATTTTATGAGAAAAACCCCTATTATCTCGCTTAAAATTTTTCAGAATTATAAAATACATTGTTTACTATATGTCACACAAACACAATAAAATAAAACAAGTCTGAAGCCAATCAGGTCATCGTCCAATTTTGAAAACCCTTTGAAAGCGCACAAAGAGTACATACGCAAATACGTACAAGTAATACGTAAAGACTCCGATGTGATCCGCACTTTACCCATTACCATTTTGATGAAATTCTTGAAGGTTCAAGAACAGTTATTACCAAAGGGATACTTTCACACATATATAGTTTTTATATGAATTAATGTACATTTTTAGAGTAATTTAACAACAATATCAGACATTAACAAAAGATATAATTTCGTAACAAAATTTTCAAAAGTTTTATTTTTGTTTTTTTTTCTTTATGTTAGATTTCATAGGTTTAAATTTCAAAAAGTATTATCTCGCTTAAAATTTTTCAGAATTATAAAATACATTGTTTACTATATGTCACACAAACACAATAAAATAAAACAAGTCTGAAGCCAATCAGGTCATCGTCCAATTTTGAAAACCCTTTGAAAGCGCACAAAGAGTACATACGCAAATACGTACAAGTAATACGTAAAGACTCCGATGTGATCCGCACTTTACCCATTACCATTTTGGTGAAATTCTTGAAGGTTCAAGAACAGTTATTACCAAAGGGATACTTTCACACATATATAGTTTTTATATGAATTAATGTACATTTTTAGAGTAATTTAACAACAATATCAGACATTAACAAAAGATATAATTTCGTAACAAAATTTTCAAAAGTTTTATTTTTGTTTTTTTTTCTTTATGTTAGATTTCATAGGTTTAAATTTCAAAAAGTATTATCTCGCTTAAAATTTTTCAGAATTATAAAATACATTGTTTACTATATGTCACACAAACACAATAAAATAAAACAAGTCTGAAGCCAATCAGGTCATCGTCCAATTTTGAAAACCCTTTGAAAGCGCACAAAGAGTACATACGCAAATACGTACAAGTAATACGTAAAGACTCCGATGTGATCCGCACTTTACCCATTACCATTTTGGTGAAATTCTTGAAGGTTCAAGAACAGTTATTACCAAAGGGATACTTTCACACATATATAGTTTTTATATGAATTAATGTACATTTTTAGAGTAATTTAACAATAATATCAGACATTAACAAAAGATATAATTTCGTAACAAAATTTTCAAAAGTTTTATTTTTGTTTTTTTTTCTTTATGTTAGATTTCACATATTCAAGTACTTGCGTAAAATCATTCTATAATTTATATAATAATTTATACATAATATTGTGAAAAATATTTATAAAGTCTTGTATAATTACTAATATTTTTAGTAATTATACAAGACTTTATAAAAATTATCTGCAAATTTATAAAAATTATCTGCAAATTTATATTTTTTAGGTTTGGATAATGACACGATAGACGCTCAAGCATTACTATTTCTAATTGCTGGATTCGAAACGTCAAGTACTTTACTGTCATTTGTATCACATACACTAGCCATAGAACCAGAAATTCAAAATAAACTAAGAAAAGAGATCAAGGAGGTATTATCACGATACAATGGAGAAATAAATTACGAATCAATTGCTGACATGCACTACCTAGAGGCTGTTTTATCAGGTACTTATTATTAGCAATAATGTAGTTATATTTTTCCCAATCCTTAATATTTTTTCAAGGAATTTCTTTATTAACACAATTTTTTAAATAAAGATTTAACTTTAGCTACTTCTGTGAGGTATTATAATGTAGTTTTCCCTTAAAAATCTTTTATTTAATTAACTTATCCAATAGCAAATACTAACACACCATTTTTAAATCGTTACATTGGTATTTCCTCCTTAATAAAAACTGATTGGATAAAATGAGGTTAAATGCAAAAATATGTAGGTGAGATTTTACACATTCGATACTAATGAAGATATTTACACCAAGTATACCGAAAAGTGTACTCCGTTTTTGATATGAAAAAGTAGAGATCAATGCTTTAGATTGAAGCTGAACTTATTTATCAAAACATTACCTTTCATATTCTGTGACTAGGGTGTGTATTCCGGAAATACAGAATTTCGTAATTCCGGAATCTCGGAGTTATTTTTCCGATATTTCATTTCCGGAATTGAGTAGCCACAATATAGTAATTCTGACATTTGTTGTTACATAATATAATAAACGTTTCAAGTGTAAATTTCTTTCTGGATGCAGTTGAGCCTCAATATAGAAATCTAGTTCCGGAATTGACAATCGGTCTGATGTCACATACCCTACCTGTGATGTTCTCCAGCAGTTGAATAAATACCAGTTTTGTAAAAATGTTTGCTTTAGCCGAGGAAATTACTTGTCATTTCTTTTAGCTCCTCTTCGTTTCTGATCTGCTTGTTTCTCATATGCCTATCCAGATTAAAAAACAAGGAATAATTGTTGGTGATAGGTTCGGTATAGGATAGTATGGGTAATTCCATCATCTTGTTGTGCATCATCATCACCACCTGAGGATGGGCATTGTCATGTAACAACAAAACATTCTTTTTAATTATTAATGAATTCTAGATTATTGCAATAGGAGTTAGCAGTAACAATTTTTCACACTTTTAAGAATTTATAATGCATGAGTGCTTCAAGTGCCCGCCAAATACAAAATAAAATTATTCTTGGGATCTGTTCGTAAATATTCAAGTCTCAAGTAAATGATCCGTTTTTGATTTTTTCTATAATCCAAAAAATATTAAGTTGTTGCAATTTGTTCTCCAAAGTTAAATAATGAGGCTCCCATTTACTTAACATCTACACCTTTCCCAACTGATGGAAAAGTGACATTAAACTTTCCTCATTTATATTAAAATAATGAAAGTGCTCTACAACTTAAATACGAATTGGTCTCCATTGTGGTCCTCAAATCTGCGTCGTTTATAAGGTTTATCCTCCAAAGCTGGATCATTGGCTAAAGAAAACTTTTTAAATCAGGTTCAAGCAGTTTATTCCTACCGACAAAAATATACCGGATTACCCAATAATTAAAATTAGAAACGTTTAAATTGTATAATGATTTCCACCATTATACAATTTAAACATTATGTAAATACTGTTTATGATTTCTTACAGATTTGTTGCTGAAATAAACTGGAATGTATTGTCAGGAATAAACAAGGCCATTTGAAACAAAAGCTTCAGATACTATTTTTATATAAAAAACATTTAAAGTATGTAGCAGTATTCCATTTTGCCAATTTAAATTCTAGATTTTGATGTCAGATGATTGGCCTATTTTAATAAGTTAATATGCGTATGCCATCAACGCAGGAAAAAATGAATACTTATTAAAAGGATGAAATAAGTTAAAGAACTTATTACTTATTTAGGGTGATTATTAAAAAAACACATCAAATGACCTCACATTTCTATTTCACTACTATTCCAGACCTTTATATATGGAAATATATACCTGATTGTGTTTATAGGCTGAAAAATGATTATATTTATAGGAGGATAAAAAACAGCCATAATTAATTCAACTCTTCTATCATCACAGAAACTCTTAGGCTTTATCCTGCAGTTTCGCGAGTGGACCGTGTCTGCACTAAGGAATACACCCTTCCAGGTACAAATGTGACAATAAAACCTGGTGAATCCATTTTTACTCCAATTATTGGCATTCATATGGACCCTCAGCATTATCCTGAACCTGAAAATTTTAAACCAGAAAGATTTTTGGGTGAGGAAAAAGTTAAAAGGCCATCTCACCTGTTTCTTTCTTTTGGAGCTGGCCCGAGGAATTGCATAGGTTGGCATTTTTCAACAATTTATTATTATTTTAAAACTTGTTTTCAACTGTTATATATCTCATTCTGTTTACAAGACATTATAATAAACAGGTGTCCAGTGGCAGATTTCAAAGTTTGAACAAACATAGTTTCTGAACGCAACACATAAGAGGGGCGCGGTGGACGTCGTTAGAAGCGCAAGCGGTGCGGATATTTTAGTAGCCATGGAACAGTGGAGTGGAGAGCACCGCGCTTTTGCCGTCAAAGCATACATTTTGAGTGGATTTTCACTGTCTGTAGCACGCCGTCGATTTAATAATCGTTACAGTATTCGTCGATTACGTGATGGACCATCGATCAACCTCATTCAATCATGGTTAGCAAGGTTCAGAGCTACAGGATCAACATTAAATAGGCCCAGGCTAGGACCTACACCATTGGTAGCCACGGATGAAAATGTAGAGCGTGTTATGGTTTCTGTCGTTGAAAATCCCCGTTTATCACTGCGTACACGTTCATCTATATTGGGAATTCCGAAATCAACTTTACAGGTATTAATGCGAAAAAAGCTCAAGTTCCATCCATATAAAATTCAAATTGTTCAAGATTTACACGATTCTGACTTTGAATTAAGAAAAACTTACGTGGAGGTGATGTTGTTGAGATTTCATACTGCTACCCGGATGGGCAACATATTCTTTAGTGACGAAGCTCACTTTCACATTGGAGGATATGTGAATAAGCAGAACTTTCGTTACTGGGATGTCCACAACCCAAGACAAATGCATCAAGAGCCTTTACATAAGCCTAAAGTAACAGTCTGGTGTGCCATGTCTCCATCTGCAATCATAGGGCCTTATTTCTTTGAAAATCAACGTGGCCAAACTGTAACTGTGAATTCGGAGAGATATGTCCAGAATAGTCCATCCTTCAACCAAAACACATGGTTCCAGCAGGACGGGGCCACAGCTCACACTGCTAATGTGTCCATGAATGCAGTGCGGCAGTTATTTCCAGAAAAAAACATATCCCGAAACGGTACCGTACCGTGGCCACCTAGGTCACCCGATTTAAGCCCATGTGACTTTTTCTTATGGGGATACTTAAAATCCGTTGTTTACAAAACAAATCCGAGCACTGTGACACAACTTAAAGAAAATATTCGAGCCGAAGTCAGTAGGATACCCCAGTTGCTCTGCAAATGCGTTTTTGAAAACATGCGTGCTAGACTCGAAGAGTGTGTCAGACTCGATGGCCGCCATTTGGAAAATGTGGTTTTTAAAAAAATTAAATCCGCATTTGTTGTTATAAAGTTAAAATAAACCTACTTTGTATTAGAGGTGAAGTTTTTTTTTACAATTTTTCGTACATTGAAATCTGCCACTGGACACCTGTATTACAATGTAAATAGAAACAAAAATTATTTTTTATTATTTTATACCAATAACATGTATTGGTGTTGGTACAGCAAATCAAAAAAGGGAGATTGATGATAGTGGTATTGCTGTTGGTATGGCAAATCCAAAAAGAAATTGCTGTGCCAACACTAATCTGTCTTCTTTACAGTACAATCATACCATAAATAATAATTTTCTTAAGTAACAATAGTTCTTAAGTAACAAATCTCGTCCAGTTCACTGATGAAATTTTTAAAATTTTAGCATTTTTGTATTAAGAATGAAAAGACATCTGTATGTACTTAATAATGTTCTACTGTGGTGTGTTGCATATTATCTTTACGGCTTACATTTTTACAATATGGTAGATAATAGTTAATATCTTAAAGAAATGGGCCACATAGACTAGCCTATATATTTTAATTTGCTTTAATTATTTGTAAAATATTTTAAGCCAAATATAAATTATAATTTTAGCTAATGAATTTTTAAAAGTACTTTCCAATTACCATTATTACATGAGTAGCACAATCAGTTTACACAGTTCTATTATATTACATAACCTATAATTATCATTATGTGTTTATGCAGGTCTCCGTTTTGCCATGATGCAAGCTAAGTTGGCTTTAGCCAGACTGATGTTGGAATTTGAAATGTCTCCATGCAGCAAGACTAAGATGCCAGTTGTTCTAAATAAAAGCGGATTTTTATTAAAAGCCGAACATGGGCTTTGGATTAAAGTAACCCCAGTTTCTAGTTAATTCAACAAATATTCACTATGCTACTTTATTTTGCTTGAGAAATAGTTCCTTATAAAATGAATTATGAAATATTTATCTTTGTTAAAAATTACAGTTTTTAAACCCGGCTTAAGTTATTCTTATATTCTTTAAAAAATTAAATTAAATTTACATAATTTTATATAGACCAAATAACAATGTCATCACAAGAAGTTTTAATTATTGTGTTGATAACTGCTTTTTACCAATCCAATAGAATTAAATACGAAAAAAATCCAATAGAATTAAATACGAAAATAAGTTCAAATAAAAATGCTGTCCATCAAATATTTTATTATTCGTTTATACTAGATAATAAGTTCGTAAGTAATGATTTTATTTATGATAAGCAATAACAATGTATTTTTATATTTTAAAGTGATATGAAATATTACCTATTAAAATTGGTCATAAGTTTTATAATTTTACATCTGTTTACTAATAGATTTATTTTTGTATTTAGATTTTTTTATCTTTTCCTCATCCTTTTCAGGATTCTATAGTGTTATATTACCATATGTGTGTACGCAACACATCTGCTGATAAAAATGTGCTACATATGTATAATCCAGTTTTCTAAAATCCACACCCATCACTAGGCGCACATTCTACGTCTTATATAAAATATTAAAATACATATTTTAGAATCATTTTGAGAAATGCAATTGAAGAATACAAAAGAAAGATGTCAGGTCAAAATAAGGTGTTATACCATTGCTGCTCACACTGCCTAGTGGTAGATGCAGTAAAATTATAAACATTGAAATGTTTTGAAAGAGAAACTTCTAAGGTTCTAAAACTATTTATTTTTCGATTTTATAGTTTTGGGAAACTCTGTGTTAATATTAAAAGAAATATTCAAGAAAAAGAAAGCTAACGAAACATTAAATCGGCCAACAATTTAGACAAAATGGCTAAAAAATGCCAGAAGGAAATTAACAACCTTTTCTATGGAGACAGAAGTGGGAAACATTTTTTTTGTGGTGAGGCACATTTTCATCCTGGAAATTAGGTAAATAAGCAAAATTTTTGTTATTGGGTATACGTAAAAAAATGCATCACCAATTGCTGCAATGCTAAAAAGTAACTATTTGGTGTGTTATTTCCAGAAAAGGCATTTTCGGTCTTTATTTTTAAAAAATTAACATCATGTGACATTAATTGTAAATTCTGAATTATATAATAACAGTATTTTAAAATAAACAGCTCATTTCAGCAAAATAGCACCACTACTTTGCCTGATGAAAGAGAATTAGTCTAAGAAAAAGTGATCCCACAGTTTGGAGACATTTACTGGCCAGCAAGGTTGTTTATATAGCTATCTTAAGTGTGTTTTTAATAAGAACCTTCCCACCACTTGACAAATAAAAGAAAACATTCAAACTAAAATTATGAGACTGTTTATCAATCTCTACAAAGGCACGTTTGAAAATTTACATCTTATATTGAAAAAATGTTTTTTTTTTAATTTAAATCTTCTATCTACATTTATAAATATCCAAAATTAACTTTAAATTGTTTCCTTACATCTGTACAAATTTATTATAGTATATCTACTTAATGACAAAGTAGTTAAGACATTTTCTCGCAAAATTTAAATACAATAAAGATAAACATTAACGAAGTTTTCAAAATTAAAAATTGGTTAAGATAGTTGGTCAGTTAAAAAAAATAAGCTTCTTACCAGAACTATTCAGCATAGTGTGTCTTCGTGGCTGCTATATTTTTAAAATGTAAACTTGATGTAATTGATTGGGGTCAAGTAGAAAGAAATATTGAATTTCAAAATTATATGTATTCATTTCAATAGACTTTGTTAAACTTACAACAGTACTACCAACACTTAACTAGAGCTAAATATCTATTTTTTTCCCTTCTTCTTTTTCTTCTGAGCTTCCGGCCAGGTAAAACCTCGTACCTTTAAAAGTTCTTGAACATTGTGACAAGCATAATACACATTATCCATAGCAGCGTCAGTCATTATATCAACATTGCATCTGTTCTTTGACTTGCCTTTTTTTGATTTTCCTCCACCCTTCTTTGGCTTCTTCTGTTCATTTCCATTTTCTTTAGAGCCAGCCTCTTTCTTTTTTTTATTCTTTCCTGCCATCTTGTTGGAAAATGTAATGTCAAAACTATTGATTTAATAATTGTTATTCTCCTTGGCAACAGGGAAATTTCTTGACCATAATCAACATCTTTTAATTGTGATATATCTTTGTCCTTTGAGAATGGCACCTTTTGCAAAATTTTTTTTTTTTTGATTTGCTAAAGTTTTTTCCAGATAAAAATTATTTTCATTTGTTGTATGTTTTTACTGCCTCAAGTTACATAGTTTTAATTTACTTAAATTGTACATAAAATACATTACAGCAAATAAATAGTAATAATCTTCATCTGAAGTTTTGTTTTCCACGTAATAATTTTATTAAATGGCTACTTCAAGTATGTATACATAGTTCATAAAATATTGGAACAAAAAAGTAAAGAAAACTAATTATTTACTTAGTGGAGAAATAAGTAACTTTTGGTAAAATAATAAGTATACACTATGGAAGTTGATATAGGTGTATTCAATATTTTTGGTGTAAATTAGAAAAAAAAGGACTAAGGCAAAAAAGTAGATAAAAATAGGTAGATAATTAGTTGTTACTATTTTCTATGTATTTTATATGGTTGTAATGTATGTATATGGGTGCACACAATGCTTATAAAGTATATGATTGTACAACGGTACACAATTAATGGAAATATTCCATGTTATTCTTTAAATAAGAGTGTCGAATATTCCAGAAACAATCTTTTGTGTGTCCTAATGACTTTGTTTACAACTATTCAAATTTCCTATTTGTCTAAAAAAAAATAAATAAATAAAGGAAATGGTCATTATATAATAGGAATTAATCTCTATTAGAAGGCAGATTCTCTTGAGACCCTCTCATTGACTTTCAATCCCCAACAATCAACAGGCTACGGTTCTCTACTGAGTAAGTGTTATCCAGCACTGCCAGCCCTAATCGGTCATTGTACAATATATATATATATGTATATATATATATATATACATATACAATTATTTCCAATGAATAACATTTTCCTTTCTGACATATATTCCCAGACACAATGTATACGTGTGTGTGTGTGTGTGTGTGTGCGCGTGCGTGCGTGCGTGCGTGTGTGTGTGGATGTGTATATATATATATATATATATATATATATATATAATTTAAATATATACATTCGTAACCAACCGTCCTTTTGCTTTCTATTACAAAATCATTTCCTTAATAATAAATATTTAATAAGTCTATATACTATATAAAACGAAACTACTTTCAAAAAATAACAAAATATACATACCAAATAAATATTATTTATAATTCTATTAAAAGGTGAATAAACTTCTAGGTTATATAGAACTTTTTTAAAATTATTTAATTTGTAACTTGCCAAGTTTCACCCTTCTAAATCTAATGTTGATGAGTTCAAGGGTAAAAATTTTCTACTTTAGTTAAAAAATGTTTACAACAATCATCTTCTAGAATTTGGATATTGGGTAAATATGAAGTATATTTACTTTCATATGCTCTATTTTGCATTTGAATAACTTTATCTTTATCTTTGATTATATAGCGTTCGTTCTCTCCAGAGAGAAACGTTTGAATAACAATGTTAGGCATATACAATTTACAACTGATATTTAAACTTATTATACCAGTATCAATTAATTCAATATCTTGTGGATCGTAATTTTTGCAATATAATGTGGCAGTTACAACATTATTTATCACATGTAACCAGTTGTTTTCTAAATATAATTTTTACCATATACCAATATAATTATTATACCAAATATAATTTATGATCCGAGAATTATTCAAGTAAAAAATTAGTTTTTTATTTGAATATATATAATTTATATATATATTCAAGTAAAAAACTAATTTTTTAATTGAATAATTCTCTTATCACATTCTGTGGGTATGTAATTATTATTAGTTATTCATTTCATTTCACAGCTTGGTGTTATATGTACAGAGTATAATGGTTCTTCAAACTTACATAAATAATGAAATTTATAGTATTTCTCGCATATTGTTACAATTTGCTGTCTTCAGTTCTTTAATTTATCTAACTGTTCTTTAATTTATCCCTGACGTATAACAATTTGGCCATATTCTCCAGATCCTTCCTTTCGATCCTCGCACGGTTGTTATTTGTGCTGTGTTGCTGGTAACTCCTTCTCACCAATCTGAGTTGCTCTGATCGAAGCGTCGAATAATCTGGCACAAACCTTTTTGAGTGGACTGAGACAGTTTGGTAGCTAAGGCAGTTTAATTTTTCAGCGGATTGAAGCATCTCAAGTGAAACTATTGAATTCCAGTACATCTATTTTGTTAGGAATCCTAAGAGTCCTGATGTTCAATCAATTAATTTATCCCATCAATCAATCCATCTCAACGCTGCCAAAAATTTTATGTAATGATTTTAATGGATTGTTGGATAGATTCAGCAAAACGACGATTGATTGTAAATTGTATATATATTGTACATTGACAGTACACAATGAACCACGAGCAATCAGGACTGACAGTGCTAGATAATGCCTACTCAGCAGAGAAGCAAAGCCTGTCGACTGTTGGGGATTCAGACAGTGAATGAGAGTATCTCTAGAGAATTTGCCTTTTAATAGCGATTAATTCTTATTATATAATAATTCATTTCTTTGTTCCTTCTAGCAGTGACAGTTAAGACAAATATGAACTTTGAATAATTGTAAACAATGTCATTAGGACACCCAAACAATTTTTTCTGGAATATTTGACAATATCTTATTTAATCAATAACATGGAACATTTCCATTAATTGTATACGATTGTACAATCATATACTTTAAAAGCGTTGTATGTTGCTGTTATTGCTTTTTATTATTAACAAAAAAATAGTTAATAGTAAAAAGCAATAACAGCAAGTTTCCAAGGGTCTGCTTAGTACTTTAAAGGCCACACCAAATGGTGCGAGAGTTGTACCTTTAGATTTAGTTGAGCAGAGTTGAATGTTTGTGTATTTACTTCTAGCCGACAGAAAATAAAATATAATTAAAGAATAATGTGATACAATTTGAATAAATGTATATAATTTTTAGAATAATAAATTTATTATATCCAAACATTGTTTTTTTTTAAACAAAAATAACATGGTTCATATATCAGCACTGAATAAAATTAAGAAGTTATATACTTGACTTTTTTTAAAACGTATTGTTCGTCTATTTTCATATATTTATAAGAGCAGTAATGTTATGGAATATTACTTTTTCTACAACAAACTGGAATAGTCTAGTCAATGTGATATTGATGTTTCCTAAGACATTTTTCCAACATTATATGTGGGGGAAATGGGGCAATTTGGAACATGGTTACATTCTTACAATGACAATATTTAAACTTTAATGAGATAATTAAAGAAAAAATTCCTTCCAAAACAATAAACTACATATTTAGAAAATTCTACATTTGAAATTCACATTACTTAAGGCAACATAAGGGTGTGTCACTTGAATTCAAATTTATAAAGAAACTTCTGGTGCGCACAACGTTTTTAAGCATACTTTTCACTCACATGGAATACTATATTTAAACGTGGAAGTGACTGTTATTAACAATAAGTACATCACAAATTATTCTAAAATATACTATATATTGTCATATTGTATACATGTCAATAAAGCAAGAAAACATGCTTGTGGATTTCCAAGGGCGACAGCTTCAAATATCCCTTCAAGTGAAATAAAAATCTCATCCTTATTTATTGATACTCAAAAAGATGTCTGTTAGTATATTGAAGTGAAACTCTTTTGGACGCGATAAGAGTTAAATTTTCAAGGTAGCAACGTTTTTCATGCGACGTTTTAGTAACGACAGAATGTAACGAATCTATCCCTAGAGTTTGTGTAGGTGTACACAAACTCTCACAGGTGCAATCACAAATTGCCTACATGTAAAATTAACCATAAGAAACACGTAACTGTAGTGCGGGAGAATCGGTGAAATTCTCACTAAATTGACAATTTCCACCGAACGCAGTGCTAGTACTATAATTTCTCACGGTGCGACGCTTACGCATGCGCCGTCATTCAAACATAACAGTAATAAACGAAAAGATTTTTTTGAAAACTTTTACCTTTTTATGTAATTACGCTTATTAAAGGCATGAAGTCATGAAGGTTATGAAGGAACTAGAAGGTATTTTTGGATCAATTTAACTGAAAATATCGGCAATTCTAATTTCAAAAACCCCACGTCTGTACGAACCGCCGGTCTACATACTACTGAATTGAACAAAATAATTCCAGTTTTACATCGATGTCAAAGAGAGATTATTTTTGTTAAATGGAAGTTTTATATATATAACCGATCTATTAGCTTTACGCCTAAGTTGTCAAAACTCGGGAAAAGATCTTCCTGTCCAGGTTACAAGTTTTATGGACGATTGTGACTTAATCCCAACACATAAATTTGGTTTCTGAAAATCGCATTCAAGAATCAAGCTGGCTTACACCGTATACAATGCTATTCGGTAGGATTTCAAGAAGATGAGATACACTTCTGCATCTTTTCTAGATGGCTTTTGACCGCATAAAAGCCTATACTTTAAAGTCAAGGAAAAGCTTCAAAACTCTTTCTTCCCAATTATAGCATCCTATCTGACTCACAGAAAGTTCCGAATAAAGCAAGAGGACGCAAGATCTGTTCTGCACAAGATTGAAGCTGCAGCCCCACAAGGATCGCTCCAGGGACCAGCCTTGTAGAATATCTTTAATCTGGATCTCCTACCTCATCAGATGTAACCGTTGCAACTTACATTGAAGATGTTACTTATCTAGCAAGAGCCAAAAATCCAGATTCTGCTAGCAACAAGCTCAAATCTTTACATTAAAAAGAGATAATTGTCCTAAAGTGAAACTAGGAACCGATATTTTCCCACATATAGATTGCTTTAAACACCTTGAAATTTCGTACATAATGCTTCCACCTCGACAGAAAGTTGGAAAACTCACATCATGAAGAAATGTGACCAACTAAACATCAAATACAAAAGCTTCTACTGCCGGATGAGCCGTAACTCGGTGTTATCGGTGGTTAACGAACTAATATTGTACAACGCTCTCCTCAAGCCGATATGGACGTAGGCATTAAGCTGTGAGGTGTGGCCAGCAACAGCAACATAATGTGTCTCCAAAGTGCTCAAAATGTCATCCTGAGAAACGTAGTCACTACACCTTGATAAAGTAATACGAAATTAAAAATTTATATTTAAATTAAGAATATGAAATTCAAGAATATCTAAACATTCCCGCCATTCGATCGAGTAGATTTAATGTGACAATAGCGATAGTTTCTATATTTAGATTATGCATTTATTTTCATTCACCATTATATATTTTTTTAATAATTATAAATGCATATTTAATTAAACCTTTCACAACTAAATGAAACTACGTGATATAGTATTATGTCAACTTTATTTAAATTCTTTACCAGACCTAGGTTTCATTATATGACAACATCTTTTTTTGTAAAGATCTTTACAAATTGATCACCTGAAAAATTTAATCAAAATTAATTTCTACAAAATTAAAGCAAAATATATTCAATAAATACATATTTATTAAATCCCGTATATAATGAAAGCTGGAAATATTTCCAACTCTTTACAATAGAATACTGAATCCTAGTTTTGTGACGTTTTAGAGATGTAAGATAATGAGGTATCTTTCTTAAAATAAATGATCATATTTATAAGATACGCAGAAGTCTACACGACCCTACAAAATATGAGTTGCATTTCAGGTTACCTGACGCAAATTACAATATCTTGAAAAAAAAACACGTAGTTAGAAAAATCTGCAAGGTACAATGGAAAGAATAGATATATTGTATTGAAAATGACTCGATGTTTTGAAAGTTCATAAGATAATTGACTAAGTTTAAGGTTCTGAGTTTGAATTTAACAATGTTTTTGGGATTCAAGATGGCAGCCTCTCTCGTTCACAAGAAATCGCCATTCTGTTAGTTTTCAACTAATTTTAAGATCCCATTGTTTTAACGCTTAAAATGATAAGGCGGAGCATATTATTTGCAATGACTCGTAACAATATCCGTTTTCAAAAAAATTTTGGTACTAAATTAGAATTTCACAATGTGAGATGCAAGATGGCAAATAAATCGCCACTATATTCGTTTTCAACGAATTTTAGGGTGATGAATTTGAATTTTGCAATAGCTTTGAGATTCAAAATAACGACATTTATCATTCACAATAAATCGTTAATAGATTCGTTTTTGACTAATTTTAAGGTCCTGACTTCGTATTTTACAATGTTCAAAGTAGCTGCATCTGTCATTTATCAATAAATCCCCATTCTATGCGTTTTCGACTAATTTTAGATTGATTAATTCAAATTTCAAAATACTGTGAAATTTAGAAAGATGGCATCTGTCAATCACAATAAATCGCCGATATATTCTTTTTCATCTGATTTTAGGGCCCCCTCAATTCGAATTTTGTAATGTTTTTTTGAAATTTAAAATGGCGGCTTCAGTCATTTGCAATAAATCGTCGCTATATCCGTTTCCGACTAATTTTAGTGTAGTTACTTAATTCGAACTTCATTATATCATTTAGATTCAAGAAGTCTTTCTTAGGGTCCTGAACTCAATTTTTGCAATGCTTTTTTAGATTCAACATGGTGGCCATGTCCTTCACAATAAATCGCTGCTATATCCGTTTTCGATAAATTTTAGGGTACTAAATTTGAATTTCACAATATCCGTAAGATTCAAGAGAGCGGCATCTATCATTTGCAATAAATAGCCACTACGTCCGTTCCATCTAATTTTCGGTTACTGAATTCGATGTCTGGGAGATTCATGATGGGGGCATTTGTCATTCGCAATAAATCGCCTCTATATTCGTTTTCGACTAATTTTAAGTTCTTCATTTCCAATTTCACAATGGCAGTGAGGTTGGTTAAAAGTAGTTAAAAGTTTCGTTAGTTGGTGAGGTAGGTTAAAAAAGCTATAATCACCGTCTCAGGAATGAATGAAAGCCACACCGCTTATACTTTGTTACGTCAAAACTTGTTATTTTAGAAGATTCTTTACATGTAACCGGATGTCTAATAATGAGCAGAAAGAATGTGTTGCGCCAATTTTAATTGGCTAACTAGCATTAACCACAAGTTTTTCTACTACTGTAAGATAAGGACTTGTGTAAATTTAAAAGGTTTTTAATAATTTCATTTAATAAAACCAAGTTTTTACATTAATTTTATTTAAAGGTTAAATTTGTTTTATTTTTCGATACAAAACTGATTTTAGTTTATACTCCTTTAGTGTACAGATAAATTTAAATAACCTATTGTAAATTAACTTTTACAATTTTGGATACCTTTATTAGAAAAAGACATGCTACCTTTGATCTCAAAAACATTCTAAAATTCGAATTTAAAACCCTAAATTTAGTAGGAATCGAATCCCTTAGCTTGACTAATTCGTATCTCGTAAACAGATTACAAAAAGTACAGATAGGGGAAATCAAATCAACATAATCTTTTCTGAAGATGGTTGTTCCTCAAGGTTCCATAGTCGGACTCTTTCTTTTCGTTGTGTACATTAACGATATGCCTTTTTCGGTTGAAAAATTTGCTGAAATAGTATTGTTTTACTGTAAAAAATAGATATCTTATAATATAACAATTAGACACGTAAAAAATATTTCATCGGTTTACACTTACGGAAAATAATTTGTTACTAGATGCAAAAAAACCAAGTGCATTAATTGTAAACCAAATCTGTTCCTTTAAAAAATAAGTGCTCTTGTAAATCTAACACTAGGTGACACTAACTTATTACTCGCTAATAATATAATGGATTTTGTTAGCGCACTAAACTGGGGAGCTAATATTTTATCATTGACAGATTAACTTAGTTCCCACGCCTACACCGTCAATAAAATCAGAGATTTAACAAATTTATTTCATTGCAATTAATCTTTTATTTTTTCAGTCTCGTAATAATTTTCACCGCATTCCACGCATCGTATATATTATCTTCCGGGACCGGAAACTTCACCGCCTAATTCTATCGTTTCTTCTTCCTCAGAACTTGAATGTAATTTCATTTTTTGCTTTTTAATTACGATTTTTCTTCATGATCTTATTATATATTTTTACTTTCTCTTTCCTTTTTTCACTAATATAATCTAGGGATACGAGTACCTTTGCTATTTGCGTAGACAGTTTCCGAACGCTAGTAAGCAGCTCTATAACTGGGTACATATCAGTCAGGTACTATGAAGGCGGGTATTTTTGTGAGCTTCCTCATTAGATCTTTATGTTAAAGGCCTGGTTGGTGGTAGTTCTTTTTGAAACCGTTCAGACGTAGGATCCTCAAGTTTCATTGAAATCTCTTCAATAACTCTGTCGTTTTTAAGATTATCAAATATGTAAGCATAATCTGGAAAGATTAATCCGGAATCGAAATTTAGCGCCATTTATGAATTTGTTATTCGATTTGAGGTTATGTTATCGTCAGGTTATTATATTCAACGAAAAAACAGTAAAAACATAATAAATTTTAAAAATATTAACACTGCAACATCAAATATCAACGTACTAAAAAAAATTTCAGGTAAATTGAAACTTTGAAGTTTATAAACACTTTTTAATTTTTTTTCAATAAAAAAATGTATAAAGCGACGTACACATTCGACCAGCAATCCGTCACCAATCTTGGCTTACGACATATAGAGCAGAAAGTAAATTTTTTCGGTTGGTCGTTTCATCGAACAGGAAATATAATATTGAATTACCCTACGCTAATACCCGGAAACTCAGACTTGATCGTATTTATATATATGTTATAGCGCATTCGCAGTGATTCCTTATGACGCATTTTAATAGTCGTACAAAAAGAAAACGCATTATGAGCGGCATAGTGTACTAAGCGGAAAATAATATAATAATTGAAATATTATTCTGAAAATAAAACATATATCTACGTTTGTGTTTCGTATAAGTAGTTTAAAAAATAATATGTTTATATCAATGGTTGCGGAAAATGTAATGTTTACCTTATCTCAAAATCTTCGACAAATAATTAAATATTTATTTTATACTGACATACCTATATTAATTTTTATACTACTCGAATAATTTGAAAAACATTTAAATAGATGTTAGAAAGAGAAGAAATGTAATACCCATTTTTATGGTCAATACACCTTGAGACTTAGTTAATAATATTATTTTGACACCATACTTTCGTCCGACTTTAAAAAATCATCAATTTATCAAATAAAAATGCCGATTTGTGCTTATGAACTTTGCCGGACAAAAAACTTTATTCTCCACTCGGATATGTATATCCGGTAAAACTAACTTATTAGTCTTTGGTTTGAAGACAATCAATGCGGGTTCGTACGATTATCTATTTGTCCGCCTGTTGCACAAACACGAAACCTAACAATTGTATTAAAGTAACTTAGCACTAAAAAATCTTAATTAATCCGAGCGCACAGCTAGTATAATTATTATTAGATCGATTATATTTTTTTGTTTACTGTATGCCCACGAATGGCAACTTATTTATACAACGTATACTCAATGCTTGCTTGCAACACTTATCAACGTAATGGCGGGAGATGTCCGTACATCGCATTTTCCAAAATTGCTCTTTAAATTTTTGGTGTTTCATAAAAATATTTTGTATTATATTAAGTTTATTATATTATTATGTGTTTTATAATGTTAAATTCGTTGTGTTAAATGTGTGATATTTTTAAGTACTTTAAGTAAGTGTAATTAAAATGGAGAATGTTCTTCTAAGGACGGTACCTATACAACTGTTCAATAATACATATCACTGTAAAATACTAAGATTGCCGTCATATCACTGTAAGATAAACAGAATCAAAATGGTCTGGACACAAAAGAAATAATATGTGGCGAAACAAAACACTACTTTTAAATTCAACGATATCAAAAGATTTCTATATGGAGTAATGTCAGCGGCATGGCTGAACGAACATTGTTATTGTTGATATACGAGGTAATAGATAGATTTATGATGAATAAATTCTGCTAATATGTTCTGTAATAGATACGATATGTTCTGTAACACTATTTCTCAGTGATATCGGCAAAAGGCCGGCCCAGCGGCACTAGCATTAGGCACAACCATCTTTGGATATCGGTGTGAAGCCCAGATGCATTGTGATGTAATTGTATATGTATGCAGTGTATTTTGTCTGTGAAATGCTATTGTGTTTCGTGTATTTTTATACATTAGTTCGTTTTAAAAAAATATTTTAATGATTACTCAAAAATTAAGTATTTGCGATTACTTTGTAATAATTTTCTGTATAACTTAACATTTAATTAAACGAATATTTCTATCGAAATATTTGGTATTATTTTATTACATGTCTTTTTTAAGTAATACTTTTAAATTGTTCGAAACACTTCATCTTACTTATTTGAATTTCTCATAAATATAATCTATATAATGTAAGTTACGTATGTACACAGTGTAAATGTGCACACTAACAAAAAAATATTTTTTTTATTGCAAATAGTAAATAAATCCACATTAAATTATTAACGTGAATGTGCGAAAAAGGTTTGCAATACCTGAACTGTCAAAAGTAATGTGAGGAAAAAACAATTACTTCGCTGTAAAAATTTTGCCGTAACAATTATAATATTAAAATATTATATAAGTAAAAATAAACTGGATATTCCTAAATTTAGACTCTACCTTACAGACTTACAGATTATACGCTTCTATTATAAAATACCAGAAGACAGAAATTACATATATATATATATATATACACATATATATATATATATATATATATATATATATATATATATATATATATATATATATATATATATATTTAAGTAATGGCTAGTCTAACGTCTAATGATAGCCTTATGTGGCAACAATTACTCAAAGTTTCATCTACCAGTATTTTCAATAGAATCTATTTACTAAGGGGTGCGGCTTGCAATTGTCTAGACTTATGTTCTATTTTTGAATATTTTGTATGAGTATAATTTTATATAATACGTGTATGTTATTTTCGTTTTTTAATTTTCGTATCGAAAATTTCCTTTTCTCTGGTAATACTTGAACCGAACCTAAATTTTTCAAGTAGTTGATCGTTATATATTTTTGTTATTGTTTTACTTCTTTTTTTGGTGAATGTAATAGCTTACCGGTAATATAGCTTCCATTGTGTATTAAGGCGATATAACCATTTGTAGCTCTGAATTGTTTATAATGATGATATAGCCATTTGTATTTACGCTTGCTGTTCGTGTATTTATATAAAATTGTTAAATAATACCAATACACTTCACATTCAAACTTTGAAACAGAACCATTTATCGCACGTCCCTCACTGTTGGCATACGTTAGAGGAAAATTGTAAGCCAAACAAAGAATCCAAAGAATATCGGATTACGGTAACTTAACTCAAAAATGCCAGAATAGTCCAGGACAATAAGAAAAAAAACAAACAAGTGGCTACTCTATTGACAAGTTAGCCTTAATTGAGTAGTCATCTTATTTGTATATAATTAATAATCCAATGGCAAGATTTTACTGTTTAATTTATATTTCATTAATAATATTTTTATAGTTAAGAAAGACCACAATTTTAAAAGATGATTAAATTAAAGTTTAATAAAGAAACTACAACATCAATACATCTTTTTATATTAAGCTCCTCCTAAGAAACTTGGCCATATTACCTTGAATTACCCTTTTTGTGATTTGGCTATCTTCTGCTGGATTTCATAAATATTTTGTCTCAACTTTTTTCTTTCGTAGGAGGTTAAGTTGTCTTCACAACTGATGCGGTTCTGTAGGTAAATTCAGTGCCTGCATCTGACGAGTTTATAATTGTGGTTGACGGAATTTATTAATGGATTAGAATATTTATGTAGTATATTATATATATTTAAGTAATATAGCTTTATATTACTTACCTATTAACAGTGGTAAAATGTTAAATTACAGATGGAAAGACACAATAAACTATATGCAATTAAAAATGCGGTTCCATCAAAAATTTTACCGGATGAGCCTGTGTCATTAAAATTTCACTGCAAGGATGACTGCAAAATATAATAAATACCACAGAAATACTTAGGCAACATAACCTAAAATGAGATTTTATAAACATTTTCTATCTTATACCTTTAATGATTTCTGACAATAAATACTTTTTAAAAGGTATTTACATTGCTGTTTTTACATTTTTGAGTTCCACCGGAAAGAAATCAGCGTTGGTTTCATAAAAAAATATAACAATAAACGCGTCTATTTGAGATAGGTTGCTGTTATTTTAACAATATGCAAACGAGTAGAACCAAAAAAAAATTAAAAAGATTGGGAAACTTTAAGAAATATGTAACTAGAAGATCCAAGATTTTGATAATACCAGAAACAAAACCAAGTTTGTGAAGTACAATCGGTCTTTTTATTTGTCTGTGACGTCATCGGACATGCAACCAATAACAGGGCATTTGCAGCGCTCACTGAATTACAAAAATATTGTGATGTCTTTACCTTTTTTTTACAAAATACAAACTTATTTAAAAAAAAATGGTTAAAAATACGCTTCTCTACGTTATAAGTATAAGAAAAGATACAAACTGAGGAAATGCTACCTTCGTCGTCGGTCACTGAATCAACTAAAATTATAAACTAGTCGGATGCAGGCACTGAATTTACATACAGAACCGCATCAGTTGCGAAGACAACTTAACCTCCTACGATAGAAAAAACTTGAGTCGAGACAAAATATCAACGAAGTCCAGCAGAAGACAGCAAAATCACAGAAAGGGCAAAAATAATTCAAGGTAATATGGCCATGTTTCCGAGGAGGAGCTTAAAATAAAAAGATGTATTGATGTAATTTCTTTATTAAACTTTAATTTAATCACGATTTGAAATTGTGGTCTTTCTTAACTATAAAAATGTTATTTACGATATATAAATTTTACTATTTATCTTGCCATTGGATTATTAATTATACACAAATAATATGGCTACTCAATTAAAGCTAACTTGTCAGTAGAGTAGCCACTTGTTTGGTTCTTTTTCTAATTGTGCTGGATTATTCTGGCATTTTTGAGTTAAGGAACTGTGATTCAAAATTCTTTGGCTTCTTTGTTTCGCTTACAGTTTTTCTGTAAAATATATCAACAGTGAGAGAGGTGCGATGAATGGTGGTTTCAAAGTATGAACGTGAAGTGTACCCGTATTATTGATCAATTTTATATAAATGTACAAACAGGAAACGTAAATACAAATGACTATCATTATTATAAACAATGCAGGGTTACAAATGGTTACATCGCCTTAATACACAATAGAAACAATATTACTGGAAAGCTATTACATTCATTAAGAAAAGAATTAAAATAATAACAAAAATATTTTATAATTAACTACTTGAAAAAAATTAGGTTTGGTTCAAGCATTTTTGGAAAAGATATACTTAATTATTTTGTTACTTAAAAATACATTTTGGCGTGCTTGAGATCACCATGCAGGAGAGAAAACTTTGGAAATCAATAGAATCGTATTGTGTATGTTGGAAATTTTTAGTACGAAAATAATATACGCGTATTACATAAAATTATACTCACATAAAATATTATTCAAAAATAGAACGTAAGTCTTAAAAGAAGGCACTCCGCGTTAGACAATGTACTCGCTCGACTGATGCCGAATGGAGCCGAGTGTACCCGAACAGTGCAATGCACATTAAATTGGATATATTTATAATTTTTGAGTTTGGAATTCGCTTGATTATAGTGAAATTACCATATTCAGCGTCACCGACTTGAGCGTTACATGTCAATGACCCGCGCGTGGCATGGCAACGACCCGATCATGATGATTCATTTCCGTTCACTGCTGAGAAAAAGTGAATAGGTGCGCCTAAAAAAGTTTTCACTTCAAAAACAATGTTTATGTATGCACTAGTAGGTAATGTTCACTGCTAGTAACTAGGTAGTGGAAAAACATTGAAATATTTCAGTTGGTCATTTTATCGGATAAGCTACGTTACCATGAATTTATCTAATTTTCCAATTTATTAAAGTAAGAAACATAGGAACACAATTTCAATTGCATATCAACATAGATTTCATGTGCTGTAAAATATTCGAAACGTCAGTTCAGTTGTGTGTGTCATATCAATATTAACTCAAACTCATTTTACGGCGACAACACTGTGCTACGACAATATTCTCTTTTGTTAATGTTTTTAACTCTATTATATTGAAATCATGCATATATTCATAAAAATAGTATTCCTTACTATTAGTTTCAATCAATTACAAGCCGCACCCGTTAGTGAAAATATTCTGTCGAAAATACTGGGAGATGCAACTTTGACTAGCTGCCAAGCGTTTAATAGTTTTCTCAATTCGACAAACGAATATTTTACGACCTGTAATACAACATCGTCAAGGGATTCTCAACATAATTCTTTTGATTCGAATCAGTTGTTATGTTTGAGTTTTTATGACGTTAATTTAAGATTGTGCGAAATGAAAAATAAATATCCCAAACTCGCTTTGCCGACTAACGTGTCGCAAGTTGTTGACTTTTTGAAGAATTTCGATTCAGACCCTAGTGTTGTTAAAGACTTTTGTTCAAAATCTCCAGAACAGGTGTTGTATGGAAATAGCCCCAAACTTTTGGACTACGCCACTGAATTTCAAGATATATTCAATGAGACGGTGTCTTGTAATCTGATGTGCATAGAACAAATTGTTCCAAAAGTATTAAAAATTAAGCCCTTCTGCAAAATATTTTTATGGGGTAATTTGCAGTTGAAGAAAGCTAATACTTACCTCGATAATCTTGCGAAAACTATACAACAATCTAAGATATTGGAAAATGCCTCCAAAAAATTGGAACTGCCACCTGTTGATGCAAAAGGCAAAAAATTGGAATCACATCCGGACAATGCAAATATTGGAATATTGGAAATGCTACCTGTTAATACAGATACCAAACCATCGGATTCACAGCCAGATAATATAAATAATGAACCTGTTATCAGAACTGGAGAAAAACCGCAACCCTTCAATGCTGTAACTCCGGGCTCGGTAGTTGCCAATGTAACAAACATTGTCAATACCACTCCAGATAACGTTTCTAATAACTCTGCGAAATCAGCTGAAGCTGAAAAAGTTGTGCTTGCTCCCACGTCTGTAGAGAATCCACCGTTAGCTCCACAACCACCAGTCAGCATTGAAGCTAAACCAGAGAATGCAAATTCAAATAATCAAATTGATGATATGATTGATCCGGATAAAGATGACTATGGTGAGATTTAACGCTTAAATCCTTTTTTTATGTATGACTTATGAGCCGTCATTAATTTTTGAGAAAACAGTGTCTGTATGTACCTAAATATATTTAGTAATTGAGTTTTTATAATTATTTTTTTAATGTCCACACTCCTTTCAATTAAAGTTAAGTTCGTGCAGATTTGCCTTATATCCATTATCTTAATTTCAAGGGATTTAGATAATAATACTTTTTCACGATTGTAGGCTTTATGATGTACGCATAATTTCTGCCATCAATATTATAAATATTACAATGGAAAGGGATGACATAATTTTGTAGTTTTTTTCGTTTTATATTTAAGAGAATTATAATTTGTGGAATAATAAGGACTTTAAAAACTTTTTTATAAAATTACCTTTGTGCACTAGGGTTTTTTCTTTATTATATTAGTTACTAATTTCTTTACAAAATCATAGCTATAATTTTCAACTTGGCAGTGTAGTTTTCAACTTGGCAGTGTTTAATTATATAAAATAAGAGAGTAGGCATCTTTGGGACATTGGGGAGTTGGAATATTGGAAGATGTATTTTGGAATAAGTATTAAATATATTCTATGTAGCAATATAAATATATAAAAGGTATGTTTGAAAATTAAGGATTTTCCTGAATACCCAATAGTCATTAAATCTTTAATGACTTTAAAAATTCGAAGACAGGTAAAAGTAATATAGATGCTACTTATGCCGGAAATACTTCATTAGAAAGATGTTCCAAAATTCAATGAAACATAATAGGGGGCTTGATAATTTTGAAAACAAATTTATAATTAGGATACCTAGTGACGTTTTAAATGCATTGTAATTCGGCTATCAAACATACACAAAGAAAAGTGAGTAATTATATATGGGAATTAAACTGAAGACCTTCTTTTTCCTTTTGACTTTTTTAAAAATTTGCTCATCTGAATAAAAATTTATTCACATGAACAATTGTAACAATTTATTACGCCTCACATGAAAAACTGCAAAGCCATATTTGATATGCAATAAGCAGGTCATAACTGTTATAAGTAAACATTAAAAAGGTAACCGCTTAGTGCTAATATTGTTGCCTAACCCAAATCTTATTTGTTGTGTATGCAATAATTTTATCTTTGTATTATTCATTCATACAGAAACACATGCAACTGTCTAACTGACCTTCAGGGAACATGGAAAATATTAGTATTTTATAAATATATTGGTGTTTATAGTTACCTAAATTTTTTTTTCGAATTTAATTGTTATTAAGACTCTTGACCTTATGTTTCATTTAAGAAAATTTGAATATAATTTAAATGGAAAACAGAACTTTTATATAATTGTCTTAAATAGCAATTTTACGTCAACTAAAGAAATTATCTTCAGATTTCTTAAGTTGATGTAAAGTTGCTATTTAACACAAAACTATCTCATGGAATCATTTTAATTTTCTCTGAAGGTCAATTTTTTACCTTATTTGTTAGTGTGTTTGTTAGTGTTTTGTCATGTGTTTATATATATTTATTTTTTAAATTAACTATTAATACATTACATACCAGTAATTTAATTTACACCATATTTACTTTGTTCTTATTTCTTTGTGATAAATTTACAAAATTTGATCACAAGTAAATAAGAACTCTTTTTACCAAACAGCAAGTTTTGTCATGTGTTTATATATATTTATTTTTTAAATTAACTATTAATACATTACATACATTACTATTAATACATCACATACATACATTATTAACTAATAGTTAAACTATTAATGTAATTTAACTATTAATTTATCATTTTATCATGCATTGAAACCAGTCATTAACTCAAAAACTCCGGTCAAGTGCTTTTCTGATGAAAACTTGCAGTCCTTCATATATATTTTTACTTTAAAAACTGAACTAAAGTCACAGAGTGCTAGATCAAAACTTTAAGGAGAAGAGTCTAGCACCTTAATATTAGTCACTGTCAAACAGTTTTGTCGGGCCGACTCTGTAATTCGATACGTTGTCATGGTGCAAGCAAAGTAGTCTTGAGTTGGAGTGTACATTTTTCAAATCTTCAAACAACCAAGCCAGTTAAATTTCATTATACTATGAAATTCTGACTGTCTTTTATTTAGAATGTTCAATAAATATTATAAGGCCTTTTTGATTCGAAAAATCTTAATTTTGTCAGCAGTTATGTTTAAAACAACTGCTTTGGACTTTCCATTTCTAAACGTTTTTTTTACTTAAACTTAGGTCATCCTACAAGATGTCACAGCTCATGCAATCTTTGCTGTAGTGTCCATTTCTATAGCTGACAAAGTTTTTTTTATTATTCGTTTAGTTTAATATGTTTATATGTAAACGCTCCATCACATTTTGTGTAATGCGGCTATAGAAATATTTAAAAGTTTCCTTAATTGTCTATAGGTAATATGTCTATCATCTTTAATGTTTTAGTCGAACAAGCCATGTTTTGTGGCGTAATTACTATTAATGATTCATGACCAGATAGGTGCATATAGCCATGAAACATTGTTCAGTCCAATTTTGCTTTGGTTGAATTTTAAATATAAGTGTTCTATACTGACATTGGATGGCAAAATATTGTATTAGCAAAATCTTTATTGTGACTAATTTAAGTTTCAAGAAGTCGAGATATTTTTGATTTAGCGCCGAAATTAAACGTAAATAGACCCAAAAAAAAATTGCGGTTGTTTCTCTGGAAGCATTGTTCAGACAAAAAAGTTTCTTATAACAATAGATAGTTTAACACTATTACATTAAACATCCCACAGAATGTTTTGCTGTCCGACATCAGGGAGAAGTCACCTCTTCAAAACATTCTTGTTAAACTACTTTTAAAATTGTATTAATAAATTATATAGTATTCATTTTGTAAATGAAACCATCCTGTGATTTTCAAAAAATCTTTCCAACTATCTAAACAGATTTGTATTAAAAACAGGCTTTCTTTTCTTACTCTTTTAGTTTTATGTATCTGTTTCATATCTCTGAAAAATTTTAAATATTTAATTAAAAAGTTCATCAATATGTATAGAAGGGTGGTGACAAGTTTATGGTTTTTAATTATTGCCTGTGTGAGGCCAATTCAAACCATCAACAATCACAGAGGCTAATGTAAATATTAAATTTTAATGTCTTCTGGGTATAATAGCTTTCAGCGAAAGAACTCGAGACTCAATTAGCTTGAAATTATTGTGATAATAATGAGGGTAATAAATAAAACTTTTGAACAAATGAATTGAATTAACTTCAAATATTCATTGAATAAGAAACGCACTATTACGTTTGGACCTTTTGCAGTACAGTATTGTTTCCGAAAAAATTTGTCAAACGTGGCTACTGCTAGAGATTTTAGGAATTTAGGAATAGGTCTCTTTCTCTCTCTTATGTACATGCACACCCCCCCCCACAGACGCATGTAAGCATCGTATTTGACTTAGCACCGACTCCAAAAATTTCAGTACAACAGTAGTTTATGCTTCACAGAATGTCTCAAACTCATGAAAAATTCAATAATACCTCATTTATAGAAATCATTAACTCATTTATTGAATTTGCTGCGTTCATATATTCATGTATATATATATATTCAGGTTTACATAAAAAATGCATGTATACATATAGTTATTAATAAAATTAGATTCTTTTAACTTCACCACAGCCTGTCTTATATTTATAAACATCTGCCTACATACCTACCCACCTTTTTAATATTTTAGTTGCTTCATGTGTCTTTGTATACCTGTACATACTCATCTGCCTACTCACTTGTTATTCTAGTAGCTTCATGCCTTCATATGTACCTGTGCGCTATCCAGATATCAATTTTTTTGTTACTTTCTTGCTTACGTCAAGACAACTCAAACAAGTCCAAAATCAGTGAGTCTACTCCTCACCACTCTACAACTACCTTTTAGCTCCATTGTCAGATCTTGTCCACTACTTGTCACCTCACTCAGACTCATAAAGTCAAATAAAATGAGTCCAAACTCTGAACATTTTCATCTGTTGAGGACTTCTCTTAATATATCTCCAGAGTATATCATCAGGTCCTGACCATATTTAAATAGAATCAGAAACAATTTCCTTTTAAAAAAAATCATGAAAATTGGTCAATGGGCGTCTAGAGTTACAGCATACATGAAAAAAAATACACGAGTACATACATGAAAAAAATACATAGTACTTCCTCTTTTTGAAGTGGGCAGTATGAATACTTTATTTTTTAAAATCATTTAATATTTTAATGCATGATCAGTAATTTGCGAAATAATTGGTAAAAATATATTTAAAAAAAAAACAAAATTTTGGACGCACTATAATTCGTATATTGTAGGTGTACAAAAACAGCTCTATAAAGGAAATTGCAAAGTGTTTCATGCTCTACAAAAAATGTTGGTATCATATTTTTCATAATATCAGTGGTCTACGAGATATTTAGCTTTAAAAATTATAGTCAACGATGGCAGATTACCATAATTTTTCAGGCTGTGTCAACTTGGCCTATTATGCAGAATGTGACCTCTAATAATATTATCATTAAATTAATTTAGCATGCAAAAGAAGTACAATTTTACTGGTCTAAGTGTGAAAAGAAAAATTGAATTCCAAGATTTATGTTAGCAAATATAACGCCTAGTTCAATATTTAAGTTTCTGGATAGGCTTGTGTATATGAAAAAACATTGCCAACATTATATCATATCTAACAGTGATGCAATTTCGAGGTTGTTTATAACTACCATATAACTGGATGTGTATAAATGTCATGGCCAGTAAATTTCTGTCTTAACCTTCATATTGTCTTTCATCAAATGAGATAAAGGAAGGAAGAAAAAACACAATAGAGGTATAAAACATTTCCCGTTACATGTCCGAATAGAACCCTATTGTTTTGGCAATGTTGTTTGTCCATCTGTCTATCTATCTGTCCATTATAAGTTAATTCCATTAGAAGTTAGAAGCTTAAATTAGGTAGTTAAATGAAGTATGATACATGAAATTTTTATATCTCGCATATGACCCAAAACTAGAAATGGCTTTAAAATGATTTTAAACGTTATTCTGAGGGGGTTTTATATACCTAAAATGTGACTGAAAAAGAAATACAGAAATGCAGAAAGAGCTCTTTGAGTAGAGTATAATTCTGTTTTTCAAATTTTTCTTCATATAAAACAACTATTTGCTGGACGACTTTTCCATTTTTAGACACATTTTATTATTAGGCCTATATCATAAAGGTATTATATAATTTAGATCTAATATTTGTTATACCTGTATTTAGAGAACTAATACTAGAAAGAGTTAAAGTATTTTTGCGAAATTCGCAATATTTTTATGTTTGTAAAACATATGCTAGGCAATATCTTTACATAGTGAAAAATAATATTAAAGTTTGCAAATAGTTTAACAGAAACATGGAGTAATAACAATATTTTCAAATAGTTTAACAGAAACACGGAGTAATAAAAATATTTGCAAATGGTTTAACAGAAACATGGAGTAATAATATTTGCAAATAATTTAACAGAAACACGGAGTAATAAAAATATTTGCATATGGTGTAACAGAAACATGGAGTAATAAAAATATTTGCAAATTGTTTAACAGAAACACTACATACACTTATATGTTTAAATTTTTATTTAGCTTAGTATATAAGCATTTCTCGTGGTGTGAGTACTATCTGCGCTTAATAGGTTCATTTAATAATTGTTATCAGTTATGGATCGAAATCATATAATAAAAAAACAATTATGTGATCTATGACTGGTTCAGTTTTATCGTCAACTTAATTTTAAATTCCTACTAGCCTATTTTTATAATCCAATTTTATAATTTATAAACGCGCTGTGTTGTTTTCTGACAATTTTTGTACTTTGGAATTATTAGAGATTAGAAGTTTGGTATGTTAACGGTGGTTGAGGTATTATAAGGTCCAAGTCTGTAAGGGAATTTTATGTTAATGTAAAAAAAAAGTATACGGTAATATAAGCACACAAGTCCAGTTTGCACTTAAACAGTTTTAAGGCAGTAGAATATTTAATTTCCAGTCAGTTTTTATACACCTTGTACGTTTTTAAAACATTTTTTTTATTCACTGTGGAATTTTTTTTGTAGATAATGAACCTGAGAATGAAATTGGAAATTCGGGACTTGATGATCCTCTACCCCAGAACCCAAACGAGAGTAATGAAAGTCCAATTCAATTGGAGCCTATACATAAGACATCGTTGTCCAATGAGAAGGCAAATAAAGAAATTGTATTTGAAAAAAGTAAGTTATAAATTCAGTTATTTTTATAAATCTGTAGTAATGAATTTGTTTTAAATAATATTGATCCAGTTTATGTTTTTGCATGTGGAAGACAATAAATACAAGGGGGCGGTTGGGCATATACGAGGGGGCGTTTTCAAGTTCACAGAATGGAGGATAAGGAGTGAGAATAAAAATACAAAATTATTTTTGTTTTCCAATATATTCACCTGCTACCCTAATACATTTTTCAGATCTATCAATTAGCTTATGTGTACCTTCATAAATAAATGTTTCGTCTTTACCCGAAAAATAAGCTGAAACTGCGTCTTTCACTTCTTCATCGCTTGAAAACTTCTTTCCACAAAGTTCTTTTTTAAGGTTTGGGAAGAAATAATAATCACTGGGAGCCAGGTCAGGACTGGAGGTCAGGACTGGGGTGTTCCAAAATATCGAAGCAGGGTGGCCAGCGCAACCCAACTCATGTGAACGGGCACATTGTCGTGCAAAAACAGGACACCTTTGGTCAATTTTCCCCTTCTTTTTTCTTTGATTGCATCTTTCAACCTATCCAAAAGACTGTCGCCATGATTTTTCTAGCCAACTGTGACACCTTAAACTTCTTGGGTGGTGATGTGCCTTTTTTGTACCACTGCATTGAGTCTTGTTTGGACTCAGGTTCATAATGATGAACCCAAGTTTCACCTCCAGTAACAATTCGACTCAATAGTCCATCCTTATCTTTACTACAGAGGTCCAAAAACGCGCAACGTGGTGTTGTTTTTGAGGCGGTGTGAGCATTCTCGGCACCCATCTTGCGTTGGTCTTTGTCATGCCAAGATGATCATGGAGAATTTTAAAAATTGTTGTATCCGATACTCCAACCATCTCTACAAGCCGTTTCTTCTTTAGTCAGGCATCTTCCAATACTAATTTTTCAACTTTTTCAATAATTTTCGGAGTAGTCATTTCGTTCGGCTGACCAGGGCGTGGGTCGTCTTCAAGTGAGTCTCTACCCTGTTTAAAGAGACTGTGCCACTTGTAAACCATAGTTTTACCCGGGCAAGAGTTCCCGTAAACGGATGCCGTCTCTTTCAGTATGGTTTAAACCGACTTTCCTTGCTTGGTAAGGAACTTGATAACGGCGCTGTACTCGATTTTTTCCATAGTTCAGACTTTCTTCCAGAATGAGTTGTACTAATAATGAGTTACTTAACTAGCTATCATTCCGTTAATCACCTTTACTAATGTGATTAACGGAACTATCTAAACGAACGGAACGGTCTACCTTTCCATTCTGCGAAACTAAAAACGCCCCCTCGTATTTCCTGATAATTGTGAAATTTTGAGTTTTATGCGCTGATGATACTGTCCTAACGTTATCTGTTACTTAAATTACGTAAGTATTTCTATAATACTAATTGTTATTCATTGAAATGAAGGTCGAAATATAAACAGACCAAAAATGTTGCGATTTATTATTTTTGTATCTATTATCTTGATTTAATTTTAGTTTTTGTGTGTTTATTGTAATTAACTTCCAAGTTACAATAATGTGCAATTAGAAGTGCTACAACATAATATTTATAATAATCATTATATATATAGAGTTTTTAATGTATTTACATATAATTAAATAAATGATTTATAATAAAGAAGTTTCTTTTCAAACAATATATAATTCTCGATTAATCGTAGTTAATTTGGTAATTAATTGAGTTTATTTTATCAAATTTGTCTACTTGTTTCAGATTTTGATACAAATCCTAAAATGGTCATAACGGAGGGACAGTTTATAGAGGCAGAGAATGGCCATTTCTTCCCATTCTTTTTATCTGCTGTGGCATTAAGTGTTTTAGCTTATGTATTGCTTCATAATAAGAAAAAGGTACGTAGTTGCAGAAAATTTTTCATTATTTAATTGTAATTCAATTTGTTTATGATAGGGGAAAAGAATAAAGAGAGAAAAGAATGAAAAACAAGGAAAAATTGGGTTTTAAATTACATTCTAAAAGAAGGAAAAACTGATTAAAAACTATTGAATGTATGGAAATAGAATTTTTAGAGACCTGTTGGAACATTTCCAAGATTTATTCACCGAAATAGCATTGACATACAATAAATGCATGTAGATATATTATAACAGTTAAAAGTGTTTTGATCCTAATTATTTTTATGCGCATCACTAGAAACAGTTCACGAATAATTTATTTCCCACATATGTTTTTATTAGAGATGATTTAATGAATCTTTTGTGTCTTTAAGTAAGCAAAAGTATTCATTTTTGCTTACTTACAATTGTTTTGGAGTGTAGTATTGTTTTTATAGTCACGTAATAAAGTAAGCAATGTTGTTATTCACCACAATTAAAATGTATTGTCTTGCTCTTGAATCAATATTAAGAACAAAATGTTTTGTTACATGTGCTATCTTGACTAGATATGGTCAGGAACACTATTTTTATTTAATTTTCACGATGATTAAATTGCTTTTTTTCACTGGTGAATGTTAATGAAATCTTACAGCTGTCAAATTTTCCATAATTATGGGTCAGTGATACTTTACATTAATTAAAAACGATAATAATTATTTTTTAACTACTTGATGAGGTGTTTATGCTTTAAATATTCGTTTAAATTTGAAATATTTTTTAATAAATGTTAAAAAGTTCTTTTTTTCATAATTTACAAATTGCATAATTTACAATTTACAAGTTGCAAATTAAAATATAGCTATAAACAATGTTGAGATTGCGGTACGGTCAAAATAAATATTTGCTTTTATGATTTCACATAATAATTCAAATTTACCAATATATGAATATATATTGTACACAATAATAGTTAATATACTGATTTATTATTCAATTGCGAAATTTTGAAACATGAAAATTAAAAAAAAACCAAACGATACGACGATCCGTACATAACAAATAACGAATAAAATCAACTAAATTAAGTATATTTTTCATACCTATGGATGATCGAATCAAAATTTGGACACATTTCATTTAACGGTAAGAATATTATATTATTTTACCGACGTGAAATGTGAGTCCTCTTATTGGTTTATTAGCAGTATTTATTACACGTCAAATACACGAAAATCATCTCGTCTCTTTCACTTGTGCATGAGTAATCTAGACTTGAGTGAGAAGCGCCACATTACATGCATTATACATTGATACAATTTAATTGTTGCGTGAAATTTCACTGTGGGTGCTGGAATAATTTCACTCCATTTTTTGTGAAACTTTTTTCACGATCACCCAAAATGGCTACTCATTATAATGACCATATCTAATCTTGGCATCACTTTGATTAGAGTTCTCCAATTTGCATAGTAAATAATTGGATAATTTTGAAAAACTTGGCTTAAACTATGCTTGAATGTAGTATCATAATAGATGACTCAATTTTAATACAGCATGGAGGAAATTCATGAGAATTTATAAATACATGAAATTGCTTTAAAATTCGGAAGTGAACAATTAATGTAACCTTCATTTTAATTAGCAACTAATGAAACACTAACGCCCATATGCACCACACATGGTCAGGACTGTCAGTCGGACTTACTGACAGTATTTAATTGTGACTTATGATTCACAATTAAATTTTTTTGTGTCCGTGTATAAAAATGTGTTTCTATTTTGGAAATGGAAATCTGTGCGCTGATAATTATTGGAATTTGGAATCTGGAGTTATGTGTTGAAATAAACGAATTATTTTATGTACTAAAGTGACGAGACATTGATGGCGCTTGTCTTGAATTCTCCCTTATTTTTATAATAATAACGCTCAACTCCTATCCGTGAGTTGAGCGTTATTATTATAAAAATATGTTGAGCGTTATTATTATAAATATAGCTTTGTGTTTGCAAAAGTTTTATGTTTATACCTATAGAATAAAATACTCTATTGTGATAAAATATTTCAATGATTGTTCGTATGATTATGAATGTCATGTAAAACATTTCAAAAATTGTTCATAATGTTATGTAAAATGAGACAGTGCACTGTTTACAAGCGTGTAGATAAAAATCTCGTATTTTTCCAGGTTATGGCTTTACTCATAGAAGGCCGTCAGGGTAATGGAGGTGGTAGGAGAAGGAATAGCAGGGGCCATGCGTACCGTCGTCTCGATACCCTGGAGCAGGCCATCAGTTCGAAATCGCAGACAGCACCGCCCACAAATATTATATATTAGTGCAAAGACTCAAATTAAATTACTACTTAATGGTTATTATTATTCTATTGGTTTATGTGGGATGTTTATTTTTTAATGTGTATGAAGGAATTGTATTCCTAGTTTCGATTATAGGTTATATTGGGGTCATTCTGAAAAGTTTATGGTTATATCATGCGATCGAGCAAGATATAAAGTTAGGAAATTTTACATGTAATGTTTAGTTCAGTATTGTTAGGTTGAGGCAATCGCTTTTATTTATTATCAAATTAAAAAAAAATTTGTAAATAAATTCAGGAATCTAATTTTTTGGAATGACGCCGATACACTACACATGAAAGTTAAAATTGTTAAAGTGTATGAAAATAAATGCTCTCTGCTCTGGTTATTACTGTATTTATAAATTTCATAAATTATAACGTGTATTGAAACATTATAAGAGATGTATAGACATGAATAGTTTTAATTGGCTTGGCATAATTTAAAAAAGAAACAGTAATAATCAAGGCATAGCATAATTTATAATTTACGTAATATTTATCAATTCTCAATATTTGGGTTTTTATAAATTTATGTTGTCAATTTATATAAATGAATTTCTATCGGCCAGTTTTTGTATAACTTATATAACAATAACATTAAACAAATTAGAATTTTCTTTTTCTCTTTTCCCTATTTGCAAATATTTAATAATATAGATTATTTATATTCAGAAATTGTAAAATTAGGCCGTATGTCTTTTTCTGAGGTAATTTTTTAGTTGTCAACTTAAGATTTCGCTGTGATGTCTGGTATACACAGCACCATTTGTATCATGTCATTAATTTGTTTAATTTTTTCACATCTTGTAATCTCGTTTTTGGGCTGGCCTCACGACATGTTTGTTTTTTACAAATGTCAAAACTAGTCGGATGGCTTTTTTTGTCATTTTAAAATAAATGATGGGTTATTTAATCAGTCTCTTTTATCAAGGCAACGGTATGTAATTGATATTGTTTTAGAACTGTCCTTTGGAATGAAATTTATTAATAAAATAATAATCTATATATTCTCTGATTTGATTTACTTCGTAAATGTTTTATCTCTGTAATACTTAACTTATTACTTACTGTATGAGCATATTTATTCAGTGGTAATATTAAATGACTTTCAATACTTGATTCATCTAATAAACTATTGGTTTAATAGATGAATAAAGGACTCAAATAAGATCTTGTATCTTGTTTTAGCAACACAATATTAATAGTATTGTATTTCTTATCTAGTTTCAGGGTTGCCAATGCATTGTTGTTTAAGATAGCATGTTTAACATTTTCTGTTGTTTATTCTCTCAGTACTGCTAACTTGACCACATTTTATCTTGTCTTGAAGGTTTCTCAGGCTAACTCGGATTTTATCATATTGTTGTAATATTTCCTCATTTGAAAATAGACAGACTTTTGATTTATTCTTTGCAAAAGAATGTCATCGATAAGTTTTGTCTATTTCAAAAATTTTTTCACATTAAATGTATATATTTTTTTAATTGTTGTCATTTGTCATGATTTAATATCGGTATTGTTTTAAATGTTGTTTCAAAATTATATTTCATGTATTCTTACAAGTTCCTGTAGAATAATAATGTAAGAATACAAATACGTTGATAACTCGGGTAATATGGTATCCCCTTTTCCTTACTAAGTTTCCTTACATCAGAAATTTAAATCTACGTCTTACATTACTGTAGTTTCTACTGTTATTGAGAATCAAAATAAAAGTGTGGGTTTAAGAAACATACGAGCCAGAGGATATTGGCCATTTCTTGAAGGAATGTTCTCAGTGTCAATATAAGTGAAAAATCTTTATAACAGACCTAATGAATAGTGTATCCATTAAGCTTAGCTACTGTGAAGTTACAAAATTATGGCTTAAATATTTTGATGGACGTGATTGTCATTGGTTGTATATTGTCCGTTACTGATTAAGCTTTACAAGACAATGATACAGAAAAAAAAGAGGAAATTGGTCGGTTAATTGTTATTTCACTTTTGTACAGGTAGATCTTTGGTTAGTTAGCAAAAGCTTGTTGTGTATAAGTGCTGATTTTTATGAATTGTAAAAATTAAGAGATAAATACAAACAATTGTGTCCTGGTCTATGTTAATTAAAAAGAAAACTTATTTTACAAAGTTTATCATATAAAATTAACATTAGGGTTTCAATTTAAGATATGTTCACAATGGAAATAGAGGTGAAAAATTTATTGTATGAGATATAAAATAAATATGCTCAGATGAACAAAAATTGAACAAAATTATTTATATAGATATTTAAGACATTTAGAAGTTTTTTTTTATTATTTCTATTAAGAAAAGGTTTTGCAAATTTTTCAGTAGCTAGAATGAGTAGGGTATTTGTGATCCACCCTCATTTCGTATAAGAATGTGTGTTCCGCAAAGCATATAAAATGATTGCTACAAATATTGATACGACAAGTCCGTCCCCTAGCTTACGTCCTTTAATCCCATGGCACTGTATTTCTCTCCTAATTTGAGTCTGATAATGAATGATATATATACATTATCACATATATCAAGACTAATCAATTAACTAAAATGATTAAGAAGTTTATTTGTTTAATCCCTTTTGATAACTTATCTTCTCACATGATGGATGCCTCCATCTATGTTCTTTGATATTTTGTTTAAATTATGTATGTTTTTTGTAATAGTTTTTGCATAAATTCTAGTTTATTATGAAAGAAAGTTTACTATTAATTTATATTAGAAGTCATACAGAATCCACATATTTGTTGATTAATTTTTTACTTAAACTATTTCAAAGTTAGTAATTAAAAAAATACCATGTATTTCTGCAAACATTTAAATGGTTTGACTTAATATTCTATATTCCATTCCATTTTAAAAGAGAATGTTTGTAAACAAACTAATTTGACAGTTAAAATATGGTTGCCACAAATATAAATTTAATCAAACAATAGTACTACAAACACTATATTGACTTAATACATTGTCATGTTAAATAATGTTATAAATATTAATATTACATGGATATTTTACTAATATGAATTATAAAGTATAGAGGGGAAAAATGGACAACCCTGTCAATCATAAATCACCCAACTGTCAGTAAGAGGTTTAAAACATTTTGGAAAAATATTTAGAATTCTGATAAGTATGAAGTCAATTTTAATTTGCCATAGATGATATTTAACTGTCTTTCTAGCCTGACGTTTAAGCGAGGTGGAAAAAGTAAATGAGAGAGAACATTGATGCTATCTATAATAAATATACTTGTGCAGCATATTTGGCATAAGAAAAGTGAAAAAAAATTGTGGTTTTTTTTTTAAATAAGTTTTACAATTATTTGGCAATGTAGAAAGTACACTTTGTACATAGTACACGGCAGAGTTTTTGTATCAGGTTTTACTCTTATTCAACTTTAAACTTTCTATGACTATCTTTAATGTTAAGTATATTTATTTTAAAAAATAACATTAGAAAACATTTTAATGTTAATGTTCAGCATTACTTATACCCATTTTGGCATTATATTATACAATGTAAATGTGTATACCAATAATTTTCTATAAAATAAATTCAAAATTGTTTATACGGTGTAATCCATATTATATTATTAACGTCAATGCAAGAAAAAGGTTTACAATACCTGAAGTGTCACTTTGCTTTGTTTACAAACATTCTCTTTTGGAATGGAATAGAATATAGTAAGTTCTATATCACAAAATTAATACCCATTGTATGTACTGGATCTGATAAGACATTATAACAGTTCATTTTGAAGATAATATAGAAAGGTAAACGGGATTTTTCCCGGGCTTGAATCATTTATATTTTTTATATTAGTTGAATTTTGAAAAGGTAATATGCAAAAATAAGAGTCTGTAATTACATTTTTAGTTCGTTGAGTGAGACTTTAAAAAGGGTTATTTTTGTGTGACTAAAATTTTTTAGGTAAGAAAGTTGGAAGACTTAATTGGTAAAATTATCTTTCAATTGACTGATTGACAGAGGATTAAAAGCTTTGAGAATTGTTATAATTTTTGAAAGGATTATGTATGGAAGTAAAATCTTTGTAAATGGAAGTAAATTGTGTACAAAAGGTTGGGAAAACGGTAGATCTGGTGGAAATAAGATTGCTGAGGAATATATATTGAAGACAAATAGTGAATGAGAAATAGAGAAAAGAATGTATACGAAATATACGACGCCAACATGATTTGCACATGCAAAACGTATAAAGATAACAGATAAAAATGAAAAACTATTGGCAAAATTATATACATATTAAATCACGAGGGACACCCTCCCTCCTCTTAAGATGTGTTAAAATAAGAATTTATTTAGTTTTATACGTGAATTATAAAAACGCGTGTGTTAGTGATGTGAGTGAGCGAGTGTTTTGGAAACATTTCATAACTGTTTTAATTCTCAATTTGGTAAAACATGGTGCGGTATTGATAGATATCTATTTTTGACATTAATTGAAGTAGTCCCCAAAATAAAGTGTGTAATGTGGCTATAGAAACAGGAAGTTCTTCTTGGAATTTTCTTGTAAATTGTTATGTGAATTTAATTAAATCATATTTCACAAGTATTTATCTAATGAACGTGACATTCTCAGCCATATGATATTTTATCGAGTTACTAACTCATGTATCATTATAATCTTTGTAGCATGACATTATCATTATTGTGTATTTAGCTCTGATTAGTTCCCTTTTTGTTTGAAATGCCAATATCGATAGTTATATATAATTCCTGATTAAATAAATTTCAAAGCGAATATACCTGAAATATTTGAAAATTATAATCGAAAAGGTTGTGTAATATGAAAATTAGGTTATATGTAGATTAAGGGCTGTCCTAAATTATTGGCTAAATTAGAATTTTCAGCTTGACATCTTAAGGTATGGGATTAGTTATATAAGATATCTTCCATAAATTTTTGAGCTCTCTTTAACTTTTTGAGCCATTGTAAATTAAGCAATGCGTTGGTCATGGTGTTCTTCAATACAAATGTTGCTCTAAAACTAATAGATCGTATTCCTCAATTTACGTTTTTAAGTAATTTACCCTAGGAACCCACATTTTTAACTATGAATTTTTTTATTACAAATGTATGCTATAGTTACATTTACTTATAATTATTTCAAGAAAAATTTAGTTTTAAGTTATGAAAATAGATGCTTCAAATACTATTTTTAAACAAATATAGATGCAAAAATTAAAATTTGTATATAAGCACTTCACAAGTCCCACATATTTTTTAGATCAGATTGTTTAATGGTCAAATACAGAGTTGAATAAGATTTATTTGTCATATACCACATAATTGTATTTCTCAACCGTCTGGTAACTGATATTAGCGGAATATATAAGATTAATAAAGTTATGCATTGCTAAAAGAACCAAATAGCGGTTATTCCATAGTTTTCATCTGTCAAATTGACATTTTGTTTTAATTAGAGGTTATGTTTTGATGTTTATGTCAAAATTGCAATTGTATTTTTATATAGAATTTTGCATTACTTTACTATAAAATGTGGAATTTATTGAAGCGAAACACAATGAAATGCAGCACAAAAACAAACGGTAATTATGGTTAGGTTTCAATAAAACGTTTGTATATATTGACAAATGTCAAATATTTATTTTTCTCACTATACTGCTCTAACACACCAGTGTCCTCAATCTTTATTTCTATAGTTCATTACAATAATTATCGTAGTATAGAATAAACTTTCAAATAACTGTCAATCTGTTGAAAAATTCCCATTGTTCATTAGCCTGATTATCAGTGGTATAAATACATTTGTTAGTTCCTTACTTGATAGTTTATATGCTGAATTAAAAATCTCCCCTTAGTTTTGGCAAACATTGTATGTGCGTTTGATTCCTATATTCAGTGTCATTATAGGATAGAATATATGCACAGTAGATGTGACGTCATGTGTTTATATATATATCTCTACATTAATTACCAGTCGTGATAAGTGTCCCTATAGATTAGAGGATAAACTGACAGTTACAGTTCAATTCAAATAAAGTATAAGGAGATATTAAAAAAGAATCGGTTTTTATTTCTTTAATGTTCACGTTACGAAAGTTGAAACATATAGGTATTGTGTGTTATGATGAATGTCTATTTGGTTTTTCTCAGTAGCTGTAATTCAGTAGGAATATATTTTTGGATTAAATGGTTTTTTAATTGGCTAACTTATGAAAATTGTGTATTATGTGTTGGAATTTATAATAAATGAACATAATTTTCTGAACACAAATGATATAGTAGCTAGTTCTGAGATTAACTTCAAGAAGTAAGGATTTTTGTGAACATTTTTGTAACTGTTATGTTGTCTTTTTTAAAATACAAAATGCTTAAAAAAAATATTAAACGTATATAAAATTTCATTGTTTTTTCTAAATTGTAACATATGCATTACTAGAGATGCCATTTGATAGTTTTACAAACTACAACTCTATTAGTATAATGCGCTGTCTTCATTCCACATAAATCAGTTTGCAATCTACTGTGTGAAAAGAAGTTTCGCTTTAGAAATAAAATATATGTTGATATTTGAAATTATCATCACTCAAATAAAGTTGGTATCCGGAGTAGGAGCAAAATTAGAAGACTTTTTTACAGAATCGTAAACTTTTTTACAGAATGGTAAATGATACTGAAATTGATTATGTTAACCTGTTCAATTTCACCCTTATTTCTATTTAAAGTTGTAAGGTGACGAAGATAATATTGGAACATTTGTGTTTTAAGATTCATAGTTTGTTATCTAACATTTGTGTCAGTTAGGGCTAGCTGGGATTATCAGAATTGAAACATTCTGTAATTATAATAATGAAACAAAAAAACAATAACGAATTACAATGGTTTTATCGGTGCACCTGAAATTCTACTTATTAATTATATTTATATTTAATATGTGTCTGTTTGTTTGGGGTTCTGTATTATTTTATTATAATTCACTTTAATTTAAAAAAATTAGTGAGATGACAGCAAAACGCTTTCTGTTAACAAAATTTATATTATTGCTTGGTAAATATGTATATACACACACACACACACATATATATATATATATATATATATATATATATATATATACACGCGTATACACAGTGTATGTGTATATATATATATATATATATATATATATATATACGGAGTAGATGTCAGAAAGAAATACGTTATTCATTGGCTATAAAGGAATAAATTGTCATTGAAATAAAACGTAAAACATGTCCTTTTTCTAATTGAGTGCAAAAAAAATTACACGTAACTCTTTTTAACACACCCAATACTTGCTCGGAGTGTGGTTTTTACCCGCAGTGGTGATGTCTCTCTGCAGGTGTTCGTGGTTTATTTCCCGAATGGCACTGGACAAAGTGCGCACGTATCATATGTACGAAAAAGATGACAAATAATTATGAATATTATTTTAAATTTTCTGAAGAAAAGTCACCTTTTAAATTTTATTTTAACGAAAATCAACCGTTTTTCAGTCAAGGAATAACGTCTTTCTTAGTCCGACACTTATTCCCGGACACTGTGTATATTTAAACTAAATTACTAGAAGACAGAGGAAGAATTTTAAAGGGAGTGTTTGTAATACAAAATATAAGAGAACCTATCTTTGCGAGGAATAATCTTGCAGTATTATATTTTGTAAAATTTCCATATATCATACGTTATTCTTAAGAAATGAAGTTATTTATGACCCGCCTCATCGTATTTTAGCTGCATTTTATTCGGCTTTAATTGTTTTTAGATGGAATTCTCTAGGTATCAAGTTGTTTAGCTCTACTTTTATTAGGTGCATAACAGGGGTTTTGGGGACAAATTGCTGAATGGGCACAGAATAATAAGTATTTATTTTGAATTAATACTAAATCACTAATGTGATAAACTGTTTTTTGTATAAAATCAGTCTTATATATTATGTTGTTAAAACTGTAATGTATTTTAAATTCTTATGCTACTCTTCCTAATAAAATATGAAAAAAAAACTGAAAATAATTTTCTTACACATTATTTGTTATGTGAAACAAAAATTTATTTATACCTTTCATTTATTTTAAGTCACGAGTAAAAAATTCCATTAATCTTTTTCACTTGCAACGTTTGCCTACTACCTTGTATTACAGATTGTATTTTGCCTTTAATGTGCGCTTTGACAATCATCTTGTTAATTTATGCCTCTGCACTGTGCTTCAGGTCAAACTTTCATCTCTAAGCTGAACTTTCCTCTACGGTTTGCCTCGTCCTTTTCACTCATCAACTTTTCGCTACTATTACGTCTCGCAGCCCGCAAAGTATTTTCTAAGAATGCGTTCCACTAGGCGATCGCAATGCTCAAAATGCTCACTGCATCGTTCTACTTGGCGATCACGGTCGTTGCAGTTGTGATCATTCTTCACAACCGTGACGACCCACGTATCGAGGTGGGTCGTTGTGATGGTTTATCTGTCAATTTGTTCCTATCTCGTTCCACTTGGATTGACAATTACAATGTTGACAAGCTAGTGGAATAGATATGATCGCGGTCCCGGGCGCGAGCGGCTAGTGGAACGTACTCTAAATGAATACTTTTTTTGATAATTTTTGAATAAGTAATTTTGTATTGCACTTGCACAAACTTATTCAATTTTGCAAATTGGAATATTTAATTTTAATAATGCAGGTTCAGCTATCAAAAATGCACTAATGATGTCCAACATTTTTTGATAATTCCTGAAAAGTACAATATTTTTAAGAACAATTCTCATTTTTTAAAAGCTTTTATCTATTTTTAGGATGAGGGATCAAAAAATCATTGTCAAATATAATTATTTAGGTATAATTTATATATAACAAAGTTCAGTCATCATTTGTTTTAAAATGTAAATCATTTTAAAACAAATCATGCTCACTTTTGCAGTGCAAGGTAAGAGTTGAGATTTCATCTTGCACCCAGCTTGCGGTGACCCTAAACAGAATCTTATTATTAAAAATAAATGATAAATCTTTTCCTTTTGGTCTGAACAAGCAGTGGTTTGTAACTATATTTAAAGAATAGTGTTTTCATGAAATATATCTTGCTAACAAATAAGGAAAAAAATCTCGACTGTGAGATGAACTACGATCAAATTACATAATTTGTAGGTTTCATCTCTAAGCTGAGAAATCATGTGATTGGCAAGCAAGCGGGTAATGGCCGATAACCTGGGGATCTATTTATGAATCTTGGCTGTAAGCTGAGATGCATATGTAAAAGCTTAAATGAATTAGCTTTGATAATTTAATAATGTGCTCCACCATGATTAAACGGAAGGACGAGAAGGCATACTGGTAACACGGTAAAATTCCTCACAAACTGCCTTCAACTTGAGGGTCTAGTAAGCTATGTAAAACAATACTCACAAAACTGCATATATGCATTCATTTCGGAGTTAAGTTTTTGTAATTCCACTTGCAAATGTGAATACTTTTCGTTATCTTACTGCTAAGGCAGGTAAGAAGCAAAGCCTTTGTATTCTACTATGTTCAGATGTGTGAAAAATAAAACTTTTGTAATGTAGTATTGGTTCTTAAAATGCGCATATTTTATAATTTAAGAATTAATACCGCTGCTTGTCATTACGCAATGCCCAAATGGAAGAAAGGACAAAGAAGTAAAGAAGTCGGAGTAATGATCTAATAAGAAGCGTCATCTAGTAGCATCGTTACTATTATGCGATACGTGATAGTTTCAGCACTATCATATTGCGCTGGTTTACTCACTTTTTGTTGACTATAGTACCTTAATTGTTAAAAATATATTCATATTATGTATATAATATTTATAAGTGTTGAAAAGTTTTAAACAAATTTTTAATCTATAACAGCGTCTTTATAGTAAATCTTTTTAATAAGAAATGAAATATAAAACTTGAAACCCAGGGGGCAGGCTTAACTGAAATGAAATATAACAATTTTAAAAGAACACTAATGGATTGAAGATATGTAAGTATGTTACACTTTGCATAATAAGCTGTTGCAGCTAAAATAATGCTTATGTGCTAGGGTGTGCTACTATACGTATAGTGCTCTGTCAACAATATGAAATATTGATTAAATTGATAAATTTTGTGTAACAAATGTTTCTAATGCTGTGTTTTATAAGCAGTTTAATGCTTATGTCGGATACCTACATTGGTTGCACTTTCAAATATGTCTTAGTAATTAATATGTTTGAGTAGAGTTTTGTTTATTGACCCATGTTATCTAAATTTAATGTAAGAGTTACCAGCTGGACAGATAAAAATTTAACTGTCCAGCTTGTAACTCTTATATTAAATTTAGATAACATGTGTCAGGAGCATTGTTGGAGGAGCATTTGTGGTTTCTCTATAACAGACACTGATTATATCCGACTTTTGATATCACAGATTTAGAGCCTCTTGCGTCATTTCATATTATTAAAGGTCTCCTGAAACAGCAATCCAAAAAAAGTTAGAAAACTGGAACAAAATATTGATCTAAACACTTGAAATAGATTGACAAATAAGAGACCAAAAATGTCCAGTAAATAATTTGATTTTAGAAAATTCGGGGGAAATTCAGATTAGAAAGACATAAGATAAGCAAGGGAAATGGATTCAAAGTGTACTTCAAACCATTGTCATGTAGCATAATTGTATGTTGTTCAGAAATTTAACCACAGCTTTTTTATATAGTACCAACATTTGTTTACATTTTGCCTAGGAAAAAATTATGATTCTGTAAAATGCACATACTGTAAAATGCACTTAAGTGTAAAAGGCACATAAGTGGCTATAATTTAAGACAGGAAGGGTTAAGTGAAAGGAATGTTATGCCTTTGGATAGAGAGGATATATGTATCTATGATGCAATATTAGTAGCTTTTTAGCATTATTTGATTCATATATTGATATATAATATTGCTTCCTTATAATGGGGATATTAGCAGAGGAGAAGAAAATAAGCTATGCAAAGCCTCCACGTGGAAGATATGGAAGTCAAAAATATTCATTAGGAAATGGGTACAAGAAGTATATACCAAGCATACAATCATATAAGGTACCACCACGTCTTGATTTGTTGCTGTTGGCTAGTGTAGGTAAATTATTAAAACTGAATTTCTTATCAAAAATTTTGATTCATAAGGTCTTGTCCAATCGACTGAAAGTGGTTTTCATTTTTTTTTTTATTTTATAACTGGAACTGGTTTATTCTTGGTTTGAGATTGAAGACTGTGGAAACCATTTATTATCGTTCCAATTGAGATTAATAATTACAAGACCAGACAAAATCTTTCTCAATTGAGTAATCCATTCCATACTTAATGTTTAAATAAAATCTTTTGTTTATAATAACATGTGTTTTATACAAATTCCTTGCATAATTTTAAAAGCTAGCTTAATGGAAGTATCTGATAAGTGTCACCAAACAACATTTTTATACTACTCGTGTATAAATTTACCATTTATGTATAAGTTAATTTTACCAGGCAATGAAAATAAATATGTAGGTTCTATATTTAATGTTTACTTAATTTAATTTTTCACTTCCTAGTTTTATTATCTTAACAAACTTATCTGATTTATATCAGTCAGTTCAAATCCTTAAAAAATTGTTTGGTAATGTTTTGATAATAGCTGTATATTTATTAAGAGCTGAAGAGCTGATATCATATCAGTTTGTAGTCTGATATGAAAACATATCTTTATCATTATTACCTATGATTCATAAGTCTCGACAATTTAGAAGTGGTTAATAAAGGTATTGTAATGTATATTGACCGAACTGCACCTTACAATGTAGTTATATATAGTTGGATAACTAACAATGTTTTTTGAAAAGTAATTTTATATACAAAGGCAGTGATTGTGTCCCCACATTGTCAAGCATTATTTGGGTGGTTGGAGACGTTGCATTTCCTGGAAGCAAGAGTGGATAAAAAAATTTGATTATTTTATCATGCTTAATTTTTTATGTGCTGTTTCTTCATTCTAATAGACCATTTTGACTAATAGACCATTTTGACTAATAGACCATTTTGTCATTGCAATATATTAATTTTAATAAACTAGAGTTTTATACATGTTATTATGTCTCTTTTTGTCCCTTGCTGAAAACTGGCAGTGGAAGGCGATTTCTTAGCCAATATAATATTATGCACGCTGTGCAGTTTAGAGCCTCGTTAACTATCATCTTCGATTTTTGGCGACAGTTCTAGCTTCTTCGAGAGTCAAACATTGGTTCTGGAGATCTTTGCTAATATGACTGATCCATATCTGCTTTGATGCTGTATGTTGCAATTTCCAAGCGACTGGTTTTTACCCTAAGAGAAGCTTGCATAGTATACATAGTAGACCTGGTTTCATTCAACAAACATTGGCAAATGTTGGCTGATTCCGCAGTCTATCGAATCCTTTCAATTTGGATGCGGTCCAAAGATTTATTGCTGTCAATTCATTTAAAAGACTTCATGTTTGTCCAATTCTGACTCTAGTAATGTCCAGGCTTGAGATAGGATGGGCAGGAGAAGTGCTCGGAATAGGAGGAGGTGGTCTTAAAGGAAATATGGACGTTTGAGTGAGGTGAATGTGGCTGCAGCCGAGCCAACCCTGTTGCAGGTCTTGAAGCCATTATTTTCTTCTCCTGCACCAATGACTGTATGGCAAGTTGGTTATTTGAAGTTGGCAAAGGTTTCTCAAATTTAGATTGGTAGAGTGGCGGATGTCTTCAAAAGGAATATGTTGGTTGTATATATTCCTAATGATGGATGTACCAACATTGGGAATATGTACAACCAATATTGTGGAATGGATACAACTAATATTATAAATGCTAAAAAATGTTGTTTCGCGGTTGCTAGTTGTGGAAGTGGATATTTATGGTTAATGGCCTAGTTATAAGCTACTTGGTGTGTATGTACACATCAAATCTATTTGAATCTCATGCTACAGTGACATATAAAAAGAAAATATTAACAATGGTACTAAGAAAATAATAATAAAAATCTGAAGAATTTATTTCTATCCAACCTTTTCATGCAAATTTTACAATTAACGGAAATAATACTTTTTTGAGAAACACAGTTATTGTTCAAAGGAAGCCAGTTAAGAATGGTGGTATAAATTTAAAATTTTCAGAAACTAAGATAAGAATTTCATTTGATAAGTTACAAAAATATATAAATGATAAGCTACAAATTATAAATTTTTAAACCATATTGTGATAGTGTGAAAACCTGGCAAAATTTCGGCTCACAGATGAATGTTATCTAAATGATAAACCCTACTCATTTCTAAATGTTAAGCAGTAAAGAGGATAGAGGTAACATCTGAGGTTAAATTCAATTATTAGAATTATTAGACCATAACCAACGTCTTATATCTCAGCATGATTATGGATGACAACGTCACATTGCAGTCAAATCACACTCTTCGAGTCTAGCACGCATGTTTTCAAAAACGCGTTTGCAGAGCGACTGGGGTATCCTACTGATTTCGGCTCGAATATTTTCTTTAAGTTGTGTCACAGTGCTCGGATTTGTTTGTAAACAACGGATTTTAAGTATCCCCATAAGAAAAAGTCACATGGGCTTAAATCGGGTGACCTAGGTGGCCACGGTACGGTACCGTTTCGGGATATGTTTTTTTTTTCTGGAAATAACTGCCGCACTGCATTCATGGACACATTAGCAGTGTGAGCTGTGGCCCCGTCCTGCTGGAACCATGTGTTTTGGTTGAAGGATGGACTATTCTGTAGTTCTACTCTGAAAAAGTCATTTAACATCTGGGCATATCTCTCCGAATTCACAGTTACAGTTTGGCCACGTTGATTTTCAAAGAATTAAGGCCCTATGATTGCAGATGCAGACATGGCACACCAGACTGTTACTTTAGGCTTATGTAAAGGCTCTTGATGCATTTGTCTTGGATTGTGGACATCCCAGTAACGAAAGTTCTGCTTATTAACATATCCTCCAATGTGAAAGTGAGCTTCGTCACTAAAGAATATGTTGCCCATCCGGGTAGCAGTACGAAATTTCAACAACATCACCTCCGCGTAAGCGTTAAATTTCTTAATTCAAAGTCAGAATCGTGTAAATCTTGAACAATTTGAATTTTATATGGATGGAACTTGAGCTTTTTTCGCATTATTACCTGTAAAGTTGATTTCGGAATTCCCAATATAGATGAACGTGTACGCAGTGATAAACGGGGATTTTCAACGACAGAAACCATAACACGCTCGACATTTTCATCCGTGGCTACTAATGGTGTAGGTCCTGGCCTGGGCCTATTTAATGTTGATCCTGTAGCTCTGAACATTGCTACCCATGACTGAATGAGGTTGATCGATGGTCCATCATGTAATCGACGAATACTGTAACGATTATTAAATCGACGGCGTGCTACAAACAGCGAAAATCCACTCGAAATGTACGCCTCGACGGAAAAAGCGCAGTGCTCTCCACTCCACTGTTCCATGGCTACTAAAACATCTGCACCGCTTGTGCTTCTAACGACGCCCCCCGCGCCCCTCTTATGTGTTGCGTTCAGAAACTATGTTTGTTCAAACTTTGAAATTTGCCACTGGACACCCTGTATAAACAATATTTAGTTACTATCCTTACTTTTATACTTCAGAGTTTATAATGGTCATGATTAAAGTAATTTTTTTAGCTCCAATGGAAATTGCGTTTAATTGCGTATTTTTTAAAATTATTTCTTAATTAGATTCATAATCCAACTGTTTTGTGTAAATTAGCAATATTTATCCTGGCTGGTACATGAAGGAATGATGTCAAAGTGTATTTCACTTACATTGAGCATGCACGAATCTTCTACAGCATCGACCTGTGTTTTATATACTTACAGACACTTTCTGCTTTATAATTTATTGACTGCTTTATGAATATAAAAATGGAGTTGCTCAGTGGTTCACGATTGATTATGAGGTAGTATGATATTTATTAAAATTGCTCTGTAATTTCTGCTGTATTCATTATTGTTTTACATTTTGAAACTATTACGCTTATTGATATTTGCCTACATTTAATGCTTTGAGTTAACCTGTTGGTTTGATAAAGGGTTTAAAAGAAAAATGGTAGATCTATAATAATGGTTGTTTGATTATATTCTCTTTATTATGTACAAGTAATAGAGGTGAGGCATATTTATTGTCACTGGTAAAAATACTTGATATCTCAGATCAAAATACGTACTCGGTACGCAAAATACAAAATATTTGGTATCATAAATACTTGTATGGTATAGCCGACCGGACGTTCGTACAGTCAGGCTGCAGCCCTCTACCCTCTTTGTCGAACTAGCTACAGCTATTTCTCTCACGCATATTTTACGCAGGTTTTCTCACTCTTTCATATTTAAAACATATGTGAAACAAAGGACAAATTGAATATTTAAATACTCGTAAGCCATGATACTTTAAAAGTATCTAATACAAGTATGGTAAACATACTCTTTGACTCGTTTTACTCATTATGTTAAGTATTTCTTCACACTTCGCAATTTGTGGACAAATATTTATTTAATACGACAAGTACGAGTATTTTAAAATAAGGATTTTAAGTACGATGCTTTTTTCATCAAATGATTCCCCGTTACTCTATTGGAACAGTTGAGTGTTATTACTTTGTAGTGCAAATAATTAGTGTATATAAAAACTAACTGTTGATTCGGTTAAACTCGAATTTCATCAAGTTCTAAAGGTTAAATTCATTCAAGTTTCAATATGTCCACGAGAAAATCCAATGCATCATGAAAGTATTTTAAAAACTTGGGTGATTATTTTACTTCTTGTAATATTTACAAAACTAAATTGTCATTCAAAACAGCTACATCTAATTTAAGGAGAAATTTGAATAGAAAACATTCAACTGTAACAATAATCCATACGGAACAAGTTGTTTGTTCCGAATATCTTATTACATTCTTTTAAAAAAATTGGTGAAAATAAACATGGCAAAAATAAAAAATGTTTTTTAATAACATTATCCATTTCTTTGAATTAATGGTAATTATAGTAAATAACGTGATCCATTTTTAAATATGGTATCTGAATGACTTTGCCAAATTAATTATTTAGTTAGCAGCCCTAAGCCTGGAGCCATAAATATTAATATTAATATGAAGGAAAAATGAAACACTGTATTTTATTAAAAATACCTCATTTAGAAATTATAGGAATTACCGCCAATTTTAGCTGTAAGAAATAAGGATATGAGCATAATAGCTTTTCATAATAGGTAGCATTTAAGATTTATTTCACATCTCCCGTAACTGTAAATCTATAGTCATTTGTAATATGGTCCTTTCACAACGGAGCTACGCCGCGCATACTCGAGTATTTTGTTACCAATATCTGTCATCGATATTTTATAATACTCTTACTCGTCATGCTTAGTATCTCAAAATACTCATATTGCCCAAGTCTAATGAGTAATATGTTTAGTTTGTTGGTTTATGTACCCAATTAAAAAAATTAAGTTTTCAAAAAATAAAGCTTTTTTTTCTGTTCATTATGTTTATAATTGTAGGTATAGTTGTAGAGTAAGAACTTCTATTTGTTTACATCTTAATTTACCCTATATTTATGAGATATGGTAACATAAATATTGTTATATTACAGTCAATGTTACCTACATTCAGTGATAAAAATGAAAAAAAACTTTTAGTCAATTAACAATTATTATCCTTTATTCAAATACTCATTCCATAATAATAAAAATACAATAAATTTTACTATATAATACAAGTTAATAGTTTACAGCACAATTTACAAATTCTTATATATAGTCATTTACAAGTTTTATATAAATATTCAGCTAAATATAGTTTAAACATTATTTTTCTTCTTAGTTTTATCATTATATTTTTGAATGTATTTATTTTGACATAAATTCCAAATGAGTCAGTTAAGAAATGAAATTGTTTATGGATAGAAATTGGAAGTTCTATGTATTACAATTAGTAAAAGGAAGATAGATGAACATGTAAGTTATTTTAAATCATTACATAAAAAATTAAGATAGATATAATTGTAAAAATGAAAGAATGATAAATATATACTTGAATTTAATGTCCCATTAAAAGAAAGTTTTTGGCTATAAGCAATAAAATTATATGAAATAAAATAAAAGAATTATAATTAAAATTAAGCTAATTAGAACATTTTTGAATTGATTACAAATATGGTTTTAAATTTCCATATATTTGTGCCATCTATGGATGATCTATGGAATTAGTTTTGAATTATATCTTGTATATTTACTTTAATAAATTTTGGTAATATACATAAGTTATTCTTTAAATTACTGAGTATACAATATTAAATAAATAAATGTAACAGAAATTAATTCAATAGAGGCATATAGGAAACATGCACCTTAGATTTTATTGTAAAATATATTTGAAGTTATATAATATAACATGTTAGTATCGGAAATTGCTTATATATTTAGCTTGAAAAGGCAACAAGATCGTCGAAAGTTCTACAATTTTACCAATAATACAATTGACGCAAATAATCGTAATTTAAGAAATGTGACCGTTACTCAAGATGTCTACAGAGTCACAATATGTTAATTTTTGATACCTGAATTGGACTATTTGTGATTGGTGGACATATTATTCCAGTAGAACAGTGCTGTCCTAACACAGTGTATGATATAAATTGTTTCTTGAAAAATTTTCCTCTTTGTTTTATTTTTCGTTTTGGTGATTTGCCATGTTTAGTATGACCTTTTAAGTGTTCTTTTAAAACTTCAACAAGTCACAGACTATACAGGTCTTAAATTAATATATTGGGCGATATAACATCAGAATTTTTAAAAAAAATTACAACAAATATGAAGTGAAGAGTTCAATTTTGTATAAATACTGATGATAAATATTATTTTGTCATTGAACATTTGTTAAATATAATTTTGCAACATGTGATGTTATAAAATTTACAAGCATAATTAAAAACAAAATTAAGATTTTTTCATTTATTTCAAAAATCTATTACAAATAATTATGTTATTTTTACCCCACTTGTATTAATAGCCATCACCTTGTATTTTAAATGCGTGTTATAGAAATATGCTTTTAAATAAATAAATGCACACCTGGCTTATAGAAAAAAGCAATTTATTTACATTTAAATGTAACAATATTATTATATAATTTATACATGTTAATTGATTTTTTTAATATAAAACGTATATTAAGATTGTCGTTAAGAATGGTATTAAACTACTTTTCAATATGGTTAAAGTAAAGCTACTTGTATTGTAAGTTCTAATTCCGCTACTTCGTGCATTAACTATGCGGACCACTGAAGTGGATGCGTCACTCTGCACAGCCGAGAGCTGTCCATTTTCATCTGTTGTTTTACTTATGATGTTTTCATACATGTCGTTCTTGTGGTGAAAATTGAGATTCAAGTTTTCGTTGGAAATGGCTAGAAATAGAAAATTGTTATTGTTTTTAATAATATATGAAATATTGTAATAAACCAATGTAACTTGGTTTATGGATATTCTAAGCATTATTTGGATCAAGTAAGATTTACAAAACAAGGCTTGTGTGGCTGTGTTAAAAGTTAAAAGGAATTAAAATTCTGATTACTTTTGAAAAGTTTCAATCTTTTACTTGGAAAGTACCTCAGTTATGAAACTAGAAATATATTTTTAGGTACTGTAAGAGTTTTAAAAGATATTGTTATTAAGATTTTTTTTTCATAATTCATGAAAGATTTCCTAAGAGATGTATGTGATAAAGAATTATTTGGAGTTATATGTTAGTATATGTGCAAAAGACTGAAATATTTATTTATTTACATGAGCAATTTCTTTATATCAATTATCCTCAATTAAAACTGGTTGTAAATTGTGGAAGACTAATTGGATTTTGATGGAAACGTATAAAAAATAAAAAACAATGATCCATTTTATATATTACAAAATAATGGAGTATTCATAGAACAGCAAAGACTAATAAAGCAGAAAATATTTACACAAAATACAAATATAGGTGTAGACAAGAAATAGTATGTGTGAAGGTTTTTTTATTTTTAGTTTTGTCTGGTAAAGAGCAAAGTAAATGATATTTTATTGCTTATGGTGGAGATGTAAATGTGGAAAAACACATAAGAAAATGATTACTCAACTTTTTATAATTTTATGTATAATGAACATTTTCAATATTTTTATTAAGGGGAACATATGTGTTTACATATTTTTTCATCTTCAGGATTATTTATTTATATTTCATATATTGATTTCTTTTTATTACAAATTTTATAAAATTGTATGCATATTATTACAATTATATATAAATATATTATATATATTAACAATTATATATATTAAATAGTTTTGAATGAAAGAAACAAATGAGATAGCAATTTAATAGGAAATAACGAACAATTTATTCATTTTCTTAAGTCATCTATAGCACTTACCTTTTTTCAATGTGCTAGATTTTTATAAACCATTTTGTCTTCTAGTATAGTGCGTACCAAATTATTAAAGGAATTATGGTTATGTTTAAAAATCTTTACGGTTAAATTCGTTTCAAATCACAGAAATCCGGTGAAAATTGTTTTAATAATTTTTTCACATTGATTCAAAAAGTATACAGGCAGCCAGATAGATAAAATATTGCACTTTCAATATGGACAAATAGGATCTTTCGTGTCTAGTGGCAATTTTGTGTTTCTGGCATATTTTTTACAAGCCATTTGCTATCTATACATTCTGCGTTCAAATTATTTAATTAATACCGTACTAATTTTTTTAAGTACATTTTCCTTGAATTGAAAATTGACTTTTTAAACTATTTCTCATAACTTTTCCAATTAAATTTTTTGTAGCACAGATAATTCCTAGTCTGTTTTCACCCATAAATGTTGGTATGAAAATGAATATTTTTATTCATGATCATATTCATTTGAGTTTGTTTTATTTTAGTACATAAAATTGTTTTTATTAATTTCTATTGTAACTGTTTGAGTGCCGATGAGCGCCATCGTGCTCGTGTGCGTACTAACTAAATTTGCCACGAGCGCGATGGCGCTCGCAAAATCAGTTGCTGTTTAGCGCGCGGTAGGGGAGGTCATTTGCACGCATCTCTAATTTTTTATCTTTCTACGTGTTACATAAAGTTCAAATTATAAAATTATTAGTAATTACAATATAAAAAGGATCCACGAAACGAAAATGTATAACCCATAATGTCGGAATACGAAAATAATTCTAGTGAAATTGATGGTTTTTCAAGTTGTGAAGAAAGTGATAGTGGGAGATACATTGTGGTGCGCTCATAATTTGGCGTAATGCAAATTTTGAGTGATAGTGATAATAGTGACGATAACAATTATTTTGTTGATACGGAGGATGTACCGGATTCCGAAAATACGATGTGACCTTGATTGCAGTTTTTGTTATAATTTTTGTTCACAATATATATTTCCATAATTTTCTTTGTATTTTATTATCCTTGTACAAGTTTTCATTAAGAAAACACCGAAAAAGAGATACATTTTTTTTTCGAGACAAAGGTAAATGACATCAAAAACGAAAGATTTCTTTGGCATTTTTAAGTATGTATGAGTAAAAATACATGGCACTAAAACGGTTACTATACATTTTGATAGTGTTAATGCAATAAGAGACTTACGATATAATTTTATTGTGCCATCCGTGTCGCCCAATGAGTTCTTTGATACACAGCGATATGAGCCGTACGTGCTTTTTGTTACCTTTTTTATCTTCAGATACATGTCCACTTCGTAACCCTTCTCTATTATTGATATTTCATAATTTTTGTCCGCTGAAATAAATTTCATTTCGTTATTATTATTCTGCTTTGTTAATTTTTATAATATTACCAGGCATAAAAAGTTTCACTCTAAATTAGACATTGGCCATATGCTAGGATGCTTCTGAGGTATCTATTGAAGTCAAGTATTTATCTCGAAAGATATTTGTGTATAATACTTTAGTGTAAGTGTGTGTTATGATATATATACTTTAATGTAAGTGTATGTAAGTATTATACTTAAGTGTAAGTTATAGAGCTATATCAATATTTGTAAAGCATTTCTCGACTATATCTTATCTAACATTATTGCACACAGATTAGTGAATTATGGACCTTTGCATATAGCTAAATCATTATTGCATGTAGCTAATGTGGGTTTTATAGATTGTTATTAAATACCATGGCTTCAACTTGAGAGATGTGTAAAAGTTTTGCAATCAGTAATATATGTTACTTTGTTTTGATGTAGCTATTACGGTTGTTTTATTAAGGAAGAACGATAAATAATATAGCAGTAAAGTAAAGAATCGCTAAAAAGGATTAGGAGTTCATCTAAGAGATTGTCTTATTACGTTGAGGATGATATTACCCAGTTCCCTATCTAATGCCTGGTGTTAGATTTTTAATGCCTTTCTTATCAGTATCTTTAACCTTCAAAAAAGAAGAAGGTTCTCAATTTGATGCATATGTATTTATTTTTGATGTAAATATATCTGTAACTTGAGAGTGCTTTGAATTATTTTCATTATCCTTTTTTTGTTTGAAAAGAAATTGTTCCCTTTAGGTCCCATGTAAGGCAGTATCTGATGAAAAATTATGGAGATATATTTAGGAATTCTTCGACAGTTGAGAGTACATGGGTCCTTAGAAAAATTTTAAATCGATTTTGAACTCATTTGATATGTCTTCATAAGAACTTTATTCACAGGTGGCCAAGGTCTGGTGATAGAACTGGAAGGCGGTGATAGAACTCCTTAATGGTGAAGAGTAGATACATTGAGATTGGGTTCGTTTCACTTGTGTTGATAAGTCCTTTAATCATAAATGATGATTGTGATTGAAATTCTCAGTGATAAGGGGCAAACTCGTCAAGTTCAGTTTTGTTTGACTTTTCTTGATGTTAGTAAGAAAGTAACAAGGTAAATTGGTAGGTAAGTATGCAGATAAGTAAATATATACTGGCATGTTAATTAATAAGTTAGTAGATAAGTATACGTCGCTATATGCAAGGGCATGAAGTAACTAGGATATTAGTAGGCAGATAGGCAACAAATATGGACAAATATATATATATATATATATATATATATATATATATATATACATATATACACATATATATACATCCATATAGGTTGGTAAGTATGTATTTATATATACAAAGGCATGAAGCATCCGAAATGTTAGTAGGTAGGTATCTAGTATGTGCAGGTTTACATGGAGTCATGAAGCAACTGGAATATTAGTAGGTTGGTAGGTAAGTATGTAAAGGTATATACAACTTTTCATGCTTTTAAGCATGTATAAAAAGCTATATTAAACAGGTATTTAGAAAAGTTAGAATAAATATAAAAGCTTGACACAATTAGGATATTAAGTGGATAGGTAGATAAGTATGTTCAGATGCATACAAAGGTGTGAAACCCTGACTATGATGAAGTCAAAAGAGGGGAATATTATTGAAATGTCTGTACGTACATATGTATGTAGGCATGTAGGTATATACGAGTATGTATGCGTGTATTTTAATAAATGAGTTATTGGTGAATTTTTCATGTGTTTGTTACATTCCGGGTTCCTACATTATCATAAGAACTGAAATTGCAAGAACAAATAATTTGTAATAACTATTGACTAGGAAAAACACCGGAAATAATAAAATAATAAAAATATAAGTACTTAAATGGAAATTATGCACTAAAATATTATTTCCGAAAATAAAAAAATTGTGAAAATATGGTTACTGCTATAAATTTTTGGAGTCGGCATTAAGTAAACTTTGATGTATATATGCTATATGTGGATGAGTTGTAGGTGTGTGAGAGAGAGAGAGGGATAGGGGATGTCGGCTTAATATTATTGAAAGAACAGAAAGAAGGAAGATTAAACACAGCAATTAATGTCATTAATTTTTGTGATAGAAAATGTCTATTGGATATTTTTAGTTAATAAATACACACACACACACACATGTGTGCGTGTGTGTGTGTGTGCATGCGTACGTGCGTGCACGTGTGTCTTTCTGATTATGAATCTAATGGTAATCCTTCAGTTTCGGCCCATTAAAGACAACTTGTGGCATTTGTTATGTCGGGTAATTTGCACAATATGGAACCATGTCTTTACATTTAAACTTATCTTGATGAGAGATGGTGCTCGTTGCTTTGTTCTTCTAGGTAGATAGAAAAGTTGAATAGTTACCTTGCGATATTATCTCTTCGTTCACTGTCCAGTAATTTATCGATTTAGGAAAAGCTTCAGAGTGGCATTCGAGTCGTACCGATTCACCTTCACGAGAACCTATCAGTTGATTTTGTATCCAGACCATGGGTGGAACTGAAATTGAGGCAAAATTAAAATTTATGTATATGTTCAATATAGGATATATTCAGTATTAATATCTAAAATCTATACGTTGACCACTTTCTATTATTTTAGGCACTGTAAGACAAAGATACATATTTTTATAGTAATTGCCAAAAATCAGACATACCACACCAATTGTGTGAAATCTTTAGCAAATCTCATAAATGCACAACCAATTATTTTCAAATCATTAAAGTTACAGTTACAAGTGAATAACTTCAGGATTACTGTAAGTAATTCTACGACTTAACGTTATCTTTTAATCGGTGTTCACTATCTAACCCAAGGATTGGAAGGCGGGGTAGCTTGTTTTTGTACTTAGTTACTGCTAGCTAAACTTCGTAACTTATAAGGGAAATCAGACTCTTCATGGGCTAGATTTATTTTAACGAGTGCTATGAATGACAGCAATTTGGACCAAACGTGATTTTTGAAGCACAGATGGGGTCATAAGGAGATAATTAAGATATGTGATTAATGGTCACTCATTCAATCACTGACCAGTGCGCACGTTGCGCAACCTAGTTGATTGAGTGAAATCAATGAGTAGATCTGACTCTGACTCTGACATCTGACTATTATGAATCAATTTTAGGATAACTTCGTGGGAAAAAATAAAGTTTATTGTGCATAATTACATCAGCAATATACTCATTAACTTGGGACTTAAACATTCTAGCAACTTCGCGGCAGTAAAATATTACCATTCTTCAAAATACATTTTCTTCGTTTCTAAACATAATAATCTGCCAGTGTTTTAACGTATGTTACTATTAGAGTTAACTTATTGTACAATTGTCGAGATTTTTCACAACTTCCTTCAATGAACCATAAACCTAGGCCATTTACTGTTTCATAATTTATTTCCAATTTCACGTCTCATCAAACAGTAACGTGACGATCAAATTAACCTACTTTTTAATTTACCGGAACTGTAGCCCTTTTTTAAATTGTTATTCCTTTGTTACGAACACATTAGACTCTGGAATTATTTATTCTATAAAAAAATTTGTACTGAAAACAAGAAACGTCTCGTGAAAAAAAATGCTTCACGAACAATAGGTACTACTCGTTTTATATTTGCATTTTTATGTCGTTACTAACTACTAGTGATGTGACATTACTTACAGTGCACGATGAGCATGGCTCGCTTGCTGACGGAGGGCGGGACGCCATTGCTCGCTATGCAGAGGTAGGCGCCCATATGCAGTCGATTCACTCGAGAGAATGTCACTATCGCTCCGCTTACTGAACTGTCTGTTGGAAAAAGAAATAAGTGTTCACATGTATAAAAATAATCCAATAAACGTCAAATAAAAAATAAAAATAATCCCTGAAAATAATCCCGTCAAATAAAAATAATCCCTGATCGTCTCACGTAATCAAACTAAAACCAAAATCTAAAGCGAGGTTATCTTATTTATAATTTTGGAATAAATCATTCAAATCATAACAGAATCAAAAAGATTCTGTTATGATTTGAATGATTTATTCTGTTATGTTTATTCTGTTATGATTTGAATGATTTATAAGGGAATAAAGTTGAAATTCATAAGAGTCATTCATGAATTAGTAAGAGAAATTCATGAATTAGTTAGAGAATAAAGTTGAAATTCATAAGAGCCATTGACCTCATTTCTCTGAATAAAAACACAATTCAGAGCCATTATTATATACTTTCAATTATAAAACTCAAAGCGACAATTTCAAAATACTGAAATAAATGCATATCTGTAATTTTTATTTAATAATAGCAACTTTAAAAATAATTATATTATCTTTACCTTGGAGGAGGCTTTTACCCGAAGGGGGTCCATATAAAAATAATTTCTACTTATAATGTAACACCATCACAACACAACATATTATTGTAAATAATTATTTAAGATCAAATTATAATTATGCTAAATTTATTTTACTATGTTAAAACGTTTCTAATTATATTTATAACTACTTATAATTTTGTTTGTTGAATGTAAAGAAATTATATTATGGCATTGTAAGTTTTTTTTGCATGGAATTTAATAAAGCTTTATTATTATTATTTCAGGTTAATAACCGAAAATTTCTTAATCGATCAGTAATTGAGAGTAATTTAGAATCACGCAGCGCTTAGCCAATTAATGTTTTACAAATATCTTAGAATATAGAGTAATCAAGAAGACGCATACGCACAAATCTCTTCGCCGTCGCGGTGAAGCCAAAAATCTTCTCCCCCTTCACCGCGCTCCGCCTACTAGCGCCCACCCTACGCGCACGGTGTTACCAGCAGAATAAATTTACCCACCAATTTCAGGAAAACAACGCATATAAATATATTTGCTTGCGGCAGTACGTTTCACATTTGCATCGATTTATATGGTGCATGGTTTGACTTATATGAAGTATTATTAAGGCCGCCATGTTAAATTTCTAAAATGTTTATTCTGACCACAACCAATAGCCAAAGTATTTAGGTTAAAATCGAGTAATAAAATACATTATTAAATTTGTGTGTATATATGTGCGCGTGCGCCTGGCGTGTGCGCGTTTGAGTGCACATCAACGTGTACACAATACGTGCATACGAGTGTGTGTATAAATTAGTCTACAAATTTTTTTGGTACATATGCAAATGAATATTTTTTTGTTAATAGAGCAAGAAAAAAATTAGCTAAGTGTCTTAAAGTAAAAAGAGAGGTTAAAAAGCCCACAATAAAAATTAGAAAATAATCGGTCCCGTACTAAAGAAATTCAAAATAGGACGAAAAAATTATTTCTGTTAATTAGCTTTCAGTGTCGTGATAACATTTCTTCTTATTTTAAACAATATTTTCAAGAAATTAAAGATGGCAAAAAAGAATGAATATAGCATTAATTTCTTTCGCGCGTCTCTGTAATCTTACATACAATGATTATATATGCAAACACCTCTGCCTACGTTCGCGAGTAAATAGGAAAAAAAAAATTTTTTTTTCTCTTATATGTTGCTTCTATATTGTTACCGTACCAAATTTCATCAAAATTCGTCTAGTAGATTTTGCGTGATACCCGTACAAATTAACATACAGAGACAAAAATAAAAAAAAACCTTTTAAATGATTGCTACGCTAAATCATGAAATGATACGCTAAATCAATATTTTTTAAAAATATTTTCAATGTACATAATTCACTCTGTTATAATTTCATTATATGTGTAGGTAGGTAAAATATTCTAAAATTGAATATGACAACGGAAATTTCAAATGTTACGTCAAATTCTCCAACGACACCTCCCAAATCCAGATTTTTTAACCAAGCAATTAAGACGTTTTAATTTGGGTAAACAATTTTTAAGAGATGACAACACCAGCAAAAATGGCGCTCTTCTGTCATTAATAATCTATGTCGATATTTTAAAATTGCGTAGTTAATTGAAAATTAAATTAGATTATATTATTTACCTATAAAATTAATACCTATTTATTCCTTTTGCAGTCCAGTGATATTTTTGCAGGTGGGAATAGCACAAGCCGGCATTTTAAGCTATATTGTCACGTAGAAAGCACACAACCCACAGATACTATATATTATGTGACACAACCGCAGATCATATACTCCACAACTTTTCAGTGCTGTGACACACTATTCCGCGTGTTCTTGCCTTCTTTTACTCATTATTCTAAAATAAATATTTATTTCAAACAAGTATCTATGAACAGAGCAAATGATTGAAAATTTATGGAGTGAAACATTATTATATGCGTATCTGCGTGGAAATTAATTTAACATATTTAACTTATTTAAATGAAATTGATTTTCTGGAAGGCAGAAAATACGTGACGATAGATTTAGATAAAGTGCGTATTCCCGTATTAAGTTTCCAAAAATCTCTGTTACCCCTCGCCATTTAAAAAATTGTCAGAATTTTTTTCGAGAAATCGAGAATATTGTTTATGAGGTCTATATTGACTAAAAATAGCTAGGAATGCAATAGCAGAGAAATAATATTGTGTCAAAGACGAAGTAATGATTTAAATCTAAGTTGCATGTAAAATATTAATAATATTGAAAGAAAACAATAATTTATGTAAATTACTCATATCAAAAATTTTATTATCCTTTTTTTATACTTTTAATTTTTATGAAGTTACTGCAATGTTGACATAAAATGGTTTATATGAACGATCTAGATTCATCACACGCGACTGCTAAGAACTTTGTGTATGTTTCGATGTCCGTTTGCATGTTAACACTATGGCATAGAATACTAAATGCATAAGATTAACTTCATACTAAATTCAAAATTTTAAATCGACTTCAGAGAATTTAAAATTTACGTTGGTGATTAGTTGCGATCACTTTGACGTTAACGCACAAATTTATTGTCTATTGGTTCCTCCATCAATGCTAAAATCCTCCATCAATGCTAAAATCCTCCATCAATGCTAAAAGTTAAACTATATTTTAAAATGCAAACCAATTTCAACTCAACTGGTTTGTAACTCAAAGGTGACTTGCTTCATATACGACTCGACTCAACTTGGCAGTTCGATTTCATGTATCAAGCGCAACGGACGCGCTGCATTATTTCCAAATTGTTTATATGAAATACTGTTTTTTGACCGGTGTACTAATCTTATTGTCAGTTTGTCAAATATCAAATTTGGTAAGGAAAATAGTCGGCTATATTATTATCATCGATTTTTACGAAGGAAAGTGTTAAGAAAGTTTAGGGTACATCCATGTACGTATGAGTATACTTGTATTGAAAGAAATATAAGACAACAAGTATTCTTCCATGAGCTGTAAGCTCGCAAGTTACACTCAAAAAACTATTGCACAATAATTTAGAATATTATTTCATATAAAAATAATGCTCCTAAACCAATTTAGAAATCTCATGCAATTACTAGTCGAGCCGATGAAAAAAACATTGAAACGCCTTAATCCATAAGAACGAGTCCGATTTTGAAGATTTTCTTTGATTGTTTTTTTTTATATATTATTTGAGGCCAGAAACGTTATAAGGAGAGAGATGCACCTAAATATTTATTTTGTTTAAACTATAATCGCGCTATTTAGGGAAAAAGTTATTTTTTGCTTCATATTATTCTAAAGGAATTTCTTTATACTAAAACTAGTAAAAGAAGTAATTGTTCAATTAAAGTTTCTAGTAAAAATTAAATTTTTATAACATACAAATTCGATATAAGGAGAGTAGAGATGTATGTATTCTTTATGTATACTACCTTTTAGTTAGTGACGGAATTTTAAGGAGGGATTAGGAATCGGTAACTAAATCACATAATGAAAAAAAATTAAGTCTTTTTTTATTATATGGTATACATATACATATGTATATATATATATATATATATATATATATATATATATATATATATATATATATATGTATATACATATATACGTATAGGCAGGATCAAGTGGTATAGAAATTAAAGATTTCGACCTCCAGGTGTTTAGCCAGTTTTCTATTCTTACTGTTTACCTGATACTCAACATTCGTTCACTTTTCGAATTAAACTCATTTTTCGTGAGATTGTCAGAGTTTAATTTTGCTGTTAAGTGTATTTATTAGTCGAAATTATTAAAACGTCCGATAAAGGAGACCTTTTTTTAGAATCAATGCAAAATATGATCGGTCTTCCGACACAGATATTTTAAAGCAGAGTATTGCAATAGAAAAAAAACTATTGATCCATAAATTTTTAAGGCATATAATTCGGGATGTAATTAAGGATGTAATTCCTCAATCATAACTCAGTGAGATTATGGGCAAAAGTAAAAAAAATCCCATAAATGGAAAAATTATCGTTTAAACAATATAAATATTCAGATGTCCCCTCAGAATGTTTCTGGTTTTAAATATTATATAAAAAGAAACATTAAAAAATATTATTTAAATAGAACCTGTTCTTGAGGATTAAGAAGTAATAACCTTCAACGACTACATGTAATTGAAGCCTATTTCAGTCCTGTGCGCAGAATTGCATTAAATTGTTGCCAATAGGCTAATTATAATTAATAAGGCGTGTAAGTCATTCCATTTTCTGCAGTAATAAACGTACGTAACATGTTGTTACCTTTAGTTACTGACTAATTGAACAGTGTGCGGATGACCTTAGATTTTTTGTGATCAATAAAGTTTAAAAAAGGAACAGAACTCATTGTCACCTGTAAAAGTGGCGCCGGTAAATTTTAAAATTAAGTTCATTAAAATTTCAGAATTCTACTATATTTTTTAGACAATTATTTTTTATTTTGTGTTATTTCTACTTAAAATTTCATTGCAATAAAAATATTTAGAAATAAAATAGTTCATACATTTCGGAATTAAAGGAAATAAATTCTTTAATTCTTATTATTTCTATTCTATATTACATTACAGTAATATATTTAAAATTGAGAATATAATAGAAAATAAAAATATTGTCTTTCTATGCATATTTGATTATTTTTTTTCTCAGCTAGAGATAATATAGATAAAAGGAAAGCAAAACATACAAAATAATTTTCGTTCCAAACGTAGTTTCCATCCATCTTCTAATACGTGTATCAATAATGTTATTGCGATGGAGAATTTGTTATCAGTACATTCGTTCAAATTTAATTAGCGTGAAGAAAATATGTACTGGTTGAATAGGGAAATGTACTGTTGAACAGGGAAATTCTGAAAAGGGAAATGTTGAATAGGGAATACTTCAAGTTGAGTTAAGTTCAGTGAAGAGTACGAATTCATGGATCAAACATTTATAGCTCTAATGATATATTCTGGAATGAATTTGATTTTGACACATTACGTTTTCAGAAGTCGTTTGAAAAAGGTTTTCCCTTCTTCGTTCCTTACTACTGTTTCGCTCCTCCCTCTTCTATCCTGTATTATAATTTTCTTCGCTCTATCCATGTTAATAATTAATTTTTTTAATTTAATTATACTAGATGGCCCCTGAATAATTCGCAAGTCACCGAATGTTAGTTAAAAAGATTATCAATAGATGGTGCTTAAATATATTTGGAAGCAATATATAGAGAATTGGAAAATAAAAAAAATTAATTAAAAATTACTTTTGAATTGGTCGTTTCTTTTTCGTCGATAGCGGGGAGTATAAGCTAATTTTGATGAAGAATTAAGGAAGATATGGTTTTGCCACAAAAACAGAGAAATAATATTAAGATTGTAAGTTTTTTACAAAATCTTTAACAAGTAGTATCATACAATACAGTTGTACTTCCTTTATGTTTAGTGTTGTGTTTACAGTAATTTTTCATCTATATATTGGATATTTATTCAATCTACATGTTTAAGGGTCCGTAGTCAAATGGCAAAAAGGGAACCCTTATAATTTCGTCCTGTCCATCTGTTCGTCTGTCTGTCTGTCTGTCCGTCCGTTTGTCCATATGTCACAGTTTTCTTATACGGCGACTAATAGTAGTACATAGATGAAATTTAAATGGTAGATGTCCTCTATGAACCGTTATACAATGAAATAGTGGTATTATGAAAAAATATAATATTACTGGTGGCATCCCATACATGTAACTGAGGGATGAAAAAAACATCCAGTGGGGTATCGTTAGATGGGTCTTAAGAAATGATACAGAGGTTTCAAAATAACTTTTGTTATTTAAGTCAATAGTTGGTGAGCTATGACCTTCTAAAATCCTGAAAAGTGTGCCTCTCTAACTTTACAACTATCGTGTGTAAAATTGTGAAAACAATTAAGGCGGTAGACCTTAAAACAAACTTTCAACGAAAATTGGTTCCCATAAGATATATTGTGTAATTTTTTGAGATGTGGAATATTTTCGAAAGGCTTAAAATTCGCTTTCGAATCATAAAATATATATTCGAATCATAATATATATGTCATAAAATATTTGTTTATGTTTTATTGCCTTAGTCATCAAATATAAGTCTCCAAAATCGTTTTAAATGTGTTTCCTTTAGTTTTCAAATAAAATGTACAAAAATTTTGACACAATTTAAGATGAATACTTTCAACGAAAGTTGGTACGGTTAATTATGGCGCACAATGTGTTGGGTATAAAAAAATACTTTAATTTTTTTTATTATGGTTTTTAAGAAATGAATAAAGAAATAATGCATAATTAATACTATTGGTAAAAAAATAACGTAATATAGAAAAAAAAAATTATTTATGGACACAACGGTAGGTTTCGGGCGCTCTATGTCGTAATAGTGTTAGCGCGTTACTACGAAGTAAGCGTAGCGAGACACATTGTGGCGTAGCATTAAGCAATAAGCGTAGCAAGACACGCAGTAGCTACTATCCCATCCAATCCTCGCTACTCTCATCCAAGCCCGGCCGTTTACGGCATCAGCTTACTAATAAGCACACGTCTTTTGCGTGCAAGCAGCTAGATGTTATGCATGTGCTCAGAAAATTAAGAAATTTATGATTTTTTTTGCGGCTTATGATTTTTTGAAGAGTTTTATGTTTTTAAGTAATTCATAATTTATAATTCATTATTATTTAATATCGTTACTCACATTTAAGTCTAAAGTATTGACATTTAAGTCTTAAGTCTCCTACCACGTTAGTTTATTTATCTTCCCAAAACTTTTTGCTAAGTAAGTGACAAATTTATCACTCAATATGAACAGTGAAAATGGTTCACTCAGTGTGAAACTGAGTTAACTATTGCAGACTATACTGATGCAGTTAATATGCTTAGTATCCATCATTCTTAAATAGTTTCAAACTTTAAATTCATAGCTGGAGCATATCAGTCATTATTAAGTAATTACCGTTAAACGTGAGAACGATTCTAAGATGTGCGAACTTTAATTTCTAAGGAATATTAGCTTAAAGATTTTAAATTGTTATTAAATCAAGTCTGGTTTTCACTAGATGTTACAAAAAGATTATGCACCAACTTCTTAATTGCATCAGTATATTTAATTTAAGTCACTTCTTTTCTATATCCCATTGCATCAAGAAGTTGAAGATTGCAAAATGGCGGATTCATTAAAAATATAAAAGCTTATATATTCGAGAGACTAGACACTTAAGCTTTTATTTCAATAAGAACATTTCTAGCATCTCTATTTTTATTTATAAAACAGCTAAACTTTATTTTAAATACTTATTTAAATAAGGCGCTTAATTTAATAAATAATGGCATTACAAATCTTTAATACGTTCAAATAAATTAAATTGACCTAAAAAGTAATTGTTTCCAAACCATAAATATCTAGAGCAATACAGAGTCTGACGTTTGGCATTATATGAAGCATAGACAACAAAAGCGGAACAACGGGAAAAGAGTGGAAAGGAAATAACGATTCTCTTCGGCCGATTGTAATTAATTTTATTACCCTCGGCGGTTCGGGGAAAAACCGAAAGTAAGCGGTTTCGAATTTGGGCTCGAGCGAGTTCTAATCGGTATGAACTCGAGACCAATAGTTATGCGAGACATTATTTATTGGATTAAGAAAATCAATGATAAATATTTCTTATTAATAAAATAAGTTGTGAATTTGTGATTTGACTTTGAATTGTTTGGGCATATCGATATGGATTTAGGGTATATTATTTGAATTACTTTTGAGATCATTTTGAATATGTGAGACATTATTTATTGGATTAAGAAAATCAATGATAAATATTTCTTATTAATAAAATAAGGCCTGAATTTGTGATTCGACTTTGAATTGTTTGGGCATATCGATATGGATTTAGGGTTTATTATTTGAATTACTTTTGAGATCATTTTGAATATGTGAGACATTATTTATTGGATTAAGAAAATCAATCATAAATATTTCTTATTAATAACATAAGTTGTGAATTTGTGATTTGAATTTGAATTGTTTGGGCATATCAAAATGGATTTAGGGTTTATTATTTGAATTACTTTTGAGATCATTTTGAATGCAACCACTTTAATATGATCGGAGAAAATAATAGTTTCATAGGTGGAAGTTACAGTTTAAGAGTTTTATGGGGCTATTCATTTGTTGCAAGGAATTTAAATGGTATTTTAATGCGTTCAGCTGCACTGAAAAAAGTCATCGATAATGATCCTAAACATAACTGTGATCTGTATAGGTACTGTTTTAATATCAAAGGTCTTAAGAGTAGTTTTTGTATAGTACATTGTCTGCTACAATGTTTTTAGTGACATTCTAGTTTACCTTTTTCAAGTTTTACCTTTTTGTTCAGAATTAACAGCAGCAAAATTTGGAAGTCGAATTAGTTCCTGAAAAGGTGCTTTTACAGTTAATGCCTCTTTTCTTACTTTGATAAACAAAGATCATCTTTGGGATCGAATATTTATTTTCTTTGGTAGCGATGCACGTGTACATCTTCTTTGAAACAATGATCTAAATTTTCTAGGTTTTTTGGACCTAAAGAAAAGGTACAAACATCAAAAATTTGGCGCGATATTGATATTGGTTTGAGAAAGTATATATTTTCATGCTATGAATATTTCCAATATGGAAGTGTTATGTTCAATAGCCTTAATAAGGTTTGGGATTTCTTAGGATATGATAAGTGGGCCCAATTAAGGACATTTTCACATTACAATAAAAATATCATTAAAAAAACAAAAAAATAATGAAACATATCTGGCATTCAATGATTCAAAATTTAAATAAAAAGTCCAATGGAAGAAATATAAAAGTCTTGACTATTTTCACCGGAATATTAAAAAATAAAGTTTAGATTATAATGAACAATCGGATTGCTCGGTAATTGAAAAGTTGCGGTTACTCTTGTTATGGCATTGCGCTAGGGTAGAAATGGTGTTGCACTTTTGTTTATTAATGTTTTCACTTATGTGCACGAAATTTAAATATGTTTAGAAAATGGCATGTATGACTTTTTAAGCGTGGACCTTTGTTGGGCGACAGTACCTTAATCTTTAGATTCTAAATAAAATCAACTCGGTTGAGGATAACTTGATCTCGAACTAGACAAATCAAGTGATTAGGTAGATAAAGGGTTTTTCCTTTCATAAAGCCGAAATGTGGACAGGGTAACATCATTGCATATTTCAAGGATAGGAAAGAGTAGAGTCAAGGAAAGAAGTGAAGACCAAAAATCGTTATGAAGTTTTTTTTGGAATATCTTACTCTATGTAAGATATTGAGAAAAACTTAAAGAGAGGGTGAAATGCTGTAATAATTTCTCATAGAAAATATTGAGGAATGATTTTCCAACAATACGTTATAGTGAAGCCATTAAAGAGCAATGTGGTAGGAACTCTTTATAATGGCAAATAAATTTGGCTTTGTAATAAAAAATATTGATATCAAAGACACTCATTTAAAAAAAAAGATTTAATTTAATACATCGATGTTTGGAAGTTATCCTTAATCGGATTCGATGCTAAATACTTGTTAATAACTAATAGCACTCAAACACAAAATTTGAGTACTTAAATACCGTTGGTTTTTGACTTTATCGATTAGTATTGCTGAAAAAAGGACCTATCATACGGTGTACGTTCTCATCATTATTCATAATCTGACTTGTAACAAATTTATAAAAACAGATTTTAAAAAATTACGTGTTTTTTAATACAGAGAAGTGAAATAGATTTAAATTAAGGTTATATTGAACCTAACTTTTGGCGGTGGCTTCGCCAGTGTGAATTTTCTATTAAGACATTACGGTATTTCCTTAATTTATGGAGAATGTGGCAACACTCATTTATAAATATTAAACCCTTCTTTGTATACAGTGAAACTATGCAGGTTTTAGACTCTGGAGATAGGTGACCGATAGATTTAATTTACACTTTGTGCTATATATTTACTACATTTTTAATCACAATTAAATGAAACTACGTGATGTATTATTTCTACTTTCTTTAATTTCGCGTTTTTTTAGAATTCTTTATTTTCGTGTTTTCTTTTTAAATTAAAGAAAGTAGAAATAATACTACATCACGTAGTTTCATTTAATTGTGAATAATGAATTTCTACAAAATTAACGCCAAATATATTCAATACATTTTTAATATTAAGTAAAAAGTATAGAGTTTTATCTTATAGGAATTATGCTGTTTAGGTTGTGTGTAGGTCAGAAATGACTTATATATTAAATCGATAATAAAATACGCCTATACCAAGTTTTATGAATATTCATGTAACTTTTTTAGTGTGACTAAGTAACAAATATGCAAATACAATTTTCTTGATATTAGTATTCCACACAAGCAAACTGCCAGTCTTCGACACACAAATAATACTTGTGATCAATTTCAAATTGATATTAATACCATTTTAAATTTAAATATTTGTGTTAGTATTTCAGAGGAGCAAAGTGCATCGGTATACGAATATATGTGTGATCGATTTGAATAATATAATTCTAAATTTAAACAGTAACATTAGTATTTTACACAAGTAAAATTGCGAGTTTCCGCCACACGAATAATACGCGCGATCAATTTGAATAATAGAATTCTAAATGTAAATAGTAATATATAGTATTCTACACAAGTAAATTGTGAGTGTTACGCACACAAATAATACGTGTGATCAATTTGAATAATTGGATTATTTCAAATAGTAGTATTAGTATTTCACACAAGCAAGTCGAATGCTATTATACAAATTGATCAGGTATATTATGCGTGTGTGAGTCTTCGGCACACTTCGGTTCTGAATTTAAATATGTATAGTAATATTAGTATTCTACACAAGCAAATTGCGAGTCTCTGGCACACAAATAATAGATGTGATTAATTTGAATAATAGCTTTCTAAATTTAAATAGTAGTATTAGTATATCACACAAGCCAAACTACGAGTCTCCGTCATATGAATTATATGCACGGCTTTATCACACAAATTATATGGATGCCAAATTTGGTAGCGATTCCTTGCTTGGTTCTGGATTTATTAGGTACTAAACAAATAAATGAACAAAATTTAAAGATTCTAATATTTGTTAAAATTAATGATCGTAAAAAATATTAGCTAACATAATTCGAGCAGTTGTATCTAAATGCCTTCGAATACTGATTTTTATAATTAATGCGATATAATTTATTTTCATATCCCGTGAAAATTGGCACGAGAGATAATGTAATATACGTTATATTTAAATACAAAGTGAATTGTTTTTTTGTTAATATTCTGTAAGCCCATAACCGGATATTCGTTAAAAAGAATATAAATTGTTTTTAATTGAAAGTTAAAGCGAAATTGTTTAAATTAGACGCCCAAAGAAGTAAGAAAACTAATTTACTAAATAAATAAAAGCCCTATTCTCAAATGATTGAATCCGAACATCTGTGCATTCGAAATCCTGTCTGAAAAATTTACGCTGGTGAAAATTTTTACATAACAAAAGCTTCTTTCTCCGCTCACCTCATTCCCGCTAGAATATATCGCGCGGATCCAAAATAAAAAAAATAAAAATAAATTGAAATGATAAATAGGCCCTGTTCGCGACGGAGATCTTCTCCTCCGGGGGCGGCGAAGAGAGATTCGAAAACGAATGCAATAATTTATTTTGCGGCCACACCCAGCTACTTTCTTATTCCGGGGCGAGACTACGCTCCGCGACCTGACACACGCTACATTTTTAATCACCCCTAATTACATTAATGGCATGCAATTAAAAGTTAAATGTTAATTTGGAAGTTTTGAAATTATGCCTGAAATAATTATATTTGACTACGGAATGTTACGTCGCACACGAGTGCAGAGGGATGTAATTCGCTATTAATTTTTAAATAAAAGTAGGATATGGATCTCAGAGGAGGTATTGCATATTTAGGCATTAAATTAATTGCTATGCTTTTAATTCTCCAATTTTGGGGTTCAGAATAAATAAAATATTACTAGAAAATGAAGCATATAAGGTAAAAATATTACATGAAATACTCTGAAATAATTTGTTACAAAAAACGTTATTAGACTTAAAGCAGGCGAGATTGCTTGTTAGAGAAGGAAGCGAGTAAATTACGTCAGAATGGATTTATATCAGGTCTGGTCTTCTTTCTTTATGTTGGAAAGAAAAGTATTAAATAAAGTGAGCTCTTATATTTAAAATATCAATATCAAAATATCTTATCCTCTAGAGGTTCCAAATACTCGAACGAGTACAGAAACGCGTAAAATTGTATCCTACTTTTACTAATTCTCATTTTAGATAATTTTTTTGAGGAAACATAGTTTGAGCAGCCAGCATGATTGTATGCTCATTATGAAAACGTAAAATATGAGTTGTAACATAAATAAGATCAAAGAATGAATAACGCATGAGTTTTGACATAAATAAGATTAAAGTATGAGTAGCGTATGAGTTGTAACATAAATAAATGAAAGCATGAGTTGTAAGATAAATAATATCAAAGTATGTGTTGTAACATAAATAATATGAAAGTATGAGTAGCGTATGAGTTGTAACATAAATAAGATCAAAGTATGAGTAACGTATGAGTTGTAACATAAATAATATCAAAGTATGAGTAGCGTTAACATAAATGATATCAAAGTGGTCAATTACATTCAGAGATCTCAGAGTCGAATACGAGTACTTCATGGGATCGAAAATTAATATGTAGCTGCAATCCAAGATAACGAGGGTAAGGAATATCTTAGTACAGAATCCTTTTATCTCCTCTTACTGGAAACAGTAAAAGCCTCATGTTATGAGTTATTGGATATTATCTGTTTTTAGAGGATTATGTTGATGGTAATTTATTGGAACACAAAAAGACAGGACTGATATTTTAAAACTTGGGAAAAAAAAAAGTTTTATGTTAAAAGAATAGGTTTTATTGGAATTAACTTCGTCATGGCTACTCTTGAATCCACGCATAAAAATGTATTGACCCATAAACAGCAAGTGCCTATTCAACGAAAGGAGATGGATTTTTCAGGTTCCCGACATCTTTGAAGATTGTTTTCAACAATGCTATTTCTAAAATTAAAAAAGCTAATAAACTCTGGGAATCGAGTCTGATTTTTGAAAGGATTATATAAGGCTATCTGAAACAAGAAAGATCGCAACATATTTGCATAGATGAAATGGTCATAATATTCTCAGGAAGTTGAGGTATTCGCCAATATATTTTGAATGAGCCTCATCTTTTAAACTTCAAAGTTCTTGTTTGTAAATGGAATTGTCTATGGAATGTTCATTTGTCAAGGTGATCCTAATTTTTTAGCAGATCTAATCTTGTGCACTAAAAATTACCGAGTTTCTGGGTTTTGGGCATGTTATTTACTTTAATCAGTGTTTCAGTTCTTTTAAATTAATCGAAACATTCGAGTGTATTATGTTATTTATTGTTATAAAATGAGAAACTTAATTAATAAGAATATCATTGTTGATATTATTATCACGTATTAGCTGTGTTCTATGGCTTCGTTCACGTTTGTTATATTAGTTGAGATATGTTGCATTCGTCGGGATAATTTGTTTATTTAATACTTTAAAATTTGTTACAATAGTTGGGATCAGTTAGAAAGAATTGATATGAAAAAGAAAAACTATACATACGCAAATAAGTTCTACGGAAGTCGTGGAAACTGAACTTAGTTGCTCTGCCTCTATATTTAACCACTCAACAGATTTTATGGTTCATGTGACCCGAACTGTACTTCTATTACATACATATACATCTCATAATAAAAATACATTTGTTCACATGATTCTTACACTACTAGGGATTGATTTTCAAAAAAACATCGGAGATGGTAATATCCCGCATTAAGTTTTACAGTCTTTTGGAAATCAACCACTCAGGGGTAAATTAAAAAAAATATAAAACATGAATTTAATCATTTATTATTTATAGTGCTTGAACGAATTTGACTTCCAATAAAAAAAGGAGGGTCAATATTGCATCCATATCATGTATCACTTGTGTGACTGAGAAAAAAAGCAGGTTTAGAATTGGAGGCTTTTACAAGAAATGTAGGACAGAATTAAATAAAAATGGTATATTTACTATAGTCTAACTAAAACTATACACAGAAATTGTTTTCTTCATTTTCATGAAAATTAGTCATTGTGTTGATTGACTATGTAATTATGTTTGACAAAAGTATTATTCATTTTCCATTTTTTATAATAAAGTGTATTACTTACAGTGTCCACCTTATTTAAATTTTATTTTTTTAATTAGATTACGTAACTTTAGGAATTAACTAGATTATGTACACCGGGTTTGTACCCCAGTGTACTCGCAGGAAAACATAAGAAAAATCTACTGAAAAATTAAAATAATCCAAACCCAAGATAATCCGAGCTAAGAAAATACTTCAATACATTAAAGAGAAGCCTTCTCTTGAATATATAGAAGTATTTTCGTAGCTCCGATTATATTAGGTCTAGATTTTTAATCCCAGGTGCGCACGACCTTAGACTTCGCTCTGAAAATCGCCTTACTTTAATTAACCCCTAAATGATACCTCTTTGTGTGAATATTTTTTCGCTGTTCATGCTGCCAAATTTTGAAATGAGTTGGACCCTGATTTCCGGAATGCTCTGTCAATGCACGTATTCGAAGATCATTTGATAAAAGTTTTGTAATTCTCGTTCGTAACTCTCCTTTATCCTTCTTTGGTTTTCCTTCCCCTTTATTCTTCAAAATATTTTTTTATTTATAACTTGTTATCTACTACGTTTTTGTTAACTTGCCATTTTAATTGTCATTCTTGCATTTGTTTTTTCTTTCTATTGTTTTCGCAAATTATTACAGTTTTCCACAAAACATAATATATTTTTTATTCGTTGTTTTGTTTCACTAGAGGAGACTACTCCTGTAGCAATAAGTCCTCCTTATATATTCATCAATTAAAAAGTAAGTAAATAAAATAAATCATTTTTGTTCATTTGTTATGTAAACAGTGTTTAACAAATAATTAAAACGTAAAGCGAAATTTCTCAAAGAAATTTAGCCTTAATTTATATACTTGATATGTACAATAAAGTAGTCTTAAACATTTTGTTTTAAAAATAAATGAAATAAAATTTTTCTTTCAAATTATTTTCATATATAGGTGCTAGTTTCAAGATCAGTATATCTTTTAATTCCGAAGATAGAAAAGATAAACTCGTGGTGTTGGAATCAGGTTTTGACCCAAATTTTCCAATATTTCCATTTTCCATTTAATTTTCTATACCGTCGTCCCTTTGTCTGACTACAATACTTTTATTTATTCAATTGTTACCACACAGTGCTTTTTTGCCTAATATACTTTTCTGCTTTTTCGAAGTTATTAGAGCGTCTTTCTTATTATCGTAATAATCCCAATTACTACAAATACATTCCAATAGTTCATTTTGATTTCGTGATAAAGTTTCTGTAAAATCAATTCCTTCAAGTTGACTAAAACTTCGTAGTATATTTTGGACTTTCCAGCTTTACGGTTGTATCAGATTTTAGTTTATTCGAAAGACAGTCGGGTAAATCTTGGTAAGGGATCATAAAATATTTCGAAGTCTCTAATATTGTAATATGCAGGAATAAAGATTTCCCTTACTCCCATTTAAGACTGTTATCTGAACTGTGCGCTGTATTAAAATTTTGTCGTATCTAATGGCTCATCATATATATTTCAAGACATACAAATTGGATTAATTTTGGATTCGATCCCCGAATTTTTGAATGATTTAGTCTTATTCTTCTCTTTAGCGAACAATGAGTGTAATCTATGTGGTGAAATTTGAAATATTTTTAACAGAAATATTGTTTTTCCTGTTTTTGGTGAAAACAAAACTATTTGGAATCTTTTTGATTTCAAATAAATTTTGATTTAAAAGAAACACTCTGCGTAACCCTCTTTCAATATCTGATTTCATACGTTATTCTAGTAGTTTCTCTCAAATTGAGTTTTAGACCTTTTTCTCCTGCCTTAATTATACATTTCATAAATTGAAGGAATATTTTTTAACAAAAGAATTAGCAACATGTTTGGGTGGATATCAATACACATTAAATAAAGTTTTATTACAGGGTAGAAAAATTAATTCTTTGTAATAGAAGGCTTTATTCTTTCTGTTGCTTACCTCATCCATTATTGCTGCTAACCTGTTTTCATTTGCATCACCCAAGTGTAATAATAGATTCGGAGTGTTTTATGGTGCACTCATAATCTTGCTGTCAATTCAATTAATTGTAAATAGCTTTAATTGAACGTTTATATTTTAATATTGGATTCGGAATTTATTGTATATTAAATTAATTTAAATAAAATATAATTGGATAATTAGAATTAATAATATCCCAATATTGAACACAATTTCATTTTAGATCGACAATTTAATTAACTGTAATAGAAGGATTTGTTCTTTCTGCTGTTAATCTCTTCCATTATTTCTGCTAATCTGCTTTCTTGTTCACCACCCAAGTGTAATAATTGAATCGGAGTATTTAATATGGCACTACTAATGTTGCTTTCAGTTTAAATCATTTGTAAAGTTTACAAAATTAACATAGAAAAATATTTACATAGAGCTTAGACCCTATCGTGTATTGAATTAATTTAAATAAAATGAAATTGCTTTATAAACAATAACACCAGTATTCATAAATAAATAAATTTTATGTAAAGCCGAGAATACAATACTCGTATATCGGGTCGACTATTGGATTCGATAGTCAAAACTGACTGTCGAAAGGCCACATTATAGCACCTTTTTACATACGTTAGCTTCATTTAGATGCAACTTCATGGCTGAAATATATTGTTCATTCTATCTCTAATTATCTATTACAAACCGTCTGTTCCGTATATCACACGCAACAATCGAACCTGCTCAATGTAGGAACTGTTTCGATAATTGAATCAGATAATTTAATCCAATATCGGGCCTGTATTCTCTATAACGTTATCAGTTTATATTTTAAGCGCTATAAAAAAGTAATGTGACGTCAAGTCTAATATATTTTTAAACGGTTAAACCACCAGTTAAATATATTTTTAAACGTTATTGGCGCGTATTTGTGCATTAATTTGAAGAGTCATGTATGTGATGTACATATAAATATATACTTTTTTTAGTTCAATGTTTAAAAAGTCAACACTACGGCCACCTCTTTCGAGAAGTTGTTTGTTGATTTTAATAGGTCATCGATGTGTAATGATGTCGTAGATAATCAATAAATTAATATCTATATTATCATTACACACATATTATGTATTTCTAACATGTATACGAGATGTTTAATGATTAGATAAGATGTTATTGTAATCAGACTTAAACTTCCACGGATGGTCATTATTTTTAAATTTATATGAAACTTATCTGAGGTAGGGATTATATTTTTTTTTGCTCAGTGTTTAAAAGGTCATCCCTATGGCTCTTTCAAGAGGTTGTTTATTGATTTTAATAGCTCATCGATGTGTAATGATGTCGTAGATAATCAATGAATTAATATCTATGTTATAATTATACATATATATTATACATTTTTAACATGTATACGATTAAACATTTAATGATTAGATAAGATGTGATTGTAATCAGACTTAAACTTGCATGGATGGTCATTATTTTTAAATTTATATTTTATCACTCATTCAAGGCAGACATTTTTTTAGTGATTTACATTGAAGAGTTACATCCTTGTAAGTATATTTAGTTCATTAGGTATACTGTATGCAATATGTGCTCAGTAGGTAACGAAGCCATAATTTCAATTTGCCTTTTTTACTGGCATGACTACCCAAAATGATTTCTGGTCTTTTACAGAAGTTTTAGCAGAGTCTTGTAGGTGCATAATGTTCTTCGATGTTTGTTATTTACGATTTAGAATGATTAAACGATACTATTAATACAAATTTTTGTTGGCTGACTTTTTCAAAGATTATAGTTTAATATATAATATTAGATTTTATATCTTGTTAATTCCCATTCTTTGTATATTTGTAAAATAATTATGCCTGAAAACAGTTTGGATATGTATCAAAAGTCTATTTTCTTTACTCACGTCTAAAATGCTTCGTAATATTTTTCGTTCAAGGACGGGTATATGATTTTTATAAGTTTTGAACGTTGGCCATATATAAGAATATATTGCCAAGTTGGTTGCACTACAACTTTATACAAAACAAAGCTCTTGTTTTACCTTTAATAGCTGTTTAAAAAAAGAGAAGACCATTATTGTGCTTGGTTGCTATTGCTGTTTTTTTTATTTTTTTTTGCATAATTTCAAATAAATATTCAAAGAACGGTTACATCATTTTTAATATGTTTAATAAAGTTAAATCTACTTTCAAGTATTTATTTCCAAACTAACCATTTTAAACATTGTAATGTCAAGATTTAATTTGAAGATGAAATTATTTTAAAAAGCTACTTGCAATAGAATTTCATTATTTTTCTTATTTTGTGGAAAACTAAAGCCAAATAGTAAAAAAGAAATAATATAATTTTTAATAATTTTCTGCGCATTGAGATTTCTATGTAGAGAATTGGTTTCCAATTTCATGAAACTCTAAAACTGTGAGGTGTTGACAGACAGATATGAGGAAATTATCAGTTCATGTTTTAGTGCAAAACCCTGAAGTCGGATCCCTAAAATGAAGATAATAGATCTGAATTGTACGTTTTAAGAACATTAATTTTTTATACACTGTCACATTACACAGGGAAATGGTAATTTTAACCTTTTCAGAGAGCAATCCGCTATTTTAAACTTTGCAGATGGCGGATTGTGTTATTTATGGTAATAGTATATATATCTTAAAATTTACGATTATACTATATAATACACAAGTGATTTTAGTTTTAGGTTTCTAAATAGCAAAGTTATATTTATATATATATATGTATATATATATATATATACAATATATATATATATATATATATATATATATATATATATATATATATATTTATGTCACTTTTCTTAGTAGCTATGACTTTTTGCATGACGCGAAGCAATCAAATTATCTTTTGTCAATCTCTTTTTTCACAGTTTCGGACTTCAACAGGAAAAACAAAACCCTTGAAGTGTAATACAGGGTTTCGTATGCCCGCTATCACAGCCATTTTTTTCAGAAAAAATGATGTTGGGAGTTTGAACTGGGTACAGTTATTTAAATAAATAGAAATATAATACAAATAGCTATCGCTCACAAGTCAGCTCATACGAAAATTGCGATATTAAACTTTATAGATAGAATGACTTTTCCTCCTACGACCCAATGCCGCCAATCAGAGTTACTCAATTATAACTCTGCAATGCCCAATGATAACTCTGCCAATGCAGAGTTTTAAATGCAGATACCCAATTATAACTTTGCCAATGCAGAGTTGTAAATGCAAATACCCAGTGATAACTCTGCCAATGTAGAGTTTTAAATGCAAATAACCAATGATAACTCTGCCAATGCAGAATTTTAAAACTATGGAGTAGGTTTAAAAAAACCTTGTTATGAAAAAAATAATACATATAACACATTATTAATCGAAACTTCGAAATAGTAAAAACGTAAATTTTTTTGTTCATTAAATTGAAAAAGTTATTATGAATTTAGTTTCCTCACAAAAATGAGAAAATTATAATGAGCAATATATAACCTACACGCAATATTTAACGATGCTAAAATATTTAATAAACTCTCTTAAAATGAATGCTAAATAACTGACCAGTGACGTCATAAGCCAGTAGCGTTTTGTATGGTGCATTTTCGCGCGAATTGCTCGTCACTTTTTAAGTCGTTATAACTTTGTAGTGAAAAGTCCTAGGAACGATATATTTATTTTAACCGTTTTTAATGCAACTACTTATTGCCTTTATAATATTTCAGTTGATTTTTAAAATTGAAATTTAATTCACGTTTTTAGTCGTCTTTATAAATTTACTATAAAGATTAAATTTTTATAGTAAATTAATAGTAAATTTTACTATAAAAATTACATTTTGATTCTATTATAAAAACTCAATATCGAGTTTCATACTGCGTAACGATACTAAATATTTTTCTTTTACGTTTTTTATTTTGGTTTATTAATATTTATCTTTAAGAAATATTTGTTTTTGAAGAGAAGCATCGTATCCCATGGTGGAGCATAAATAGGTTTAAAAAACCTGTCAAGCACGAATATAATTCACGTTACGAGGGTTCCGTAGACATTTAAGCATTTATAAACATTTAATGGTAAATAATATTCTTATTAAACTATTTGCAAAATTTCAATTTTTAGAACTAAAATATAATTCTTCCTATATATTAAGGTGTGTAACTTAACTTTTCATTTTTATTTTGTCATTAGCTCTAAGAAAATTTTTTAAGAAAAATAAAAAAGATATTTTTTATGTGATGTATTATAAATTAACGATTTTCGGATTTTTTTCTTTTACTTACACTATAAGACCTTGCTTTTGCCAAATTTTATGATTCTAGGTCAACGGGAGGTATTCTATAAGGTTTTGGGTATCTTTAGTGTTCTTCTTGATTGCATTACCTTAGAAGCTTGATTTTTTTACAACTCTAATGGACCGTAGACCTAATATTTTATATTAATTTCAACTTGATACCTTCACGTATTCCTGAGAAAAAGTGCCTAGACAAACCGACAGACGGACAATGAAGTGATATTATAAAGGTTCCTTTTTCCTTTTGAGGTACGGAATCCTGAAAAATGTGACGAAACTATCGTAGCGGGGGACGGAATATGCGTACGAATAAGTTTTAATTAACAATCGACTAATATTTTCTTAACAATTTTTTCATTGTTCCACGGCCAAAGGAAATAATAATGTAATATGCGACTTTGTGGTACGAGAAATAAAAATCTTTTATTGCTTTTATTAGCGGTACAAGCATATTAATGGGGGAATCTAGAAGATTATCTTAATTTTCCTACTCGACAATCTTTTAACTATAGTTAAATTTTCTTATAGTTTCAGTTAAGTTTTTGTGTTTATATTTATTTATGTTCAAGGCATACTTTTAATATTCGCAACAATAAAGATGTTTCCCTTCTTGGTACCAGTCTTCGTAACAGGTATTGACATCACATTTAAAAAGAACAATCTTGTAAAAGAACAAGGTTGTACTCATTTCATCAAGGCAGATTCACATTTGTTAGAATGGCATAATGAGCGTGTAATTCAAGATCGTCTATCAAGTCGTAAAGGTACAATTAAGATGTCCGTATAACCAGCAAGTTCAGCTGCTTAAATTTATATACATCATTATAAATTATATTGATACTTTATATTCCAAATATAATCTTTTCATTTTAATATAATGTCTTGCTGTTCATTTAAATATTGCTGGACAATAAAACCTGATGAAAATATAGCACAAACATTTCCTATGTAAGTCATTTTTCATAATTTTCAAAACAAAATACTGTTTTCACTATTTTTGCCGTAACTATATAACTTGGCCTATTTTTCTAAAAAAAAAACATTTTTTTACATTTTCCTAACATCACGCGGTGAAGGTGCGGGTTAAGCTGCGATTAAAAGCTAGAATTTAATTATTACTTTACAAAATTGTAAGGTTATGTGTCTTAATCAGTACATGAACAATTTAAAACTATAATTAAATTTAATCAAATTTAACTGTTTCATTTTGAATTCCATTAAATAAATTAGACAGAAACTTTTGTACTGACATCGCGTCTTAATTTAAGGCTGTCATAACTTTCAATTGTTAACGTTTCTAAAGTTAATCATGAAGTTTTTATAATATCGGATGAATAAAAGGATTATAATTTTTAACTTAACCGTGATAGAATTATTAATTAATAACAGCGGCCGAACGCAAATTTGTCAGTTGTCCAGTTTGTCGTTAAAGATCTAGAATTAAATTACAAGTAACTTGTCCTTTCGACAATATACATTTTAATTATTTTAATATTTTCTTCATACTTTATAAACTTCTAGCTGCATCATCCCGAGCTTCTCGGATGGAAATTTATTAAAAAAGGCGGGTTCTTTCCGTTTTATTGGGGTAAAAAGTTGTAAACATTTTTACCATGAACTTATGAAAGGGATTTGCTTAGTAACCATTTTTGATAAGAAAATAGAATTCACTTGTCATTTTGAAGTAGGTGTTGGAGGCAAATGAACCCACGCTCATTCAGTTTGAATGTTAGACTCATTCATAAGAAGTCTGACTTTTGTTTTAAATTTACGAAAACAGTATAAAACTGCTACTTTAAAAAGTAGCATTTTAATATTTTGTAAATATAAAAAAGTAGTACACACAAGTTAAAAATGCGAAAAAAATGTGGCCGCAATCGATAATGGTTATTGAATCAAGTTTAATAAATTTCATTATTATTTTAATTTGTGAAATATTAATATGGCAACTTTAAATACTCCTTAATTTGCAAATTGTTTCGAAAAAAATTAAAAATCTTTCTGTTTTTCTACAGACACTTGTTCCAGGTTAATATTAGGTGTAATTATTGAAAGAAACAGAGAGTGTTATAATTAGGTGTAATTATTGAAAGAAACAGAGAGTGTTATAATTAGGTGTAATTATTGAAAGAAACAGACAGTGTTATAATTAGGTGTAATTATTGAAAGAAACAGAGAGTGTTATAATTAGGTGTAATTATTGAAAGAAACAGAGAGTGTTATAATTAGGTGTAATTATTGAAAGAAACAGAGAGTGTTAATTTTATATTAATATTTGTTAATGAAAAGCCTTTATTTACAATTATGTATATATTGAAAGTAATTTTATTCTATATATTGTACTCCCCGTAGATCTGAGTTTTATTTCGATTAACTCACCGGCCTAGTCTTTTTGTGACGAAAGTAATTATAGTTAGGGTAATTTTGCAAGGACTTTTGTTTTCATTGTTGATATAGCTTTTTAGAAAGAGGAAATACTCCTTAAAATAAAAATTACTCCATTATACTTTTTTAAAAATATTTATTATGATCTAAAATTGCTTTTAAAAAACGCACTTAGTACATTATTCTGTACATAAGTACATGCGTATGAAGATATAAATTCGCTTAACCGATTTTGGTCATTTGTTTTTCTATAGATTGTCTAACTAAAAGAATGAAAGCCTATTGATTTTCACAATTATTCGCTAAGTTGTGTAATTTTTATAAACTATATTCCACAAAAACTCTTCCATCCTCGGCAACTATTCCCACCTTTCGTTTCATGCCGATTTCCTTGCTTTTTCTCTCTGCTCAAAAAAAGTTTTTAAACTTTACTACTATCTATTAACTATTTTTTTACTATTATTTACATAACAAAAATAAAAAAAAACGCATTGTGTGCACTTTGGCTTTTATTAAAGATTGATTAATTTATAATCCTTGCCACACGGTGTCCGAGAAAAAGTGTCGGACAATGAAAGACTTTATTCCTTGACTGAAAAATAGTTGATTGTCGTTAGAATAAAATTTAAAAAATGACGTTTTTTGAGAAAATTTAAAATAATATTCATAATTATTTATCATCTTTTTTATAAACACGATACATGCATACATTGTTCAGCGCCGCTCCGGGGAATAACAAGCAAACAGATACGACGACATCTAGCTGTCCGGATAAGCACCGCGTTCTAGGCAAATATTGGGGGCGTTAAAAAGAGTTATATGTAATATTGTTTTTGCACTCATTTAGAAAAAGAGCGTGTTTTACGTTTTATTTCAACGACAATTTATTCCTTTATAGCCAACAAACAGCGTCTTTCTTTGCCCGACATCTATTCCCGATACCATGTACATTCATCAAACGTAAATGACTTCATTTGCTTAATGCTGTACTTACGGTTTGTCAATAGTCTCATATAGTCTATAAGGTAGCCAATAATAAGAAGAAAGCCAGTTTAAAGGGATGTTAATTCTGCTCATAAGAGGAACTTGAATAGCAACCGAACTTTATCATTGTCAATTGCTATATAACGGATTTCTCCTACGTTTGCAGTGGGGGAGAGAGAAACCTTTATATTTATATAACTCACTTTTTCAACATAAACATCATTTGTCAGTATCGAACATCGGTATGATTATGGATAGTAATCTCATTTTTCGTAGCAACATTATAGGTTAGTTTTATAATGTAAGATAAGAGTGGCATTATATGCAACAGACTATAGGTTTATGTTTGGATAAATACATATGTATGGATTAGAAATTAAACAGTTCGGCTGATTTTTATTAAAGTGGTTTAAAAACATTTGAAAATTTGTGAGGGCGGTGTTGCAATGGAAGTAGTGTGCACTATAAAATGGCCATGTACTTGGGTAGATTAATTAGAAAGGGGCAAAACGAGTTGCCTCCTACACATGGGTTTTGATGATAGAATAATTACTGGCCATGACTTCGGAATAATGAACCGTTAAATAATATATTAAGGTATTGCAAAAACTATATAAAGTAGAAACAAAAAGCTTACTTCTTATCAAGTGGTCATAGTTTACAGACAATTTAAGAACAATAATATTTTGGATATATGACTGAAATTATATATCTTATTTTTTTTAATACGAAATGTTACAGTGAAAATTTAGTAAATTTACACATTTATTGCACGAGAAAATTTTAAGTAACCTTATACAGTGATTATGAACCGTGCAGTTATTTTCCACAACCACATTGAGATTTCATACCAAAAGCCGAACAAAGCTTTATACTTATATATATATATATAAGGAATTGGGAAAAATTACCAATGAATTGGGAAAAATAAAGAATTGGGAAAAATTACACTGGCGTTGAGCAATCAACTGTCCTATGAAAAATTAAAGTCCTTTTAAAGTCCATAAATACATATCTAATGTTAAACATAACGATAGATCATTTATCGTTAGGTTCTTAATAATATTATTACCTTTTATGTAAACAATACCTTAATTTCACAAGTAAAAACATTCTTTCAAATAAGAAATTAAATGCCGTTATCGATCTTTAAATTGTTATAAAATAATTAGGATAATTTCTTAAAAATAATATCACAACGCATTCTTCGCTTATTCCATTGTCATTGACTAATAGTTTCCAAATTAAAAATATTTACAGTAATGCAATTTATTAAATTCGATTTAAACGAAGCAAAGGCAATCGAGTGAAACAAGATAATAATTCAGTAGATGTTTTAATTGGAATTAGTTATTGGACTTTCGGGAAAAAACCGAATGTAAGCTGTTTCGAACCTCAGCTCAAGCGAGCCCTGATCGATGTAAACTCTAAACGTTTAGTTATGTAACTTTTAATTTATTGGGTCAAGGAAGTGGACGATAAGTATTACCACAGTAGGGGCGCGCATTATTTCAATTAATATCAATTAATTTATTATTGTTTGATTGCATTATAACAGGCTCCTGAACGAATATCAAAAATAATTCAGTATAAATTGATATAAAGAAATGTCCTTCTTAATGGAGAATTTTAAAATAAAATTAAATAAAATCATATAAAAAATAATTAAAATAAAATCCTATCTGCAACTTTCAAAGGAAATTAATTAAAAAGAAAAGTATGATAAAATGCTATGCAAATAAGATAAAGATTAAAAGGATGAAAAAAAAGCATTTTTTTTCGCTTTTTAAAAGGAGGTGGCTATCGCCTTTAAAAATTTGCTATCGCCTTTAAAAGGTGATTAAAAACTGATCTATACATTGATTAATCAAAAACATGTTTCATGCTTGATTTAAAATATTAACCTGACTAAAAAACCTAGAAATGTCTAACTATGCATATTTTGAATGTGTCCCATAAAAATAAATGTAGTTAAAAGTAATTACCTTCTAGATAGAGGAAAACCATTAAATAACCTTCAGCTGCTGTTTTGATAGCTACCAATTTTATTGCTATCGGAACTGTCAAAAAATACGAAGGCAGCTATCTCAAAGTTTGATTCGAATTGGCCTTTAAACTTAGACCTTTGGTTTTGTAACTTTAATTAGCAAATGAAAGATAAATACTTTGTCACATTAAACTAAGGGGCGCGACATATTTTAGTCAATTAAGATCGTATATTCCCATTGTGTTTTAATTATTTGCCTCTAAATCTATTTGTGAATAAAAAATATTTATAAAATAGTAGAACGAATACTGATTAACGATATTTGGGGAAATTCCACAAGTAAGCTGTTTCGCTACTCAGCACGACCGAGCCCTGATCAATGCAAACTCGAAGCGTTTGGTTATATAACTTTTAATTTATCGAGTTAAGGAAGTAAGGGATAAATATTTCTTATTACCGCAGTAAGGGGCGCCTTGTATTTCAGTTAAGTTTGGTTAATTTATGATCGTCTGATTGCATTATGTTAATGTTAGCCTTGTTCGTCTCATTTGGCTTGCGAACGAACAATGAAAATAATTCAATATCAACTGATTTTAAAGAAATACCATCAAAAATTAAGAATTATCGTTTATATTTAAAATAAAATCGTATCTGGAATTTTAAAAATTAATTTCTGATTATACGTTACTATATAAATATTAAAAGGATGATAATAAAATATTCATATCTATAGGGTTGAATTGAAGGTTCAAAGCATTATTAAAAAATCAGATATTGAATATATTTGGCGTTAATTTTGTAGAAATTCATTATTCACAATTAAATGAAACTACGTGATGTAGTATTATTTCTACTTTCTTTAATTTCTTTACCAAGACCTAGGTTTCGTTGTATTACAAAATCTTCAGGCAAAGATTAACTAGAAATATCCAACAGCATTTATGTGTTTCAAACACATTAGCGGGAGCCAGGTTCGTGTGGGTTTTCCCACTGCTTATGTTAGTGAGTTTATTGTAGTGGAGCGGTGTAGGTTTTATTATATTTCCGAGAGTTATACGATATACCAGTATTTTAGTGAGGGTAATAAATTCAATTGTTGTTATTATATGAGGTTGTATAATGAAAATATTCCGCTGTATGTAATAAAATTAAATGGAAGTTATTCTCAGTAATATATTTATACAAAAGCAAGGGTATCCGAAAGATAGAACAAGGTTATATCCCTAATTCTACATATCTCCCGTTTTATTTATTCATATATTTATTTATTTATTATATAAATATATAAAGTGGGAAAACCCACACAAACCCGCCTTGCGCTATTGTGTTTGAAACATATAAATGCTGTTGGATGTTTCTAAGAGTTAATCTTTGCTAATAGCCCACCTGAAGATGTTGTAATATAACGAAACCTAGGTCGTGGTAAAGAACTTAAAGAAAGTAGAAATAATACTACATCACGTAGTTTCATTTAATTGTGAAAAAAGAGACGATTCTATTAACTCAAAACTTTATAGAAGTACTATAAAAATAAATAATTAAATAAATATTTTTTGGAAGTAGTTTTGCAGTGTTTTGGAAAGATTCCTTATGTCTTAGATTATAAAATTGGACGGATTGCTACCATACTTGATACTGATACCGCCTCTAATACTGGATGGAATGCTCCCATTCTAATGGAATACCATCCCTGATAGATTTATACTGAGTGCTACCATTCCCCCGTTTTTGTGAGGTCTGTCCATAGTGGGTGACATTGGGTGTAAGGGCCATGTAAACAACAGAGGAACAACATGTAAAGAACAGAGGAGGTAATAAACTACAATATCCTGTTCTCTCCAGGATATTGTAGATTACTATCTCTCTGACTTTGTCGTATTCAACTTTACAGTCTATATAAATATTTTTTTATAAAATGTTTTTTGTATAATCAATCCTTTCAAACTTACAACAACTAATGTAATAAATACTAGATTGAGTTTGTTTGTTTGATCCATTTTCACTGTTTAATGTATTTTTACGAAATTTGGCTTAAGAATCACTTAACACTCACTAAACATATATATTTTTACTGATTTCTTTTTAACAAATACTAATTGTGCGGGCAACGGCTAGTTCCGATATAAAACTGTATTTTAAAATAAACATACGTATTTTTACTGGTTTATTTTTAACTAAAACTAATCCTGTGGGCAACTGCTAGTTCCGATATAAAACTCTATTTTAAAATAAACATGCATACCTTTACTCATTTCTTTTTAACAAATACCAATTCTGCGGTCAACAGCTGGTTCCGAGAGAAGAGCTTTCTTTTTTACTCATTTATTTTTAACTAATACTAATCCTGTGGGCAACTGCTAGTTCCGATATAAAACTCTATTTTAAAATAAACATGCATACCTTTACTCATTTCTTTTTAACAAATACCAATTCTGCTGGCAACAGTTGGTTCCGATATAAAACTGTATTTTAAAATAAACATACACGTCTTTACTCATTTCTTTTTAACAAATACCAATTCTGCGGGCAACAGCTGGTTCCGATATAAAACTGTATTTATAGACAGCTGGTTCCGATAGAAGAGCTTTCTTTTTTACTCATTTATTTTTAACTAATACTAATCCTGTGGGCAACGGCTAGTTCCGATATAAAACTCTATTTTAAAATAAACATGCATACCTTTACTCATTTCTTTTTAACAAATACCAATTCTGCGGGCAACAGCTGGTTCCGATATAAAACTGTATTTATAGACAGCTGGTTCCGATAGAAGAGCTTTCTTTTTTACTCATTTATTTTTAACTAATACTAATCCTGTGGGCAACGGCTAGTTCCGATATAAAACTCTATTTTAAAATAAACATGCATACCTTTACTCATTTCTTTTTAACAAATACCAATTCTGCGGTCAACAGCTGGTTCCGATAGAAGAGCTTTCTTTTTTACTCATTTATTTTTAACTAATACTAATCCTGTGGGCAACGGCTAGTTCCGATATAAAACTCTATTTTAAAATAAACATGCATACCTTTACTCATTTCTTTTTAACAAATACCAATTCTGGTGGCAACAGCTGGTTCCGATATAAAACTGTATTTTAAAATAAACGTCTTTACTCATTTCTTTTTAACAAATACCAATTCTGCGGGCAACAGCTAGTTCTATTATAAAATTGTATTTTAAAATAAACATACATATCTTTACTCATTTCTTTTTAACAAATACCAACTTTGCGGGCAACAGCTAGTTCTATTATAAAACGGTATTTTTAAATTGTTTATAATATGTACCTGATTTTCTATTCAAACTGTATTTATTTTTTGGGTATAAAACAGTTTTAAGATAGTGTTTAAATGTCATTTTATAAAAAAGTATAAGTATCGTAAATATTTTTTGGTTCTATAGTTTATTGAGTATCTACTTTTTAAAATGTTTTTTTTGCCGTTCTTTACAAACAGAAAGCTCTTCAAATAATAAATAACAAAACCGAGTTCTATACGTAATAGAAGTATAACAATAAATATTATTGTAGCTTTTCCCAATACCACTTTCATGAGCACAAGTTGTTTCATTATCTTATTAAAAAAATTTATTTCTTGAAAAAAACTTTAATTAGTTTTACAAAATAAATTTTTAGCTTCCTTTGCCCTAAATTTATTAAAACTAATCTAATACGAAATCGTTATAAATAAAAAAAATTAAGAAACTAAAGAAATATATTTAATATTATTAACTAATTTATATTCTGATATAAAATTGCGTTAAACCGGTATTGAAAAAGGAAGAGCTTACTTTATGAATAAAAGTTCCGTAGCCAAATAGCAAAAATGAAACTCTTAAAACTTCGTACTGCCATCTGTCCGTCTTCCTGTCTTTATGTCACAGCCATTTTACACGGAGACTATTGGCACTATATAGATGAAATTTGGATAATAGGTGTCTTCTATGAACCGCTATAAAATGAAATAACTGAATTATGAATAAAATAATATAAGGAAAGGCGGATGAAAAAAATATCCGATGAACATAGTCGTGATCAAAATAACCTTTTTACTTAAGTCAATATTTGGTGAGATATGGTCATCTAAGTCTTAAAAATGTGTATTGCCCCCGCCCCCCTAACTTTTCAGCTATCGTGTGTAAAATTCTGAAAAAGTTAAGATAGTGGAACTTACGACAAACTTTGAACGAAAAACATGTGATATTTTCGGTACCGACAGTAGCAATAACTTTGTTTTTCAGTGTCTTTAAGAAATACAAACTCATTAGTTTAATATTAATTGGTGCTACGGAAACCTTCTTGAGCGAGTCTAACTCACAGTAATTTTTCAGTGACTATATTTATTTGCGATATTTTTTTTTGTTTTTCATGGAAAAATGTCATATTTTTATATTATTATGCTTACCTATTTTACGAGGGTCACTGAAGATAACTTACGAGGTTAATAGAAAACATAATGAGACTGATTTTTTAAGTAAGTAAAAGAAAGTTAATCGAGAACTAACCCAGCACGCGTTCGTGTGGCTTTCGAAAACATTGTTCCGATCAGTGCAATTTATGAGTGTAAACGACGGTGTTCGCTTGTTTTCTACAATTGGAAAAATATCGATCAATATTACGCGATTCAATGTTATGTGTAATTGGAAAAATTAGTGTCAAAAACATAATCTATGTTAGGAAGCATTGAAACAAAATTATCAATTGAAACCTGATGAATATTGTTCTTTTAACGACTTATTTAACTTTTAACGTTAACGAAATTTTTGGATGACACATAAAGACAAGATAATGTCGATTCATTTTGGCAATCGAAGAAATTTTACTGCATTACAATAATGGGTGCTCAATAAAAACGATGTCGTATGGCATTGTTCCATGCACTTAACATTTAAGCAGCATTTTGAGCCCTATGTTTCGACGAAAATATGAGAATTCGAGTATGGCTCAACCGATATTTCGACGAAAAAACATGAATGCGGTTCCTCATTCTCCATTCAGCTCAGTTTTAGTTGCGTTCAAGTCCTGGTTAATGCTGCAGGTTAAAAAAACTCAGAGAAAGCAAATTTGAGTTAGATTTGGATTTTTTAAAGCGGCGAAGGCACAATGTAAGGAGTTTTCCAAAGATGGTCTGAATTTAATCTTCCAGAAGTTGGTTAAGGGTTGATAAAAGTGTATTGAACTCCGAGGAAAACATTTTCAAAAGTAACAAGTTAATGTAGATTTCCGATCAAATATATAATCTTAACACGTGTTTTATTACTTCTTAGGTTACCCATGGACTTATCCACATTTAAAGCATAAAACAAAAGTGCTTACATTTTGAAGTAATACTCCTCATCACGTAATGCAGGGTAAATAGGTTCAAACGTTGTCATAGACATGTGTGATTGGAATAACGTGGCAGAAGTGATCTCATACACTATGGTAAGGTCATTGCGCTTAAAATCGTTAAGGGGCGTCTCTAGCGATATACCCATGAAAATTACAGGACTATTCCGAATTTAAGCAGTAATATTTTGCGGCACATTTTAATTAATTATAAATATTAAATAATTATATTTTATTACGTATATATATATATATATATATATATATATATATAATATACGTAAAAAAACTAATAAAAAAGAAGTTTTGCTTCACATGTGTTTTAATAAGTTCATTTGTCCAGCTATGTAACGATTGCGTAAGTTCGTGTGTTGAGAAATGAGACTGTAGCGAAAAGAAAACATTTTTATAGGGAGCAATGGATGGAGATTTCCTCTCCCCTGCCATATTAGTTAATAGGAGACCTCCAATAAAGTTAACCTAATTTGTTTCAGTTTTCGTTATGTTCGCAGCCGTAGAAGAAATACATATACAGCTATATAAATTAATAGCATTGAGGTAATTAGCCCAAAAGATTTCTTCAGCGTCAGGGTTTTTTCTTTCATATTTTGATTACTTGATCACCCTAATATCCCCCTTTTTAGGTTCCGTCCCTCGAAATGAAAAAAAAACGGAATCCGTATAAGATCACTTGGTTCTAAAATAGTATCAATCTGACAAAGCCATTTTTTCAGAAATCGTTTGAGATATCAAGCGGAAATTAATATCGTGTACTGTATCCTATAGCCTTACATTGCTGTAAAAAAATAAGTTTTTTGATTCACGCAACAAAAAGATGTGACCATTTAAAGTGTATTTTTTTATTCATATCAGTCTAAAGTGTATTTTTTATCATAACAGAATTACTCACTGATTATCAAAACCTAAAGGGTACTTCTGGCCAAACTACAAACTTGAAAGTCGGCATAATGGAAGATCTCATAACACAAGTAAAGGGAAAAATCTAAAATTTGATGATTTCTAATTCTATATAAAATTATAGGTTTTTGTAACTGGTTTATTTTTATGAAAACTACTTCCTCTGAAAGATACAGTAGGAAGTATAATAACGTTGTGAAAAATTAAGATTTGTAAATAGTTTAATTATAAATACGATGTACTCTTAAATATTTATAGATACTTAACTATTGTAGTGCGAGTTCTCCTAGTATTTGAAGGATTGTTTTTAAATTTCACCTAACTTTACCACTTTACCATTAACTTCAAAAGAAAGTTAGTTTGCTTTGGTTGGCATTACATTCTTCTCATAAGTTATGAATAAAATCATCTAGACATTTTTTATATTAACTAAACAAAACAAGAGTGCACAAAATTTAAAACTATTATTTTGGACAACGTTTTGAGAGGTTATTAAAAGTTAAATAAATATTAAACTTTTAGCGGAGCTTAAATTCAATTGCGGTATAACTGTTTGTATACTTTTTAAACTTTTAGCTTTTCCTTTTATATATCAATTTATAAAGTTGAAGAAAAATATATTTTCATGTACAATTCACGCTTTTCAATCTTTTTGATTCTTTTAAGAATGATATAATAGTTACGTAAAATGTTTCTCAGCTCTATTAGTCTATTAAGAATCATTTCAAATTTTCAATATTACTAACGGTTGCATAGTTATGACTATCATTCAAATGAATCAGTCCCCGGTCGAGCTCAAAAATATTATTCAATTAATCAATCCCCTGCCCGTCTTTCGTTAAAGTTCATGGAATATAATAGACCAATATAAAATAAAGGGTAATCAAAGTTTCTACTTTACCTTGTCCTCTGTTTTACCTTGAAATATATTGAATACTGTTTAACTACACCGGAGTTATTATCCGTAATCACTCTGTCATTGAACCCGACACGGGGCACACATGGACATACATGGGAAAATTCATACTGTTCTAATTGATGTTTACGGAAAAGACTGACTCGTTCCATTTTACAAATGACTTCCATTATTTCGTTCACACGTGTATGTATGTTTAAACAGGCTGCGTCGGTGGTTTCGTCCCCGTTAAATAGATCTTTTAAATAAATAACTTTTACCTGCGACTTTTTGGCATACGTTCATGACAGGATAACATTTAGCTTTAGTTGGTTTTTAACCCTTTTCAAAAAAGGCAGATATTCTTAATTCGACGTTATTATTTTTTTAATGTACGTACAGCTATTACTCGGAGACGCGTCGACCGATGTTCATGATTCTTTTTGTTTCAAAGGAAATAATTTTCTATGGATAGGCCCTATATATGTATATAGTAAATATGATGGAATACGGAGATATCCTAAAGAAATAATCAATGGATAAAATAGAAGATTTCTTTAAGCAATTCGATACTGAGTTTCAACTAATTTCTTACTAATTATTTATAAGTATTTTAAGTACAGATGAAGGCCATGGACTGGCCTGAATATTCGGAGTGTCAAGTTGAACCTGGCGCTTATTGTGTTTATGAGAAAGAATGTATGTACATGAGAAAAAGAGAGAAATCGACTAGGCACATATTTCTAATATATCTTACTTTAGCAGTATTGTCCAAATTTATTTATATTCGGAAATAACATTGTACCGCAAAAGTTCCAAACGAGTACCTAACCAGTGTTTTTATTATTTTATACTTTTTATTGTGTTTTTTCAGTGGTTGTTTCGAGTTGATTGAATATTTTTGCTAATTTTTTTTATATAGTATACGTCACGTGTACACTTTAATACATTGAAGGTATCTTTAATATTTTTGGTATTTATTCTGTTCGTTAGTTGAATACAGAACTATACGACTTAAACTTGTAGCATAGAAAATGCGCATTGCACTTTTTTATTGACAAGCAATATATACTCACAAGCCGTATATACCTCCAAACTTTTTATATACTTTATTGTCATCTACAATTCTTTTAAACATTGCTTGGAACAATTAGTTATTTGACACAAAAATACTTTTATGTTCCGATTTCGCAACAGAAAACAGGTTTAGTAGACAATTTCTAATAATTAGTGACATAGATAGTTGAAACTTATTTCTCTTTATAAACCTTTGTATTATCTACAATATTTTCCCATATTATTTCAATGTGGTCGGGAAGGGTTAAAATTATCACTTTAAAATTCACTACGCTTATATTGACTCCCATTAATTAAATACTTATTGTTCATTATTCACCCCGTGTAAAAAGGTATTGTATACCCTTTGTTCATCTTAACATTATAAGCTATATGACAATAAAATTTCATATAAATTAAAACAGACGATTTTATGTTTATAAATTTTATCCTTATATCAACGACAACAACACAACGTTGATAACGTAAGTAACTACTAATAAAGTAAAAGCGAAATATTCTCTGTTTTTTGTTTGTTTTTCTTTCACGCTTAACCTATTTAATGTATTTCAGTGAAATTTGTATATAGATAATATAACATTCTAGATTAAATATGGGCTTTATATAATTACGCTCTCATTTACAGGTATATAAATGAAAAAAAATGATATACAGGTATATAAATGCCCAAAATTATGGGAAAATTTCATGATGACATTTACCTTCCATCAATAATTAAAAACCAATAAACGTTTTAATGGTTAATAGTTTCATGCCTGGCGTAATGTAAATGTTCAAAATAATACTTAAATCGTAACTATATAATTGGTTTGATTGAAATACGTACCTATTTCTATGAAAAAAGTTTTACATTTTCCAGAGGCCAAGCAAAAAAGCTAGGTTGAGATAAAAATATTACATTTTTAATAAAGAAGTTTCACTCAAACTGTGTTGTTTTTGGATGCGCTTATTTTTTCCTTACATTTGCAATTCTTTTAAAATTGTTCTTTGCTCCTATCACATTTTTATTACATTTACAGTAGAGAAGTTTCACTTAGAATTCGTTGATTTTTTGTTTACTTCATTGATATTAATATAATAACAAAAAGAACCTGTCTATCAAGACTGGAACTCCAACAACGAGGATTCTATACACATATAGACATTTGTGAACATTTAATGCCGTATAATATTTGTTTGAAATAATTTATAAAATTTTAATTTTTTTGGGACATAGATATATAACCTACCGTATCTTTCATAGGCGCATGTTTAAAAAAAACCTATAAATACCCACAGAATTAGAAATAAATGATTTTTGGATTTTTAACATTACTTGTGTTATAAAACCTCCTATTATGCCGGCTTTCAAGATTGTAGGTCGACCGGAAGTATCGTCTAGGTTTTGATGAAGGTATAAAGAACAAAAAAATACGCTCTAAAAGGGTCAATATTTTTGTTTCGTGAACCAAAGAAATTGCATTTTTTTATAGCAATAAAGGCTAGAAGCTTAAATAAATGATTTTAATTCGATATATCAAGCCGTTTCTGAGAAAAACGGCTTTCACAGACATATGGATGGACGGACAACAAAGTAATCCCGTAAGGTTCCATTTTTTATTTTCGGGAACGGGCCATAGAAAAAAAACTTATCAAATATATGATTCCAATCGGATTAAGAGGGTTTCGTGCATATTTAGGTGTGTATAAATAGTTAATTTTACGTATTATTTTCATGAAACTATTTACAAATAATATTATATTTCAGCATTGAAATATATTTCTTGGTATATCTTGCAGAGGCGTGGAAATATTGTGAATTTCTCAGAAAACTATAGGACTTAGAATCGTTTCTATAGTTTTCCGATAAACTTACAGTAACGATACGTTTTCATAATTTTGACTGAAGCAGTTCTATTTTCAACAGTATACCTGGAATAAACTATTTTACACAAAATACTTAAAAAATAGTTTCTGCAACTTTTTTTAAATTTGTAGCCTACCTTTTACTTTATTTTTACTCATTACTTTATTTTTTATATAATAATAATAATAATAACAATAGTAATATTAATAATAATAATAATAAAGCCTTTCTTCATTGATTGTAATATATATTTTTAACTTATACTCTATACAGAATAAACAGTAATATTTCAGATATTATAAGATATATTGTTCATCAGCAGCCAGTTTCTTGGCCAGGTTGTCCCTTGGTACAGGCTTCCTCCATTGTTTTCCACTCATCTCTATTCCGAGCTAACCTTCTCCGTTCTTTTGGTAAGTCATTCTCACATTTTTTGATTTGATGTCCTTTTTGTCTTTTCCCATTTCTAGGATATCATTCCATTACCTCTTTCGTCCATTTTTCTCTGTTCGTTCTCATTATGTGACCCGTCCAGTTCCATTTGAGTTTTCTTATTTTTTGTAAAACATCTCTCACTTTTTATATGAGAAGCGACAAATGAAGTAAAATATTTATAACTATGTATTTAAATATTAATTTTGTAAATGCATGCAAATTGATATGCTTTATCACTGTGTCACACTTTAAGTTCTTATATTCAACAGTTCCTGAGAGATGCAAATATTTTCAACAATAATTTTAGAAATATGTTACATGAAATTCTAAATATATTTTTGAAATCCTTATATCTTTTCCATACGCGCGTTACTGCTATCCCAAACCTAAACTTTTTACGTCAAACGGTTTTTGAGTAAAAACGTAACAGGCGTTCGCCTTTTTCGTTTCAGATCACTCACAGAAAAGATCATTCACATGTCGATGTTTGAATTTGAAGTTTTACTTCAGTCGTGTGGTCTAAAGCACACTCGTTTTTTATTTTGGGCGCATTGAATTTGGTTCATGGCAGCCGATTTAGTTTTTCGAAATGTTTACTTCATCTTAGTTAACCACACAATAAGGATATGAGTTTTTGGAAATTTTATTCATTGAAATTGATTAAATTGTTTGAAATATCACTAATACTAGTAGTATAATTATCCTTGAAGTCTATTTTTGTCCGTAGTTACTATTATCTAAAGTAAGTGTATAGTTTTTTCCGTAAGGCTTTACCAAACCGTCAGAAGACTAATCGGTAAGTTTTAATAAATGAGTATTGGAATAGGCATAAAGTAGGATTTCGGAATAACCTATTTCTCTGAAAATTGTTGATACAATTTAACCAAAATAATTGAAAATAGAAGTATTAGAATTGGTATAATATATACAACTTTGAAGCTTAATGCTTCTAAAACGTTGATTAAAAATTAAAAATGTAAAAGGATCTTTAAGTTCATTTTTAACAACCTGCCCTACAAGGAATAGACGTTACAAAATTACGTAGCTAAATATATTCTTTATGTAAATACATCAAGATCGTGAATATAGTGACATTTAACTCCAAAAGTAACATTTAACACGTAAGAAAAATTAATATTTTCGTACAAATTAACTGAGATCTCTCTGAATCGAGCAAACAATTGCAAAATTCTATTAAATTATAATTACAATACGTAAATTTTAATAAAAAAAAACTGTGAAGCTATTATAAATGGGTGGACAAACTGACACGAGTTATAAGGATTCTTTGTTTAACTACGAAGGCCTGAAAGTGGTTGTTTCTGTTCATGATAATTTAACTTCATTTTAATAAGAATGGGTTACAGAATGGTTAATTTAAAAATAACGTAAATAAATATTTTTTCTATAATTTTTTTTTAAAATAATTTTTTCTATAAATTGATGCTCCGGAGAACATTACAAAATTTATTTATCATGAGAAGATCAAATAGTCACGCTAATTTCGAGCTTACTCTCTACGAGCAAATTAGAAAAAAGGTTAATAAAGTCGATATCAAGAATATCAATTTAACCATCAATCAAATTAAGACTGAACTTTGCATTGGATTATTTATTAAGATCTACTATAGGAGTGATACGTCAGACAACGCCAAACATATTATAAGGACACATGTTACATTGCCATTAAAAATTAACTTATTGCTCAGGCTCCACTTAAGCATAAATTTAATTTCCCATTGAAGTAGCCTTTTTCCAGTAGTTTTGTATTCCTGTTAACTGTATAACATTACCAGAAAACAAATGGCATTTAACAGTATTAAACGATGCATATAAATTATTTGAGATTAGGTGATAAATAATATAGATGAGAAAATTAGACCAAGAAAGTTCATATCTATATCATTTATTTTTCCTAGTTTCTCTATAAAGATAATTTCATAACGTTAAAAGTACGTAAATTCTATTGATAATATGGGAGAAAAAGGACTTTCACAGACATGTGGACGGACGGACAACAAAGTAACCCCGTAAGAGTTCCATTTTTCGTTTTCGGGAACGGAGCCATAAAAAAATAAAACTTATCAAATATATGATTCCAATCGCATTAAGAGGGTCTCACGCATATATAGGTATATATAAATAGTTAATTTTACGTATTATTTCCAAGAAACTACAAATAATATTATATTTTAGTATGGAAATATATTTCTTGGTATATTTTGCAGAGGTGTGAAAATGTGAATGGTTCAGAAAACTATGGGAAATTAGCTTATTGCTCAGACTCCACTTAAGCATAAATTTAATTTCCCATTGAAGTAGCCTTTTTCCAGTAGCTTGGCATTCCCGTTAACGGTTTAACATTACCAGAAAACAAATGGCATTTAACAGTATTAAACGGTGCACATAAATTATTTGAGATTGGGTAATAAAGAAAACATAGATGAGAAAATTAGACCAAGAAAGTTCATACCTATATCATTTATTTTTCCGAGTTTCTCCATAAGAATAATGGCATAAAGTGAAAAAGTACTTTATAAACAAATTCTATTGATAATATGGCCGTTTTCTAATTTAAAATAAAATAAATAAACTAATTCTTTTAATAAATAAAAATATCCTACCTAACTCCCACTACGTGTAATAAAATTAAATGGACCTAGAGAAGTAATCGTTTCCAAACCATAAACATCGGGAGCAATACACATTGTAGTAAATTCACGGGAGATGAAGTATCTATACACTGCTGAAGCGAAGCAGAGAAAAACGAGCGAAAAGAAAATAATATTTATCTTCAGCTGCTGTTTCGACTGTAATTAATTTTGTTACTGTTCGCTTTTCGGCGAAACCGAAAGTAAGCGGTTTCGAAGTTCGGCTCGAGCGAGACCTGATCGACGCTAACTCGGGACCTTTAGTTATGTAACTTTTAATTTATTGGGTTAAGGAAGTGAACGATAAATATTTCTTATTAGAAAAGTAGAGAGTGCGACATACTTCAGTTTGGTTAATTTATTAGAAACCATTCTGAAAATTGTGGAGCAAATTTTCAGGTCTACTCTTTTTGGAAGAATATTTTCCTATAGGAATTTATTAGAAACTGATTAAAGGAATATTTGTTTTATTAAATACCTTATTAATTTTGTAAATCTTTTATATATTTATGATAATATAAAGTTTAAGAGAAATTCATCAGAGTTTTTGATTGAGGATATTTTCCAAATAAAAGTTGCGAAGATGATTATAATGAAAGATGTTTTATGTTTCTAATTTTATTATGTTTTAGAGTAAAGTTAATTGTAGCACAAATTCTTTTCATGAATTTTGATAATATAATTATATTAAACATGCTTGATGTTTTTTGTTTAAATACTTTTTAGACTTGTTACATTTTGGGAACCGTCTGTTAACTTACAGAGACAATAATAAAATTTAATAGCTGCTTTTTATTCATCGGTATGTTATTTCACAATACCGATAATGTCAAACCTTTAGGAACATGGAAGCATTTTTATGATGCTGTCGCCTTGTAACAGAGTCTCGATATTTCAAAAGTGTTGCTAAATTTTTATATCAGTTAATTATTGGTGTCACGTTGCAAACTTATGGAATCATCTAGATCTTGAGATCTTGAGAGATTGAGAAACACAAGCAACCGAATGTCGTTTAAATCATCATATATATTAATACGCTAAGGTTAAGATGTTACACTCCCTTTTTAGAAAAAACCTCACAACTCATCCACATAAATTATATATCATTTTATAGATAATTGCTTGCTCTACCGGCATCCACAACTAAAAAATTTATTGTTGCTATTGTTTTTGCAAATTAATTAATAATTCATATATATTAATACGCTAAGATTAAGATGTTACACTCCCTTTTTAGAAAAAACCTCACAACTAATCCACATAAATTATATATCATTTTATAGATAATTGCTTGCTCTACCGGCATCCACAACTAAAAAATTTATTATTGCTATTGTTTTTGCAAATTCATTAATCATTAAAATTATATACACAAAACAGCAAAGCTGCCATCTAACGGCTCAACGTCAATATGATTGACGGTCGGTAAAATTTTTGTTTAATTTCAAATCCACTCACGTATAAATAAAGTGGCGCTTTAACTCAATGCTTTTGATACTTGCGCCTCTATATGTCAATTTTAGTAAAATATTTGTTTGATCTGTCATCTGAGCTTCATAATGGAATAAATAATGCGAAGACTTTGCACGGGTCACGCTAGTAAAACATATTGCTTCTAATTCTGTCCACACTGAAATCACATTTTTACTTGCTGTAAAACACATACTGGGCTATGTATTTATTAATTAAATTATTTCTGTACTTTAATGTATTTAATTGATATATATGGCAGACTCATTGCCACCACAGTAATCTCTTATAACCAACCAGTACACCAGTTTAGTTCCGTTCGACAAGTGACCGGGAATCGAACTCGGGTCCCCGCGCTCCACCGTGTCGTCCTATGCATTGTGATTAAGCCAAAGCACTACGGCGATGACAATATATTTACGTGTGAAAAATAATATTAATGATTGTGAATAGAAATACTATCAACCCTTAAATGTTTATATCTGCTTAAATGCGTGCAGAAACCTAGTGAGAGTTCATTTTCGCAAGAAAGTTCTTTTAGGTCTTGTGATTTTAACCATATTTCGCAATACAATTAAACATTACTTTGTCACGGTCAAATGACAGAAATTACACTTCTATCAGTAATTGTCAATTTGAAGACTCACCAGTTATTTGAAAGTACAAAAATATGTTTCTCGTATATTTATCATTACGTATTTTAGTTTAATTATTGTAGATTTGGAAACATCGTGTAATATGCAATGAACAAGAAAATAAAGTTTTTATTCATAGTTGATAAGAAATGCATCAGATAAAGTAATGATAAAATTGTTTTAATGTTCGTTATTAAAACTGACAAAATGATATTGAGTCGGTCTTTGCCCCTCACAATATATTTTTCTAGAAAGTAATAAATATAGAGAGCTGACCTGAATTAATAAAATTGATGATTGCTTAAATACAGATATGAAAATCAAAATTGGTATTTGCTATTTTATAGCTATTTCGGGAGTCAAAATATTCACAATTTTCTCTTCAATTTCATGATGTGGTGTATCAAGACGGTAATGCAAGACATTTAAATGGAAAATATAAAAACGAAAAAAACTAATTTGCATAAAATTAAAAAAAAAGACTAATATCACTGTTTCAACTCTACTAACTTTTTAAGCAATAGGAAGAAAAATCTCATTAAAATCAGGTAAGTGTGTGATGGAATCAACTTTAAAAGAAACATTTTCAATAATATTTTAAATACCAAATTAATTTCAATTACATGTGAAACACTTGACTTGCATTTATATCATTTTTTGGAAAAGATGTGATCGTGAAATTATAAAAAAAATAGTATAATTTTATGATAAAGTACTCAACAATATAACTATGGATAATGGATTCGATTTCGTTTGGATTTGATATTTGTTATTTTGGTGTTATGGAACTAAATAAGTATAAACAGTGACATTTTAATTCTGTCTCCAAATTTCCTTCAAGACAAAACAAAAAAAATTATGTAAATTTCTATACCTTCTTCCAACAGTGGAATTGTTAGTCACTCTACCGTACTTTTACTAAATCACTTGACAAAGAAATAGGCTTCTGAGCTTCAAAAGGTACAGAGTTCTCAACAGATGATGGATTCAATGCAAGCACACATGTTAAACTTAACGCTTTTTTATTGCTCTATTAAGATATATACAGCTACAAACTCACTATTGGCATCTGTATAGTTGTCGGCCGGCAGCGCGTCACCTGCTTCGCGGCGCCAAATTACGGTGGGTTTTGGCACCCCGTGAGCGGCGCACCTTAGGGCCACGCCGCCACCCTCGCGCGCCACCTGATCCCCGCTTGTTCCCTCGTCCACTATATCTGGCGGAACTGAAAGGAATATCGTAATGTATTATAAAAAATAGATTTTATAGTGGATATAAAAAATTTCTACTAGTCTATATGCAGACTATTATCAAGTGAGTGAACTAAACCTAAAAAATATTTATAAAGCTATGTGCAGACTATTATTAAGAAGACAATTCTTTCAAGTAGTGTTCTCTAGTCTAACTAATTATAACAGCAAAGCATCGATTGAAAATTCTTTCAATCGATGCTTTGCTGTAACAATTAGTTGAAAAATCCATTATTTATTGGCGAATGGTTTATAAAATTACGCAGAGTCAAATATTACTTCAACAACCATTGATTTTATCAATAAGAATCTTCGTTTTGTCAATCTGTATGTTCAAAAAATGGCTATTTTAATAAACTTTAGCAAATTTGCCTTAATTGGTATCCACAGTCTTATTTCTAATATTTGCTTTTCTATTTTAATTCTTTATTTTTCTTCCTTAACGTTAGGAGAACGATTCATCAATATCTTAGTTGACAGCCTTTAGTAGAATATATTCCCTGGCGTGACTTTGAACGTTTGTACTAATACAATCCAACGCGTATTTTTATTAAACGTTTCTACAGGTTTTACTTGTGTATGAAATATATTTAGTTTTGAAGACCTTTTAAGCGTAAGTATATTTTACTTAAATATAATAAAAACTTGTAATATTTTTTAAAAGTAGTGGAATGGGAGAACAATCACATTGCCCAAAGTAATAAAATATGAGTACACTTCAAAGATGGCCGCGCAAGTAGAAATTGGCTCAAAATGGATGATTTTCTTCCATTTTCAAAAGTATCTTACATATTTTATGTTATCTTTGTCCCCTTTCTTTATCTCTCATTTCTCGCCCCGTTCTTCCTTTCGCCTTTTTTTTAAAATCATTATTTGTGTATGTGTATGTGCATTTGCGTTCATGTATTTTATATATATGCAGATATTGCATATATGTCTTCTTTTATTGCCCGTTTGCAAAGTCAATTATAATCTGTTACAATGACATGAATTTTAATGTCATTGCTTTCTTTAATCGTAAGAGATTAATTTTGAAACAAAAATCTCTTATATTGTGTAAGTTTATAAATAACATTAAGCAATAAAATACTAGAACATTGTTCCGAGAAAAACAGCTTTAAAAAAGTTTTCCTTTTTCAAATGGCATTCGAATTTAACTTTCAAAATTACATATTTAAATTAATTTATTATTAGACTATACTTTCTACCGCTGTTTTCTGGGTTTAACATAGTAAGCCCGTCTTAAATAATGGCAAGGATTGTCATGTTATTATAGGCAGACGTAAAGGATAAAGAAAATATTAAAACTCTTTAGTTCAGTGGCCGCGAGTTGACAAAGTTTTTTAGTCGCTATGTCGGTTTGATACTTCATTGTTTATGATGTGTTATAACCAAACATTAAAATTAGAAAATGGAAAATAATGCTTGCAAATGCAAGTTCAATTTGCCAGAAGGAGGATGTTTATTTAGTTTTTATAATAAAAAAAGGATTGATGAATTGAAATGGATAAAACTTAAACTTATTCTTTTTTCAATAATTTCTTTAACAAATTACTTTGTTATTTTAGATGCGGATGTTATTCGATCACAAATTCATGCAGTTTTTCTTCAATTTTCATATACATACGTCAGTTTAAAGGTCAATTATAATCACGTTTTCACAGAAGCACATTAAAGAATATATTACATAATTATCAAGTGTACAAAAAAAGTAATTACCGTTTTTTTAGTATCGCAAAGAACTTCGGCAAACAATTTCCTTTCCCTTTTTTCTACTTTAACTTATTAAAATTCACAATTTTTCACTTTTCACCGGATTTATGAACAACAGCCTTTTACTAGTGATGCTTTCGCTTTAACTGGAAATATAGACAACAACCATCATTTAATGATGAAAGTTCAAAGTTACTTGTGTGATATATTTAAAAAGATCATTCGAATTGTAAGATTTATTGCACTGTATAAACACTGTGTTCTGAATACTGAGTATATGTTCCTTGACAAATTTCTAAATTTATCATTCGAATATTAATCATTAGCTGTAGCAATTCTGTTGTGATGTGTAGAACTCACACTATAAGGGTTACATACATATTTAGTTATTTATAAACATTTAATGATAGGTATTTTATTTCTATTAAGCTATTTATAACATTTTAATTTTCCAAAAAGTGAATATATTGCCTATTATATTTTTCTTAGATGCTTATTATAAAAAAAATGTATAATTCCACATAAAATTAGAAATAATTGATTTTTGGGTTGCTATAAGACCTTCCATTATACCGATTTTCAAGATTGTAGGTTGACCGAAAGTATCCTATAGGTTTTAAGGATTAGTTAATGAGGCTATAGTATTAATAAAGAAAAAATACGCTTTATAGGTCATATCTTTTTGTTGCGTGAATCAGAAACAATTTTAATTACATACTGATATATAAGGCTATATGCCTCAGTACTCGATATTAATTTCAATTTAATATCTCCAGCAGTTTCTGAGAAAAAGGGTCTTGATCGACAGACAGACGGACGGATGGACAACTTAAGTATCCCATAAGGGTTCCATTTTTTTCATTTTGAGGGACGAAATATTAAAAATGAAAATATTATTAATCAATTAGTTATTTATTGTTGCTAGTAGATAAACATTGGTAACACAATAATAGTTATAAATATTTAAGAAAAGTCACAAAAACCATTTTATTTTTAATTTTTTTATGAAATTTAAATAACTCTGCGATAATCCTTTTTACATAAAATTTATTGGATAATTTATTGAACTTTTAACTTTAGAAATAAAAATATTCTTTTGACAGGTCCAAACGATACCATGAGTTTATTTAGAAATACATTTTTTATCATATTTATCCTATGATAAAAAAATGTATTTCTTGATTGTTAATCTGTAAATCGCGTGCGACTCGCACGCTGTCAGGACTTTTACTAAAATGTTATTATAACATTATGATTGAAAAAAAATAGTCTTATTCATGACTAAATTTTCTAATAATGAATGATTTGATCGAATACAATTTTTAATTGATTAATCAATCGATTTATTAATTTAACCGATTATGAAAAAAATAACTTGAAACGTAACAAAATAATACTTGTAAATGAGTTCAAAATACTATTATTTATTTCTAGGGTTCCACAGTGAAATATGGAAATTTTACACTTTCTTTATATCCATCTACTGAAACCCCAAAATCCCTATATTATTCGATCTATATGCATGAACGTTTTCGAGTGGTTAGTTCATATGAGGACCCCAATTAATATACCCAGAGCTAAATATTACATATAATGAATATAAAATGGCTAAGGATTTTTTTCGCTCACATCATTGAATCATTGGACAGATTTTTCTAAAATTAAATGTAGATTTGATTTATTAAAATTCATTCTTTAATTTTTAACTTGAAATGCTATTTGTGTTCACTTTCTAATTGGAGTTTCCTCCTTAAGAATCGATTTTTATATATAGCGTCAGGTATGCAATTTTATTAGGAGTAAAATCGTTCAGGGCGTTAAGAAAAGTATAACAATTTGTAAGTTTGGATGTAGGAGGTTATCTCCGAAACTACTCATCCAATTTCAAAAATTTTTTCACCTATATTTAGAAAGGACCTCAGTATGGGCATATAGGTTGTATATTATCTCGTTAAAATAATCGTGGAAACTAGTTTTGCAACATCAGTCAAAGAAAAAATAGTCAAGCGAATGCGATTCTTATGAACGCTGTCTTAACGGTAAGGATATATTGATAGATGATATTGTAATTATATTGATAGATGATATTTAGCATTAAGAAAGATAAAATAAGCCAGAAAACCTGTTTTTAGAATTTTTGCCCGTTTGTCCGTATGTTAATTTGTTCATTAATCATGCGAAATATACTAGACGGATTTTGATGAAATTTGGCATTGTAACAGTTTATATTCAAGAGCAATATATGAGAGTAAAAAAATCCAATAAATTTTCTTATTCCGAATTTCATGCAAGTGAAACTGTGGGGCATAGCCAGTATATAATAAAAGTATAGTCAGTTCTATTCGTTTTCGTATAGTTGTTACACGACGATTCCTATCATCGTTACATTACTTCGAAACCCATTTCAAATATTTTTGCTGAGTTCCAAAATTTTGAAATACGCCACAGTAAGCTACGACGTAGCACCACATACTCAGCGGAACACTGATTAGAAATGGCGTAGAACGATCGTCATTTCACAAAGGTGTACTCAGGCAGATAGAATACGTACAAAGGAACGAGCTGTTGAGTGTGAAATTTATAACTACAGACATGTGAACGTATAATTATTTATCTTGTCGAGTCCGTATTCATAAATTTTAGAACTTAGTCATTTCAGAAGACTACCAACTGTTGTTGTAACGTAACATAGATATTGTTGTAAAGAAAATGCGACAAGCTGTTTATAATTGCATTTTAGGTGCTTTTAAAGAGATGGATATTTCGGTACGCTATTTGTTAATGATTTTCTAAATCAACCATGAAATTACATTTCAAGTTATTATCGGAATAAATTGAAAACTTTAATGTTTGTTATTTGTTAATATCGTAACATCTACTGTTATTGTATTTTACACAGTTTGTATTTAAAAGCACATGGGCGGGTGTCAAGTGTAACCTTAGATTTTATTGAACTGAGTATTCTTGTGAGGTTATCTAATTCTAACTAATGCAAAATTCGACAAGTATTTAAAGTTAATTCTCTCTGAAATGTGACATATGCTTATTTATATGAATGTTGTATATGAAGATTCTAATATATTCTCTCATTTTATTCGCTAAGTAAGATGTGAAAAAATATTTTGCCTCAAATTTATTAGAGAATTTCATTCAAAATATATTTATAATTGGTTCGATAATATACGGGCGGTATATTTTTTGATTAAAATGACAACTACATGTTCGTTTTACTTATTGTAATGTGTAATAACTGTTGTGAGCGTTTTATGATCGACTAGCTGTGCCCGTCACTTGTTTGTGTGGAATGGTAGAAAATATGGCATGGTATATATAATGGTAAAAATGTAGTTGTAAGATTAATATACGCCATGTCATTTATTACCATAACTATAAAAGGAAACTCTTTTTAAATAAATGCATTTTGTATTGAAATATCAAATTACCGTATCTCCTTTTTATTTGGTCGATTGAGATTAAATATAGCTTATAAGTTACCCCCAGATAAAGCAGAATTTATCAAAATCTGTTTTGTATATGAATAAACTAGACATTTGTATAATTACCGCACATCGAGTAGTAAGGCACTTCTTTTTTATGTGGTACTAATATAACGAAAGTGATTTTTTTATAATTTCAAATTCGCATATCTTCTAATTAAATAAACTGGTTGTGATGAAGTTAACTTTATATCACTTAAAATTAATTTTCATATTGTTTTATAAAACTCCATCTAAATTAAGCTTATAGTTTTCAGTTAACAAAATACGCACAAATAGATAGACGAAACTTCCAAAAATTAGCTTAATATTTTCTTTTATTTATACTTATTACCACCATATATTTTTGTAAATATTTACATAGAGACACGCAAAGTTTAAAGTTTTATTATAAGTGAAAATATTTTAATCTTAACATACTATACTTCTAAGTTTGTATACGTCACATCACACTCATATCGAGTGCGCTATATTAAATTTGTTTTTTGTTGGTTATTCCGATATGTATTTCATATTAAACAGAATAAAGTTAAAATTTTGTTATAATATGGAAGTTTTATGGTTGAGCGAGTACTAAAATATCATGTAACGCAATTATGTTCTGTGTCCGAATGAGTTTTTTATATATTAGATTCAATCCAGGTAATATTTATAAAATGACAAAAACACGTAAATAGTGACCCAATTTGGGGATCCATAATTTTAAAAATATTGATTTAAAAAAAAAGAAAATAAATTAAACAAAATTTGTATAGAACTTAATCATCCATTAATTTTAAAATTTAGTCATCCAATCATTTGCGTACTAATTACATTGCGAAAACTATTTTTGGAAACTTTAATAAGCCATAGTTTCAAGGATTAAAATTGTATTGAAATATGTTGTTAATAAAAATTGTGGATAATCTAATTGTCTATAAAAATAGTTAATTATTTTATTTTTAATGTTTATTCTAAACCCATTTAGGTGATATAAAACAATTTGCCCTTTTCAAAATAATGGATTTAGTACGCACAATGTAAAAGAAGTGGCGAAGAATATACACCCTGTATATCGAAAAATAACAAAGTAAATGAAAGAAAACGAAAGTATTTTGCAAATGAGGTCACTGAATACAAGTCGTGAGTACTCAGTTTGCAGGTACTCATCTCAATTACTACTAACTTATGTTTAGAGTTCATAGATGACACACAAAATCCATTAGCCCTAAATGCTATACAAAATATACCTTTTTATCTATAAATATACTATTTTACCTGGGTTATGCGTATTTTGTTAACTGCCTGTATTCTGAATTCTTTAAACTAATCTACATAGATGAAGTATTAATTTTACCTATGGAATTCTTTGTTATACGTACATAATACATATTGATATGGGTATATATTTCAAAACACAATTTCAAAAGTCATCGTTATAATGAAATGGTTAGCTTTCAGTTTCATATTTACAGCAAATGAAATATTTTTAGGATTACGTAAATCAAAAGGAATAAAAGAACGGAATCCTTATGAAATCACAACGGCTTTTCTTAGAAACCGTTTGACGTAGAAACTTGGAATTTGAGACAGTAATAAAGCATATGAACTCGTATATTTCTCATTAGTTCACACTTGAAAATATTTATATGGTGATGTTAGAGGGAGCAAATGTTACTTTTTTTAATTTCATTTATGATGTAAGAAGTCTTTTCAGGACTTTATGGAAGAATATAATTATAGATATTTTGTTAATAATGTCATCTATCTCCTAAATTTAAAAAGTCAAAATTAGGAAAAAAATAGTACTGGTAGTATTTATATAAAGTTTACTGGAAAACTATAGCGTTGTTTTTGAGACAATATTTATAAACAATATTAAGGTTTGTAAATAGTTTAATGGAAATACTATATACTCTTAAAAGGAATATTTTTAAATTTATTTTTTGAATTATTTCTCCATGTGTCAAACTTGGGGTTGAAATAATTTCTTCTCACGGACTCCATCAAATGGGGTACCATTGGAGAGATTTTAAAATACAATTAAAAAGAAGTGAGGTGTCGTGGTCACCTGACAGAAGTGAAGTTTCTAACGCATTGCATATAAAATTAAATTATACATTAATATAATATAACATGGACTCATTAATGAATAATAAACATTTTTACAGATAATTTTCAATTATCCCTTAAACAATAAAAAAAAAACACTTAATAAAAATACTGTCCACGTCAGATAATGATTTCTTTCCTGCCATCTTGCATGCCAAGACTAAAAAAATGAGATAACAACTTTGAACAGGTTTTTCAATGCAAGACTATTTCTTTCGACTTTTATCAATAAACTGAAGAAAAGCAAGCAATTAAGTTATTTTTCTTACATTTGTGAAAGTGGTTGGCAGTGTAATATACTATGAAAATAATATTAATGTTTATAAATAGTTTAATAAAAATATTGATATCCTTAAATTTTAAAACTGGTCTATGACTTAAAAGTGTGTACAATCCTCGTGCTCTAAGTTCCATTCGTGCTTCGTGCAATCGAAGGTCGCATATATACAATTGATTGTAAGTACTTCTTATCCTTTAGTTTTAAAAATGGTAAAAAAATAAATACACATCGATTGACATATTTGACTGGCAGGCACAAGATTGATAAATAATTGATTTTCAGGTTAATCATAAATTTTTATAAATTTAGAATAAAATAAATTAGGAAATTTTTACAAATATTTATACTTTCCTGAAAAACTCACAAGTTTGACTGAATTTTATAAAACCTTTTAAAAGTTATTAATGTTTCAAACAGATAACGGTTTGGCTGTATATTTATAATCGGTCATATCTTTTTACTTAGTTTGTTCATCATGCAAAAATAAAACGTATACCATTCCCTTCGTAAATTTGTATAAATCAACAAATTAAAGGTAGGCTTGACTAGTCGAATTCTGTTTACATATTGTTCAAGAAAAAATAAGCTTCATTTTGAATATGCAATTTTCATCACGTATATTTGCATAAACTTTCATTGCGCAAGTAAAAGTGAGCACGAACCCGTAATCTTCATCCGCCCGCCCGCAAAAAAGAGTGCAATGTCTTGAAACGAGTTTGCAATTGAAATTGAATTTGCAACTTATGAAAATATTATGGGGAATTTGGTGCTCATTCTACTAGCGGCATGCGACCACTGGAAGAGCGTACCTCTGTATTACAATTACGCGCATACCTAGTTGTACTTACTACGTTGTCTAGGAATACTTCTCGTTATGCATCGATATCGAGCTTGTTTCACCTGATGTTTTTTAAACCTTTTTTTAATATAATTTATTATTGCAAATCGAAGATCGTTTTCGAACTGTATTAATATAAGATGACCTTGGCATGATAAACGAATGTCGTTCTCCATCATGATGAAAAAATAAAATATTGAAGTCAAACATCACTTATCGATTGACTCATCACCAGTTCTCCAGACGTATGAACCCTATGAACATAGAATTTTACATGTATATTTTTCTTGGTTTTCGGTTGCTTGTCAAAAAAAATTCGGAAGTCAACCTCAAAAGGTGCGAATAGAGGGTGGTAGACTGTGTGGGAATTAAGAAATAATTGAAGTTTGAGAAATGGATATATATATTCAGATGAAAAAAGCACTCTCAAATAGAAAGAAACGAATTTCACAGTTTTTGGAAAATCACAAACCTAAAATAAAATAAACATGTAGTAATGATTTTTGTTTGTTTTAATAAATTAATAGATAGTGTACTCATTACTTGTAAAGGTATAGTCACAACGCCACAATTTTTTGTTTCGGCAACAAAGGTTTATTTTTACTTAATTAAATTGTGAAATTAGTTTAATTTTGAAATCAGTAAAGTTCGAGAAATATAAATTTATATTAAATTTCTCAGGTAGAAAAAAGAACTCTCAGACAGAATTAAATGTGTTTCAGGGTTATATTTATATAATATAAAAAAATATAATATATATATATTAAAATTATACTATAAAAAAACAAATAAAACAAAAATGTTTTCATGATACCTTTTTGCTCTAAATGTAGTCATGATTCTTTTATTGTATTAATGATTTAACTGATATTGTATGCATTACTTGTACAGTTATAGTAAAAATGAAGGTGATCATTTTGACAAATCCACAATTTTATTTGGCCATTATTTCTAGTCTTGTTTTTAATTAATTATATTCTTTTGATTGTTAAATTAGTGTAAAGTTAGACCGTTTTATTTTCATTTGTGTTTTTCTTGTTATTTCAAAGTACTAAGCATACCTGAAATTTTAGAAGAGACTATTTATTACTTGCAATAAATATTTTGATTTTATATCTTTTTATGATACTCTCTCTACTTTTAATTATTTTTATTACATTTTGGCATTGTTATCGACATCGGCATAAAGTAGTCCCATGCCTTCGTCGCCAGGCGATGCTTATCGGTGAATGGCGAAAGTAGCCCGCCTCGAATTAACCTACTTTTCTTTAATATTATTTCGCTTGATACTTAAATGAGCCGCTGTGAAAATGTAAGATTCGTAGAATATTCTGCCTCAGACGCACCTTTAAATTTCTAGCCCACGGGAATGCTAGTGCTGCGAGAATGGGGAAAATCTGATTGAGAAGTACCTTTTTTATTAATATTTTATTTGAAAATTTGTCGTTTTGTTTCTCAATTACACAAACAATTCTAATTATATTGACGCCAAATTTTATCTAAAAGATCATTGTTTGAATTAATATCATTGCCAACAACTTTTATGTCATGAGGCAATAAGAAAACGTACTAAGATTTTTAAGGTTATTAATACGTTTTGTTAAGATCTTCAATAAATTCCTTTTTTATTAATATTTTATTTGAAAATTTGTCGTTTTGTTTCTCAATTACACAAACAATTCTAATTATATTGACGCCAAATTTTATCTAAAAGATCATTGTTTGAATTAATATCATTGCCAACAACTTTTATGTCATGAGGCAATAAGAAAACGTACTAAGATTTTTAAGGTTTTTAATACGTTTTTTTTAAGATCTTCAATAAATTCCTTATGGTATTTTCTGTTTATTTATTTTTGAAGATCTTATATTGATTATTATATAATATATTGTTTTATGTAACATTAACTCTGTTTGCCTGTATCTGGGTGAGTATTTAGAGTGCACTTTTTAAAGGTGGCAGATAAAATTTTGATAAAATTTGACTTTGCAGTTATCTGTACTTTAAAAAGGAATCAGTAAATACATAGAATTACTCTTTTATTCAGCTTTTCCATTTTCCAAGTATAATCCGATCCAATGACAGAATCGGATTATGCTTTCAAACCGCTTAGCGAAGACCGGTGATATTCGAAATGTAAATGATTTTTCGTTAATCATTGGTAGTATTGGGGCAGAAAAATATTTTAAGCTTAATAGTTACGTTTATTAATATGGCCAGTAGATCGCTTAACTATAATTATAGAAGTTACTATTGTTGTGTAGTAAAAGAAATAGATATAGAACGCTAACACGTGAGTGGGATTCAGATCGTTCTAATTTTCAGTGTTCTGTATCTAAACTGGGCGTACAAACGTTTGAAGAAATATTTTGGTGTCTCTGTGTTGGCCAAAATCATATTTATAGGAGACCATTTGAAATGAAAACTTGTAAAACATAGGAATAAAAGTTGAAAACTTCAGAAAATAGTGGTATATTTACAGACGTTATGTAAAAAGAGTAAACTTTGCATTTTGCGATTGTGTAAGGGAAGTCTTGAAAATTACTTTTGTCAGATTGGTTGTGACATACAGAATGAAAGTTCATTCAAGTGAGAACATATTCTTGTATATTCGTATATTTCTTATATTCATATATTTCTTGTTTCTATAATAACACTTTTTTCTAGACAAAATCCATTAAAATCACTGAAGACTCGCTATTCCCTCTCATGATCTTCAAAAGTATCAATCAGAAAAATCTAGTCAACAATCAGGAATACCATTGATGAGATATAAATCAGTCAAAAATTATAACCATCGCTTTGCATGAGATAGTTTTTTTGTTATAAGCATTGATTCAGATCAATTTAAATTAAAACCAAAGTAATAATTGCAACAAAAAAAACAATGATTGATATATTTTTCTCATTTGAAAATACATAAAAAGCATATAAATTGTTTTTTTTTCATAAATTCATAATTTATTATTATGTTACCATAACATGGTTTATACGAACGGGGTAAACCCAAAAAGTTGCGCGTACACGCAACAAACGTTTGTTAGGCACTACACGCGCGACTACAAGTTTGCTTGTACAAGTTGAATAACATCCAGTTTTACAATGCCATAAATCTATAAATAAATGCTTTGGTATGAAATAGTTAAACCGGTGACGGTTAATCGGTAAAGATCAATTTACACTTGGGCCCTTTTGATTGATCGCCCACTTGCGGTTCTAGTAACTACATCAGTGGTTGTTACGTCGATTCTTGATACTTAACTCGTGCTATTTTCAACATAGTACTCAATTACTCCACCTCTTAACATTACAGAAATACTGAAAATCTACAATTACGTATTTCTATACGAAACATTTCAAATGGTGATGTTTAAATCGAGGGAGGTAAATTTACAAATGTGTCCTTTTGGTGGATCGCCACTCACGCTTCTATTAGCCACACTACAATAGTTGCTTCATTGACTCGTGATACCTAACTCGTGTGCTCTTTTTAACATAACACTCAATTACTTCACGCATTAGACATTGATATAGAAATTAATTTGAACACGAATTAAACTTAGTCGCTGTACGATAACGAGGAAGCTTATAACCGATCCTGGCAATATGTGGGGGGCGCCAATACGTATTGGCCGCCCTGGTGGATCGCCACTCACGCTTCTAGTAGCCACACTACAATAGTCGCTTCAATACCTAACTCGTATGCTCTTTTCAACATAACACTCAATTACTTCACGCATTAGACATTTATATAGAAATTAACTTGAACACGAATTAAACTTAGTCGCTGTACGATAACGAGGAAGCTTATAACCGATCGTGGCAATATGTGGGGGGCGCCAATACGTATTGGCCGCCCTGGTGGATCGCCACTCACGCTTCTAGTGGCTACACTACAATAGTCGCTTCATTGACTCGTGATACCTAACTCGTGTGCTCTTTTTAACATAACACTCAATTACTTCACGCATTAGACATTGATATAGAAATTAATTTGAACACGAATTAAACTTAGTCGCTGTACGATAACGAGGAAGCTTATAACCGATCCTGGCAATATGTGGGGGGCGCCAATACGTATTGGCCGCCCTGGTGGATCGCCACTCACGCTTCTAGTAGCCACACTACAATAGTCGCTTCAATACCTAACTCGTATGCTCTTTTCAACATAACACTCAATTACTTCACGCATTAGACATTTATATAGAAATTAACTTGAACACGAATTAAACTTAGTCGCTGTACGATAACGAGGAAGCTTATAACCGATCGTGGCAATATGTGGGGGGCGCCAATACGTATTGGCCGCCCTGGTGGATCGCCACTCACGCTTCTAGTGGCTACACTACAATAGTCGCTTCATTGACTCCTGATACCTAACTCGTGTGATATTTTCAACATAACACTCAATTACTTCACGCATTAGACATTGATATACAAATTAACTTGAACACGAATTAAACTTAGTCGCTGTACGATAACGACGAAGCTTATAACCGATTTTGGCAATATGTGGGGGGCGCCAATACGTATTGGCCGCCCCGTGCCGCTCCAAACACGGGGAAGCATAATAATGGAGCCCGATATCAGGCCAGAGTCAAAATGAATTTATAAGCGAGCGCGATTTGTTTCCACACCATTTAGTAGATTAGGTGGGGAAGAGACCGGGGCCTTGCTTACCTTATTCGCCGACAGCTAGGGAAATGAGCTCTCTCCGACGTTACGATCTTTTTTTTCACTTCTTTCATTATCTATAAACTCCCGCTCATATTTAACAAAAGCTTATTTAAAAGTCGTTACCGCCTCTGGGCCGATTTATCGGGGCCGATGATTCGGTTTTGTCGCGACGGCTTTTGCAGCCATTAAGGGTGGTCTCCTCGGAGATAAGTGAAATTAGTATTTTCAACTTGATTTTTGTGCGAAGCGAATGCGTATTTGTTATTTCTTTGTAATTTTTTGGTAATTAATGAGCAGTTTTGGATAAAGGGGCGTAATGGGAGGGGTTGGTCGACTTTGTTTCGCAATATTTTAATTGTGTAGTTAAGAAATTAGGTTTTATGGAGTTTTAGCAACAAAAGATGTTTGGGCAGCTTTGCTCGAAAGATTTCGTATGGCTAATTATTAGCTGTTATTTAAAATTAGTGAGTGACCTTATATTTTAATTATTCGACGATATTTAATTAATCATTGTTACAAAAGATTTAGATGGGCGTTTTATTGCAGAGAATAGAATGACAAATTCATTGTGTCTTAACAAAAAGAGGAAATAAAAATAATTGTGTTGACGTAGACAATAAGGTTTTGATATTAGTAAGTATGCACAGAAGAAAATAATAAAGTACGAGAAATTGATTTACACTAAAATATAATTAATTATACTTAAATTTTCCAGGTGTTTTCAATTTTTTTCACCCCTTTCATAATAATATTTTGTGGATTCTTCATAACATGTATATTTGAAAGGTCCAAATTATAATATAATTGTTTTTTAGTCCTCATAGTCAAGATTATTTTTATTTTTAACTGACTTCAAAAAGGAATATTCTACTTCACCTGTATGTTTATGTATATATGGGTACTTTCGCGATTATCTCGAAAACTACTGAACCGATTTTGATTGTCCTTTTATCTGTAGAATCTTCATATTTAAGGAAAAGTTGAAATATATAGCATTTAAGTGATATTTTTGCTTTAATAGTTGTGAATCAAGAATTGATGAAAATCATCAGAGCGATAGATAACTTTTGGAGATGTATCCTATGATACATTATAACAGGCACAAAATGTACTACGTGAAAATGATGTTGGTATAACTATATCAACATCCAAAGTGATTTTCATTAATTAGTAGATTTAGTGTATTTAATGGTTAATTTTATAATGGCTGGCTTTTAAAACCAAACTTATTCTAATTTCTGCCCGTATGAAATTGTACCTCTGACTGTTTAATGTGTATTTTTCGTCTACTATTTTCGGAAGTACCTGCCTACTGTCTGCTAGTCTTTCAGTTCTTACATAAATTAAATTTTTGCGTATCGTTTTTGGTGGTACCAATTGTCTAATAGAATTATTCTACCTTCTCTCCAAAATAGTCTAGTGGAAATTTAATTTACGCCCACGTATTTTTCATTGATCGACTACTGACGGTTCTTGTGCCTACAGTCGTCGTTGCGTAGACGATCTGTACCTAAATAATGTTCTAATTTCGGCACTCGATTTCTTCACGCGTCACGCATTAACGTCGATAGGTCTTAAGTATCAACACTTAAGTCGTTTCCGTTTGTCGAAAATAACGAATGCGAAACATTATATAAAGTAAAACTCGGTAATAAGATTTTGATTCGATTACTATAGAGCCAGAAATAATATGCTTCGCGTATCAGTGTATATACATATACACGTGTCTACATTTTTGGGTTTTAAATACTGCCAATAAAGCTAAACCGATTTTGATAAATATAATGTTTACCAGTTCATTTTCGTCTCATAAATACTTGTAATTAAAATTCAGTTTTTTTTTTAAATACGTCAGGTTGGCATCAAATTTATATACAAGATGTAAAGTGGAATACAACAGCGCTGTGGAAAGGTTATTTATTCTCTTTAATACCTAAAGAAAATAGTGGAAACCCTTTTTCGCAATCCGTAGCGGTTCTCGGGTTATTCAAGCTCAAAGTCGTTTGCAAAATTATTCCCGTATTTTACAACTTTTAAGGTTACGGACCTCAAAAAGAAAAGCGGAACCCTTCTAAGATCACCCACGTGTCTGTACATCTGTTCATCACAGCCGTTTTTTTCAGAAACCACTTGACGTAGAAACTTGAAATTTTCTCTAATCTACATATATCTCAATGGCTAAAACTCATGGGTTTTCAGAAGCACACGAAAAGGTTGTAACAACACTGAATTGATGTTTCCAGATATCGTAATTTTTGAAACATGCACCATCTTTTTAGGATAATGGAAGATACAGTAGACAATATATTTAAAATAATAGTGAGGCGTGCAAACGTCATAATTTTTTTAAAAGCTTCATGTTTTTAGGATTATGGAGGATATGGTAGACAATATATTTAAAACTATAGTGATGCTTCTAAATATCATAATTTTTTAAAAGCTTCATGTTTTTAGGATAATGAAGGATATGGTAGACATTATTATAGTGATGCTTCTAAATGTCATAATTTTTTAAATGAGCATCACGTTTTTAGGTTAATGGAAGATATAGCAGACGATATATTTAAAACTATAGTGATACTTCCAAACGTCATAATTTTTAAAACATGCACCATGATTTTAAGCTAATGGAAGATATAGTAGACAATATATTTAAAATTATAGTGATGCTTCCAAATGTAATTATTTTTGAAATATGCACCATTTTTTTTTGGCTAATTAAAGATATAAAAGACAATATTTTGAAAACTAAAGTGATAATTCTAGAAATCATAATTTTTGAAATATGCGCAATGTTTTTAGGCTAATGGAAGATATAGTAGACAATACATTTAAAACTATAGTGATAATTCCAGATATCATACTTTTTGAAATATGCGCAATGTTTTTAGTCTAATGGAAGATATAGTAGACAATACATTTAAAACTATAGTGATAATTCCAGATATCATACTTTTTTAAATATGCGCAATGTTTTTAGGCTAGTGGAAGATATAGTAGACAATACATTTAAAACTATAGTGATAATTCCAGATATCATAATTTTTGAAATATGCGCCATGTTTTTAGGCTAATGGAAGATATAGTAGACAATGTATTGTCATTTAAAACTATAGTGATAAATCTAGATATCATAATTTTTGAAATATGCGCAATGATTTTAGGCTAATGGAAGATATAGTAGACAATACATTTAAAACTATAGTGATAATTCCAGATATCATAATTTTTGAAATATGCGCAATGTTTTTAGGCTAATGGAAGATATAGTCGACAATACATTTAAAACTATAGTAAAAATTCCAGATATTATAATTTTTTAAATATGCACCATGTTTTTAGGCTAATGGAAGATATAGTAATATATTTAAAACGTGAAGAGGTTGTAATAATACGAAACCTAGGTCGTGGTACAGAATTTAAAGGAATTAGAAATAATACTACTACATCATGTAGTTTCATTTAATTGTGAAATCATATTGGAATTAAGAAGGGGATAAATAAAGGTCTTAAAAATATTTACCAGTCATGTGGAATATCATTTTATAGAATTTTTTTTGTATACAAACAATTTTTTTTTCATAATTTTACATTACATACTTAAAAAGATGATTCAAAAATATGCAAACATATAGCATTCCTCTTTTTTCTGAAACCAAAAATCGTGGTAAAACAGGGTTGGCAAAATCTGACTGAAAGATCATAGGAAAACTAAAGCGATCATCCCAGATTTTATAATTTTTGAAATACGCATCAGGTTTTACGCCTGTGCAAGATGCACTAGAGAATTTATTTACGTTAGGAAAAATCTATACTTATAAATAGTTAAATAGGAATTCGATGTACTTATAAAAGTTTATTAGTACCTAAATATGTACGGAACCCTCGTAGTGCGAGTCATATTCGTGCTTGATAGTTTTGTCATTATCATACTATAAAAAATTATTCAATAATTTTGTATTATCAATAACAAATTTAAATTTTCTTCTACAAAACCAAAAACGTTTCAAGGCTTAGAGTGGATTGTACGTTTCGGTTGACGATTGTGTACATAACCGTCAAGCGAAAAACTGATCTTTATCATTTTTCATGCGGTCACAATTTTTGTTTATGAATATAAACAAAACAAAAAAAATGCAGAATATAAATAAACACAGTTTTCACTATTATTTTCAGAAAATCAGAGAGAATTAACTCTTCACGGTTTTGTTGTATTCAATTGTATATAAGCCAACAACCTGTGTGGTGGCACTGGTGTTTATTAGGTTACCGTGTACACTTAAATACAAAAGTTTATTTTCTATTAAACTGAATATAAATACAGAATTTATTTTTCGCTATGTGAATATATTGCTTAATACATATTTCATAGGTGTAAGAAAATCATTAGAACATGTTTGCCTAAATCTTTTCAATTTATTAATCTAAGCCGACCAAAATAATTGTTAACTAAAATGTTAAATGACCTTATGACGAAGAAAATCAGAAAGTTGGGGACATACTGCCGAAGGTCGTGGATACTGGTGAAGGAAACGCAGCATAATATTTATTTTAGAATACCCCAGATGATATCCCAGTCAATATAGTTTGTGAGGAAAAAAGCATTCTCAGTTTAAAAAAAATTCGAGGGAGATTTAAAAACATTAAAAATGTTATTCTATATTTTTATATATTTACATAAATCAACTATGTATTCTTGTAAAGTTTCATCATAATTTAACGTAACGTTAAACAGTCGAGACTCTGGCATATTGACAGACAAATAGACGCGACAAAATTATAAGGCCCCTTTGCTTTTTGAGTCCTAAAGTAATTATTTTCAAAATATATGTTTACTATATATAAAAAATTATGGTAAGAAAAGTTAAACGACGAAACCGACAATATATCCAAAACCTAGGTACCAACCATTTGTAAATAAAATGTTGGTAGCAATTATAATGGGATATTTACAGTTTTATTTAATTAAAACGAGTAAAACACAATGAATTTAATCCTACAATATTGTCATTAATAATTTTTCATGAGATTTATTTTAGTCACGCATGCAACTTTGCTTCAAGTTATTTTTTTTAAAAACCAAAATGTTGGCAAAATTTTGAATTTCCACAACGAGCAAAAAATGAAAGTGTCACATTAAACAATTTTCGAAAGCAAGCCAAGTTAATAACTGACTAGAAAAAATAAAGGCTACTTACGCACAATGACTAAAGCTGTTTTTTTAAAATATAATTGTTACTTTGGAATGCCAGTAGTTGAATGAATAAATAGTTCATGTATTCAGAAACTTTTTATTTCATAATAAATTAAGATGGTAGACCACATACCGACATAGGTTAAACTTGCTATTAACAGAATGAATAACGAAATATACGAACGATATATAAATATGTAGCAAAATATAAAAAGAGTATCATTGATTAAAATTTTGAAAGATAGTTAAATAATAAAGGAGCTTGAGATCACAGAATATCTTGACGTTACATTGCATTATATACAAATTATTCCAATTGAGTCCAAATTTTGGCGATGTATTTTTTATTATCGGTTATTTTGACGGCATGTTAATTTTAATTTTTTTAATCGGTTTAATTCGGAAATAAATGTAGGAATAAAACAAATAATTAAAATACCTCTCATCAATACAAATGTATACATTCTGACTTTTTTAATTATTAAAAGAAGTTAAAAATAAGAACAGCACAGATGGCAAAAAGATCCGTACAAAGCGGAGTCCGACAACAGTAGCCGAGGACTAAAATAGGGAAGTTGAGGGTGGAAAATGCTTTTATTAAAATTAAACTATGTTATAAATCGAAAAAGAATCACGAAAATCGATCAAGAAGTGCGTGTTCTTATTTATGTACATACGTATATATCGACGCATATAATTTTTTGAAGGCAAATAATATAATAATTATTTAAACAAATTAAAAAATGCTAACATTTTTTTAGAGAGAAATATCCTCTTTCCAAGCATCCATATTAAAAGTTGATTACTTGTAAAATTATCCAAGTTATAATTATTTCAATCGTCAAAATTCAAGGCTGGTGCGCCAATCGATAATAAGGGTAAGGTTGTGAAGAATTAAAGTTTGCTGGATAATATAGTTTCCATGTTCATAATTTTCTGTAGGTATTTGATTGGCCATCACATAAAAGGACTACAGTGCTAAGGGTCGTCACTTAATTTAATACCCAAAAGAAATGTTTGTGATAAAGTGGATGCTGAGTGATTGAAAGATATTAGATTTTCTTTTTCATTGGCAAACTGTGAAATTCATCAGTCCACTTATTTCCCTATTTTCATGTACGGTATTTATACCTCTTAAGAGAAATATTGAAATATATAGATATATTAATCAATACATATTATGATACAAAGCTCCCGCCGCGATTGTTTATGTGTACGACTTTCACAATAACTGCCACAAGAATTTTGTTCCGGTTTTCATTAATGAATGGAATGATTCACAAGGAAGGTAAATAGATGCTACTTCATGAATATTTTAGGAAAATTACTCGACCTATGACGATGAAGGCGGGAAAAAACTTTTGTCGGAGAGATACCTTGATGTATGATGCTGAAATTATTAGAGACACAAGGAAATGTCGTATAGCAACATTGTTCATTTTAAAAATTTCTATAATAAAGTCTGGGATTGCTTATGTGTATGTGCTATATAAAATCCTTAATAAAAGTTTTACTGTTTACAAAAACAGAATTTTTCAGACCTTACTGATCAAAGCTATTTTAATACTTGTCGCATCAAATATTTTAGTGATTTCCTCAATTTGTATAGATACAAATTTATTTTTGTACCATAGTTTTTAAGGCTTTAAAAGTTATGACGATATTTTAAAAAAAAGGAAAATTATACAGACTTTTATGCATTGACGCGCGACGCAGCTGGTCTCTAGTCGCTAGTTTATATGGATACTCGTATATTAATATTCGATTAATATATAGATCATTAAAACTCAAATAAGCATATTCTAATTTTAAATTCGTAACTTAAGTAAGTAAAATTATACTGAATTTCATGCACTGACGCGTGGTGCGGTCGGGTCGCTAATATATATGGATATAGCAAAACTCAAATAAGCATATTCTGATTTCAAATTCGTAATTAGATTAATCTAATTAAGTACATTCTAGTTTTTAATTAGTAATTTAAGTAAGTAAAATACATTGAAGATGATTTTCTATTAATGCATGATAACGCTCGACCTCACACAGCTCTCGAGCTGTTAAAGACATGCCCTCGAGCTGTCGTTTTGGAGTATCTTATTGAGGTCGGAATTGAAGTTTTGGGATAATCAGCATGCCCACCAGACCTTAATCCGATACAACATGCTTGGGATAAGCTGGAAAAACAAATAAAGGAAAGAAATCTGGCACCAGATAACTTAAGGGGCAAATAGGGGAGAATAGGGGGAAAAATAGAATCTAATGCCACATTGTTTCATTGACGATTAATAGAAAGAATGTTCAGAACGATGCAGATAGGTTTTACAGCAAGAGGAGGTAACACTAAATACTGACAGTGTCACACATTAAGAAAAAATTCAGTCTGTCGAACAATATTCAGTTTTAACTATGATAGCTCAAAACAACTGACAATTAAGGTATTGAGATTACTGCCTCTATTTTGTTTGTTTATCGTAAAGTCTAAGTTTTTTTTAAATTAGTTAATTTAATAAATTAATTCAATTCAATAATTATTATAAGCATACGACACTAATAAATCTGTTTTTATGTAAATTTATCCCCTTTTTTGCGTTCCTCTAAATATGTCCATTAGAGTATGATTGTTATACATATCATTAAAACTCAAATAAATACATTTTAATTTTAAATTCGTAAATAAAGTAAGCAAAATTATACGGACGTTCATGCACTGACACGCGACGCGGTCGGGCCGCTAGTCGCTAATATACATGGTTATATTAATACATGATTAATACACATATCAAAAACTCAAATGAGTACATTATAATTTTAAATTCATAATTAGACGAGTGTTAGGTATGTACTTTTATCCAGTATATGTACAGTGTTCAAATTTACCACGTATTGATATATGTGGAAGGGGAAAGTGATAGTAATAAGTTAATAGGTTTTCCGTATTTGGATATATACACGGTGTCCGGGAATAAGTCGGACAAAGAAATACATTATTCCTGAATTTATGACTGAAAAATAGTTGATTGTCCTTAAAATAAAATTTAAAAGATAATTTTTTTTAGGAAAATTTAAAATAATGTTTTTAATTATTTGTCACATTTTTCGTACACACGATACTTGCGCACATTGTGGCGCCGCTCGGGGGAATAACCCACAAACAGTGCGTAGATACCGCCACTGCGGCTAAAAACTGCACTCTGGGCAAGTACTGGGTGTGCTAAAAAGAATTATGTGTAATATTTTTTTGAACTCAATTAGAAAAAGGACGTGTTTTACATTTTATTTCAACAACAATTTATTCCTTTATAGCCAACGATTAGCGTCTTTCTTTGGCCGACATCTATTCCCGGATACCGTGTATATTTATATGAATATTTTGACTTGGTTATATATTTATATAAATATTTGAAATTTATTCTATGTTTTACGTTAATAATTCTTCATCTAATTCAAATTAATTAAATCTCACTTAAACAGTGGAAACAAACCTTTATGCTGACTCGGCAATAAATGCTTTATATTCGTTCGGCTGTTTGGAGGCCGGATGCGTTTAACGCGCCAAGGGGCAACTTAAAACTATTATCGAATATAAAATTAGCATAATAAAAGAATTAATGCGCGACGTGGAAATGGCGGAACAAGTTTAAACGCGGCGCTGCGGTCGAACTCGAGGTGACATAAATACGATGCTTATCGCCTGGCCGTTTCTAACCAATGTTACCAGATCTTGCATTTTAATCTTTTTCGGATTTAATTATGTTTAGGACTTTGTTCGTTCCTAAGTTAAATGAGCCCTAATGGTAGGATCATTCATTATATATTCATATGAGACAGTAAAGTATATATTTGAATACGACAAAAGGTATGATAAGTTTTGAATTCTTTCAGAACGTGGTCAATAAAGGTATCAACGGAGAAGACAGTTTACAAGATTCACACATACCACAGTTTTTCGTTCTCCTCTAGACACTTCATTAGTTTGGTTGGAATTAAAAAAATCTTTATATTTTTGGATCCACAAAATGCAAAAAGTCTGTATTTTTGAATTGAAAGAAAAATTATATTTATGTGTGAAAAATTTTTGTCGGTAGTTCCGTATGTTATATCTGGTTGAAATTTAAAAAAATAGAGGATTTGTGGACTAAGAAATAAAAATGCTTTTTTAATTCCGTAGTCAAATGTGAAAATGGAACCGTTACAATTTCGTCATGTCCGTCTGTCCGTACATATATCACAGCATTAGCATTCCTTTAGTTTCATACTGATTGTGATGGAATTTTATAAGAAGATTCAATTGAGGTCACTTTGCATAGGAACAAAAAAAATTGTCTTAACTTTTCTCCATGCAATGAATTTATAAATATTTCGAAATATTTTTTGATACAGTATCTCCTTCAAGAGTTCTCAAAGCAGTTTACAGTTTGAGAGTACCCAAAATGCAGCTCCTAATCTAATTTCTTCTAATTTAATTCTGACTATATTTTTATACAAAATTTGTGTAAAGACAATATAGCTTATTTTGTTATGTTAAAGAAACGGCTTACTGAAATTGTTTTTTTTTTGTATAATTTTAGTGATTTTTTTTAGTTGTTTGTTGTTTTTTGTCAATATCATTAATTATGTCCAGATCTAATAGGAATGATTTCAATAGCGTATGTTTTTTTAAATTTTAAAGAGGAAAGGTTGACTTCGCATATAAGGAGTATCCATATTAAATAAAAAAATATATCCTCACAGTCGTCATTGTTACTGTAATAATATACATATTCAATAATTAGTATTAACAAAATTAATAGTTTGGTGGCACCTTTCTTTAGTATTAAATAATTTTTCACTTATCGCACGTGGAGTAGGCGAGGAATTATGTGAGTGTGAATCTACTATTTGCTTACGTTGACTAACATGCAAAGAGCGTTCAATAAATTCTTGAAATCGATATTTTAATAGCATACACACGGTAAATATTATGAATAAAGGCACGTGTAGAAACTAATCTCAACGTCTGATATTCCTCAACAGATAGAAATCACATATAATATAGAATGGGCAAAGCGGCTCCATATTTCTAACGTAACTTGTTAGTGATGTCTCGTTTATCTTAGCCGGTACCGGTTTATAATTTTATTTCGATAAACAATCATAAATTCCACTCAATATAATGTTTTTTGTTGTAATTATTTCTTTTTATTATTTGAACTTGTTTTCAATAAGCAAGATGTATTTTACCTTAGTGTAAGTATTTATTTTGTAAAATTAACCGTATATATAACGATACTCTGGAGCTAATGTGGTTCAATGAATTTGAGGTTGGCCTCATTAAACTCTTGAAATTATTTAGTTATTATTTTTATCGGTTTGAAATTTCTCAAAGCAACAAAAACATAAATTTAAAAAAAGTGAAGGAGAAGATAAAACAAATGTAATATATTATTGGTGTTATTTAAATGGAAAAAAAATAGTTTATTTTTAACTTTTTTCTAGGTGGCGAATTAAAGAAATAATGATTTAAATTTTAATAAATAATGTTTTCAATTAAATTTTCCCGTAAGATAAAAGTTTCGTATTTTTTTCAATAAATGTTTAAATTCGTCGATCAGATTTATTAGACTAATATCGTTTGATGAACACACTAAAGACTTATTTAAAACTTATTTTAATATTGGAAATATATATTAATATGTATTCACTTTCACGAAATGTATAATATATTTAATTTTTTCTTCCCAAATAAAACAAAATTTTTTGTAAATCAAAAAACTTTGTTTTATTAGGGAAAATTTTTTTGTAAAAGCATCTTTAATGTAGGTTTTCTAAATTCTGAATGATAATAAAGCAAAATATTTCACTTTAGAATTAGATTGGCCTCATTTACTGTAAGTAAGAACGTTATTTTCATTAAGACACACTTTGTCAGCAGACACAGGTACCTTGGACAATTGGTCAATGATTAAGAAATATAAGCATAGCAGTTAGTAAATTCCTGGGAAAACAGAAATGTAGCTGAAACATTAAAAATGGTTGAGTTTTATTCATGAGCAAGCGTAATTAAAATGATTATAGAATTTATCGAAAACCACTTACATTATATATAGTATAAGTCGATTAAAGCCAGTATTGGAGAAAATAACACTACAGTTAATGAAATGACATTTTGAAATTACAAGGACAATACATATAGCTTAAGTTCCCATAGCTATTGTATGAGATTGTAAATTTAAAGGAATCAATATTATAGTACGCCCCTGAGTGATATATTACTATTTAAAATTAAAACAAAAATACATGCGAGAAAAATGATTTGAAGATATTGATTTATTAAATCAAGGAATATTTATAAATAATATATTATTATAATATAATAATTGTATCTATTAATGATAATAGTAATTACATCATAATATGAAAATTTAGCATTGATGTATTTCTTTACTTTAATGCTTGTATAGAGAATTTATTGAAGATCCTCCTGGGTATATTTCAATTATTTTATTTATTTATTTTTTAAGTGTATTCTTTCATTTTTCTCATTTGGGAAATTAAATACAGAAGGGATCTAGTTCAGGGAAATAAATAGGAACTATGTAATATAGAAGAGATATTGATTGGATTAGTGTCACTGATAGAATAAAAGAATATGCCACTTAATAGATGGCCACCTAATAGAGTTTCTATCAGTTGATAAAATTATATCTGAGTGCCAACATACTCATATGATAACTGGTATCAGAGTCAGTTCAGTCTTACATGATATTAGTGTGTGTCAAAAAATGCATCTTGCGCAAGTATGTGATTGAGTAATTTTTTTTTATAATTTATGCCTAAGCAGCGATTTGAAGAATTGATAATAACATATAAAAGATATTGAGCATTAATTAAAAATTATAATTTCGATTTGATCTTTGTTTTTGATTCTGTCCTCTTTGTTATTTTACAAGAAAATTTTTTTTGAGTATTTTCGTATTTTTGTTAGTATTCTTAGTGTTCAACATTTATATTTTTCATTAAGATTTTCTTGTTATCTATAATATTTCCTAGTATTATTTTGACATAACTATATTGGTTTAAAAGCCTAACTCATAAATGTACTCGACCCACATTGACTCCCTTCACCTAACGCATTGTTACTAATTACCCACAGGTTATAATGTTTTATAAAGCCTATGTACATCTGTTTATTACAAGCTATGAAGTTGAAGGTTATTGAAATAAGTCATTGTTTGTTAAATTAAAAAAAAAATTAAAATACAATTGGAAAAACATTAAAAACATTGTTTTGTGTGAAATTAATATGAAAAATGATATTACAGGTTAATAAATTATGATTTCCATATTATAATTAACAAAAGATAAATATCGTCACTGTGATACTATTAAGAAAAACAAGCATTTTTCTCAATATTTTTAACATCATGTTTCGAAAATTTTAAGAAAATCAATCTGGCCACACCATATCTGACCTCAGCCCTGTGTAAATATGTAAAATATACATATATCTTGACTTCGTGGGCGTTTATTCGATGTAAAGGCTAACGAATGTGTTGGATGGTGATAAGAAACGGTTTGGCAATGTCGTAATTAACGGTGATGCAACGGTTTTTGGTTATAGGAACTGTAGATTAGGAGTTGTTATGAATTTCGTTGCTGATCGAGCACGTATTTCTGGTTAAATATTTTTACTTTACAACGCTGGAGTTTAAATGAGAGAAAAGTTTTTTAGTGTTTCATTTTGTGTACGTATTACCTTTAGAACTAAACTACTAATATTATTATCGAAAATATGGTATTGGTCACAACAAGAGTGATTATTCACAATTAAATGAAACTACGTGATGTAGTACTATTTCTACTTTCTTTAAGTTCTTTACTACGACCTAGGTTACGTTGTATTACAATATTTTCAGGTGGGATATTAGCAAAGATATGATATATAATCAGACAGAAACTAGGGTTAACATAATAATTGTTTCTGTTTAATAAAGTATACGTAAGTAACACTGATGTGAAATATAAATAGTTTCAACGCTACAATTTTAAGAAAAAAAGTGTAAATTATTAGAAAATATAAATAAAAAGTAACAATAGTTTATTTGCGAATTTCAATAAAACAAAGAATTCTTTGCTAATAGCCCACCTGAAGATGTTGTAATACAACGAAACCTAGGTCGTGGTAAAGAAATTAAAGAAAGTAGAAATAATACTACATCACGTAGTTTCATTTAATTGTGAAGAGTATTAATTAAAAACAAAAAATGGTCAAATTGAAATTCGCAAATAAACTATCGCTATTTTGTATTTATATTTTCTATTAATTTACATTCTTTTCTTAACATTTTAGCGTTGAAACTATATATTTTTCACATTAGTGTTACTTATGTATACTTTTTTAATCCGAAACAATTATTACGTTATCCCTAGTTTCTGTCTGATTACATATCACACCAGAAAAGCTAGTTATAAATACTGATCGATGTTTATTTATTTATTGTTAATTATTTATTTACTTCTTGAAAACCGTATGCTGTAAGTTGTTTCAATAATACCCGAATCGCTAAGCATGTGGAAAAACATATAACAAAGAGTTATGAAACAATTACAAATAGGGCAATAAATTCACAGAGCAAATCCATACAATTAAAAACAAATACACAGTAATTTGGATGAATATCATCTAGCAATCAGTCGTGAACTATTAAGCAACTCTGTGACTCCATTTCTGAAACGTTCAATGGTGCAGAAAAAATATATGTGTAGTTGCGTCGTTTTTAATAATTGTCAATAACAATTGAGCTACGACCCTAATTATTATAGGTGGAATTATTTTCACCTAAAAGGCAAAAGGAATGAAAACCAATCCGGTAATCAGTTAATAATTATAACACGTAATGTTACTAGGGACCTGCGTGATTATTATAGTACGGATACCGATTCTAGGCATAGATTTAACTATGACGTCACAATTTAATGCTAAGGCGGCTGTTTTTATTAAACTGTCGTTAGTTGTTAGAACTTTGTATTGAATTAATATAGCGTTTAAAATAACATATTTCGTAGCATTTTTGTGTAAAAGGTTCAATATATTTGTTCATGTGTCTTCATTCAATGTTTACTCAAGTGTCATGTTTAGACTTTGAAAAAAATTATTAATAGCATGTAAACAGTGGAATATTTTAGTGGCAAATAAATTGCCATAAATATATAGGAATAATTCAGATAATAATTTAGCACAAATATTACATATCTTGTGTGATATCATTAATGCAGAAAACGTCACATCATTTTATTTTATTTTAATTATTGAGTAATAGACAACGTCACTATTATTTTTCTTATTTTGATTTAAAAAAAAAATTTATTTCTTGTATTTAAAAGTAGTGTAATGAATGAATATTAGTCGCTATAGTAAATTTATATCTATTTTTTCACAATTAAATTAAACTACGTGATGTAGCATTATTTCTACTTTCTTTAAGTTCATTACCAGGACCTAGGTTTCATTGTATTACGACATCTTTCAACAAGCAAAAATCTTTGCTAATAGTTAACCTGTAGATGTTGTATTACAACGAAACCTAGGTCGTGGTAAAGAACTTAAAGAAAATAGAATTAATACAGGATCACGTAGTTTCATTTAATCGTGAATTATGAATTTCTACAAAATTAACGCCAAATATATTCAATATCTATTTTTTTATTTGCTTATGCGATTATGTATAATATATAATTAACTATCCCTTTATAAAAAGCTATTGTGATTAGTTTTATTGTTTGCTAGTATATATATATATATATATATATATATATATATATATATATATATATATATATATATATATATATATATATATATATATATATATATATATATATATATATATATATATATATATATATATATATATATATATAGTCTTTACTTATTCTACTTAAATTAATTTCTATAATGTATTTAAGCAGAATAAATAATGGCTTTAACTAACTATTAGTTTCATTGTGATTTTAGCCATCTAAATATAGTTAAATACAATTTATTTATTACTAAAATTGACTTTTAACAAGTATTAAAATGTTGCATGCAGTAATATTAAATATGTTACATACGTTTACTTATACACGTTTTCAAATATTGAATACATTGGGGGTTAATTTTGTAGAAATTCATTATTCACAATTAAATGAAACTACGTGATGTAGTATTATTTCTACTTTCTTTAATTTCTTTACCACGACCTGGGTTTCGATGTATTACAACATCTTCAGGTGGGCTATTAGTAAAGATTCTATTATTACGACGCTATATATATGCTTTCGACAAAGATGCTATTAAAACGATAGATGCTATTAAAACAACGCAAGTATACATATTTTTTTCTGCTCCATTGACCGTTTCAGAAATGGTGTCACAGAGTTACTTAGTAGTTCACGACTGATTGCTAGGTGATATTCATCCAAATTACTGTGTATTTGTTTTTTAATTGTACGGATTTGCTCTGTGAATATATTGCCCTACTTGTAATTGTTTCATAACTCTTTGTTATATATTCTTCCTCTTGCCTAGCTATTTGGGTAATACTTTAAGTTGGACATGGGGTTTTCAAGAAACAAATAAATAAATAAAAAAATATCGATCAGTATTTATAACTAGCTTTTCTGTTGTGATATATAATCAGATAGAAACTAGGGATAACGTAATAATTGTTTCGTTTTAATAAAGTATACATAAGTAACACTGATGCAAAATATAAATAGTTTCAACGCTAAAATTTTAAGAAAAATGTGTAAATTATTTGAAAATATAAATAAAAAATAACAATAGCTTATTTGCGATTTTCAATTAGTTCATTTTTTGTTTTTAGTTAATTACTCTTGTGATCAATACAATATTTTCGATAATAATTTTAGTAGTTTAGTTCTAAAGGTAACACGTACACGAAATTAAACGCTAAGAAACATTTCTGTCGTTTAAGCTCCGGCGTAATAAAGTAAACACATTTAACCAGAAATACGTGCTCGATCAGCAACGAAATTCATAACAACTCCTAATTATACACGTTTGTTAACCTTTATCAGTCGCAACATTCGTTAGAATAATAAGTATGCTTAATTACCAAGTAAAGGTAATGTAAAATTAATAAAACTGTTTAGGATTATTGTTGCTTTTAAGGAATTAAATATTATAAGTTCTATATTCTACGATTATTGTAGGTCATGTGCATTGCGCGTAAGGGCAAAATAGAACAGTTCTGAAGCAGAACGAATGAGTATTTCGAATGTGATAAATACTATTAATTTGTGAATATGAAATCGGTTAGAGTTAACCTGTTAATAACGGTAGTACATTTTTAATTTTTTTTATCAATAATATCTGCCCTATTGCTACAGAGGAAAAAAATATACATATTTTGTGAGTCGACAAAAAATGTATCATTACTTTGAAAAATTAGTGGAAGTATTTACTCTGTAATCATATGTATACAAATCTGGATTTGATTTCGCCCTTAAAATAAACCATGAATATTTCAGTTCTTGTAAGCAGACGTATCGTGTCTGAAAAATTAGCGGAAGTATTTACTCTGTAATCATATGTATACAACATGGGTTTCATTTCGTCCTTAAAATAGACCATGAATATTTCAGTTCTAGTAAGTAGACGTATCGTGTCTGAAAAATTAGCGAAAGTATTTACTCTGTAATCATATGTATACAACCTGGGTTTCATTTCGCCCTTAAAATAGGCCATGAGTAGTTCAGTTCTTATAAGTAAACGTATCGTGTCGTGAGAGTCACCGCGATTTTTAAGTGGAAGATGTAGTATGAAGGTGTGAAGAGACATTTGTCATCTAGTGACGTTTGTTGACTTATTTTAGAGCGAAATTAAAGCTTTAACTGCCACGTAAGGTTATCCGTTAATCAGAAGGCCTTTGGTCTTGATACCCCTTCTATTACACGTTATCAAGATATATGGAGCGGACGGTGAATAAAACACATTATGTTTGTTTAACACAATACGTATTGTGTTAAGACAATCATTTCTGTTAGTTAAGTTTGTGGTTACATGTTGTATTGATGTTTACTGACAAATATAAAAACATGATTTTTTTAAAGTTTACGGTTTTTCTTTTTAGGGTTCCGTATCTCAAAAGTAAAAACGGAATTGTAAGATCATTCACGTGTCTGGATATCTGTCCATATCATATGCTTTTCTCAGAAACCCTTCGAAGTAGAAACGTAAAATGTGGCATAGCAGTAGAACATATTAAGCTCAATAGCTTAAAATAATTTATATGGAAATTTTATGATTTCAAAAATATATTTTTCATGATTTTATCTTCACGGATGTACTGAAAAATACGTTCTTCCTTGTTTCAGAAACTGCTCAACCTAAGATTATGAAAAATAGGCTCTTTGGAATTCTACGTAAAGTTTGTAAGAAAACTGTAGCCGTATTATGTAACCGTATTATCCTGGGTCGTAAGATTTTTGAAACATACGCCATGTAATTACCACAGTAATATGTTTACGTAGGTTTTATATATATAATAGTCAAATGAAATATTTACTAAAGAAATATACCTATATATACCTATCGACATTTACTTTTCTTTTTTAAATTTTTTTTCACTAATATTAAACCTATTTAAGGTTTCTAAGTCAAATCGACGAAAGTTAAAAAGCTAATAGGTAGAATTAATGCACACTGCCAAATAACAAATCTATTTCCTTGTTCTTGGTAAGGTATTTTTAAAAAATATAACTTACACTTGTACTTGAATATCCTATTACTTTTTTCTTCCATGAGTGTTAAGAGAAAAGTGGAAGTTACACATGATTCTATGGTCTTTGATGGATCATTTCAAAATTTTAAAAACCATATATTCATAATATTGTACTTTTAATACAATAAAATCCGCCACTCGTTCGCGTTGACATTTCGAAAATATTGTAAATTTTAAGACACGTTAATTTTACTTCGGAATAATTTTTTTTTTTGAATATTATTATATTTAAAATACGTTTTATTTTGAAATGTCAATTTACCATATTTTCTTTTCAGTTGATCGATTGTGTTGAAACATCAACAAAAACCATCTCTGAAAATTTCTTTTAAATCCCTTTTGCTGTACTTGCATGATGCGTGATTAAATAAATATACTCACTGACAAACAGACAAACAGAAAACAGATATAGAAAGGAGATCAACATTTAAAAAATATTTAGGAAACAAGGTAAGCTTATAACGAATAACTATAACATCGAAAAATTTTATCTGCGAAAGATGACAAACATCGATGCCTACACTCATTCGTTTGTCAGCATTTATGTTGCCTCCTAAGTACCTATCCTATCATATTACTGATTTGAAATTCCATGCTCCTTTGTTACCAATGTATATTTGAGTAGGAAAAAGTTCATTGCAACTTTTAAAATAAACGTAAAGTGATGTATAGAGGTATATAAACACGCTATACATTTGTGTAATTCTTTATTGTTTTATGCCAATGCAATGCAAGTTAATTTTTTAGAATTTTATATTATAAATTCGTATATGTTCTTACTAAGTGTACTGATTCCAATTGAATAGAAACTAAATGTTATTTCAAGTCAATTTCTATATTTAAAAAAAAATCCATTTGAATTGAGTCAGTCGTTTTTATGCCATATATGTTCAAACAAACATTTATATACAGACAAAAAAATCCAAAAATAATATTTTAACGTTCTGTTATTTTCATTATGTATCTCTAACCTATTTTTTATGTTAAAGTGCAGACAGGTCAATTTAACAGTTTTATTAGATGTAGAAATTTAAGCCCTTTTCGGAAACAAATAAATATAGTCACATGAAAATAGTTAACAACATTATTTCAGTTTTACTTTCGCTTCAGTCAGGTGAAAGTGTATTAAATTTAATTACCAACTTTACGCTATGCCTTACCAACAACGTCCAGATACGCCGTCTGACTCTTCATGGGGTCGGTGTTGATCTGGCACATGTAGAAACCACGGTCTGTCTGGCGTACGTCGAGCACGCGCAGGAACCACGCGCGACGGTCGCTGTGCTGAACTGCGATCCGATGGTTCTTCGTTATTACGTGCGTCGCTATCGTGAGTATTGTTTGCGTGTCGACGCGCAGCCACGCCACCTGACAAGGCAGAAGAACGTAATTTATCAATATATTTTACTGTAAAATCAGGGATGTAAAAAAACCGTCAATGTTAAGGTTGCTAGTTAAACATCGATAATTTGCTGTCGATTATTGGAATCAAAATATCGGTGTTTATTCCATCAGTAACTTAGTCGAAAAAATAAAAAGGATTAGCGAAATGAATCGGCAGATCGAGTTACAGGAAAACAAAATTTATGACGAATATCTTGTATTCAAAAGTAATAAAAACCAGCCTATTATTCATACAGGTGTATAATCCTGAGTATATTTGAAACGTATTTCTGTGAAAAAATGTAATTGTTTTTTCCGATGAACTCTTCAATTTGACAGTGGTTATTTCAGAAACGGTTGAAAATTTTCATATAGTGCTTTAACATTTTCTACGTAGTTTCATGCATAGAATTACCTGTGTAAATAATAGATACAATTTGATTATATCGCGTATATTTAAAATACAAATTTATTATACCGCGTATATTTAAATTATGTCGTACAAATAATGTCGTACTGCTGATATTTACTCTAATTTTTGTCGTTCAAATATTTCAAATATTTTATTATCGATGTGAACATCACACACATGTCGAACGTCCTTACAATTAACTTGTATACTTATTTATAAAGATTATTTAAATATTTGCACACATATGCTAAATTTACAAGTGGCCGGAGACATTTTTGTAAAATTTTGACTAATGTGTTTTTTGATTCTTGGAAAATGCTATTTTATTTAATTTTTCAATGAAAAACTGTATTTGTTTATTATTTAGATACTTAGTACTCTAGTTTACCAGTCCAATGATATACGTATTATAGTTGTCATACAGAAAAGGAAAGTCTTAAGAAAGAATGAAAAATATTTTTTTCTGCGATAGGATTCAATTTCCATTTTCTATAATAGGTGTAATTCAAAGCAAGCAAAGTCGTGGGTAATATTTAGTGATTTATATATATTATATTTATGATACAATAAAACGGGGACTAGCTTTAAGCATAAGTACAAAGAAACACGTACCCCCTTTTAAACACGTGTGTGTTTATCAAACTACATAAGAAATAAGTTCAAAATGTAAGAGAGGTTTGATGGTCTTAGGCATCGTAGTCACTCTATTGTAGTGATATAATCATCTTAGCAGTGTTCAAAACTTTGGTTTAAGCCGGAAAAAATATTACGTATTTTTAATATCAACGAAGCGTTAAAATACATACTTTAAGTCAACCGTTTTTAAATTACAATTTATTCTGTTTCATTTTAAAAGTGTAAGGATGTCCATGTAAGGATGTTTGTGTCTCAAATTCTTGAGTGTATGCTTTTCGAGTTTTTCATTATAAAGTGATGAATATTTCAGACTACCGCTTGGATTGGTTATTTGAGGCTGTATTTCCTACAGAGCTTTTCAGATTATCTTAATCGATGAAGTTGAAATTTCAATAGCAGTTATACTGATCCATTAACTTCAAAGGAAAACAATTTTGACTATTGTATAAAGTTTGTGAAACCATGAAAATGATTATTTATAAATGGTTAAGACTATTAAATTTTAAACATCTTATTAAATTATGTGAAAGTATTTGGGTAGTTCTTGCATATATTGTATTATTTTCACTTTTTTACTGTCGAGTGACGTAGGAAGTAAGGGAGTATCTAACCGTTTAATATTCAAACTTAAAGAAAATCGTTCGTAACAAATTAGTAGAGTTTAAAAACCTGAAACTAAAAGATATGAGATAATATGTGAATGTGTGTATGTAACAGTCTAACATGAAAGTTAATTTATTGATTTGGACGAAATTTGGTATTTGGCTTTTCATAAAACGTTTGTAGTCGCTTTTAATTTTTTTTTCTAATTTCGAAATTCTGGACATTTTACATTGAAAGTTTAAATATGATTTTGAATTTAAATTTTAAAAATGGATTCAATAATTTTGTTTTAATTTATTGTATCCTAAGTATCCTAAAAATACAATACAAGTAGTCTCTCCGAGAAAGTTTAGTTTAAGGTTTTTTAATAATGTGTAATCACGCTTTTGTGTTATGCGCGAAAGTACGTGCAGCGTTGCTGTCTTGTTCCTTGCCTATGATGTTATTGTCCGTAATCTATGATGTCTGTTATCGTAATCTGAACACAATACCAACCTAATTATAATAGATCATTTTAGCGTTTCTGAAAATACTATAACTTACAATAACTTAAATAAAGACATGAGTTGGGTCCTCAGTATGATATATTACTACAAATTTTCTTGTCGACTTAGCGTCATATTATCCTAAGAAGACCTTCATTTTAAATGTTAATATTATGTACATTTTTTCTTACGGTGTTTCCTTCGCAAGATGTGAATCTGCAAAATGGTAAATGTAATGGCAAATGCCTATATATGAAATTACTATATAGGCAGTTAAGAAAAATTGGAAAAACTGTAATGGAACATGATTTTTGTTAAAGTGCAATGTAAAAATTGTAATGGAACATGATTTTTGTTAAAGTACAATGTAAAAATTGTAATGGAACATGATTTTTGTTAAAGTACAATGTAAAAATTGTAATGGAACATGATTTTTGTTAAAGTGCAATGTAAAAATTGTAATGTAACATGATTTTTGTTAAAGTGCAATGTAAAAATTTTAATGGAACATGATTTTTGTTAAAGTGCAATGTAAAAATTGTAATGGAACATGATTTTTGTTAAAGTGCAATGTAAAAATTGTAATTGAACATGATTTTTGTTAAAGTGCAATGTAAAAATTGTAATGGAACATGATTTTTGTTAAAGTGCAATGTAAAAATTGTAATGGAACATGATTTTTGTTAAAGTGCAATGTAAAAAATGTAATGGAACATGATTTTTGTTAAAGTGCAATGTAAAAATTGTAATGGAACATGATTTTTGTTAAAGTGCAATGTAAAAATTGTAATGGAACATGATTTTTGTTAAAGTGCAATGTAAAAATTGTAATGGAACATGATTTTTGTTAAAGTGCAATGTAAAAATTGTAATGGAACATGATTTTTGTTAAAGTGCAATGTTAATGAATAAAAGAGATACAGGCAATCAAATTAATGTTCTTACAGTTTACATAATGAGATATAATATTAAAATGTATAAGAGTTTAATAAAAATTAATTATTTAAACGTTTATATATTTACTTCACTGTAAATTGAACCCTCATTGTTTCAGTTCTATTCATAATGAACAGATTGCTTTTTATGTTGCGCTATCAGACACAAACAAATATATCATCCATATTTTCCTTAATCTTAAAGTTATATATCTAACAATATTGCATATTTTATTATAACATCAATATATAATCGTATCATAATCGTAGCAAATTAAAAAAAAATACTATTTAGTATTTCGGCTTTCTTTCAAATTCTAACAAGACATATAAAATTATATTACGAACATATTCATAATTTTTAGTCCACATTACTCATATTTCATTTTTGCATTTCTCCGTTTCTCATGATCTTACAGCTATAACATAACAATATTGCATAATTTTCTATAATATACAACAGAGCATACTCTATTCGTTGGCCTTTTCTCAAATTGTAACGAAACAAACTACAAAATATAATGTGAACGTTTTAGTAAAAGTATTACGAGTACGCACAAATTGAATTCATATAAAAAAAATAAATGTATTGTGTTCCAATTTAGTTGCATTTTTTGCGTGTTTTTTTATTTACTTGCAAATCTGGCTCAGTCATTATTTTACGAGGTGAGCGGTATAGAATGAAGGAGGCCTTAGTGGTAGAATATGGTTAAAGAAAAAGAAGACTCGAAAAAGTTTATTTTGTAGGGATTATATATGGCATTAGTTGTTTTTTAACCTCCAATATTACATTTAAATTAATTATATTTTCCGAAACTCTCATGAATAAAATATTTGTACACAGCTAGCGTGAAATAAGATTATAATAATAATGAATAATTTTTTTTTTAAACTATGTCGACTTAACATAATTCCATTGATTATATCGACGACATATTAAGGGAATCTAATAACTGAATATTAATACCTTAGTAACATTCAAAGAAAACAAAACTATTAGTTTTAGACTTATAAAGCAACAGGCAAATAAACAATAGAACTACAATTGCAACCGTATCTCCCACCATTAGTATTCGCTTAGATATTCAGCCTATTTATTAACGCACTGTTCATCGTGTCTTCAATTTATCTGTTGTTTTGTATCATTACTAACTTTCTTTTTCAGGAAAAAAATTCCCAAATATGCGAAGTCAATTACCCAATAAACGCTCATTTATACGCGCCATTTTATATTTTCCGTTTGTCTCTCACTTAAAAAGAGCCGGGAAAACCGAAGATCATTTAAGGAAATTCCCGTTAACATAATAGTCTCTTCGACATCATTGGATCTAGTGATCTGCTAAGTTTACATTGGGATTCAACTGATAAAAAGATTTCGAAGATTTGCAATTTCACAATATATATATATATATATATATATATATATATATATATATATATATATATATATATATATGTATAAATGTGATATGATATTAAAATATTAATTTCAATTGTTGGTAAGTGATGTTGTATTAATATTACCGTCACATATTTTTTAGGTATAAGTTTGCATAAGTTTAAAGTTATTTTGCTTCCAGTTTGGATTGGCATAAAATTACAAGTGTAGAGTTGTGTAAAATGTTGTTAGCTTTCATTTAAATGAAAATTTGTTTTTATTTCAAAAGTTTTGAGTTTCCATGGTTTTGTCTAATAGATATTTAGTACAATTTGTTTAACAATTTTCCCCAATAAATAATATCCGATGACATTTTATATGTACTGTCTCACCTTGTTTATTTTGAAGACCAAACGATTTCCTTAAGGACAATTTTAATATTTTGACTATACGGCTTTTGTCTACTCCATGATTTTTTTCTTAAATATAAATAAAACTAATAAATAGCATTTACCTTGAATTATCTAATGGTTTAAAATAACTAATAATATGGTAATAAAAAATTAAAAATTTCAACAGATAGTTTGTGTAATATAAACTTACGTCCGACTTACCCGATAACATACGGCGTTTCTTTTTAAACTCTAGTTCAAGTTATTTATTACTAAATAGACTTAAAATTAAACCAGGGCATTATATAATAGACTTAAAATTAGGCACAAAATAATTATTGCACAATTCTAAAATAACATAAGCTCATTTTTTTGTGAGATAAATTATCAAAGGACATACATTTTTATGGCATCCGTAAAAATATGGGTTCTTGCATAACCTAAATCTTATTCGTGAAGAAATCATCGCGTAATCTATTTGCATTTTAAATGAGTTACTCTGAATGCCAAAGGAAGGTAAGGGACTTTGGGTTGTCGATGACTAAGGGACTTTGGGATATGCTTCACATATGGGATAATTTGTGATCAATGATCTTATCGAATAATGAGTTGTCATCCGAGAAGTACATACCATTACTTCATGAACATATAATCTTAAGGTTAGTCTAGAAGTTCGAAGCAAATCGATACTCCAATAATAGCGTCCTCCATTCATGCGACTCTCAAGCACTCTGGAAACATGCTTGAATTGTTTAGAAATTAATTATTTAGGGTACAGGTTGCCTATGTTTATATCATCGACGATGGAAATAACTGCTCTCTTATAACTTTCGAACGCAATATACGGAAGGGAATATTAAAGAAATTACTTTTGTAAAAACGATGTCCTGCGCTGGAAATTTGGAAAATTGTGGTTCAGGTAAATTAAAAAAGAAAAACGCGAAGGCGCGCATACATCTCAATAACCATTTAAGTATGAGAAGAACTCCCACTACTCTTTCACACAAATGCTGGTACTTGGTATCTTTTTAAACTATTTAAAATATATTAACTATTTAAACTATTTAAATTTTTACACATAAATATACTGCCTAGCATATCTTTAATAGGTATGAAAGATGCACTGGACAAGGACAAATGGAGAGGCGCATGATTGAACTTACAAGCATTCTTTTTGTACTTTTTTTAAAGTATTACCTTAACATTAGGATGGGGATCAATGAAAATAAGGGAAGAAGGGTGCTTTCAAAGGACATGATCGTGAATAAGCCCAAAGCAAATAGGAGTTTATGTGTACGTACGTATATACGTACATAAGTAACTACGTACATGTGCTACGTACACTTTCAAAGTCTTATAAAACTTGAAGTGAGCGTCCGGCTGAAACGGACTTCTTTTATTTAGAAAGAAGGATTGGAAAATGTAAGAAGTTAGAAAGTATAATGTTTTTGAAACTCAATTTATAATAAATATAAAAATTTGATTGGGTTGAATGTGCATTTAAAGCAAAAAATGCATTTGAAAAAATCAATGGCTACACCATTCTAATAAATTAATTTCCTAAGAGCTCTCGCGTAATCGGAAATTCTGCCGCTTCGAATCTAGTTCTTCGTGAGACACGGTATAGAATATCACGAGTATTGATGATCTTATGTATACAAATAATATCTTGTTTCAGCTTTGCAACTAAATATGACGTGGCGATCACTGTAAATGTCAAATAAGGAAAACAACACTGAAATTAATAACACTACACCAGTATGTGCGTAAATGTGTTTCGTTCGTAAAATTTATTGTAAACAAAAAATTTAATCAATTTCGTTAGCCAAGATTTGCAACATCATAAAACGTAATGTATGGGAATATTTGTCGTTAAATAATTTCGCTAGACTTAAATAGTTGGCACGCGGCCAAAAAGTATAACAAAAGTATAATAGTTGGCACGCAGCCAAAAAGTATAACAAAAAAAGCTATAAAAATTAAAAGTGTAAAGCATATTTTGTGAAAAATTGGAATAGCGAAAATATTTTTTCAATAATTACCAGATCTGAGATAAAGAAACATTGTTAAGGTTATACTTTTGAGGTTTTATTTTCGTGTGTTATTTCAAATGTTCATTTTCATATTCAAACGTTTATATAGGTCTCAAGTTTTAATTTGTTTAGCTAAATATATTATAGTTTAGTTAAATATACATGGTATAATAAAGAGCGTGTCTATTCTGTATAAATATAGAACACAGTTTTACAGAATACAGTTTCTTCAGAAAAGTATATTGTTTTTTTTTGTTAGCAATCGCAATTTGAACAGTGAGTTTTTAACTTGTTTAGCTAAATATATTATCGTTTAGTTAAATATACATGGGATAATAAAGAGCGTGTCTATTCTGTATGAATACAGTACACAGTTTCTGTAGAAAAGTATAATGTTTTTTTTCGTTAGCAATCGCAATTTGAACAGTGAGTTTTTAACTTGTTTAGCTAAATATATTATAGTTTAGTTAAATATACATGGTGTAATAAAGAGTGTGTCTACTCTGTATGAATACAGAACACAGTTTCTCAGAATACAGTTTCTGCAGAAAAGTATGTTTTTTTTCGTTAGCAATCGCAATTTGAACAGTGAGTTTTTAACTTGTTTAGCTAAACATATAGTTTAGTTAAATATACATGGTATAATAAAGAGCGTGTCTATTCTGTATGAATACAGAACACAGTTTCTGCAGAAAAGTATAATGTTTTTTTTCGTTAGCAATCGCAATTTGAACAGTGAGTTTTTAACTTGTTTAGCTAAACATATAGTTTAGTTAAATATACATGGTATAATAAAGAGCGTGTCTATTCTGTATGAATACAGAACACAGTTTCTGCAGAAAAGTATAATGTTTTTTTTCGTTAGCAATCGCAATTTGAACAGTGAGTTTTTAACTTGTTTAGCTAAACATATAGTTTAGTTAAATATACATGGTATAATAAAGAGCGTGTCTATTCTGTATGAATACAGAACACAGTTTCTGTAGAAAAGTATAATGTTTTTTTTCGTTAGCAATCGCAATTTGAAGAGTGAGTTTTTAACTTATTTAGCTAAATATATTATAGTTTAGTTAAATATACATTGTATAATAAAGAGCGTGTATATTCTGTATGAATATAGAACACAGTTTCTCAGAATACAGTTTCTTCAGAAAGGTATAATGTTTTTTTCGTTAGCAATCGCAAATTGAACAGTGAGTTTTTAACTTATTTAGCTAAATATATTATAGTTTAGTTAAATATACATTGTATAATAAAGAGCGTGTATATTCTGTATGAATATAGAACACAGTTTCTCAGAATACAGTTTCTTCAGAAAAGTATAATGTTTTTTTCGTTAGCAATCGCAAATTGAACAGTGAGTTTTTAACTTATTTAGCTAAATATATTATAGTTTAGTTAAATATACATTGTATAATAAAGAGCGTGTATATTCTGTATGAATATAGAACACAGTTTCTGCAGAAAAGTATAATGTTTTTTTTCGTTAGCAATCGCAATTTGAAGAGTGAGTTTTTAACTTGTTTAGCTAAATATATTATAGTTTAGTTAAATATACATGGTATAATAAAGAGCGTGTCTATTCTGTATGAATACAGAACACAGTTTCTGCAGAAAAGTATAATATTTTTTTTCTTTAGCAATCGCAATTTGAACAGTGAGTTTTTAACTTGTTTAGCTAAATATATTATAGTTTAGTTAAATATACATGGTATAATAAAGAGCGTGTCTATTCTGTATGAATACAGCACACAGTTTCTGTAGAAAAGTATAATGTTTTTTTTCGTTAGCAATCGCAAATTGAACAGTGATTTTTTTCAGGAATAGTAATTTTTACATAATCCCTTAATATTTTATTTTACATCAAAGCAATCAAGTGCTCTTTCGAGAAAATATTTTTTCTTAAAAGTTTTCTGGAATATATGTAGAAAAGTATAGAACTAAAATTTTTGGCTGTTACATATATGAAATTATACCTTTTTCAATATTTATACAAAGGTTTTGTTAAATTAAAATGAATAAATTCCCAACTTTACTACGTATTTTTGTAATAACAAGAAAGCATTATTGAATAAAAACTTCAAAAAATTTGTTCTGTCTTTTTGCGAAGAACGTAACTTCAAGGTAATTTAAAGAAAATGAGTTTAGTAGTTGAATTACATAGGAAAATTTATTATAGTTCCAATATGTTAGATATTTGTATGGTAGGTGTTGTATGTAGAGAGATTTCATCACATAACATTATTTTTAACACTTGTATATATCTTATACATTTACGTAATTTCATGAGTATTGACTTAATTATTAATCAATGTATTTAATGGTATCATGAGCGATTCGGAATATCGTTAAAAAGAATGAACGAAGAAGGTTAGATAAAATGTTAATATTTAGTTTGTTTTAGTAGAAATAATAGGCAAAAATATTACACTTCGCTGCAAAGGGAGTTTTTTGTTTGTTAATTCTATACAATATTTGTCAACATTCAATTCAACTCGTTTTTTTTATATCTTCATCAACATTACATGTAACATCCAAAATATAAGCAAATATATGAATTTTGTCAACAGCAAGTTCTTATTTAATGGGCACCAATAAGCTCTTATTTAATACTCATTCATTCCTCGCTCGACTGATTGCTTCAATAAAATACGTACCTTGTCCAAATTTGGATCGACTGACAGCCACATTTTGTGTTATTTTATTCGACTGTCAAAGGAAACGTAACAGGATTGTTTGTTTTTATAGCTCAGCGAATAAGCGTCCTATTAGTTAGATAATTTAGTCAAATAGACTACCAAATATAACATCCATTTATCGTTTAGTAGTAGTAGTTTATAAATAGAATATTTAAATATACTTTACCAATTTATTAAAAAAAATCACAAAATTTTTTTAAAATATTTCTTTACTATTCACGCCATTAAGTGCTCGAATAAATTTGATTCAGCCTTAATTGAGTCAATGACGAGAGTCCTTGTAACATGTTAATATAATTTTCAGGCAAAAAAATTGGCTACTAGAAAGGCTCCAATGATGATGCAAGAATTTCTTCAGATAAATTTATATAAATCGGATAAAATAAATCTAAAAGCTTTCAAACAGAATGTACAAAAGATTCTAATACGACCAAGGTATAGTAAATAAATTGGTCACGTTATTGGAAACAATTAAAATGAAGAAAAAAATGTACTTCAGAGTCATAATTTGCAAAGGGAAAAGTACTAATAACAGTTATTGAAAGTTAAAAAATGAGCAGTATCTCTTTACAGTGAAACGATTATTGAAAGTGAAACGATTATTGAATAACAGTTATTGAAAGTTAAAAAATGAGCAGTATCTCTTTACAGTGAAAAGTACTAATAACAGTTATTGAAAGTTAAAAAATGAGCAGTATCTCTTTACAGTGAAAAGTACTAATAACAGTTATTGAAAGTTAAAAAATGAGCAGTATCTCTTTACAGTGAAAAGTACTAATAACAGTTATTGAAAGTTAAAAAATGAGCAGTATCTCTTTACAGTGAAACGATTGAATTTTGAAAATAAACGTATTCCTAAACACTAATAACAGTTATTGAAAGTTAAAAAATGAGCAGTATCTCTTTACAGTGAAACGATTATTGAAAGTGAAACGATTATTTAATAACAGTTATTGAAAGTTAAAAAATGAGCAGTATGTCTTTACAGTGAAAAGTACTAATAAACGATTATTGAATAACAGTTATTGAAAGTTAAAAAATGAGCAGTATCTCTTTACAGTGAAAAGTACTAATAACAGTTATTGAAAGTTAAAAAATGAGCAGTATCTCTTTACAGTGAAAAGTACTAATAACAGTTATTGAAAGTTAAAAAATGAGCAGTATCTCTTTACAGTGAAACGATTGAATTTTGAAAATAAACGTATTCCTAAACAGTAAAAAATCAAGTTAGGGTAAAGTTACTACAAAAGTAGAATATATCGTATTCTGTTTGAAATATTCTTACAAGGTTATCTTTTATTCGTACAATAAGCTGTTAATGGTTTAATAAACATTTACTTTGTTTCAAAACACAGAATTATATTTACCGTTATTTTGTGATTTACGAGATTCGTGAATAAGGAGAATGATCCGAACAGCTGATCCTTTTAAATATAGTTCTAGAATCTTCATTATCGTGAATTATAAAGAAAAATTTGAAGAATAATAAATTTTTGAAGCGATTCCGATTATGTACGTTTGTAAGCAAAGAATATCACTGCCATTGTAGACATTATACTGTGAAAAATGATGAAGATATTAAAATTAACAGTCTTTCTATTTTATCCGATTCATGCTTCAGAAAAGGTTTAAGATTTTTTCTATGTAGTGTATACTTGTTCTTATCTTAATTCGAGAAAGTACGTGTAGTGTTGCCGTACCGTTACGTGACTGTTATTGTACCCTGTGATGTTTGTTTATGTTTGTTCGTAAGTAGGACAAATTTCTACAGTAATAAACTAATTTTAATAGAGCAATTTAGGGTTTCTGAAAATTCTATAAGTTATTATGGCTTACATAGAAAATGGGATGAGCTCTTAGCAAGATAGTGTCTGTGTTGACATTTGTGTGGGTTGAGTATTGGTGTGGGTTGTGGTACATGGTGTGGGTTGAGCTTGACAAATGTGGTGTGGAATAAGGCATTACGTGGTATTTTCTTGTCGATGTGGGATCATATTAATCTAATTCAGTAAAGAAAACATACATAAAAACTATGTCGTGAACATTTATAATTTTTAGTTTCGCATACTTCGAATTTATATAAAATGAAATTTATTAAACTATGTCTTTATTTTGAAAATATTCACAAAAATTCTAAAATTACGATTAAAAATATTTTTTACTTCTCTGATAGACCGATATTTCACATTTATTTGAAATATTATAACATGACGGTTTTTATGGGTCCCTGAATCGATCCACATTACATACTTATAGAATTGGCATGTCCGCATATAGAAAATTTTTATGAAACATAAAAACATGCTAGAACATAAAAATATTTTTTTTCAATTTTTTTTTCCGTTTGTTTATCTCAAGGTATAGGTATGTGAACAAAGTGCCTGTACGGATTGTGATGTGACTAATTTAAGGCGTGGGTATATGGCCGCACCTTGATTATTGAAAGTATGTCAATATTTGTAAACGAATACACGTCGTATCTGGTCATATTTTATTGAGTTAAGACAAAACGCTTCCCCTTTGTGAAGTATTTTTATTTTTTTGGGAAATGGTTATGTACCCATTTTGAATGTGCAAAAACTAAAGCCAAAATCATATAAACTTAAAATAATGTCAATGGAACTGGGAACTCAGGAGCAGGTAAATATTCAAAATGTGGCTGATGTTTAGCAGCTGATGATAGCGTATTTAATACCGCGTTTAAAATTTTCGGAAAACCCGTTCGATTCCGTTAGACTGACATAGTAATCCGCAGTCGTTGGCTCAGTCCATACCATTGGTGTATTAAAAGGTAATTTTTTTAAGCTTTCATTGTACCAACCGTTTAGGTAGGTACATATAAAACCTTAAATAAAATAACGCACTTTAGGAACCCACAAATTATCTTGCTCTTACGCCATGGATAAAATATGTTATGTAACACTTTCAAGAAAGTGGCTTTTTTCCATTTTGGTATTCGCCAAAAATGTAAGAAAAACAAATTAGTTAACACATACGCGTCACATTTTAAACATTAGTTATTAAACTAACCAATAATCTAGATTTTGTTCGCAGTACAGTTACATTTTTGAGCTTTCCGCATTTTTTAACTCAAACGTACGTCTAAACAATAATTGTTAAATTTCTTCGTTTCTAGACGTGATATGAAATTATAATGCCATGATATATGGTTTATTAGTCAACCTAACTAAAAAACAGTATTAACCAGTTACAATTTTCCATATAAAATATAGGAACTTTTAAATTAAAATTTAATACTTAGAGAAAAATTAATAAATAATATGAGATTTTCTAATAACTGATTACCAACAAGAAACAGTACGGTTTGCTTGTAATATTTCATAACTGGCTGTTTTGTGATAGCTAAAACAATTTTTAAATATTTTAATATACTGCATAATTCTTTGCAAAATTATGCTATGAGGTGTGTAAGAAAGCTTATATTTATGTACTACAAAACGTACATTGTATCATAAGCTACGTCATTCAACATTTATAGAAATTGTCATCTGTATCTATGGTACTGTATATATACATATACATATATATATATATATATATATATATATACATATTTAAATACTCTTTTTTCATTCTCTAAAAAAATCTTTTAATAAATATATTCAGCATTAAATGAAACTACGTGATGTAGTATTATTTCTACTTTCTTTAATTTCTTTAACCACGAGCTAGGTTTCGTTGTAATACAACATATTCAGGTGGGATATTGGCAAAAATTCTTCAAATCTTTGCCAATATCCCACCTGGCAAAGATTCTTCAAATCTTTGCCAATATCCCACCTGAAGATGTTGTATTACAACGAAACCTAGGTCGTGGTTAAAGAAATTAAAGAAAGTAGAAATAATACTACATCACGTAGTTTCATTTAATTGTGGATAATGAATTTTTACAAAATTAACGCCAAATATATTCAAAAATATATTCAGAGTAAGAAAATTTTGGAATAACATTGATATCGATACTATCAGAAATAGCGCAATGAAATGTTTTTACCTTTCACTTCAAATATTTTTGAGGTATTCAAACTGTTGAAAATTACACAAATTGCACTATTTTTTTTTATTTAATCCCTTTTATATTTCCCGAGGGAACTTTTATACTTCCCGAGTGAATATGCTTACAGACCTAGTTCTAATAGTTTTGCAAAAATAGGAATGTGAGTTACTTATTTAAAACATTCGATAAGACTAATCTGCTGCGAATGACATCACTACATGAAATAGAAAAAATAAGAACTACCGCTATTACTGTTCACTTAGATATTCAATTTATTAAAGCACTGTTCATCATGTCCCCAATTTATACCTTGTTTTGAATCTTCATCGCTTTTCTTTTTGGGGAAAAAATAAGCAAATATACGAAGTCGATTACCAAATTAACCCTAATTTATACGCTATTTTATATTTTCTGATTATCTCTTACTTAAAAAGAGCTGGGAAACCGAAGATAATTTTAAGGAAATTCCCGTTAACATAATAGTCTCTTCGATATCATCGGCTCGAGTCATCTACTATGTTTACGTTGAGTCTACTGATGTGATAAAAAGTAATTTTGAATTTAGTTAAAAGATTAAACGTTTAAAATAAATACTATATCTATGTTATTGGATTTAAGTACTTTAGCAATGTATTTCTTGTTAAAATTCAAGATTAAATTGAGTATCGATCGGAAGTTCGAATGAATAGGATATTAAAAAAGAACAGGTGTAAATTGATACAATATTATATATAAAATACACTTAATTAACATTCGATAACTGAAGGAAGTTTTAGTACAATGTCTCAAAAATGGATATCGAATGTAATTTCCCTGTTCCTAATAAAAATGGTCATATGTTTGGATTATATAGCCTGAATACATTTATTCTATCGAAAAATTAAAAAAAGTATTTATATTGTTTCCTTTTTTTTATCGTATCCTTTTTTTATTTTGTTATTGTACCAAAATTGTACCGCTTCCATTTTTTCAAAAGAATCGAATAATGCACATAGTAATGTTATTTTAAATAATGCATATATTTATTTTACAGAACAATACAACATTTTGTAGAGGAAATAAAATTTTCAGCTTTAAAAATTCATAGTAATAAATAAGAATTCAGTTATGTTGAACGGCAAAAAAAAACAGAAAATTTTCACTACCCTATCAGTAGGAAAAGCACAAAAATAATCAAATTAGATGAGCATACTTTGTTTAAAAGAATTTTCCGTCGAAATTAATCGATTGGAAAATAAGCTTTTCCAAAATCGAAATTTGTTCATAACAAATTTTCAAAATTAGTCTCATTTCAGAATTATGAAATTATGTTTTATCGATTTTGTTTCCAAATGTTATGACGTAGTTGAGAAAAAAGAAAAATCATCTGATAATGCCTATAGAAAATGTTTCTTTTAATTGAAGAACACTCTGATAGAAAAGAAGGAAACACATTTCAGCATACACTCAATTCACCATAAATATCTTATACGGGAAACGTAAAATAAGGTTAAATAACGATGACACATCGTACGGCGCCACAATTTATGGATTTCCTGCATGAAATTGATTCATGAACTAAAAATTGAAAGTCGACAATAAATCTCGTGAGGGAAGATTTGCGATGTCATGATATATATGAAAATATTCATCGTTAACCACTATAAATTGAATTAAAAAGCGGGCACGTCGCCAGAGTGGTTTAGGAAAAGAATTGTGAATGGAAAAATTGAGTGAAAAGCGAAATATGAAAATGAGATATGGTATGAAAATATTTCTTTCAATTGTCGGCGCAAAAAACAATTATTGCCAATTTAATATTGTCGTCTTTTCATTTCTAGATGTTAGTTGACCTAAGTTTAAATTTATCTGGATTCTAGTTTGCACTCGTATAATGGTTACAAGTGTGTTTTTGTATGAAACGTTGATAGCTTTCATTTAATATATAATTGGCATTAATTTCAATAGTTTTGAATTGTCTTTCTTTTATTAGATATTCGTAAAACCGATAAAGAGATATCGTTTGTTATAAATTTTGTTCGATAAATCTAACTCGATCACATTTAATGCGTCCTGTTTTGTATTCTTTTACCTTGTACATTTCCAAGACCAGACGATTTCCATAAGAATAAATTTAATGTTTTCATTATTCTGATTTGGTGTGCTCTATATATTACGTTTATTTGTTAAACAAGAAGAAAACTTATGAGTTATGTTTGCGTTGAATTAGCTGACGGTATATAATGGTAATTTTTGCTTTTATATTACCTTTTACTAGACTGATTAATGTTTATGATAAAATTAAGTCACTAGTTCCGAGTACCCCAATAATATAAAGCGTTTCTTTGAAACTCGATTAGAGTCCTGTATCCTGTTCGTTATTAAACAGACAAAAACACGTCCCTTGAGTATCATCGTCTTAAAAATTATTTATTCAAAAATCAAACTTTTTTATATAATACATTTTGAATATATTTGGTGTTAATTTTGTAGAAATTCAATATTCACAATTGACGTGATGTATTATTATTTCTACTTTCTTTAAGTTCTTTACCACGACCTAGGTTTCATTGTATTACACCATCTTCAGGTAGGCTATTAGCAATCTTTGCTAATAGCCCACCCGAAGATGTTGTAATACAATGAAACCTAGGTCTTGGTAAAGAACTACTGACTACTGATAGTAGAAATAATACTACATCACGTCGTTTCATTTAATTGTAAACAATACATTTTGAAATATCATATATTTTTATGGCTGGCGTAAAAATACTTGTTATTGCATAATCTAAATTAGTTATTCATGAAGAAGTCATTTTACAAGCTAATTGCACTTTAAATGCGTCACTTTGAATGCCGAAGGAGGGGAAGGGTATTTGGGATGTGGATTTACTCCAAATTTGGGATAATTTTAGATCAGGATACAAATAATGTTCTTATGTATGAAATAATAAGGGAAAATCTGAGTACTGGAGCCAAATAACGATTAAATTAGTTATCAATAAATTAAAAGAGAAATAAAAAAAATATGGATAATTCGCATCAAATGTGGGAATTTATTACTAACTAATTTATTACAAAATACGGAAACATTTGGTATGTAGAAATAGTTTTATATTCCCTAAATACCTCAATATTTGACTTTATTATTAAATAAATACTTGCTTGTATTTCAAATGCAAATGACTTTAAGGCTAGTCACTAGTTTGAATCAAACTGATGCTCCAATAATAGCGTCCTTCCATTATGCGCCTCTCGAGCTCTCTAGAGAAGTGCTCGAATTGTTTAGGTTTGTTAATAAACAAATAGATGCTTTTATTTCAAATGCATATGACCCTACGGTTAGTCACTAAGTTTGAAGCAAACTGATGCTCCGATAATAGTGTCCTCCCATTATGCGACTCTCAGGTTCTTTAGAGAAGTGCTCGAATTGTTTAGAATTTTTTATTAAACAAATACATGATTTCATTTTAAATGCATATGACCCTAAGATTAGTCACTAAGTTTGAAGCAAACTGATGCTCCGATATATAGGTCCTTCCATTATGCGACTTTCAGGCTCTCTAGAGAAGTGCTCTAACTGTTAGAAAGAATTATCACTGTCATATATTGTCTATGCCTTTATCATCGATGATGGAATAACTACGCATTTATAATTTCTATAACTTTCGAATTTTAATAACTTTCGAATGCGATTTACGCAAGGAAATATTAAGGCAATTAATTTTGTAAAAACGATGTCGTACGCTGGAGATTTGGAAAACTATGGTTCAGGTAAAGTAAAAAAGAAAAAAGCGGGAGCATGCATACATCTCAATAACCAGTTAAGTATGAGAAGAACGCACTACTCTTCCGCATATACGCTGGTACTTAGTATTTTCATTAAACCATTTAAAAAGATTAATTATCACAGGTAAATATGTTGCCTAGCATATATTTAAAAGGTTTATATTGGAAAGATACACTGGGAGAGGACAGATAGAGAGGCGCGTGATTGATCTTACAAACATTCTTTTTGTCCTTTTTTGAAAGTATAATCTTAACATTCGGATGGAGATCAATGAAAATAAGGGAAGAAGGGTACTTTCAAAGGACATGATAGTGGATAAGCGTAAATCAAATAGGAGTTTATGTGTACGTATGTATATACATACGTACGTACCTATGTACTTGTGCTCAATAAAAGGCTTGTAAAATTCGAATGGAGTATCCGATTGAATTGCTTCTTCATAGAAAGGAGGATTGGGAACTGTGAGAAGCTATAAAATATAGTGTTTTTGAAACTCGATTCATAATAAATGAAAAAATTTGATTGAGTTGAATGTATATTTAAGTAGAAAAATAAAGCATTTCAAAAAAAAATTGTTAGAGTAGAAAATTAATTTGTTAGAGTAGCGTTGGCACGCTACTCTAACAAATTAATTTTCTAAGAACTCTTATCCATTCGTAATTGGAAATTCTGTCGCTTTGAATCTTGTTTTTCGTAGGACACGGTATAGAATATCACGAGTATTCGTGATCTTATGTATCTAAATAATATTTTGTTTCAATATAGATCTACAACAAAATATCACGTGGCGATTACTGTACATCACAAATAAAGAAAACAACACTGTAATTATTAAAAACACACCGTGGCGTGCTTAAATGTATTTTGATTTGTTCGTAAAATTTATTTGTAAACCAAAAATTTAATCAATTTCGTTAGTTAAGATTTGCAATGTCATAATACGTAATGTATAGGAACATTTGTCGTTAATTAATTTTGCTAGAGTTAAGTAGTTGGAATGCTGTCAAAAAGGTGTGACAAAAGAAACGATGAAAATTAAAACGTAAAGCATATTTTGCGAAAATATATTTTTAACAATAGGGTGTTTGACTGATGTCGATATTTTTTGTAAAAATGTTTTAAAATTGTATAGTAGGTTTCATAACACCTTACGATGAAAAAAAATAATGCAAATAACAAACAATTAATCGAAACTTCTAAATAGGAAAAAGTGTAAATTTTTTTGTTCATTAAATTGAAAAAATTATTATGAATTTAGTTTCCACACAAAAAAATGAGAAAATTATAATATATAAAAATAAACACAATATTTAAGGATACTAAAAATATTGAATAAACTCCCTTATAATGAATGCTAAATGACTAACCAGTAACGTCATAAGACAGTTGTGTTTTGTATGGGGCATTTTCGCGCGAATCATCGTTCGTCGGTTTTTAAGTCGTTATAACTTTGGAATAAAAAGTCCTAGGTACAATATATTTATTTTAACCGTTTTTAATGTCATAACTTATTCATTTTAGGAATAAAAGAAATTGTCAAATACCCTACTAGCAGATCTGAAACAGGGAAATCTTACTGAGGTTACACTTTTAAGGTTTTATGTTTTTGTGTTATTCCAAACGTAAATTTGGAATATTTAAACCGTTATATTGGGCTTAATTTTTAATTTATTTCGCTAAATATATTATAATTTAGTTAAATATACTTGGTATAATATGCGTGTCTATTCTGTATGAATACGAATGATTTTACGTAATTTGAACTTAGATTTTACAGAAACACGTTTCCAACGTGTTTCTGTAGAAAAGTATAATTTTTTTTCGTTTGAAATAACAAATTTAAGTGATTTTTTTTCAGAAATAGTATTTTCATAAAATTTATATGCACCTTTGTAAAAATAATTCTTTCTTAAATGTTTTCTATAATACACGTACAAAAAAGTAGATTTGAAATTTTTGTCTATGACTTATATGAAATTGTGTCTTTTACAATATTTGCACGAAGGTTTTGTTAAAGTAAAGTTAGTAAATTCCCATGACAAGAAGGCATTATTGAATAAATACTTCAATAAATTTGTTCTGGCTTATTGTGAAGAACATGATTTCAATGTAATTGACGAAAATGAGTTCAGCAGTTGAATTTTGTGGGGTGATATTACAATTTCAACGTGTTATAGGTTTGTATGGTAGGTGTTGCATGTAGAGAAATTTCACTTTATAACTTTATTTCACATATATAACTTACACATTTGTGTAATTATCTTATAGAGAGTTTATAGATTTAATTAATTAATCAATGTATTTAATGGCATCACAAATGATGCCGAACATCGTTGGAAATAATAAACGAACCAGTTTACTTAAAATGTAAATATTTGTTTATTTTTAGCAGGAATAATGAGTATTGCAAAAAATATTTCACAAATAGTTGCTTTTTATTTGTTAATTCTATATGAATTAAATACATTCAATTTAACATGTTTTCTCGTATCTTCACAAACATAACATCTAATGTCCAAAAAATGATCAAATATATGAATTTGGTTACCAGTAAGCTTTTATTTAATACACATCATCATTCATTCCGCGTTTATCTTTCGCCTAATAAGGAATAAAGAAATCGAAGATTATATTGGAGAAACTCATTACATATTCGATGATATCATATGATCTTAGCATAATTGTTTCCGAGATCGTTATCGAATCGAGTGATATTTTAGGTGCACGTTGAATTAATTTAATAAACGTAATGAAAATGTTGAGTTTATCTAACTAATGGAGAGTAACTATATATACAAATGATATAAACTATATATACAAATGATATAATTATATCAGTGATTGATTGCTTCAATTCTTATCTTGTGGTAATTCGAATCGATTGACGTATTGCCGTCATTTTATTCGACTGTCAAAGAAAATGTAACGGGATTATCTGTTTTTAAAACTCAGTAAATAAGTGTCCTATTAGTTAGGTAACTTTAATCAAGGAGACTATCAAATATAACATCTATTTATCGTTTAGTATTAGTAATTTATAAATAGAATCTGGCTATCTATCGCATTAGTCTAAATTTATATAACATACTTATCAATTTATTCAAGAATTTCATAGAAATTTCTATAAATATTTCTTTATTATTCACGCCCGTTAAGTGCTTGAATAAATTAGATTCAGCTATAATTAAGTTGATGACGAGTGTCCTTTTAACATATAAATAAAATTTTCAGGCAAAGAAAATAGAGTACCAGAAAGACTCTATTAATAATGGTGTAAGAATCTCTTCAAATAAAAATACATAAATCGGATAAAATAAATATAAAAGCTTTCAAACAGCCTGTAAAAAAAGATTTTAATAAGGCTGATGTATACTAAGTAAGTTAGTCAAGGTATGGGAAACAGCAAAAACGAGAAAAAAACAATATTTGAAAAGTAAGTATAGATATCGTTGAAAGTTAAAAAATATGTAATGTCTCTTGATAATGACACAATTTAATTTAAAAAAAAAAGATATTCCTTAATAATAAGAAATCAAGTTACAAAAGAAATTATATCGCATTTTGTTTGCAGTGTTCTCTCAATGGTATCGTTTTTCGTGCTACAAGCTGTGAATGGTTTAATTAGAACTTAGTTTGTTTCAAATACACAGAATGATTTCTACCTTAATTTTATGATTTTCGAGATCTATGAATAAGAAAAACGATCCAAATAACCCCTTGAATATAATTCTAGAACATTCATCCATTATCGTGAATAGTAAAGAAAAATTTGACGAAAAATCTGCTTAAAGCAATTCAAATTATGTACGTTCCCAACCACATAATATCACCGCCGCTGTAAATATGATATTATGAAAAATGATGAAATGATTGAAACTAAACAGAAATTCCTTCTATTTTATCTGATTATTGATTCAAAATCGGTTTAAGTTTTAATTATGTAATGTATATTTGTGCTTATGTAATGTATATTTATACTTTTTCGCACAACGGATAGCCGTTGTGAGAGAAAGTACGTGTAGTGTTGCTGTAACCTTTGATATTATTGTAACCTGTGCTGTGATGTCTGTCCATGTTTGTTCGTAGGTTGGGAGGATCGCCATAATAATAAACTAATTTTAATAGGGCAGTTGGGTTTTTATGAAAATTCTATGAGTTATTATGACTTATATGAAAAAATGGGATGGGTCCTTAGCATGATATGTAGTGTTGGTTGACAAACGTGGCGTGGGTTGAGTATCGGTATCGGTTATGGTATGTGGTCATATTATGTTAAGAACGCCGTAGATTTAAATGAAACCGAGGTTCGTTATATTGTAATTAGTGACAATTTTTGACTGCCATTTAAAGGATAAATTATTGCCAGCTAAACTGTTAAATTTTTTGTCATCAATAATATGGTGATTCTTAGAAATCTAGAAATCTGTGCAAAATATAGATCGTAATGCAATTTTAAAAGAATACGTTGATTAATTACGTCAATATGTAATAATGAGAAAATTGCTATATTCATTTATGTTTATTCACTTCCACTTATATGCAATTTAGCGATTATAGATATATTTATTGCGGTTCCAGTTGAATAGAGTATAGTGAAAGGGCTTTAAAGCTCAGTTGAAAATATTATAAGCTTTTTTTTGTCACTGTGTTTCCTTCGCAAACTATGAGTCTCCAAAATAGTAAACGTGAAAGAAAAATCGCGATACTCTACAAATGAAAATTGTTTTAAGTAATAAAAGATATATATTTATTTATCTACCTTAATGTGTTCAGTTGATACATATGGTGGAATGCTACGAGGGCAATCTCTTAGAGTCAACCAGAATACCAGCCAATCCCCGCTTCGTAGGATACTGAACCCTCGTAATTTGAATTCTAGTGATGCTGAACAGATTGCTGGATACTGGACCCTCATAATTTGAATTCTAGTCATGCTGAACAGATTTATTTTTATATTACGTTTTCAGACACAGACAGATAAACCATGCATATTTTTCTTAATCTTACATATATCTAACAATACTGCATATTTTATTATCAAAATATCAACAAATATTAAATATTACTTTCACACACACACACATATATATATATATATATATGTATATATATATGTATATATATATATATGTATATATATATATATATACTTATATATATATATATATATATATATATATACATATATATATATATATATATATATATATATATATAGCAACATTGCGCAATTTTCTATAAATTATTACAGAGCAATTTTTTTCGTTCATCTTTCTGTATTTCCTCAAATTATGACGAAACACATATCAGAAGATATTGCGAACGTTGTTAATAAAAGTATTACCAGTTTCGCACTTATTGAATATATATATAAAAGGAAATTTATCCTATTCCAATTAATTACATTTCTTTGTTTCTTAAGGTGTTATAGAAGTAAGGCTCACGTTGATTTAAATGTTTTTTTACTCATATGAAATGATTTGGATAAAGATTTACTGTTTTATGAATGTCGCTCTATTCCTGCTTACATTATTTTTTTTATAAATTTCTTAATTCACCGGAAAGATTATAAAAATTACTGTAAATTTAATTTTATAGGAAGTCGGTTTTTATGGTTTTTGAATCGATCCATGTAATACAATTCTAGAATTACCAAGTCTATATATTGAAAAAATTTACAAAAATTCTAAAATTATAACTAAAATGTATTCGTTATTTTTGCAATATTAAAATTATTGCATTTTTTTAGGACTGATATTTTGCATGTAGTTACAGTGTCATAACAAGCCAGTTTTTATTGTTTCACGAAGCGATCCATATTAAAATATATAGAATTGGCAAGTCTGTACATTGAAAATATTTTCAAAAATTGATTTATGGAACATGAAAAAGTAACAGAACACAAAAATATATTTTCCGGGGTTTTTGTAGGTTGTCTGTGAAACTTTCAGACATATGTTCTATGGTAATATATAGATAGGTTTTCTTTCAATGCAACCAACCTACTAGAAAGGTAAATAGGAAATTTCATCACTTACTGGAAAACAATTTTATTTTCTGACGATTATAGATAAGTTAATTTTACCGTTAAGTTGATTATTAATATACAAACTGAATATAAAGAAATTTCGTAATCGATTGAATTAATAATTGTCTAGAGAATGGCAACATACCATCTCTCTCTTCTAACTTGTCAACCCATTTTCACCTTTATTACATATGCGTAAGACATAATTAATTTACGACGTTCGAACGGCTGGACTTGTTATTTACCTAATATGCCAGATAAAGTTATTGATAATAACGTAATGAAATATGGAAATAATGTGTACGTAATGAGATATGGAAAGACTCGTGCAGACAGTTTTTCTCGAAATTTGTTTCATGCTATAATTTCTAAACCCATTGAGATAATATATTCTGGTTTTCACCAATGATCTATAATCACCAGTAGATTCATTGTCATTCATTTTTGGATAGGGGTCGCGGACACCTTTATATGAAATTGTGCTAAGTTTTTAAAAATATTTCAAATATATATTCGAAATATATTTCTATTTTCAAAGATTAAAAAGGACAGCCAATTATTTTCTTAACTTTTTCTTTTACAAAAATTGTAATCCTTCAGTTTTTTGGAAAGAGTTACAAATAACATATATTGTAACGTTGTTTGAAAAATGTATATACGTATTTTATATATAGAACTTTGTAAAGTTTTGTAAACGTGATATAATTTTCAGTTGATAGAAATAAATATTAATGTTGAAAAACTGGCAAAAAACACAAATTTTCACCACTTTATCAACAGGAAAATAATAATCGATATTGAAATGGGCAGGTTTCGTTTATAAGAAGTTCTCACCGAAATTTATGGATTGGAAAATAAAAGTGTTTCTTAAATATTTCTTCTGTTCCAATTATTGAAGGAAAGGATAAATTTAAGGTTTTTAAGGGGTTGTTTTAGATTCAATAAGAATAATATTGAGAAAACATACAGACAAACGTACATTAGAAACAATTTTGAAAAGTTAGTCTCATCTCAGAATTATGAAAGTATGTTTTTATCGCTTGTGTCTTCAAATTTTATGATGTAGTCGAGAAAAAGAAAAATCGTTCGATTATGGTTTTGCAAAATGCAGCTTTTAATTGAAGAACTACTGACAGAAAGTAGGAAAAATATTTCTGCATAAGTCTACATTTATTACTCCACAAATATCGTGAATGAAAAAATAACGCAAAAATGATGGTGTGGATGGCGCTACAATTTGTTTTTCTCCAAGAAATTGATTCATGAACCAAAAATTGAAAGTCAACAATAAATCTCGCGAGGGAAGATTTGCGATGTCATATGTATGAAAATAAAAAAAAATAAATCGGGCACATCGCCAGACTGGTTTATAAAAAGAACGGTGAAAGGAAAATTGTATGAAAAGTGATATATGAAATTGAGATATTTTATGAAAATATTTTTTTCAATTGTTGGTGCAAAAAACCATGATTGTTGATTTAATATTTTCTTCTCTTGTTTTCTAGGTGTAAGTTTCTATGAGTTTAAATTTATTTTTTTTTCTGGTTGGAACTCGCAGACAGATTACAAGTGATTTTTTTGTGAAAAGTTGAAAGTTTCCATTTAATATAAAATTTGAATTTGTTTCAAGAATTTTGAATTTTTCCTGTTTTTGTCTTAATGCTAGATATTTAGTATTATTTGTTTATAAATTTTCTACAATAAACAGAACGCGATCACATGTTATGCGTCTACTGTTTTAAATTATGTGTTTCCAAGACCAAACGATTTCCAAAAGGATATTTTTAATATTTTGACTATTCCCCTTTTGTGTGCTTTATATTCTACGTTTGTTTCTTTGTACACCAAGAAAACTTATAAATTATATTTGCGTCGGATTAGCCAACTGTATATAACCGTAACTTTACTTTTACCGAACAGCTAAAGTGTTTAATATGACTTAATTCTGTCAATAATAACGAACAGTTCAATAACAAACAGTATTTATGTAAAACTCGAGTCGATTCCTGAATTATATTTGTTATACAATAGGCACAAACAGTATATTCCTTCAGTATCATTAAGCCAGGCAATCAGGTCTTAGAACCTATTTATTCGAAAATAAAAGAAGCCAAACTTTTTGTACAATATATTTTGCAATAACATATATTTTTTATGGTCTAAATAAAAATAGACTTTTTCCCATTATCTAGAACAGTTATTTTTAAAAAAGTCGTTGCGCAAACTAATTGCATTTTATATGTGTAACTTTGAATTCCAAAGGAAAGTAAGGGCTCCGGGTATGTCGATTTATATTAAATTTGAGATAATTTTAGGTTACCATAAAGATAATATTTTTATTATTTGTTCAAGAAACATATAATGAATTATTTAAAATAAAAATAAAAAAATACCAAAAAGCCACGTCAAATGTGGGGATTGACGGCTAAATTGTAGAATTGTTTGATGAATGAAAGGAATTTTATATTCAAATGCTTTCACGTAAACACCTCAATATATAACTTTAGTATTAGAGATATACATGCTATTTCTTCATAAAAATATTACCATAAAACTAGTCACAAAGTTTGAAGTTAGTCGACGCTCCGATGATAGCATCAACTCTAAAGCGGACTTCTTTTATATGTAACGAAAAATTGGTTATTCTGAGAAGCTGGAAAGCATAGTGCTTTTGAAAACATGTTCATATAATGATAAATATAAAAATTTGAGAAAATAAATTGCTACACTATTTTAATAAATGAATTTCGTAAGAGGTTTTATTCATAGGTAATCGGAAATTCTGCAGTTCTGAATCTTAACTGCCACATTTAACTATAAAATGTTAGGACAAAATATAATTAAAATGAAATTATCACGTAATTTTTTTTAGCAAGGTGAAGCAAAATTAAATGACTTTATCGCATTTCACCCATGTATTGATACGGAATTTCATCGTTTAGCAAAGGTGTTGTTTTTTGTGGGATACGGTATATTGGCAACACGATTACTGTGAGTATTGGTGAGCCTAGGTACCTAAATATTGATATTTTGTTTCAATATAATTTTCCAACAAAAATTTCTTTTGGCGATCACTGTAGAAGGCAAATAAAGAGCAACACTGGAATTAATAACAACACACCATAAAGTGCCTAAGTTTACTCATATCTGTTACGTTTATGAAATTTATTTGTAAACGAAAAACTGAAAGTTGGTAATAAATTTCGTTAGCCAAGATTTGTGACGTCATAATATTTAACGTGTGGAAATATTCCTCGTTAAATAATTTCGCTAGAGTTAAAATGTTGGCACGCGGCCAAAAAGTGCGACAAAATAAATGATAGTTACAATGTGAAGCATAATTTGTGAAAAATTAAGACAGCGAATATATTTTTTAATATCTTGCAGATCTGAAATGGAGAAATATTCGAGTGTTGTTCCCAATGTACATTTTGATATTTAAACCGTTATATTGGCCTTAACTTTCAAATTATTTGGCTAAATATATTATAATTTAGTTAAATATACGTGGTGCAACTAAGAATGCGTCTATTTTGTCTGAATTGTGCGCAATCAGATTATATTTGAACGTGTTTCTCTAAAAAATATAAATTTTATTCCTTTAGAATCACAAACTTCAAAAAAAAATATAAAAAATAAAATATTAAAGATTATTTTAAATAATTTATGCATAAATAAATAAGTATATATATATATATATATATATATATATATATATATATATATGATATTTGAAATGTGTTTCTGCCAAACTATTAATCTTTTTCTTTGGGATAATTTTATAGCGATTTTTTTCAGAAATGATTGAGAATTATGATGCAGTTTCTTAACATATTCTACTCAGTGTGATGTGCAGTATTATCTACTACGTCAGTAGATACGTTCTTTGTTGCAAACTTCCTATAACTGTTTACGCAAGATGGTTAAAAAGTTTTTTTGAAAAATAAAAGTTATATGTATAATTGACTGCTGAATATTACATTTATTTAAAGCAAGTGAGTTCAGCAGTCGAATTTCACTGATAAATTTATTTCACCATCAACGTGTCAGGGGTTGGTATGTTAGATATTAAATATAAGATCATAAATGTTATCAAAATGTTTGCCCAGTTACATTTCGCCATACGGCTATACATATCCATTTACACTAATCTCATTCGCGCAGTTCTGTTATAGATTTATTATAGATTTAATCATTAACCAATGTATTTAATTCCACCATCATGTATGATGCGGAATATCGTCCAAAATACAAAAAAAAACAGCACCAAAACAACAACATCCAAAATACAAAAGAAAACAGACAAACGAAAAAGGTCACTTAGGATAAAAAATATCTCGTTGAATATGATATGAATAACAAGAATCGCAATTAAATGAAACTACGTGATGTAGTATTATTTCTACTTTCTTTATGTTCTTTACCACGACCTAGGTTTCGTTGTATTACAACATCTTCAGGTGGGCTATTAGCAAAGAACGTTGAAACACGTATATTGAAGTTCTTTGCTAATAGCCCACCTGAAGATGTAATACAACGAAACCTAGGTCGTGGTAAAGAACATAAAGAAAGTAGAAATAATACTACATCATGTAGTTTCATTTAATTGTGAATAATGAATTTCTACAAAATTAACGCCAAATATATTCAAAACATGTATCACAATAGGATTTCTTTTGGCCACAAAAAATTGTTGTTGGACTAATTCGAATGGGTTGTTGTGGTTTATTCGATAAAATATTTATCAACATGCAATTCAACTCATTATTGTTTATTATCAGCCGCTGTGTATCTTCATCAACATTACATTTTACATCTAGAAAAGAAGCAAATATATGAATTTGGTTACCAGTAAGCTCTTCGCCTAACAGGGAATGAGGAAATCGAAGATCATATTGGAGAGACTCATTACATATTCCCTGGCATTATATGATCTTAGTATAATTGTTTCTAACGTCGTTGTCGAATCGAGTGATCTTTCAGGTCGACATTGAATTAATTTACTAAACATACTGGTAATTTCCAGTTTAGTTAACCGATGGAGTGTAACAGAAAGTATATAAATAACATACATATAACATTGACTTATTGCTTCAATAACGTACGTATCTTGAGGAAATTCGAGTCGATTGACGGCCATATTTTGTGTTATTTTATTCGACTGTCAAAGGAAAGGTAACATAATTGTTTGTTCGTTTATTTTTACAGCTCAGTGAATAGCCGTCCTATTAGTTAGGTAACTTTAGTCAAGTAAACTACCAAATATAACATCCATTTATAGTTTACTAGTAATAGTTTATAAATAAAATGTGGCTACCTATAGTATAACTTTAAATTTACAAAATATGCTTAATAAATTTATTTGAAAATTTCGTGAAAATTCCTATAAATATTCCTTTAATTCACACCGTAAAGTGCTCGAATAAATTAGATTCAGTTTAAATTAAGTTGATGACGAGTGTCCTTGTAACATATAAATGACATTTTCAGGTAAAAAATTGGCTCCCAGAAAGGCTAATTAACAAATGATGACGTAAGAATATCTTCAGATAAAAATTATATAAATGGGATAAAATAAATCTAAAAGCTTTCAAGCAGCCTATACTAAAGATGTTAGCTAATACGGGAGATGTGTAATAAATAAATTGGTCAAGGTGTTGGGAACAGTGAAAATGAGGAAAATATAGTTTTTTTTGTCATAATTTTTAATGCGAAAAGTAAGAATAATTATCGTTTAAAGTTTAAAAAAACATGAAATATCTCTTGATAATGAAACAATTCAATTTCAAAAATACGAATATTCCTAAACAGTGAAAAATGAAGCAGGGTAAAGTTGCTACAAAACAAAATATATCGTAATATCTCTGAAGGTTATCTTTTTCGTACTGTAAGCTGTGAAGGGTTCAATAAAAATTTAGTTCGTTTCAAATAGGTAGAATAATTTCTGCTTTTATTTTGTGAATTTCGAGATCTATGAATAACAAGAACGATCCGAACAGCCATTTAAATATGGTTCTAGAACCTATATTCAATAACGTGAAGAATAAAGGAAAATATGAAGAAAAATCCAATTTCTAAAACAGTGCTATCTATGTACGTGTCTAACCACAGAATATCTCTGCTACTCTAAATATTACACTATGAAAAATGATGAAGTGATTGAAACTAACACAACTTACTTTTATTTTTTCAGATGCATGATTCAAAATTGGTTTAATGTTGTTAAGTAGGGCCCATCGCTACAACTGCAAACTAATTTTAAAAGACCTGTTTAGTATTTCTAAAAATATTATAAGCTATTATGACTTATATGAAAAAATGTGATGGATTCTGGAATGATATATAGCGTAAGTTGGGTATTGGTGTGTGTTGTAGTATATAGTGTGGGTTGAATATTATAAACCTGAAGTGAATTGAATATTACGTGGTGTTTTTTTGCCGCTGTGGTGTCATATTATTTAAGAAGAATGAAATATTGTAATCTGTGCGAATTGTTGACTGTCATTTCGTGAAAAAAAAAAATTGTGAGTTAAATTGTTAAATTTTTTGTCATCCACAATGTCACGGTTTTGAGGATTCCATTGTTAAATGAAAAAAAAATTGACCGTAATGAAATTTAACAAGAATACGTTGATTAATTACATCAATATATGATTACTACTTTATTTATGTTTAAATATCCGCCTTGGATAAAAAGTGAGGACTAAAAATATTTTTTTTGTGGCCCGAATCGAGTGTTATAAAAAAGGCCTTTTAAAGTGCAATTGAAAATGTCCATTTTTTGTTACGGTATTTCGCAAATTATAAGTCTACAAAATACCAAATTATAAGTCTACAAAATGCCAAAAGAAAAAAATCACGATAAAGGCATTTGATAACCTCTGTCGAGGAAATTTGTTTTGATTAATAAAAGAGATATATTTATTTAGCTATCATAATCTTCCTCATTTCTAATCTAATCGTCTTAATTAATAAAAGAGATATATTTATTTATGTACCGTAATGTAGACAATTGATACATGTGGTGAACTCAATACTATGAGAGAAATAAAAGAGATATATTTATTTATGTACCGTAATGTAGACAATTGATACATGTGGTGAACTCAATACTATGAGAGAAATAAAAGACATATATTTATTTATGTACCGTAATGTAGACAATTGATATATGTGGTGAACTCAATACTATGAGAGAAACCCCTTGCAGTCAACCAGAACACCAGTCTAGCTTCGTTCGACGAGCAGCCTGGAATCGAACTAGGGTAACCGCTGTGTGCCGCACCGCCATGCCTTGTGATGAATATAACACATTATGATGACGACAATATGCCCATATGTTGTCGTCATCAATCAAGTTATTTTTCTTACTCCTGTGAAATATACGCTAGGCAATATCTTTACGTAATGGAAAATAATAATGTAATGGTTTATTGAAAATTAATTTGAATATATTTTGCGTTAATTTTGTAGAAATTCATTATTCACAATTAAATGAAACTACGTGATGTAGCATTATTTCTACTTTTTTAAATTTCTTTACCACAACCTAGGTTTCGTGGTATTACAACATCTTCAGGTGGGCTATTAGCAAAGATCTTACAACATCTTCTGGTGGGCTATTAGAAATAATCTTTCTAATATCCCACCTGAGGATGTTGCAATACAACAAAACCTAGGTCATAGTAAAGAAATTAAAGAAAGTAGAAATAATACTACATCATGTAGTTTCATTTAATTGTAAAAATTAATTGTTTAAACTATCATATGTGTACTTCAGTGTATCCTGAATCCTCGTAGTTGGAGTTCTACTCATGCTGAACAGATTTATTTTTATATTCCACTATCAGACACAAACGGATATATCATGCATATTTTCCTTAACCTTATATTTATATATACTTAAAAATGTTGCATATTGTATTGTATTGTCATTATTATAAAAAATTCAAGAAAATACATTTTTCGTTAGTCTTTCGGTTCTTTGTCTAATCGTAACAAAACACATATAAAAATATATAGCTAACATTTATAATTTATAGTTTTACATACTGTGAATCATAATCTCACTGTCAATATATATATATATATATATATATATATATATATATATGTATATATATGTGTGTATATATATATATATATATACATATATATATATATCTATATATATGTATATATGTGTGTGTATATATGTATATTTTTTTTTCTTTTCTTTTTTTTGTGGCTCGAATCGAGTGGAGTGTCACAAAGACGGTCTTTTAAAGTACCGGTGAATATGTGCATTCTTTGTTACAGTGTATAGCGAACTATAAGTCTAAAAAATGAAGTCTATGAAGAGGAAATCACAATACAGGCATTTAATAACCTTTATCAAGGGAAATCTTCCTCGTTTCTAATCTAATCGTTTTGATCAAAGAAAGAGATATATTTATTTATCTACCATAATGTAGACAATTGATACATGTCGTGGATCAATTGCCTACTATGAGAGAAATCTCATGCAGTCAACCAGAATACCAGTACAGCCCCGCTCGACGAGCGGCCGGGAATCGAATTCGGGTATCCGCTGTGTGCTGCACAGCCACGCCGTGTGATCAATATAACACATTACGACGGCGACAATGTGGGAAATTAAGTTATTTTTCTTACTCCTGTGAAATATTTGCTAGGGTATTTTCTTTACGTAATGAAAAATAATATTAACGTATGTAATGGTTTAATAAAAATTAATTGTTTAAACTTTTATACATGTACTTTACTATATACTTAACCCTCGTAGTTTGATTTCTACTCATGCTGAACAGATTTATTTTTATTTTAGATTATATTTTCCTTAATGATATATTTATATATACTTAAAAATGTTGCTTATTTTGTTGTAATGTTATTATTATAAAAAATTAAAGAAAATACAGTTTTCCTTAGTCTTTCGGTCTTTTCTCTAATCATAACAAAACGTACATAAAATATATTGCTAAAATTTGTAATTTATAGTTACACATACAGTGAATTTATGGAAAAGTAAATTTATTTTCTTTCAATACATTTAAAATTCTTCAATAAAAATCGTGATAATTTTATAAAATCTCATACAAACTTCTCTTCTCACTCCAATTTAAGCATTTCGTATTCGAATGAGCGCTATCGCTTTATTTCACGAGATCCTTTAGGCAAGAAATATTTATATTAAGTAAGTATATATATAAGTAAGTATATGTTATATAGAAATATTTATATTAAGTAAGTATATATATAAGTAAGTATATGTTATATAGAAATATTTATATTAAGTAAGTATATATATAAGTAAGTATATGTTATATAGAAATATTTATATTAAGTAAGTATATATATAAGTAAGTATATGTTATATAGAAATATTTATATTAAGTAAGTATATATATAAGTAAGTATATGTTATATAGAAATATTTATATTAAGTAAGTATATATATAAGTAAGTATATGTTATATAGAAATATTTATATTAAGTAAGTATATATATAAGTAAGTATATGTTATATAGAAATATTTATATTAAGTAAGTATATATATAAGTAAGTATATGTTATATAGAAATATTTATAATAAGTAAGTATATATATATAAGTAAGTATATGTTATATAGAAATATTTATATTAAGTGAGTATATAGAAATATTTATATTAAGTAAGTATATATATTGATGTAATAAAATTTGCTGTAATAATGAATCCGAAGAACATGAAATTAATAAAAAAAAATCTAGAGTTCAAGTAGTACAAATTATAGTGTTGGCATCTCTTTTACTCAACTGGATACCAGATTGCTTAATGTCTGATACTGTGAACTTCACATGACTTTATGATTACCCTCTCTTCTTCACACGTTTTAGCAGCGAGTTGGGCTTCCATATAAAAAAATGTTTGATTCTCCGTCGGATCTAAGTACTATGCTAAAAACTTAATCTAAATAATGCTGTAAAATTCAAGGTAAACCAAATTATTAGTTTTAAACTTACGCAGCAGTAGAGCAATAAATAATGGAACTATGATAGCAACTGGATTCACCGCTATTTATATTCGCTTAGGTATTCTGCTTATTTATTAATGTACTGTTCATCATGTCTTCAACGTATCTGTTGTTCTGTATCTTCACTGATTTTCCCTTTCAAAAAAAAAATACGCAAGTATTATACAAAGTCGTTTACCCAATAAACCATCATTTACACGCGCTATTTTATATTTTCCCCTTGTCTCTCACTTAAAAACGCCCGGAAACTCGAAGACAATTTTAAGGAAATTCTCGTTAACATGATAGTCTCCTCGATATCATCGAATCCAACAATCTACTAGGTTTACACGTGTCCGATAAAAAGATAACTTAGAATTTAGTTAAGAGACTAAGTATTTAAAGTAAATGTCATATCTATGTTACTGGATCTAAATACTTTATTAACATACAGCCTTGTTAAAATTCGACTCGGGTCAAGGTTACATTGAGTATCGATGGGATGTTCGAATGAACGGAATATTTAAACAATAGATGTAAATCGATACGTATCGCAATGTACTTGCCATTTAGTGCGCCTACTATATAAAAGAATCACAAGTTATGTATATTATAATGCTATTTTAAAAATGTATATACGTATTTTATATATAGAGCTGCGCAAGTTTGTAGGGCTACTTAGGATATAACTAATAATAATAAAGGGCATATATATATATATATATATATATATATACATTTGGAATATTTAATTATAGTTTTCCCTTGAAAGAACATAAAAAAGGAGCTAATTATTTTCCTTCTTTTTTCTTTTACAAAAATTGTACTGCTCCAATTTTTTTTAAAGAATCGTAAATAATGCATATTATTATGCTATTTCAAAAATGTATATACGTATTTTATATATAGAACTGCGAAAATTTTGTAGGCCTATTTCATAACTTTTAATAATAATGGGCATGTATACATTTGGAATATTTAACTAAATACGGTTTTACCTTCAAAGTATTTAAAATAAAGAGTCATATATTTTCCTCTTGTGTATATGTATTTTATGTATAGAATTGTGCAAAGTTTTTATGGGCATTTCCTAATAATTACTAATGAAAATGGGCAATATTTGAATATATATCTTAAATACATTTTTACTTCTTTGAAAGTCGAAAAAAGACAGAGAGTAGATTATTTCTTTTTCTTTTTCTTTTTCAGAAAATGTAATAAAATATTTCAATTTTTTCGAAAGAATTACAAATAGTGCACATAGTAAAGTTTTCCTAAATCGAAATGTTATTTCCATTTTAATTTTTGGAGGAAAAAAAATTTAAGGCTCTTGAAGAGTTTTCCTAGACTAAATGAGAATAATATTTCAAAAGAGGTAAATAGAGACATGCGAGAAAATTTTGAAAAGTTAGTCTCAATTCAGAATTATGAAAATAGGTTTTTGTTGCTTTCATTTCCAAATTTTATGACGTAGTCGAGAAAAAAGAAAAATCGTCTGGTACTATAAATACATAACATCGTCCGACAGTTTAAATAGACAACATAATTCAGTGTGCACTCATTACACCATAAATATCATTTATGAATAAATAACTTAAAAGTGGTGATGATACATCGTACGGCGCCACAATTTATGTGTTTCCTGCAAGAAATTGATTCATAAACCAAAAAGTGAAAGTCGACGATAAATCTCGCGAAAGAAAATTTGCAATGTCGTAATATGTATGAAAATATTCATCGTTAACCACTGTAAATTGAATTAAAAAGTAGGCACGTTGCCAACCTGGTTTAGGAAAAGAAAGGTGAAAGAAAAATTGTGTGAAAAGTGAGATACGAAAATTAGATATGTTATGAAAATATTTCTTTTAATTGTTGGTGTAAAAAATCAATGATTGTCGATTTAATATTTTCGTCTCTTGTTTTCTAAGTGTAAGTTTCTATGAGTTTAAATTTATTTTTTTTCAAGTTTGCACTTGCATAAAAGTTACAAGCGAATTTTGTGTGAAAGTTTAATAGTTTTCATTTAATATAGAATTTGTATTCGTTTCAAAGGTTTTGAATTTTACTTGTTGTTTTCTAAACACGAGACATTTAGTATCATTTGTTTATGAATTTCCCCAACTAACCGAATTCGACCACATTTTATGCTTCCTGTTGTGTACTGTTTTAAACTGTATATTTGCAAGACCAAACGATTTCCATAAGAATAATTTTATTATTTTGACAGTTCCGTTTTAGTGTGCTCTATATTTTATGTTTGTTTCTTAAACAGTAAGAAAACTTATAAATTGTGTTAACGTTGAATTAGCTAACTGCATATAACTGTAACTTTTCTTTTTAATGCATATAACTGTAATTTTTCTTTTGGAAGTGTTCAATGTTAATGACATAATTCTGTCAATGTTGAGCAGCTCAATAACCTACAGCGTTTATATACAATTTTAGTCGAGTCCTGTATTTTATTTGTTATTAAATAGGCACGAACAATACGTTTCTTCAGTATCATTAAGCCAGGGCGTCAGGTCTTACAAACCATTTATTGGAAAATAACAAAAGCCAAACGGTTTTTTAAACAGAATATTTTGCAAAAACATATATTTTTATGGCTTGCATGAAAATATATATTTTTGCGCATTTTTCGAGAAGTCAGTGCACAAGCTAATTGCACTTTATGTGTCTCTTTGAATGCCAAAGGAAAGAAAGGAAAGTAAGGGGTGAGGACGTCGATTTGCATCAAATTTGAAATAATTTTCGGTTTTCATAAAGATAATATTTTTATAATTTGTTTATTATTTATTCAAGAAACATGTAATCAATAATTTAAAATAAACATAAATAAAATACCAAAAGCCACGTCAAATGTGGGAATTGACGATTAAATTATAGAAACATTATACGAATGAATTGAATTTTGTAATCGAATGCTTTCACGTAAATACCTTAATATATAACTTTGTTATTAGAGAAGTACACGCTATTATTTCACGAGCATATGACAATAAGGCTAGGCACCAAGTTCGAAGCAAGTCGCAGCCCCGATGATAGCATCGACTCTAGAGTTCTCTAGGATATTGAATACGGACTTTTTTATTTTCATAGAAGGATTGGTAACTCTGAGAGCTAGAAAGCATAGTGCTTTTGAAAATAGAAAAATAGTGCATTTGAGAAAATAAATTGCTACACTACTCTAATAAATTAATTAAGTAAGAGCTATTATTATTAAAGAAAGAGCTATTACTTATGCGTGATCGGAGGTTCTGCCGCTTTAAATCTTAAGTAACTGCCCCATTTAACTACAAAATATAATTAATAATTCCACCTCATTTTATTTTATCAAGGTGAAGCAAAAGTAAATGACGTTATCTCATTACACCTACGACTATGTGTTGATACGGAATTTCATCGTTTTTGCTAGTATTGGTGAGCATTGGTGAGCCTAGTCTCAGTATTGGTGAGCCTAGCCTAGCCTAATCTCAGTATTGGTGAGCATGGGTATTTAAATATTGATATTTTGCAAAAGCAAATAAGGGAAACAACACTAAAATCAATAGCAACATATTACAAAGTGTCTAAATTTACTCTTATGTATTTCGTGTACGAAATTTATACGTAAACTTAAAATTGATAGTTGGTGATAAATTTCAGTAGAAATATCATAATACGTAATGCATTGAAATATTCATCGTTAAATAATTTCGCTAGGATTAAAATATTGGTACATGGCCAAAAGGTGTGACAAAATAATTTATGACAGTTAAAATGTGAAGCATATTTTGTGAAAAATTAAAATATCGACATTTTTTTTATGGAACGGAGAAACAGTGTTGAAGTTATATGTTAGAGGTTTTATATTCGAGCGTTGTTCACAACATACATTTTAATATTTAAACCGTTATATTAGCCTTAAGTTTTTATTTAGCTAAATACATTATAATTTAGTTAAATATACTTGGTGCAACTAAGGACGTGTCTATTTTGTATGAATTGTGCGCGATCAGATTATATTTGAACGTGTTTCTGTAAAAAATATAAATTTCATTCTGAGACTTTTTAAAAAATAGTTGGGAACTTTCATATAGCACTTTATTACTTTACTTTACATTAAAGCAATAAAGTGCACTTTCGCGAAAATAATTTTTTTTTAAATATTTTATAAATGTTTGCACATACGCCTATATATATTCACTTAAAATAATTTCATTCACGCAATTCTGTGATCGATATTTAATCATTTATCACTGTGTTTAATAGTATGATGCAGAATATCGTTCACCAACAGCACGCAGAATACAACAGAACAGACAAATGAAAAAGGTCACTTAAAACAGAAATATTTGCTTCAATATAACAAGAATAATAAGTATGTGCCTAGCTGTCAACCAGGATAAAACTAAATACATGGAAGTCTTACATTTCATGGTAAACTATAATATCTCTTTGCACATAAATGGTTACATCTTTGAAAAGTTGATGAATTTAAAGACTTTGGCACAGTAATTAACACCAAAAACAAACCAAGAGCAGAAATTGATAACAGAATTAAAATGACAAATAAAAATGGCAAAATGCTTCTTTGGACTAAGAAGAAAACTGAAATCTAAACTCATCAGTCGGAAGACTAAACTAACTAACTAACTCGACCAGTCCTACTTTGTGCAAGCGAAACATGGTCTCTAAACCTAGACATACAGCGATCACTGCGATCACTGGACACGTTTGAGCGAAAGGTCCCCAGAGCTATCTGCGACCTAGTGCAAGAAGAGGGTAGATGGAGAAGCAGATATAATTTTGAACTGTATAACCTTTACGGACAACCACAAATTTCAGAGGATAATCCTGTTAAAATATTAACATTCAAACAACCCGAGAGCACTTGACCAAGAGGTAGGCCACCCTTTAAATGGATGGATGACATCGAAACAGGTATAAAACTTTGAACATAAGTAAATGGAAACGAGTCGCATCTAGTTGAAGACGCTGGAAGGAGCACGTAGTAGAGGCAGACAAGAACTGCATGGGGCTGTTGCGCTTATAAAGAAAGTAAGGAATAAATATCGAAAAAAGACTTTATTTTGGCCGCAAAAAATGTTTTTTTGTTAATTCCATAGAATAATACGCATCATCATTCATTCTGCGCTTATCTTTCGCCTAACAAGAAATAAGGAAATCGAAGATCATATTGGAGAGACCCATTCCGTATTCGATGGTATCATATGATCTCAGCATAACTGTTTCCGATAACGTTATCGAATCGAGAGATATTTTAAATCCACTTTGAATTAATTTACTAAACATAATGATAATTTCAAGTTTAGCAAACTGATGAAGAGTAACTTAATGTACATAAATAATATAGTTATGTCAACGATTGATTTCTTCAATAACATACGTATCTTGTGGAAATTCGAATTGATTGACGGCCATATCTTGTGTTATTTTATTCGGCCGTCAAAGGAAAGGTAACATAATTGTTTGTTTTTATAGCGCAGTAAATATACGTCCTATTAGTTAGGTAATTTAATCAAGTGGTCTACCAAATATAACATCTATTTATCGTTTATTATTAGTAATTTATAAATAGAATGTGGCTATCTATCGCATTAGTCTAAATTTATAAAATATACTTTATCAATTCATTCAAAAATTTCACACAAATTTCTATAAATATTCCTTTACTATTCACGCTGTTAAGTGCTCGAATAAATTAGATTCAGCTTTAATTAAGTTGACGACGAGTGTCCTTTTAACATAAAATTATTAAATAAAATTTTCAGGCAAAGAAAATAGGTTGCCAGAAAGGCTGTATTAATGGTGAAGTAAGAATCTCTTCAAATAAAAATATATAAATCGGATAAAATAAATATAAAAGTTTTCAAGCAGCATGTAAAAATATTTTAAGGCTTAAGTATATATACTAAGTAAGTTAGTACAGGTGTTGGAAACAGTGAAAATGAAGCAAAAATAGTATTTCTTAATAATATTTTTTAATGCGAAAAGTACGTATCTGTACAAATTAAAAAAAAAAAACATGTAGTGTCTCTTGATAACGAAACAAATTAATTAAAAAAAAAGGATTCCTAAAAATCAAGTTAGGGTAAAGCTACTACAAACGAAAATATATCGTATTTTGTTTGCAATATTCTCTCACGTTTATCTTTTTTTCGTGCTACAAGCTCTGAATGGTTTAATAAAAACTTAGCTTATTTCAAGTTTAGTTTGTTTTGACCTTTATTTTATGCTTTTCGAGATCTATGAATAAGAAGAATGATCCTTATAGCCTCTCGAATATCGCTGTAGAACCTTTATCCATTATTGTGAATAGTTAAGAAAAATTTGAAGAAAAATATGTTTAAAGCAATTCATCTTATGCACATTACCAACCATACGATATCACTACCACTGTAAATATTATATTATGAAAAATGATGAAATTATTGAAACTAAACAGAAATTCCTTCTTTTATTTTTGATTCTTGATTCAAAATCGGTTTAAGTTTGTAAAAATTATATATGTGAATAGTTAAGAAAAATTTGAAGAAAAATATGTTTAAAGCAATTCATCTTATGCACGTTTCCAACCACATGATATCACTACCACTGTAAATATTATATTATGAAAAATGATGAAATTATTGAAACTAAACAGAAATTCCTTCTTTTATTTTTGATTCTTGATTCAAAATCGGTTTAAGTTTGTAAAAATTATATATGTGAATAGTTAAGAAAAATTTGAAGAAAAATATGTTTAAAGCAATTCATCTTATGCACGTTTCCAACCACATGATATCACTACCACTGTAAATATTATATTATGAAAAATGATGAAATTATTGAAACTAAACAGAAATTCCTTCTTTTATTTTTGATTCTTGATTCAAAATCGGTTTAAGTTTGTATTATGTAATGTATATTTGTGCCTATCCGTTGTGCCTAGAAAGTCCGTGTAGTGTTGCTGTACCGTTACATGCCAGTTATTGTAACCTGCGCTGTGATGGCTGTCCATGTTTGTTCGTGAGATGGGAGGATCGCTATAATAATAAACAGATTTTAATAGGGCAGTTGAGTTTTTATGAAAATTCTTTAAGTTATTATGAAAAAATGGGATGGGTTATTAGTATGATATAGAGTGTTGGCTGACAAACGTGATGTGGGTTGAATATTATTATATCTCGGCGTCATGTTATGTTAAGAAGGCCGCAATTTTAAGCGAATCGTAGGTTCGTTATATTGTAATTAGTTTTAACAATTTTGAGTGTCATTTAGGGAATAAATGATTGTAAGGCAAACTGTTCAATTTCCTGTTGTCCATATTGTGTTGATTTTTAGGATGGTTTCTAAGATAGGTGACCGAAAAAATGGACCGTAATGAAATTTAACAAGGGTACGTTGATTAATTTCGTGAATATATGATAATAAGCAAATTAATACTTCATTTATGTTTAAATACCTGCCTTCGATAAAACTGAGGATTAAAAATATTTTTTTTGTAGCCCGAATCAAGTGGACTGTCATAAAGAAGACCTCTTAAAGTGCAATTGAAAATGTATATACTTTGTTACGGTATTTCGCGAATTATATGTCTACGAAATGCCAAATATAAAGAGAAAAATCACAATAAAGACATTTAATAATCTCTATCAAGGAAAATTGTTTTGATTAATTAAAGAGATGTATTTATTTATCTACCATAATGTAGACAATTGATACATATAGTGGACTTAACACTGCGAGAGCAATTTCTTACAGTCAACCAGAACACAGGGTCAGTCAAGCGGCCGGGAATAGAACTGAAGTGCCCGCTGTGCGCCGCACCACCATACCTTGTGACCAATATAACACATAATGACGGCCACAATCTGGGCAATTAACTTAATTATCTTGCGCCTGTGAAATATACGTTATGCAATATTTTACGTAATGAAAAATAATACTTATATATTATATATTGGTTTGTTATGTAGTACTTAAATATTTATTTTGGTATATTAAAAATAAATTGTTTAAATTATCATATGCGTACTTTATTGGATACTGAACACTTTGAGTTCTACTCACGCTGAACAGATTAGTGATCATTTTAGCAAATCTCACGCAAACTTCTCATCTCACTGCTGCGTAAGAATTTCGAATTCGGAAAGAGTGCTATCGCTTATTTCACGAGATCCTGTAGGCGAGACATATTTACAGTAAATAAATACAGGTGTTAGTTTTAATATTTGCTGTAATAATGAATCCAAAAAACATGAACTTAAAACAAAAAAACAGACTAGAGTTCAAGTAGCACGATTTATAGTGTTGGCATCTCTCTTACTCAAGTGCATACTAGACTTTAATATCTGATACTGTGAATTTCTTCATATGACTTTATGATTACCCTCTCCTCTTCACACGTTTTATCGGCGAGTTGGACTTCTATTTAAAATATGTATGACAGTCTCTCCATAGAATCTTCCTACCATGCTAAGAACTTAATCTAAATATAATAACGCTGTAAATTTCAAGGAAAACAAAGTTATTAATTTTACATTTATGCAGCAACGGATAAACAAACAAGGGGACTATATCGCAACTGTATCTACTGTTGTTAGCATGCGCTTTGATATTCAGACCATTTATTAAGGCACCCTTCATTATGCGTTCAACTTATCCGTTGTTTTGTATCTTTATTTACTTTCCTTTTCAAGAAAAAAAACGCAAATATACGAAGTCGATTACCAAATAAACCCTCATTCGATGCGCCATTTTGGATTTCTCGCTTGTCTCACTTAACAATAGCTGGGAAACCGAAGATAATTTTAAGGAAATTCCCGTTAACATAATAGTCTCTTCGATATCATTGGATCGAGTGATCTGCTATGTTTGCGTTGAGACTACTCATCTAATAAAGTGATAACTTTGAATCTCATTGAAAAACCAAGTACTTGAAGTAAACGTTATACAAAAAAATATAAAGCATGTTATGGTATGGATGTACTTTAGTAATATATAGTTTTGTTAAAATTCAACGTTATATTGAGTATAGATCGGAAGTTAAGATCGGTTTTAAGAAGAGTTGGAATGTTCGATAATATTGTATATAAAATATATTTCATTAATATTAAAATCGATGGTAATTTTTACAATCGATGGAAATTTTAGTATAGTTTTCAGATTATTTCTAAAATTAGATATCCAATGTAATTTACATTACTTTTAGGGTACATATATATCTGCAAAATAATGTCATAATTCCTAATAAAAATGGTCACATATTTAAGGAAACAATAAAACAACTTTTATGTTTTTCAAAAAATTATACTGTTTCTATTTTACGGACACATTATAAATAATGAAGATCACAAAGCTATTTTAAAAATATACAAATGTATTTCATATATAGACTTGCACAAAGTTTGTAAGACATCCGAGACATTTTTGAAAAGTTAGTCTCACCTAGGAATTATGGAAATACGTTTTTATTGTTTTTATTCCCAAAATTTTGTGATGTATTCAAGCAGAAGAGAACCATTTTCCGATTATGGCTGTATAAATGCTTCTTTTCATTGGAGAAAACACTGACGGAAAGAAGGAAAAATATTTCCGTATAATGCAGTCTGCACTAATTACATCATAAGTATCGCATATTGAAAAATAGTGTAAAAAATAACGATAATACATTACGTACGGCGCCACAATTTATGGGTTTCCTGCATGAAATTGATTCATGAACTAAAAATTTAAAGTCGACAATAAATCTCGCCAGGGAAGATTTGCAATGTCATAATATATATGAAAATATTCATCGTTAACTACTATAAATTGAATTAAAAAGTGGGCATGTTGCCAGATTGGTTTAGGAAAAGAATGGTAAAAGGAAAAATTGAGTGAAAAGTGAAATATGAAAGCGTGATATGTTATGAAAATATTTCTTTCAATTGTTGGTGTAAAAAAGAAATGATTGTCGATTTTGTCTCTTGTTTTATTGGTGTAAGTTTCTGTAAATTTAAATTAATGTGGATTTTAGTTTAGCATAAAGGTTACAAGTATATTTTTGTGTGAAACAATGACAGTTTTTGTTTATATAATTTGTTTACAAATACCATAAGTAGATATTTAATATCATTTGTTTACAAATTCTTCTTCTTTTTTTAATACGAGACATTTAGTATTATTTGTTTGTAAATTTTCGATCACAACAGAACAGTTCACAACAGAATCATATTTTAAACGTTCTGTTGTGAACTTTCTGCCTCGTACATTTCCAAGCCCAAATGATTTCCATAAGAATAATTTTAATATTTTGACTATTCAGCTTTAGTGTCCTCTATATTTTACGTTTATTTCTTAAACATCAAGAAAACTCATAAATTGTGTTTACGTTGAATTAACTAATTGTATACAACGGTAACTATCGCTTTTACCGAGCAGATAGTGTTCAATCTAAATGACCTCTAAATGGTCTTAATTCTGAGTACCTCAATAATGTATGGTGTTTTATTAATACTCGAGTTGGGTTTATACGGCGTTTCTTTAAAACTGCAGTCAATTTTTTTATTAAATAGACAAATATTGTGCCAGGTAAAATATCAAAAACTCGCTTCAAATGTGGGACTTGATGACTAAGTTACGGAAACATTTGAGAAACGGAGGAAATTTTTTAACCAAACGCTTTTACGTAAATATTGAGGTAATTATCTAACATTGTTATTGGAGAAGAACATGCTATTATTTTACGAGCATATGACCTTAAGGCTAGCTACTAAGTTGGAAATAAATCGACGCTCCGATAATTGCGTCCTTCTCTTGTGTAACTCTTAAGCTCTGTAGAAGAAAATGTTCAAACCCTTCAGAAATAATTATGGATGATATCGATTGTTTATGCTACCTTGTTGATATTGATTGCAAAAACTGTGTGTATTTGTTACTATGCATTTCGAGAATGATCGCATCGCTCTAATAGGATACACGTTTTCTTTTCGCGCTAGTAGTTCCATCATATGATGAAATTACATCGCATCATTGCGCGAGCGATGATCAATAGGACGGCGGTCTAAGCTCTCTAGAAAAAAATGCTCGGAAAGATTTGTCGATGATATCGATTGTCTAAGCTACCTTATTGATATTGATTGTCTATACACCACTCCATGATATTGATTGTCTATATTACCATCGACAATGGGGCAGCTGTGGCCATGTAATTTCTTATAATTATTCTAAACAATTTACGGAAGCGAATATTAAAGAAATTAATTTTGTGAAACGATGTCTAGCATCGGAGATTTTTAAAGCTGTGGTTAAGGTAAATTAAAAAAGAAAAAAGCAGAGGCATGCATTTATGTCAATAGCTAGTTAAGTATGAGTAGAATTCGCAGTACGAATTCTGAACACATGCAGGTACGTGGTATTCTATTAAACCATTTAAAAATATTGTTTTTTTTACACGTAAATATACTGCCTAGTATATCTTTAAAAGGTACAAAAGATACACTGGACGGAGGCAGATGGAGAGACTCCTAATTGACTTCACAAGTATTCTTTTTGTATTTTTTTTAAAATATTGCTTTAACAATCGGGAGGGGTCAATGAAAATAAAGGAAGAAGGGTACTTTTAAAGGACATTATAGCGGATAAGCGCGAATTACATTGGAGTTTATATGTAGGTACGTGTATACGTACGTACACATAAACTTAGTAAATGTGCGCTTTCAAAGGCTTAGAAAATCTGAAGTGAGCATCCGATTGAATACCGACTTCTTTTATTTGGAAAGAAGGATAGGGAAATGTAAGAAGCTAGAAAGTATAGTATTTTTGAAACTCGATTCATATAATAATAAATATAAAAATTTGATTTTCTTTAAAACATATAAAACTAGGATATTTACGCTATCCTATTAAATTAATTTCCCAAGAGCTCTTACTCATGCGTAATAGAAAATTCCGCCGCTTCAGATGTTATTACAATGTTTACTAGATGTTTATACTTAATAACTGCCCTGTTTAACTACAAAATGTTAGGTCTAAATACAATAAACACTTCCACGTCATTTTCCTTTATCAAGGTGAAGAAAATTTAAATGAAGTTATCGTATTTCACCTTTGTCTTCATGTGGCACCTCAGTCGTATTACGAGGGTCCCATTTTTCGCGGGACTCGATATAGAACATCAAAAATATTGGTGATATGTTCCTGAATACTGATATTTTTGTATCTAAATAATGATATTTTGTTTCAATATGGCTTCGCAACAAAATATCCTTTGGTGAATACTGTAACTGGCAAGAAAGAAAAACAACACTATATAGAGTAACAAAATTTACTCATGTGTTTTACGTGTATGAAATTTATTAGTAAACAAAAAACTGAAATTTGGTAATAAATTTCGTTAGCCAAGACTTGCGACGTCATAATATGTAATATATGGAAATATCCGTCGTTAAATAATTTTGGTAGAGGTAAAATTTGGCATGTGGCCAAAAGGGGTGACAAAAGAAATGATGAAATTAAAATGTAAAACGTATTTGGTGAAAAATTAAAATAGTGAAAATGTTTTTTCTTATAATTAGCAGAATTGAAATATACAAACAATGCTGAAGTTACACTTTTGAAGTTTTACGTTCGAGTTTCATGTTTACCTTTTGAACAAACATACCCAATATGACAACTTAATATTAAAATTGTCATATTGGGCTTAGTTTCAAATTATTTAGCTAAATGTATTATTTAGTTAAATATACGTGGTCCAACAAAGAACGTGTCTAGTTTGTGTGAATACCGGTGATTATATCAAAGATGAGTTTATTTAAAACGTGTTACTATAAAAGAACACTTTTTTTAATTTCTGTAAAAGTGTAAATTTTTTGTTGACATCGTAAATTGTTCAGCGATTTTTTCAGAAATATTTCATATTTCATTTACTGTTTTCTGCTGAGTTTAATGTACAGAATTGCATTAATACATGCGTTTTTTGTTACGCACTTCTTAATATTGTTTACCCGCGATAGTTAAAAATTCGCTAAACAATAAAAACTGAAGGTATAAATAACTGCTAATATATATATATATATATATATATATATATATATATATATATATATATATATATATATATATATACACATGTTGTCGAATCGAGTGATCTTTTATGTCCACGTTGAATCAATTTATTAAATGTAATGATAATTTCGAGTTTATTTAACTGATGGAATGCTCTAACATATATATAAATAACATAACATATAAATGATATAACTATATCGTTGACTGATTCCTTTAATAACAAACGTGCCTTGTGTAAATTCAAGTTGGTTGGGTCCATATTTTGTGTTATTTTATTTGACTGTCAAAGGAAAGGTAACACGATTGTTTGTTTCTGTAGCTCAGTGAATAAACGTCCTATTAGCTAAGTCACTTTGGTTAAGTAGACTACCAAATATAATATCCTTTTATCGTTTAGTAGTAGTAGTTTCAAATAGACCTAATGTGACATAGATTTCATATTAGTATAAGTTTATAAAGTGTATTCTATCAATTTGTTCGAAAATTTCGTCCAATTTTTTATAAATATTCCTTTACTATTCAAGTTGTTAAGTGCTTTTATCAATTGGACTAAGCTCTAATTAACTTAATGACATGTGTATTTAAAATAAATTTATTTAAATGAAACCTTCAGGCTAAAAAATCGGTTACTAGAAAGGCTCCATTAATCACAAAGTTAGAGTCTCTGCAGATAAAATTACGTAAATTTAATAAATTAAATATAAAAGCTTTCAAACTGCCTGTACAAAATACTCTAGTACGGTTGATGTTTACTAAATAAGTAGGTCAAGGTAGTGGAAACAGTGAAAATTGGGAAAATATTTTTGAGTTATGTATGTGTAATGTCTCTTGATAAAGAAAAAGATAATTTTGAAAATAATGATACTTCTGAATAGTGGAAAATCAAGTAGGGTAAAATTGCTACAAAAGAACTACATGTCTTATTTGTTTAGTAATGTTCTCTGAAAATATCTTTTTTTCGTACAACAAAGTATTAATGGTTTAATAAAAACTTAGTTTGTTTCAAATACATCTAATTGTTTCTATCCTTGGAGATAAGAATCTAAGGAATGACTATATATACTCCCATAGTTAGTGTGTAGAAAGTTTGTCAATTTTTGACATAATTTTTGTAAGCGGACACAACGTCACATCTAGTTTTAGTTTAACGTAAGTCAAATTGTATGCATTATACTTATTCTCTAAAAACTATTTCGTAAGTAAGTCTATTGTTATTGAAATTTTTCGATATATATTATTCGTAAATTATTCATTACTATTTAAAATGAACGATATGTTAAATGACGTACCCTATATCGATAATCTTAAACTAAAAACTATAATGCATTTTAGTACTTTGTGTTGAATGTTTTGATATTATAAATTGTCTATTACATTAATTTCCGTATAAAAAAGAACAAGAGTTATGGTGGGTCTTCTGGTTGGAATGAAGTTCCTTTCATTATATATTATATATTATGTATTAAATAAGTTAACAATGTTTGAGAGTAATGAAATGAAAAATTAAAAGAAATAAATAGAGACATTGGTTTTCTTTTTTGATCTTATAGATTGTGTCTCAGTCGTCGATGTCTTAGTTAATTCCTTATATATATATATTTCTTTTTTTTTGTAAGATATGACAAAATAATTATGGCAATAAAGCGATCCGAGCAACACCTTTTAATTAAACAAAACTAATATAATATGTGAACAGCATTGCAATTGATTTTAATTCTGGTATCAGTTAATATACGTATAATTTTTGAAAAATGACACCAAAATTAAAGTTTAAAATAAATCACCACTTATTGTCACTTTAACATTGGTATTTACTTGATATCATCATTACCATCCAAAACGTCTACTGAATTATTTCCACACGCAATATCATTTACATTCTAGTATAAAAAAAAGCTATTTACGCACCTAAGAGAGATTCAATTAGTCACGAACTGATTAAACTGCAAAATTTTAGGCTTAGTCAGGGCATAGCAGCCCCGACGGATTTTCTTCGGTAATTAATACGTTCTTACTTTCTTTTAATTGTAAGGGGGGGGGGGGGAGCGCGTTCAAAAAATATTTATTCGTTTTTAAATTACCCTACAACGACTACATCCGTCGTGGGTTTTTACAAAATGTTTATTTTTGTTTTTTATTTTCCTTATAACAAATATTTTAAAATTTTCTAAGTTACTCTTTAACATGATATTTTCATAACCTTTTATTTGTGTGATTACTATAATTTTTATCCACAATTAAATGAAACTACGTGATGCGGTATTATTTCAACTTTCTTTAAGTTCTTTACCACGACCTAGGTTTCGTTGTATTACAACATCTTCAGGTGGGCTATTGGCAAAGATAGTTTCATTTCATTGTGAATAATGAATTTCTACAAAAGTAACGCTAAATATATTCAATAATTATATCATTTATATACATTAAGTTTCTCTTCATCAGTTGGCTAAACTCGAAATTACCATTATATTTAGTAAATTAATTCAATGTGGACCCGAAATATGGGCTATTAGCAAAGATTCTTTGCTAATAGCCCACCTGAAGATGTTGTAATACAACGAAACCTAGGTCGTGGTAAAGAACTTAAAGAAAGTAGAAATAATACTACATCACGTAGTTTCATTTAATTGTGAATAATGAATTTCTACAAAATTAACGCCAAATATATTCAATATAATTTTTATATTTATATTGATCTAATTCTAATAATTGGTTACTAACAAGACACAGTACGTTTGCTCGCAAGATTTCACAATTGGCTGCTTTAAGTATTTTTTAAGTGATAAAGGATAAAAAAGAATTTTTGAATATGTAATTCCTTTCTTAAATTTATACTATACTTACGAGTCAGCGTATATCTATGTACTATATAACATATAACATATACTATATCATTTCTTGAAAATAAATGTTTGTGTATTATGTAAGTTGTTTTATTTTGAATCAATAATATGGTCACGAATATTGAAATAGTAATCGAAATAGTAAGAATATTGAAATACTAAATCCACCTAATATGGAAAAGGCTCGTACTTAAATATTAGAACTCTGCAAATTTCTTTAAAATATTGTATATTTTAGTCGTAGAAACTTCCTAAGTCCTTCAAGGCATTATAAAAATGATATTTATTTAAGAAAATCTGTTCACAGGGTTTAATAGCAAAAAGGAAAACTTTGATAAAAATTATTAATAGTATCGATATTATAAGAAATGGCGTAAAATAAGTAAAATATTATTAGAAATGGCGTAAATGGCTTTAAAAATGTATTTTGTTTACATTTAAATTTTCTCGTTGATTTAACAGATGACGAAGTTAAACAGATAAAAAAAGTGGATGGAGATATATACATGTTTACATCAACGATTGTTACAAAGATTCAGTTTTTTTATGACAGTGAAATTTAAATAAACTCACTTCTTCCGATATTGGTATATTTTACGAATCCGTTTAATTGAATATACCTCTAAAATGACCATTTGTCAAAAATTTCATTGAAATTAACTTCAATCTATTTTTAATACATTTGTATTATCTTCCAAAGTATTTGTCTTCCAAAATATTAAAAGCCAGTATTTTTTTTCAAAATATTAAAAGCCGTTAAATAAAATTTTTAACTTATTCAATATTTAAACACTTAGGATGGACTGATGGAAATTTTCTCGACGAAATTATATGTTTACATGCCTACTTCCTATATTTTTATAAAATTATGGATGTGAGCTATTTATTGGAGAAAGTCGATAAAAATATAACAAATTACGTCACTAAATGAAATGGAATGTATGCAGCAGCAAATAATTACATTTTATGTAAAATATTTGATATTTTTTTGACGAAACAAAATAATTTTAGTAAATCGCACAAAAATTTCAATTTTACTCCCGGGTAAACATTTTGAATTCGAAAAGAGCGCAACTGATTTTATTTATGAGATCCTGTAGATAAGAGGTATTAATATTAAGTTAGTGTTCGATTTATTTTACAATTTGCCCCAATAATGTATTAGGTTAAAAAGAAACATTGAATTAAACCAAGAACAAACAGCAGCATAGTTAGCACAAGTGCTTTTATTGATTTTTCTTTGATTCGGTCTTTTTTTTTGATCTTGATTTTCTTCTTTGATTATTCTTTTGATCGGTGGACTATTAGTTAATAGTTGGTATTATGAATTTCTTTACGTGATTTTGTATTTCCCACCTTCCCTTTATACGTTTTATTGGCGAGTTAGGTTTGCACATAAAATTTGTTTGTACCATCTCTGTATATATTTACCTCCACGTTTCTACTTCTATTTTATGGTTTTTAAAACCCATGGATAAAGTGAAAGATTCGAATAGTCATTTGAATATAGCTCTAGAATCTTTATTTATTATTGTGAAAAATGAAAGAGATTCGGGGAAATAATTTAAGCTATTTGCATCTCTAACGGAACTATCAACATCACTATCACATTCAAATAACGAACTAAATTTTTAAAGTCAATAATAAATCTTGAGGATCGAAATATGGAATTTTATAGTATACAATATGTATGCGAGTTTATTAGTCGTTAAAGACTTTCAGAGGTTTTAGAAAAGGGATAAGGAAAACTCCAGATAGGCGAAATGAAATGCCTACGTACGGGCCTGAGACTAAGTACACATTTAATTTAGTTTAAATAGCTTCGGAAATAAGGAAGGAAAACTCACACACTCCCCGTGTGTGAGTTTTTCGCGATAGTAACAATTTTTTTTCGATTTCATTTCATTTTCTTCTGAACGAAGCCTTTTTCAACGTGGCCTGTTTCATGTGCTCATTTTATCTGTTTCTATTTTGAGAACTCGTCATTATTAAAGAATAAGGAATGGTGTTATCGATAGTAGATATAAAAATTTATTTAAAACAATTAGTTACGACTTACGATTAATTATCTTTACAAGTTCCTAAGTGATATCAGCATTTACAAATAAAGGAAATTATGCCAACCAAAAGGAGAAAAGATGAATTCATAAGACCGCCTAAAGAAAAAGCTTCAAATGAAATGAAATTTATTCTACATATTATAGGCATATTTACATATTCGAAATTAGGTATTGAAAAAATCCTTTGCAAGACTTTTGTTTATACATACGTGTAACTGTTGTAAAATTTTTGGTAATAGCCTCACTTTTAATATATAGAGGAACATTAAAAATAATAAATATTTAAAGTCCTAAGTATCTACTACATACACACACACACACACACACACACACATATATATATATATATATGTATATATATATATATATATATATATATATATATATATATGTGTATATATAACCTTTCCTTGCCAATGCACAATGACAGCAATCTGTCAGGTAAAACTATAGTACGGTTTGCGTACTTATGTTAGTTGTGTGAAAAAGGCGTAGAAATCTAGGATGAGAAAGATTAATTATGTACATGTAATTTAAAAAGCATTCATAGAAGAAAAATTTAACTTTGAGGTTATCTTAAATATCTCACAATGAAAATTTACACAGAAATATATACTGAATGATTACAAAGTACAGAATTTTTATAAATTCGTTCATGAAATAAAAATATAAAGCTGAAAACAAATCTTGTGTGCCGGCAATTGCAACATCGTAATACATAATACAATGCGTGACGTAGGTCATTAACAATTTTTCGTAGGGCTTAAAAGCTCTCATACCCCAGAAAAGTCAAATCAAAGGGATGACGAAAGGAACAATGCAAAGAATATTGTGCGAAAAATTAACATGTGCCGAAAAATTTCTTTAAACATGAGCAGGTTCGGTGTTCCACAACATTCAGCAAACAAGTAAGTATTGCTTTCATATTTTTGCAGATTGTTCGGTAGGTATAATATATGAATATTAAAATCTTTGGTTTAGGTTTCGACTTGTTTTCGTTAAACTTCATGTTTTCAGGAAGTTTGTTAGGGTATTTTCATGGAATAATACGGACTATAAATGATTATATTGTCTATTAATTGAACCAAATTTCGTCCATCATTGCTAAATATTGACTAATAATTAAACTAATATGTGGTATCTAAATACATAAAAATAAGTGTTAAAATAAATACTACATTATTATGAATTTTATATGAGTATTAGGAAAAATTAATATTATTTTTTTACTATGTTTGTGTTGCCTAGTGCATCTTTCATAGGCATAACATTTGTGATATTCTCAAAACTACTTTGGCTTGATTACTTATAGCATTTTTACTATTTCATATTTACCTTTTTTAGTATTTGTTGTTTATATACAGGATATGAGAAATATTGAAGGCAAGTCTTGACCGACAGAAAGATAGACGGACAGAAAGGGTCCGTTTTTTGATGTAGAGATATGAACAGTGAAAAATTAAATTATGTTTATTAAAATGATAAATATTCTTGAATTTTTTAGGACGCAGTGTAGTAAATATATTAACAGTCTGGCAAAATCGTTGTAAGTCAGCATATTAGTTGAACATCGTGGGAAAGTAGATGGTTAAGTGTATTTTTATCCTAGACGCTTTCTATCAAGTAAGAGAATTGTTAATGTATTTAAAACACTATAGTTCTACTCTAAAATGTTGCATTTATATTTCATACAGGCTGATCGCTATTTCGTTCTCATAGACCTTTAGAAGATATTATTAAGTTCACTGTACGATTAATGTACGTAACAATATCTGTTATAATTATTACGATATTACTCCGTTTTAAATAAGTGCGCATGGAAATGTCAAATTACCATATCTTCTTTTCAGTTTAATGAGACAGAACACAACTTAATATATAAGTTGTGTTTCGAACCAAATACAGCGGAATTACTACTAAAAACTTCATTAAAGTCACTTTAGCTCTTCTTCCGTGTTGGTGAACAAATAAACAGACTCGGAGACAAACAGACAAAAATTTTAAAATCATTATTTTTGTTTTATTTCTTTTGTTACATTGCTGAAAACATTTGTTCTATATAGCGTTAGTATACAGATAGACAATTCTATACTTTTATCACATTTGAAGACAAAGAAATATCTGTTAACCTAATTTATACAGACGAGTACTAAATCTATGAAAATAATTAAATTACAAATATTGACAATATATTCAAATTTAAAACAAATTGAGGAAATAAAATAATAGCAAAATAGCGAGATAACATCGAAAAATTTTACGTGCAGAATACGATCAACAACGACGTCTGCTCTCAGGCGTCTACCGGCATTTAAATTGCTTATTTTAAACCGTGCTCCTTTTGCACCACTCCAAACTTTACCTCTAGTCATATCCATTTTACTAATGTATACTTGGATGGAAAATTTCATTGCATGATTAAAATACATGTAGCGTCATCTATTCATGTATTTTTTTTTCTGATTGACTAAACTAATTTCGATGATTTAAAAATGAATGTTACTTTAAGTCCATCCCAAAATAAACGTCTGAATTGAACCAGTAGTTTTTACGTGATGCGTGTTCAAAAAATATATAAACATACAACAATTTTAAAATCAATATTTTTGATTCTATTACTTTTGACGTATTTTTTATTATTCATATATTTTTTATTTATTAAATGTATAGATTGCTTGCATCAGTTTATGGACTTATTTGCATGGATCTCATTAAGAATATATGTCAATCAATGAAACGAAATTCCGCCCATCTATAGTTCATTGAATTGCAACACGGTTTTCATTAAACGTTTTCTCCAATACCATGTACCGACGTCATGTATTTTTTTTTCTTTGTTAAGTATACATATTTTCTAATGACATTTGGGGTTTATATAATATTTTTTTAGAGCTTTTCTTTAGCTTTTGTTTTGTTGTCTGCTACAAATTTTTTAAGCAATATCTCACACATTTTCCCTTCGGTTAGAAACTTGAAACTTAGCGCTTAAACTTGTTTCCGGTGACAGTACATAATGATGATAAAGGAATCAGGGATGTAAGGCAGGAAAAGGATCTCCTTAACGATAAATAGTATATCTATTGACTTTAGACTCGTTTCACTTGTATTGATAAATATCGTCTCCCTAAATTTGCTACATTTTTAAATTAAAAGTTTGAACGAATGATCAACTGTGAGTCACACTAGATCACGTGTGATCACTGATCTTTACTGACAAAGGAGTGGGGATGTTTTATCAATATCTGAGTCGCATTCAGGATAATTAAATTTAGGAGGAAATAATGCAATTATGAAGCCTCATAATTTTGAATAGAAAATTGTCATTCTTTAATTTTTTTAAATGTCATGAATACATTTTAATTAAATTATTATTTTAATTAAAATTAAAATATTAATTGTAATTCACTGAAAGATAATTAAAGCATTGATAGCTTTTATTGAACGTCTAAGGGCTGTAGCAGGTTAAGTACGGAGAATTGACCTGTATCGGGATTTCATGTAAAATTTTTATAGGTATTTATCTCTAAATAATATTTGATTTCTCTTAAAATAACATAAAATTGTCTGTTAGAGCATAAGACTTTTATTAAATTGTAACACTTATGAACACTTCTTTTTTGTGCCTTTCTTCTTACAAAGACACAAAATTTTCTTTTCCAATATTTTTTCAACTTATATACACGTAAGTATGGTAAACATTCTCCAAAGATACATTTATTATCTATATACGTATAAAATATCATTACAATCAAATAAAAAAATCGTAGTTATGCATCATTTTATCAGAAAATTAAAACAGTCAGTCCACAGGTTAAATACAGTCAGTCCTTGTTTTTAAAATATTTTGTTAAGATTTCGTAGGTCTTACAATATTTCATAAATATTATGCATAAAATATAAGTGATCACTACCAAATGGGAAGATATTCCAACTGCTCTACCTCTAATAGCAATTTCGCACTAGTAATTTGGTCCCGGGTCCCAAGACTATTCTAAATTTAATTGTTTTATGTCAAAGATTTTATTATTTCTGGTAGACGTTTTAGCCTTTCAGTTAGTGAATTGATCGGCGTTCGAATGAATTTTAATTTTGGTCAGCATGGTTCAGCGTTTCAATTTTTTTTTCTTATTATGAATTAATTTCCATTATTTCATCATAAGTATCATCGTAGCTTCTTTCTGCAATGATGCTAATGATAATAATAATAAAATAATGGAGAACAAGAACCCTTATGAGGAAGACGAGGATAGCCATGCCAGCTACAAAACTAACTGCTTATTACAACCTATTGGCGAAATTAAAAAAGTTCTTGATGAAATTCAATTTCTAGTGAAATTATATAGAAAGAGTCGACTAAAAACGCCAATTACGGAAATATATTAAAGCAGAACTTGGAAGAGAACTCATTTTATTACTGGATGCAAAAATGAGTTGAAATTCTATCCCTATGACGGCAGAAAGGTTTTTGAAGCTCAAAAATTACATAAAGAAAGCATTAATTGATGTAAACCTGTTAGACAAATGAAATGAAGACACTCTTCTTTTTTTGGAGCCAATCATCATTATAACCAGTAAAGTTAGCTGCAGAAGCCTTAGGCAGACAAAAGTCTTTGTTACTCACAGCCAAAGCAATAATTGACGTTTTACTTAAAACAATCAGTCAGTAAATACTAATCTGGCAGCATGGTTCTTCGAAACATTGAAAACCTTTATAAAAGAAAGAAGATCAAAACGGATAATATATTTATTACAATATTTGCGCACTGATCACAACACCTCGTAGTCTCAAAATATGGGTATTTCTACTGTGAATGTAAATTAAATTAAACTTGAAAATATACTTCGTACTCTCACATCAGATTTGGAAATAATGAACACTGAACTCAGTATAAGTAGCTATACAGTACAAAATGAACTCGATGAGTCGCTTTAAAGTAAAATTGAACTGACAATCAAAAAATTCAAAGGAGATTTATCCGAAATTTTTACAAAAAATTAAGACTAACATTAAAAAAGGAGTTGAAATTGTTTGGAGCAACCGGGAAAGTTCGAATCTTCTTTATAAAGCTTTAAACTCAACAAAAATGACTTAATCTATTTAATACTTTTTTTAGAAGCCTATTTTATTGAATTAGGAAAAAAAACTAATTGAGAGTTCATCATATTATTTATATGACTAATGATTATAGACTAGATCAGATGATGTGTGATTAATAATATTACTTTACCAAGTCCGTTTTGTAAGATTTTGTTCCCTAAAAATGAATCTATGATTATTAGAATTATGACTAAGAAATATATATTAGATTATTATTATTGATTATTAGTATGATTATTAGGTCTATTTTATAATTAGACGATTTTATTATCAAAAATATTAATCTGTTATTATGAGAATTAAATGCACGAGTTGTTTAGATTTTAGTTAAAGTTAGAAATATTAGAATTTTATTTTGTGTTTACTATGTATCGATTTTTATTAAAATGGCGATTTTATTGATACCTGTCTCCAAAAATGAACTGGTTTCTTATTTTATTTTGAAGTCTCGAATTTCGGGGACGTCCCGGGACTTTGATCTTGGAATGTTCTAAATGTATTTAACCAGTAAATTCCTTAAATTTCAGCAACCAATATATTTAATTTATTTTTTTAAATAATATAAATACATTATTTGAAATAATACAACAGAAAAAAAAACAGGAATCTAATAGTAAATTTTCACTTTCTCTATTATTTACAAAGTATGGCTCTAAAAAACTAATCAAAATGTCATAGATGATATATATTTAGAGTGACCTTTCAAATATTATTTAACATGTCACATTTCATGCACATAATTGTTTGAATAGTTGTTGAATATAAATTTGTCTAAAATACACCATCTTAATAGTCATATACTATTTCTTAAAACAAATAAATTTCTGGTGTATGCTTTTTATTTTTTTTAAATTATATTTATGTTATATGATCTATATTAATTAGGCTAGTCAATGTGAGATTATTATTGCACAATGTGAGATTATTATTTTAAAATACAATAAAATTCGCGTATTGTATTAAATTATATTCAAATAAAATCTAATAAAAAAGTGCGCCTTAAAAAGTAGTTTCCTTGATATTTTTGGAACAATTAAAAAGTAATTCATTTGGCCAATGCCGAAGAGAGGCGAGATTACCCAATTCAGCGTCACTGACCCAAAAAAAAACGCGCCTAAAAGTTCTCACTTCAGACAGAAAAATAAAATATAAAAGTGCGTTATGGCTACCGTTAGGTATACATATAATTCAATGTTCGAGTATTCCTTTAGAATATTTCCTCTTAAGGTATTTACAAATATACGTATTGTCTTTCACCTCATAAATGTATTGCATCGTACATTTTTCGCGGGCGTAAAATTATCATGAATTTCTCCAAAATTATTGACTTTTAGAATCGTCTTTATATTTTATTTACTCTGACTCTGACTCACATTTTGCTTATATTTTATTTACTCTGGCTTTCTTCTTTGATGTCCAAAATTTGAACTTTAAAAATGCCCAAATTTCAAGAAGAACAATAAAATAAATTTAATAAAGAAATCTTCTAAACTACTCGATCTATTCCTATCATTATTACAAGGTTTATGGAAGTATTAAAAATTAATTATGGAAATTGTACTACTGTATTGAGAAAAAAACATGTACATAATATAATATAATATTATATAATAATAATGGTAACAATAAAATAAATGTAATAAAAAAATCTTCTAAACTACTCGATCTATTCCCATTATTATTACATGGTTTATGGGTTTTTGGGAAATATTTAAAATTAATTATGGAAATTGTACTACTGTATTGAGGAAAAACATGTAAATAATTATTTTAATTAAAAAAAATCTTACACTTCTTAAGAAACTTCTTAAGAAGTGTAAGATTAAAGAAATATGTACTTAATAAATAAAATAATCTATGTATCTAACTAGATACATAGATTATTTTATTTATTAAGTACATATTTCTATGTTATATTTTTAAAAGGAATATTTATTTTGTGCAATGTATAAATAAATTAAGTTCAAATATTCCGATTAAATATATTAAGTAAAATTAATTTATTAAAGGATATATGGTTTATTTTACTTGCACTGAAAACGAAATAACTTTTTGAATTACGTAACAGTCTAATTCACGTCACGTTGATGTTTAAAATACTAACGAATTCTTTTAAAAGAAATGCTAAGTTTTTCAGACGACCGCAGAATTCTGGACAGAATATAACATAATAAACTCAATGTGATGTGTGTAAACAATTCCTTTTACTTATCTACCACAAAGAATCACCATGATTTTTTTTGCAAACACCGCATGTCGCAACATGTTACGGCGCATTTACATTATTCTGGCGGCTATGTGCGGACAAACCAGACTAGTGCAAATTAAGTCTCCAGTTGTGATTCGTTCCGCAATATTGTTCGTAATAATATTTGTAAATACTACTCTTATTCGCAAAATATAATAAACATTTATGTAACAGCGTTTTTTCTTTAGATGTCATACGGCTAATACAAGAGATAATTTCGTTCTGCGGAAGAATTATGTTTATCTTTATTCCTTATTTTCTGATTAGGATACTTACGTAATTCTTTTTACGATATGTGGCATATTTTTATGGATATATCAAGAGTTATTTTATATAAAATTCTGAAGAACAATTTGTGTTCCTTATAGCTTGTTGTTTAATGTTTACCCCAAATGACAAATGAAAAAAAACCATGTAAATATTTTTCAGGGTTACCTATTGAGATGTATGCTATTTAATTACTATGTCATGTCTCAAAATTCTGGAATTTTGGAAGCAGCCTTTTGCGGCTCGTAATCCAAAACAACGTTTAGACTACGACACTGGTGTATACACTCCGTGTATACATCGAGTGTCTGTATATGAACACCACTGTATACGCTTGCGACATCTATTGCGACACACTGAAACCGCCTTATTTGTGAACGATACAAACAATAGTGTCAGACTTTTGTGTCGCAATTAGTATTGTAGTCTATACGGGTATTAAGATTTAGAAAAAAAGAAACTTTAAGTAAAACGTATTTTTTATGAATTATTTAACTGTTGTTCAAAAGTTGGGCATATTTATACATTTTTAAACAGACATTTTGCTAAGTAATCAATTGATTGAACAGTATTTTAGAAATATTCTTATTCAATATATTTCGAAATAAACGATATTCAAGATATTTTTTTAGATATTCTTAAAGAAAAATTTTGTCTGTTGTACACTAAATAATAAAATAAACCTGTTAAGTACGAGAAGAACTCTCACTACGAGGATCCTACGCACATTTATACGTATATTTAAAAATATTTGGTGTTCCTATTGAGTGTTTACAAATATCATATATTTAGTTTCTTAGTAAAGTTCTTGTTCAACTAGTGCTAATACCTTTAATAATTTGAAGTAATATGTAAAAAATATTTACAGATAAGACAAACACATAATTATTAAAATAAATTTAATAGATATAAAGTTACTGAGAGTGAAAATAATGAGTCGACCGTAAACCATACAGATATTCTATTATCTTAATTCTAAAGTCAGGAATAGAAGAGAAGGTCAAGTTGAAATGAGATCATGGCCCCTATATAAGTTAAGCAAATTAAGCACTCAGATAATTGGGGATCGCCAGCGGATGTTGGTACATGCATGTCGAATATGAAATAGCGGTATTTTCATATTGACGTACAACAATCCAGTACAAAAAGGATATGAATTATTTTTCACGATGTAAATATATTGTATAATAAATATTGTGAATTTTTCAAAAATTATATCCTCGCTACATCAACGCCACAGTTTTCTAGTAAATTTTAGGTTAACTTTTAGTAACACCGTTTTTCCCATAAATTTTTACTTCAGCACTTTTAGAAATGTGGGGAAGAGGGAAGGGATGATTTATTTTTTCTCCACATTTTCAATATTACCTTCAGAACTGGCTTACGTTAAATTCTGAAAGAAAACAAAATTATTTTTACGTCATTATTTTAATTGAAAGTAGAAAAAAATTACTTAAGTACTTTATTTGCCTTCTCCAAAATTTCTATTTTAACGTTTTTGATTCTTGACTATTTTATTTTATGGTAATGTCGAATTTAAAATTTAAATGTCAAAAGGTTTTTGAGAAAGAAATTGTGAATATTTTTTGGAAAATCTCTAGAATTACCTTACATAAAATTCTAAAATAAATAGTTTAGACATCCACATAAGCCCCGCCAGATAAATAAAATAAAAAGATCGAGTACTTTATTAGCCCTCTCTAAAGTTTTTATATCAATATTGCGTGACGGTTATAATATTGAGTGAATCACATATAAATACTTCGTGTGGACTATGAAGACATATGCGGGTTAATATACTTTATCACTAAGACGACATCATAATAATGTTTATGGTAAATTAGTTTGGACAGTAAGGGTAGAGCCAGTGACCACGAGCACTTGTATCACATACAGTGTCTCGTTAAAATCCTAACAAGGTCACATTCACTATCAATTTGACATTTGAATAAACGAGTATACGAAATAAACGAAAACGAAGTGTTAAAGAAACATAGATTAGATGCGTTTAGTGTAACATGTTTAATAAATCGATATAAGATTGGAATCAAAGTTCACGGTCTTTTATCGAATATTCAAGGAAAGTTGTTTTTTTTTTAAATTCATTCGATAAAGGAAAATTTCGTTAGCAAAGTTAACTATGGCCGTTCGGCCTATTTGTTTGTTTGTTTTACTACTGCAGAATGACGAAAAAAAACGAGTTAAGATTATAAACGCACATGTAAAGTAAGATTTCTTATTTGGAGAAAACCCGGAAAGGGATCCAAAATATTTTTAAGGGCTGTTTATTAAATAAAGGAAAACAAACAATTCTTACAGAATCCATAAGATATCAGTCACTATCTGCGATTCCCCAGGCATTTTTATAGTTGTGTTTAATTTAATTTGTTAGTATGTGGTTATTTTTGCATTATTATTTTTGATAGAGTATTTATTTTTAAAGGGTCTTTGACTGGAAAAAAAATACTACGGTATTAATATCATTAATTAACGAAGAAGGAGGTTTGGAAAAATAAGAAAATTGTCTGAAATAGTATTGTGTGCTTATTCCGTAATCACTAGATTTTGCATGCGTGGATTTTCAAGTAGGAAGATTTACATGCAGGATTTTAATTTCATAGCCACAGGTTGTTGTACTATATCTTTAGTGTTTCATATTGTCTGTCTGTCTAGCCGTATGTATGTTAAGGACGTGTTACTCGCAGACTATTAGTGCAATAAAGCTGAATATACATGTTATACATATTTATAACCCGTAAAAAAAGGAAAAGATTTTTATTATAAGAAAAAAAATTGTGGTATCATCTTTGCATGTGAAGTGAGGGTGATTTTTTCCCATACCTTTTACTTTGAATAGGTCTTTCAAAAATATTGGGGGTACGTCATGAACACTTTTCCGATACAGGAATTTGTTTACGAAATATTAAATTTCAACCTCTTTCAGATAAATCGATATTTTTAATACCTGAAAATTATTCACAGTAGTAGTGTGTATAATGAAATAAAAGAAAATTTATCATAGCTAAGTAGGCTCTACTAGTTTACGAGTAATAATAGAACGATTTATAACATGCAGCTGCCTTTGCAAAAAGTTCATAGAAACTCATAACAGTGACTTAATTCAAATGTAAAAATAACTTTAGTTTACGAGTAATAATAGAACGATTTATAACATGCAGCTGCCTTTGCAAAAAGTTCATAGAAACTCATAACAGTGACTTAATTCAAATGTAAAAATAACTTTAGTTTACGAGTAATAATAGAACGATTTATAACATGCAGCTGCCTTTGCAAAAAGTTCATAGAAACTCATAACAGTGACTTAAATCAAATGCAAAAATAACTTTAGTTTACGAGTAATAATAGAACGATTTATAATATGCAGCTGCGTTTGTAAAAAGTTCATAGAAACTCATAACAGTGACTTAATTCAAATGCAAAAATAACTTTTAAAATGTATATTTATTATGTCTGTGAAAGATACACTAGGCAATACATTTATATATTTTTATAGTGTGTAGTAATATTATTTAAATATGCAACTTGTTTTAAGCCGGCAAACTATATAGGAGGCAATATATTAACATTGTAAAAAATTCATATTTGTAAACAGTTTAATAGGAATACTGCTCGTTGGACCGACCTTATAAATGGAAATTATATTATTATAATAGAAATTATATTATTTCACTGAAAAGGTCGTAAGGTTAGTGTAACATCACAAGAAAAATTGTTTGGTGCCTGGCCAAACAATTTAAGCCAAGACTGTATCAATTGTCGTGGGTCACGTCCCTCAATAATTGGGGATCGATTAACGAAAAAGAAATAATAAACTGGATCGAAGCCACGGTTTAGGTATCATTCAGCTTTCTGAGCAATATGGGAACAAATTTCAAATTTTGGTAGCGTTTCAATACTTAATTGCAGTCGTTTGATGAGAAACAAATTGACAAATTGATATATAGAACAACTTTATTTTTTATAATAGCATTTTATTACCTGCCACAATTAGTTCAATTAGTTCATCCCAATATTTTTTCAAGTGTAGTCGCGAAAGGATTAAATATTAAAGCTATATATAATAACACTTTTCAAAATTGTCTTTCTAGATTTTTACCTATGTAAGGTTTTGTGAAAAAGTTATAAATAGTATAAAGGAAAATTTCGAGTTTTCTACCTGGACAAATCGGCATTCATAGTCTGCCCTTACGGTTGCTTTATTTAATCAGTGTCATTTTAAGGCTTTAATGATATCCTTTATTATTTACGACTTAAAATTCTAAATAATTAAAATTATTAAATATAAATTCTCATCACCAAAATACCATAAACATCAGTCACTCAGTGATCACCATAAACATCACACAGGGGATAAGTAAAAGTGTTTTGACCATAGAGGGCCTTAAATTTATGTGCTACGCGTGAAACCATTTGTGAATAAAAATTGAAACGCGGCAATAAATCTCGCGAGTTAAGATTTGCAACGTCATAATACATAATATATGGCAATATTCGTTGTTAGCCACTCTCAACGGAGTTAAAACGCTGGCACGCCGCCGAAGAGGTGTAACAAAAGGGATGATAAAGGAAAAATGAAAAGCATATTGTGGGAAAAATCAAAATATGCGAAAATATTTCCTTCGGGCGTTAGTAGATGAGGTATATAACAGTGAGTAATCGTCGAGTACATATTTTTGCGTATTTCTAGTGGGTGTAGCTTAGTATTTTAATAATGAAGCCGTTTTTGCTGAAGTTTCTAATTACTTAACTTAAAATTTATACTTTCGGGAAAATCATCTGATTTACTTAACTGACCGCTAAATATCCTTGACGTGTGTTGTATTTTTCTAACTTCACCGTCGTTATACCAATTAGGGTAGTTAAGAATAATTTGCATTAGGGAAGAAACCTGTTTCTAAATGCGGGTATTACAAGTTTGTGATTAACAGCCGTATGATATTACGGTGATAGCACAAGGGTTTTGTTTTTATAAATAATAGAAAATAAAATTTATAAACAATAGAAAATCTGTAGAAAATACTGAGTATTTTTCGAGAATGAATGTATTTTGTTAATTTATTTCGTAATATTACGACAAATTAGCACGTTAATAAAAGACGTAGTTTAGTATTATAAGTAGTAATATAACACTCGGAGGTTTTATTGTAACGTGGTGCATTTGTTTGTACACAATTTCCTAAATTGCACTTTATACAACAAATAGGTTTAAATAGTAAATAAAAATGCAAATCTGGAAAATAAGTTACTAAACGATAAAAATAACTATTGAAGAGTTTTTCTGTGAATCAATTTAAAAAAAGCTGCAAATTTTTCATTGTAGAGGACATATATGTTCGCCCAACATAATTGAATAAAATTTAGTTAAAAGGCAAATTTGCTCTATATAAAAATAGCTGAGCTGGTTTTGACCAAATTTTTTTTTAATTACGAAATATCACGTGACGTAAAAAAAGAATTTTAGGCAAAATTCTCGGGTTAAATCTGCCGTATTCATTAATAATTTGGTGTTATGATAATAAAAGCTTTAGTGTGATAATTTTCAAAATCATGGCATGTAAATTTCCATAACGGTTAGAGCTATTAAGTTCAGTAGATAGAGAGCATTTTTTTAAATATCTCATTCTCTGTATACTTGATAAGAAATCTGTTTAAGAGTAACGGCTTATTTTCTTTTTGTATATCGTATCTCAGCAGGTTATAGTGTAACATTGTATTTAGTTAGATAGATATATATTAAGCGAAAACTTTAATTTATTGTATGTCAATCATTATTATTAGATAAACAAGTATGGTAATTAATAATGTTAAAACAAACATAGAAACTGAAATTCACCACCGAGCCCATTTAATAAATGATTACGTCGGATAGTTATAATAACGTTATATCGAGTTTATCGTTGCGAATAGTAATTAATTAGTCTTAACTAGATAAAGTCAATATCATGGAGTGAACTCGAAAAGAACTAAATATGAAGAATAGTAATTGCTCTATAATTGCCTTAGTCATAGTTAATAGTTTTATCGTATTACGTCGTTAGGGAACAAAAAATATAGATCGGCGAAAAGAGGCTTTCCATCATAGAAAGAGAAAATAATTTTGAAAAAACCTGGTATGTTTTAGAACTAAAAATAAAACAATCAGGGAAAGGCGAAAAATAAAATACAATTTGTAGCTATAATACGAGACAAAGATCCAATATACATAAAGGCGCATGTTATAATTTAATATATCGAGATTTGCCAATAAAAAATAAAAATAACATTGAAAATCTAACGTAGTTCGTTAGATTTTAAGTGTTACGAATTATATAATAATATTTTTGGAACAAATACTATACAGAATAATAAATATGGAATGTTTTATTTTAATGTGTAGCCATTTCCTAAATTAATTACGCAGAAGCTGTTAACGGCCAAAAGAATATCAATACTGGTTCTATATTGTCAAAGTGAATATTTTATTATTCTTTTCGAATTTTATGTGACTATTTTTCAACGTTCCTCTCGAGCCTGCAAGTTTCATGGATTAGTACGTTTACATGTGTGTTTATTATAACGAGATATTGAATATATTTAGCGTTAATTTTGTAGAAATTCATTATTGATATTTAAATGAAACTACTTGATGTAGTATTATTTCTACTTTCTTTAAGTTATTTACCATTGCTTCGTTGTATTACAACATCTTCAGGTGGGCTATTAGCAAAGATTTTTTTAATTGTTAATAGCCCACCTGAAGATGATGTAATACAACGAAACCTGGGTCGTGGTAAAGAACTTAAGAAAGTAGAAATATTACTACATCACGTAGTTTTATTAATTATCAATAACGAGATATATTGAACATTTTGTTTCATCTTGTTGGTTTAGAATTTGGTAGAAATAGCACGTAGAAACCGTTATTAAAAATAACCTAATTCCTCTTAAAAACACAAAATTTCTCATTTGTTTGGTTGACGACTTAAATAAGACTTTTAAAGGGTTAATTTTTTTAATTTTATGTTTATAAAGTTATCATTTTTATTCTTGTGATACTTCGATATAGTGTGAGTGAATATTTATATAAGGTACGTTTTGTCGATCTATTTCAACAGAGGCAGTAAAAATGACATGTGGTCGCAGAACTTGGTGCATCAGGTTGTACAAATGATTAATACGGTAGTTGACTCATTCTAAATTTTGAAATTTTGAAATACAAGTTAATTAAAAACCAGTCTTGAAAAAAAATCAAAAATTGGTCGAAAAATAAGCTAGTTGTCGGCTTCTAAATTTGAAAATACGGATAGAGTTGGGTATATCTCTGTCTCTTTTCCTCTCCCAATACCCAATTAATAAATAATATATGAGTTGTAAAAATAGGAAGAATATTGTTTGAAATTTAATATGATACAGATGAATCCGATAAAGCCAAGACAGGAAGCAGTTCACTGGTTGAAAAGTTTTATTTAACTGAAGGATATGGGATCGTAATGATGCTAGGTTCACGTAATTTTTTTCCCTTTTTTCTGAGTGTCTTACAATTCTTGCAAGCGATATAAAGAAATATACGTAGCTTCTATACGTCTTTAAATTTTTGTGATCATAACTACACATCCACAACTGCTCGGACTAGCAAATAATGAAGAGTTATAATTTCTTTTTAATTTTATTAAAACCAGGAAACTTTCAACCAAGAATGGAAAATGGTGAAATCCACCGGAAATGATGAGATCGCGACAATTCTAATTTGAAAGTAGCGGTGACGAGAAGGCTAGATGTTACGTCTTATAATTGATTATTATTTATAACACGTTTTGGAAATAAGTGCGCAACCATATGGGAAACTAAATTGTTATTTATTATAAAATTAAGTTTATTTATTTTGTGATATTTTTTGCCAGTGGCTTTGCCTGCATCTTATTAGGAAAATGTGAAAAACTTTTTTTCAAAGACGGGTATTGATTTCAATCATCCAGCTTTTATGTAGTCATAAGGAAGTACTATTTTGAACATAACTTATCACACCTGTCTTTTACCATCTAATATTATTTTGGTGCAGGGCAACTCAAGTTATGTGATGGCAGTCTGTGGTTTGTTTGGCGTGTCAAGAGACATATACCACTACTTTTAATATGTTAAATTAACGGAAGCATGTTTTATGTGTGGGTATAATTTTTTTTAGCGTTTATATTTACTCTCTGCTCTCATAAATAATAATATAATTGTATATAAGCCACATTTTAATTTAGGACTTATATTATTTATGTGACATTTAATTGAAATCCATACGGTGGTTTAAGCACGAAAGAAAGACGAATGAACAAATAAACAGAGGGCATTTCGCTTTTATTATATTAATGGAGATCTTTAACTCTTTTTTTTTGGAAATCTTGAATATCTTCAATGTAATATAGTGATTAGAGTATTACAACTTCTTCGTTTCATATTGTTTCGTTTTTGTATCCCAATGTATTCACTTTGTTTTGATTTGTTTGTATAATTTTTATATTTATTTAAATATAAAAATTATATAATTATACATGAGAAGATAATTGTTTAAATATTCTATTAAGTTTTCCAATATTTACATTTATTTCATAAATTTATTTTATAAATTCCGTCGAATTTCATATTACTGTTTTCTTATCATCAAAGTTTAATGATATTTCAACCCATAACATGTTGCTTGTAACTTACCAATATTTTTTGACATTAAACAATCTATGCGCTCGTTAAGTATGTGATAGCCAGTCGAAATTTATCGTGTTATGTAATATGCACAGATGTGAATCGCGAGACTAATATTACTAATACTGCGAGACTAATATTGCGTTAACAGTGGTTGAACATTCCACAGTTAGAGCACATCTGTTCTTGTTTGTCGTGCAGCATTTGTTTTGTCCGTGTCGTTATCGGTAGTGTATATCGTCTCATATGAATCGCAAATATGCTCGGAATTATAAAAAGAACGCAAATCGGAGGAAAGCTAGCAGCAAAAGGAATAAAAAGTCTAAGGTCGAACAAATGTACGAGCTATGATGATGTCAAAAAGAAAATGAAAAAACGGCGCAAAGTGGTTACATAGCTTGCCCATCGGGCATACAGCGTCCAGCAACAGACGGTTACATAGCTTATCCATTCGACAGAGGGTTACATAGCTTATCCATCGTCCAGCGATAGATGGTTACATAGCTTATCCATCGGGCATACAGCGTCCAAACGTCTATGGATTATAAACATGTGTCATTGGAAGGCAATACAGAAGAGAGTTTTAATATCGATTCAACGTATATAAACGTACAATAATATGAGATCGATGGCAACGTGACAGCGCCCGAGGAGTATGTATTGCGATCACAAATATCGTAGTCTTGTCATCGTCGGGCATCAATGCGCGTAAGTCAATGGAGGCTGCTACAGTAAACTGTGAGTTATGGAACACGAAACCGTATGTGCAATCGAGGCTCGATATGCTACAGTTTTGCTGGACTTCTATTGAAAGACACACTGTCTGGTTTGGTTGACACTGGGCGGGTTTGCTGCACCCAGTAGATATTTTTGCAGTATACCCTTGTAAGCGAAGGTAGTTTCCAGAGAAGTTGGTAATTAAATTATTAATTGATATGGAATACTTGTTATGATGTTATCATAACGTTTTCACGAAAAATATATTTCGGTATTTTATCATGTTTTTTTAAATCTTTTAATTTATATAATCTAATTATTATAAGTTATATTTGTTACTACGATAAAATGACATCTGAAAAAGAATCTTTATGAACAGTATTTTTAGGTAGTTTTATATAATAAGGAAATGCTTATTGTTTATACAAAAAATTCGGCTCTTTGTTATAATGCCGATAATTTACTTAAAATATCTAGGGATGTATCTCTTTATTTAATCGATATTACTTATAAAATTACAAATATTAACACCTTAAAATCATATTTTTTTCAAAACAAATTTTCGTCATATTAAAATACTCTCAAAAATATTTAACCAACAAATAAGAAAAATAAAAACGTATAGCTTTAGATCAACGTTTGCCTAAGAAAAAGTTATCACTTTTCTTAGGCAAAATTGGTGAAGGTTTAAAATGGGAAAACATTGCACTCAGGAGAGAATTTTACGGCTAAATTGTAAATAGGTTGCTCCATCTCTCCCCCTTTCGCAAAATCCACGAAGATACAAAGAAAGCGAAACAGCGAATATTTATTTAAATACTTTTACTCATCAACTACTGCTTTTCACTTTTAAGAATTTTGAACACATGTTGGGATTTTTTTTTACATAACTGTGTAGTTTGGTTTACCAGTTTTTATCTGTCACGATGTTCATTGGATTTTTTCACTTTTTTCTTCTACAAATGATGGGATAGATATTGCGGAAATAACTGTCAGTTCGTGCGTTTCAGTACTCCAAAAATAACAATAAGACTGCAACGTTTCGTTGATAGGTGAGTCTCACAGATTTTATCTATATCTAACAAGTTGGAGAAACGAAGTTCCAGGTGTACCTTTCTAGCGTGTGTCTTTGACGTTAATTGACATAACTTTATCTCTAGTTTAAAGACCGAGTCTGAGAGGATTTCTTTTGTAATTCTGCGACATAAAGTATGTGTTCTAATTAATATACTAATATTTCCTATCTTCGATTTACTTGTGAAATAACTAATAAGATGTCTGAAGTAGTGTTACGATTTACTTGCTTTAGTCCTGTGTAAGTGTTTTCGTTATCTATTTCTATTTTCTTAAATTTTATCGCAGTGTCTTTCTTTACATGAAATAAAATTAATGTATGTTCATTTTTATTTCATATTTTGGATATCTTGTAACGCCAGCGAAAGTCGGATTTTGCCATCATTAGTATAATCAACAAAAAGACAAGTAAAAAGAAGTACGGAACAATACTGTGAAAATTAGGAAGAATAATAATGCACCGCAGACTCAGAACGGCTAAACATACGAAAAAATGTACGCAGAAAATAAATGACCGTATTTTTTTGTCGCTGTGGTAATATTGTGGTAATTGTGTTGTTTTACAATTGTGTAAAACACTTGGTTATATATTTTTTAATGTAGTTATTAGACATAATCATTTGATATTGTAATGAACACAATATGAAGCATGTGACCGCACAGTGAATTAAGCATGACGTTTTTTCTAGATAGTTTATTATGTATATTGAAAAAGACTATATTGTTTTTCATAAAATAAATTCATAACAAATAGAATTCCGGAGTTTTTATGACATATTATGACTATATTTTTAAAACTTAAAATTAATCTGGTGGTTATTTTAAAATTTCACATTCTGATTGTCTTTGAAGCTGTAATTGAAAGAAGCAAAAATAAAGTTTAATAGTAAATATTAATAAATTGATATTAAAATATGAAACTAAACTGTAAGACGCTATTTAATTATAAATATCAAATAGAAATATATAATTGGCCCTCGAAAGTTTCGTTACAACAAATATATGAAAGAGTTCAGTTGCAATATTCGCAAATGTAATTGCATAGTCGTTACGACCATAGTACTTTACCAAACGTTGCGTTTGCCCATCCTATCATCTGCTGAACTCGTAATATGAAAATATGAAAAATTGATTCATTCCACAACTGAAAGTGCATTCAGAAAATGCAAAAAATATACACAGCTGCATTCCTGATAGCCGGTACACAAAATGATGCAAGCACTGATTCAAATGTGACCGGAGCTTGAACTTTTAATCCCGAATGTTTATTAAATGCAAACACGATGTCGGAATTGTGGAATGACATTAATGAAAAGAGTACTACAGCACTGCACAGTACAGTTGCAGTGATGTGACTAAACTTTTACTGAATACAGGGGTGAATAATTGGATAAATTCGTAGAAACTGGTAGCTGAGTTTTTTGTTCGTGTGTAAAGAATTTGAATAGTAATTCTGCAAATTAAACACTTTATCCCACAAGCATTTTGGTAGTCATAACAATCAATTACACTATGCAAGTCGTTTAAACGGTCTCATGTGTTTTTTTACTGAATACATGGGTAAATGCTTGATTAAATCTATAAAAATTGATAGTCGATTTTTTGTTCAGATTTTATAAGGAATTTGAACAGATACTTTTTAAATTAAAGTAAATTTAACACTTTATCCCATAAGTATTTCGGTAGTTCTAACCGTCACTCATTTTATGGAAATTCGTTTAAATGGTGTGATGTATTTCTTTACTGAATACATGGATAAATGATTGGTTATATCTGTAAAAATTGGTATTCGATTTTTTGTTCAGAGTGCATAAAAAATTTGAACAGTAACTTTCTAATTTAAAGTAAATTTAACACATAAAATGTTAAATTACCCACAATAATTTAGGTATTTATAACAATCAATCGTTTTATGGAAATTATTTACACGATGCGATGTGGTTTTAACTGAATATATTAATGAATCTTTGTTAAAATCTGTAAAAACTGGTAGTCAGCAATTAATTAATAAATTATACTAATTTTTGACAGTACATGGAGAGTATGAACGGTACTTTTGTAAATTAAAATAAGTTAAACACTTTATATTACAAGAATTTTGGTAGATACAGCAATCACTTATTTTATGGAAATGATTTAAAGCCAAAAATAGAATTCAAACCATTATTTTCACGCTAAATTTAGCTGCTTTAGTCAGCCGACTACACTAAAGTGGGATTTGCGTTGTCTTGCGCTAAGTTTAGCGATACCTATTCTATTATTACCCGTGATATATTTAGGGCACGAACGTCTTATTGAAATTTGCTTTTCGATTTATGATATGTAAAATTTTACCATTGTGTGCGAACTTTATCTTAAAGAACTTACTTAGCTGCTATCTCTACTTTATTCGTAATTTGCATTTACTTTAAGAAAAGCAACTTGTTAAGTGTTATACTTTGGTATTTCTCGACACTTTCTTTGATTTTCAACATTGTTAATTATTAAGATGACTGTTCCGGTATCCTTATCTTTGTAAAAACGTGTGTTATTGTGGTATATTAATGTTAAAAACGGTATGTAAGCAAATGACTATAAAAGCTCTTTTTTGTCGTATAAAAATGTATTTGCCATTTGATGCAGTTTTTTTTCTTCATATCGAGTTTCAGTACAAGTATTTTTACAATTAAATGAAGCTACGTGATGTAGTATTATTTCTACTTTCTTTAACTTCTTTACCATGACCTAGGTTTCGTCGCATTACAACATCTTCAGCAATAAACTTTGCTAATAGCCCACCTGAAAATGCTGTAATACAACGAAACCTAGGACGTGGTAAAGAACTTAAAGAAAGTAGAAATAATATTATATCACGTAGTTTCATTTAATTGTGAATAATTAATTTCTATAAAATTAACGCCAATAATATATTCAATACATGTATTTTAGTGCAAAGCTAGACAAAAACAATTGGTGTGCTTAAGACCACAATGTAGAAGTGAAAACTTAGGCAACTGTATTATGTATTTTGGAAATTTTCAATACGAAAATTAAATGCCATGTTTTTCCTTTCCATTGAAGTAATATTAATGCTATATATAGGTGTGAAAAAGAACTGTCTGTTATTCATATTTTCATATAGGTAATTTCATGTATCAAGCGGAGCAGAAAATATTAAAGATATATTTGAAAATTTTTAACTGTTTATTATAAAGGTATTAATTATTCAAACAAGTGATTTTGTATAATAAACTCAAGGAGAAAACGTAAAAGAACTGTATGAAAATTTTTAAATGTTTCTGAAAAATTACTATCAAAATTGCGATTTCAACGAAACAAATGTTTTTTTTGTAGTAATACGTTCCAAATATACTCAGTTTAATGCACGGAATCAGTTGTATGAACAATAGGTACTTTTTTCATACCTGTATACACAAACATAAAATATATACAAATATCTAAATGCTGTTATGACTAAGTTTGAAAATAAAATATTTAATGAGACATACTGTAAAGCTGTAATACATATATAGCAAGATGAAAAAAATTGTTATTATTTTCATATTGGAAATGGTATGTTATTTTAGTGTAGGGGTCTAAGATAATATTGGGCGGATTAATTCATTATGATTTAGTTAAATATGAGAGTAAAAAATTATGTCACTCTTAGTATTACGTTGTAAGCTGAATCTATGTTAACTGAGCTGATTTTTCAATGCAATTTATCCCGAAAACAAGAACAAACTTGATCGATTTTAACAACAGATAACGAAGGCTAATATTAGTTTCGAAAAGCTTTATATCCACATTTGTTATCGTTTAGAATAAATGAAAGGAATGAATTACAATATTAATTAACGAACACGTTCTTGCAAATACAAGTGTACGGATAATCAATAAAAATTTCAATAAAAGCTTCCGCCTATACGACCATCATATCCTTTCACAACTATGAATATGAAAGGTTTAATTTAACCATTGAATAAGTTATTACAGCATTTTGAAAATATTCCGGCCGCAGCTGGTAAAAAAAGCTCTTTTTCTAATTCTCGGAAATATGTATGACTCGAGTGCTGATTCACATACGGCCAGAGCTTAAGTCGAGTGTTTATTAAACGCAAACGTGAAACCAGCGGATGCGAGGTTTGCGAAAATCTTTAAAGAAAACGGTATAAAAGTTCTGTGTGCCATTTCGTGTCATTATGAAGCCGTAAGATTTAAATATAATAGTAAAATAAGGACTTTTCGGTCTTTTAGTAATAGATCGTGATGGATGTCTTTTTCCATTATCATCGTAATCGTGAGATGACCTAGTTCCGGGCAGAATATAACAATGCAATTTTAGATTACACAGTATCGTTAATATTAAGTTAATTGTATACCAATACATTTTATAACTTGTGTTATAATAAGAAAAATTTATGTTATGGGGAAATTTTTATTTCAACTCGCTAGAATAGGCCTTTGGAAAAGTGTGGGTGTATGAAAATAACATAAATACAAATTATGCGTTTCATAAAAATAAAGGAAGCTGTACTAGTAGTTACATATAGCGACAGTTATATATAAGATTATTTAATATTTCGAAGTTGATACGTTTTGTGACAAAAAAAGGAAGAGTGATAGATATGTTGTTTTTGAGTTAGTAATTTTGGAATCAAGCATAGTAGGCCGTTAAGTAAGTGTATACCGGTATAAACAAATACATATAGCAACTACAAAATAAATAAGCAAGTAAGTACGTATAAACAGACATATAAAAAAACATGAAGTAACTATGTGATATATGTAGGTAGTTACCTAGATCTTACATGTGTGTACAGGCTTAAAGCACTGACAACGGTGAAGCCAATAGAGAAATGTAACTTATATATCCGTATATATATATATGTGTATACATGTAAGTATGTAGACATATAAATATATTTAGGTTCCTTAAACTCTGCAAACATCTGTTCATGATGAATTCATTGAAGCTTCATAGAACTCTGGGTAACATATGATATTATAGGCACTAAAAATGTAAATAAAATCTTTTACAAAAAAGCTTTAACTAACTTTAAATAACGAGCGAATAAAAAAGGTACTAAAAATTACAAGATAACCAAAATTCGTAAAATTAGTTAGAACTTTTGAGGTACAATATAGTTCACGAACATATATACATATTTGCAAAATACTATAAAAACGTAGTCTTCATCTGTGCCATATATATATATATATATATATATATATATATATATATATGTGGCATACGGTCTGTGTATATATATATATATATATATATATATAATTTAATAGAAATATTATGTATCCTTAAATGTTTGTAACTATCTAAATATGTACAAAACCTTTGTAGTATAAATTCTATTCGTGTTTGACAGAATGTTGTGTTATAGTTTTGATTTAAAGTTTAGGTTTCGATAATAAGTTTCTTTATGATTTTTCTGTCACTTACATTTTCGACACGTAATTCATCCCATGATTTCGATATTCTCGATGGGAATCAATATATTTAGTTTATTACTACTTAACATTTCCGACACGTAATTCATCTTATAATTTCGATACTCTCGATGAGAATCAACATATGTATATTACGTTTATTACCACTCAACATTTCTTTACTAACTTTTTCATTTTCAAAAGAAAATACTTGGTGTTCTGGAAAATTTCCCTCAACTATTTTCTAAAATTATTTTTCGACTATATCGACCTTTCCTTCAATAGTGGTTTAGTGTAATTAACTAAGGTGACGTCAACTTTGAGTTTTTTATGTTCTTTTTAAATTTACTAGAATGTTTCTGGATAGTATATAATGAAAGAACTTAATTTTGTTAAACACCATATTTTGCTCATGGTAACAGTACTGTTGTATATTGTTGATTGTAGCAAGATTAATTACTTAATTTATTTTTAGTTATTATGAGTATGTTATAACCTTGTAGTAAAAGGTAGTTAAGAGCGATTAATTTAATAATTATTACCAAAATATCAATACTAATCAATTTTTGAACGTGCCTTGTATATCGAACTGTCAAACAAGTTCATATTTGCTTGAATATTTTGATAATTTGTACCAACTTTCCTATGCATTTCTATGTTTTAAATATTTGTTTGCTATTTAAATATAGTTAGTACCTCCCTCTTTTTATGTTTGATATTATCAATTTGTCCCAATGATATGTTTGATATTGTCAAAACATCCTAATGACAGGGCTGTGTTTATTTTCATATTTATTATTTTTTGACTACATTATTTTTGCAGAATGTGGACGTTTACAACACTTTTAATTCAACCTTGTATGCAGTTAAAGAATTAAATGACCGATTTTGACAAATTATCAATAGTATATCAAACGTATATTTACAGTTTGCTCAGGAATTGCATCATTGGGTTTCAATATATGTATTAGGGTGTAAGTTTGGTATTTTGAAGTGAAAACTTTTTTAGGGTCACCATGCGCACTTTTTCTTTTCATCGTCCTTGAATTGAGCCGTCATGCTTGGGTCGGTGACGCTGAATCGGATAAACTCGGCTTACTTCGGCATCGGTCAAGCGAGTTCGCTGTCTAACACGGAGTGCATCGTTTCAAGAATTACGATTTATTTTTTAATAATATTTTATTTGTGTATAATTTAATATAATACGCCTATATTAAGTATATAATCAGTGTAATATTTCAAACGTGTACAGTTAGTGTTTAATATTTTATTTGGGAGTATTTTAATAAAATACGTCTATGATACTGCATTTTTTATTTTAGTTTTCACTTCTACCATGTGGCCATAAGCACACATCAGTGGTTATTTTTAATATTGAATATAAATAGTATGTAAAGGCATTAAAAGCATTAAATAAAAAAAAGCTAATTAAAATTTTATTATAAAAGTGCAATTTATAACATACCTTCCTTAAATAATTGTTTTCAGTGTTGCACAATTTGTTACGTAAAAATGAAAGGAATATATGTGCTGTATTTCAGATCACCGGTGCATGAAATGATTCAGATGCTTATTGCTAGGGATTGAGTCGTTAATCCGGAGTTTATTGAATGCAAATATTATGTTGGGCAAAGCTTGATTGAGAGGAAGCTTCAATGAAAATGCGCTGCGAAACAGCAAACTACAGTTTATGCCATTCATGGGATTATAACATACATACATATATAATTAAAACCTTGGTAATATGTTTGGTTGCATAGTGTCATTTGAGTAATGTCCGTTAGTAATACATTATATTTGAAATTGTCATGAGAGACGTTGTAATTTATTTTGCTTTTTCAGGTAAATTAATATTATTCTTAAATATATTCTAATTCAAGACTTTTAAAACTAAGGTCATAAATATAAACATTAAAATTTCACCATCGAAAAACCTCGATGCCGACTTTTGGAATATTGAGTTGTAAATTGAGTGACTAACAAATTGAATTGCTTGCAACAAATGTGAGTTAACTTTGTAATGTCTGTCCAAATAATAATATTAAGTATTAAACATATAGATGTATTTATGCTTTGTAGGTACAATTACATGGGTCCCCGCTATAGTCTCGCAGTGATAACATAAAGATTCCAGCAGCGGAAAATAGAAAAGAATGGAATTAAAGAATGAAAAAGAAAAGCTTTCTTTTAAAAGCATCTCTTTCTATTCTACCCTCAAATTAATTTATCACCAAAAAAAATTCCCTTCACTCAAAATTTTCAAAATTTTCTGCTTTTAAAAGAATACAAAAATATTCTATTCTTTTAATTAATGCTCATAATTGAACTAGCACTGCGTGCTGGTGTTATTGTTATTTTTATTTTCTATGATATTTTTGCTTAATCCAATTTTAATATCATAGTTATGTTATAGTTTCGTAGAATAAGATTGAAGAACAATGATGATTATATGTACATTAAATGGGATCAGTATAAATACAGTTTAAGTGATCCACGGTTGTTGAAGTTATGGAAGACGCCAAATTATTGGATTTAGAATTGTTTTGGTTAGATTGGGCACTTTCTTTGAGGTTAGAAATTTGGAAACTTATACACCATTGTCTAAGATGAAATAGATGAAAAATGGGTGAAATATTGTGAAAAACTGAATTTCTTTCAAAGTACTAAAATGTTACTGACAGGCTGCGTGCATACGGATGAAAAATTATTCCTACTTCGTTTAATGGCTCAGGTTTTTGTTATAACTCGGATAAGTCTACTATATTTGATGCGAACTTTTTCCACCACGTTTGGGATATAATACAAGGTTGGTTGATATAATACAAGGTTGGTAATTTTTGTCTAATTGTATATTTATCTGTTTATATGTTAGCACTAAATTCTATAATGAGATATTCAAATTCAATATGTAAGACGGAAAATTCTCAATATGTAGGTATTTGAAAAAGTTGTGATGTTTCCGTTAGTAAATCTTTGTTTCTAACACGAGGTTTGGAACGAAAACATTTATTTTAAATATTTCTTCGTTTTAGATGAATTGCAATATTAATTAACCAACATATTTTCATAAATGCTTGTAATTATTCTTTTAATAATGGAAAAAATTAAATTAATCATTGAACTAACACCTACTGTACCCTGAAAATACTCTGGATGCGCCAGTTGAAAAACAACTATTTTCCGGTGATGGGAAACGTAGCACACGTTTCCCATCACCGGAAAATATTATGATGCACTTGCTGATTCGAATATGGCCGGGGCTGATTCAAATATGCACTGGAGTACTTTGTCATTTTATATTATTCACGGGGCTGTCCAATTTCATTAAATTTAACTGTAAAATAAGAACTTATCGAAGCTTTATAAACGAATCATGAGAATTGATTGTATTTTTTATTTAGTTTCAGACGGAACTATGTTTGGTTTAAAATATTTTTAGTGGTCACCTTATCCATTTAGTTACACATACTGTTATTAATTTAGTTTTCTATGTACAAATATATTTGGTAACTCAGGTTACATTATGACAAATTTCTTTTATTCGGAATGTTTTATTTAATATACCTGAGAATTCTTCAATACTCCAGAACCAGGTTTTAAAAGTATTTGGAGATATGAAAATGGGATAAGTGTAATTTATGAAAATACTGCACTAATAATGACGCATAAAAGCAGTTAAATTATAAGAACATAAAGGATTATTGGTGAAAAGAAAGGATTAAAACTAAGAATCGAATGTTATTAATGTCAGAAATACACATACATATGTAGAACTTCCAACCTGATTTATGTTTCCAGGTGGTCATTTGCAAGCTTTTTCCAATTTTTCCATGTGTTTCATATGTTCAAGTTATCTTAATCATACTATTTTCATCTTTAAAATTGTGTTTCGTTCCATACTGTATTCTTGTTGAATATCTGGTTGAAAAGTTAACATTTTAAAAGGCTAGGTTTATTTAACTTGAAGTTCTGCTTTCTGTTTGCCGTATGATATAGGTTGATAAGAAGTAAATTAAAATATTTACCATCCACTTTTTATTTTCTTAACTTTAATAAATCACTTGCATAATTCTCGTTTGCGTGATACTTGGTTGCATAATACATACTTGCATAATTATTACTTGCATAATACTCAATTGCATAACTCTTGAATATTATCAAAGATTCTTAGTCACTTTACTAATACAGTATTTTTATAGCAAATCCAATGTACGAAATTTTTATTATTACAAATAAAGTGAGAAACGAATTTAATATTTTATAAATGAGCGACTTTTTATAAACCTAAGTGCGATGTGGTAATAATAAACGATTGGGTATAATATTGTAGCCATACGTTACAAAAAACAAAACAAAAAAAACCTTCATATTTCCGGTCGCCGCACGATGGTTATGGCCAGGGTTTGAATTGTTAATTTTGAGTATTTATTGAATGCAATCATGAGGTCTGGTAGGGCGATAGTGTGTTATTTTATGTAACTGACAAGATTGTAAAATACATGTACTAATGGTAAAAACCATGAAAATATGTCGGATTGTGCAAATTTAGTAAATACCGTCAGTGAATCGATTATGGGCGACAATGTAATTGGCTTGCTTTTTCAGACGAGCTGATATGGTTAGAGAATTTTCTTACTAAATTAAAAAAATGGGCCGTACGCATATACTTACACAGTTTATATACTGCATATTGGAATATATATAATTTTTGGATAATCTACCCCTATTTGAAATTTGTAAAACTGGGCAAAGTTTTTTATTTTTCATTGTAAATGGACTTCCATATAAAAAAATTGTTGTCGCCGGTCCCACGGTTTGCAAGAAATCTGCATATATATATGCCGATTATTGATTAACGCTCACAAGTATTGCGCCGATTGTGAAACCAAGCGCACAAACGATGCACTTTTTATTAACGTTAAATGGTATCTAAGGCGTCTAATTGCAGAATCAAGTTTTAAACGCATATAATTTCTCATTTTATACATATTCAAATTATACGAGTTATGAAACAAAAAAAACTTTTTCTGTTTTGACTTGTCGATAAAATAACTTTCTGCAATCTGTATTCGTTACGTTAGCTCGTATAGAAATAGTTCACGAGAAAACAGTTGCGAGGAAAAGCTATTAGAAGATATTAAATTTTCTAAAATGACACTTTAATAAGCACACTTAAATCTTAATCTTTAGCATCTTTTTTATACATATTTTGTGTTATTTACAATTTTATATCGATTCTAAATTTTATTATTAGCATTTCAATTAAATAATAGAAGTATTTTTTCTTTTTATAGAATTCAAATTTGCACTGTTTTCATGTTTGATGAAAAGAGCTCTCTGTTATTGGATAACACTTATTTTAAAAAACAAAGGTCACAAGAGACAAAATAAATTTAGTTTACGTATATGCTGTAGGTTAATGTATAAATATTAAACTTTAATTTATTTCAATCAAAATATTTTTATTCTATGATATTTGGTAGATCATAATATCGGCAACCATAAAGAAGAATATTATAATTCACTTTTTGGTTTTTCCGAGTTATTATCATATTCTGGTCGTTCTTTTTTCCTCTAAGGGACTTTCTTATATTCGTATCTGTAAGCCCTTTTTAATGATGTCGATAGATATAAAGAAATGGGAAATTCAGTATTTTTGCTAAATTTTCTAAAATAACACTTTAAACAGGTACATATGATATTTCGAAATCAGGTTTTGCTATTATATAGTAAAAAGTGAGTCACAATGTTTTTCCTTGGGGCTGTGAAATGTGCTTCAATGTACATGGCCGGAAATTAAAAGAACTTGATGTGAAATAAATAAACATAAACATGATTGGTATGATTAGTATTGCTTACTAACATAGAATCCTTTTTATAACAGTCATATCAAGTCTGCGCTTAATTAAACAATAAATGTACGTAAAACACGAAATAGTAGTATAGTCACCTATGAAAGATGTGACAAGGAATTTTAGTGATATATATATATATATATATATATATATATATACATATATAAAGATATATAAATAAATATGTACATTACATTTCCTCAGCCAAATCAGCTGACAACGATTGAAAATAAATTATTTATGATAAATTGATGTAACTTAGCCGAGTAGACTTAATCACTTATGTCGCCGTCCATATAGAGTCTACACCGACTACCTCGATAATTTTATTAACTTCACTAAATAACGCAAACACCCCCATAACATGACGAATCATATTAAAATCGATGGTTTTAAGTTAATTAAACTATTTTTCGATGACGATACGTTATGTCCAAATGTAGCTTTGTTTTCTTCTATATAGCTGCGTCATGGCCATACCTTGAAATGAGAATATTTAGAAATAGTCTTTGAAAACTTTAATATATATCTAATAATTTTCACAACACTTATTACAATTTTGCAACGTACACAAAAATGAAAATTGAGTAAGAAGTAATCTTACTCTTCTTTTTGGTTTTTCTCGTTAAAAAAATGGCCATTGTATTAAAATGGCTATTGTATGTAAAATGGCTAGTGTTTTCTTTTTGGTTTTTCTCATTAAAAATGGCTATTGTTTTTTTATGATTAGAGGAAATAACAACATGCCTCTCTTTTCATTATTTCCTAGCTATGTCCGCGACGTCCTTCGCGCAGACCACTTAAAACGTATATATATATATATATATATGTATATATATATATATATATATATATATATATATATATATATATATATATATATATATTATAATATTTTTTAAATGAAGACCTTACGATGAAATAATATCCAAGGACATTCAGATCTATTTCTAATAAAAAACTACGTAATACAAAATATACGCAATAAATGAGACGTGTGTAGCTCTAGCATTGAAATGAATGAAGCTAATGATGAAATATATAATGAAAATAAATTTTTAAAAGAGCAAAAAAATAAAATACAATTTGTGATTATAATAGAAAATAATAACTTATCTTCATAAACGCGCATATATTTTTAATAAACCAAGAGTTGTTAATAAAAAGAACTAAACAAATATAATAAAAATCTATGGCGGTACATATAACTTTTTTATAAATGATATAAAAAATAATGAATACTTATTGTTTTTTTATGTGTTTTCATTGCAAAAATTAATTACAAAGAAATTGTTTACTGACACTGATGCAGTATTTATTTGGTTAGCTGTAAGAGATTGCTCTCGTAGTAATAAGTCCACGGTATGTATCAATTAGATACATTAAAGTAGATAAATAAGATAAATAATAAATAAATGTTTCGTACTTGTGAAAGTGAATGTTTTTTCATTCTCTTTGAGTTTTACGTGGTCTTTTTGGACGAACTCGTCAAGTCTTCAAGTTTTATTGGTTATTATGTCTATGTATGGATTATACAAGGAGATACGATATGCACTTTGTCTTATTTTGCTGGCTCAAAGAGTTTCGTAGAAATAGCATTATAAAACTGTTATGAACTTAATAAAAAATGAAGCATTTCTCATTTGTCTGTTTGGTAATTAAAATAATAGGTTTAAGGATTTTTTTCATTCATACAAGTGTTCCATTTGTATTCTCGTAATACCTGAACCCAAAACTACATGAACATTTGCCAGTCTCTTTATAAACATATTTATTGTGTAATATATTTCTATTATCGATTAATTTTTTTGAAGTAATTCTAAGTTATCTGGTAAAAGGAACGTGTGATTATTAAATGATATATTTAAATATAAACTTTTAAAATATAAACTTTATATAAACTTTATACCAATATTTCTTTTTTTTGGAAAAATGTTCGTTTCATGACAAAAATCAAGTGTAAAAGCTTTTTGTTTCTCGCTGATTAAAACTATTTAAGCTACACATTATTTATTTTCACAGTTTTTTCTTTAGATATCTGAAAGTAATTTAAGTACTTTTAAGAATAAAAATAAATTTTTAACTATTGCGACCTAGTCGAAATCAAAGTCTACTATTAATCGTTGAAATAAAGGGAATGTTTATAGAACAAAGTTTTAATGACACGTGTATGTAACCTTTGATTGTCTGAAATGTGAAATAATTTCTTGTCGAGGGGTTAGGCCACCCTTGAGGTCTGTAAATTATACTAAGGAATGGGTTTTTTAATGAATTATAATCGATTTTAAACAAATATTTATTTACGTTTATTTTATGTACATTGAAATTTAGAAAACAAAAAATAGAAAATATTATCATCCATATGGCAGGGAAAAAAGAAATATCTAGACATTTTTAAAAAATTATTGATTTTTTAAACAGCAGAAGATTTAGGGATAAAACCTATTTGTCATAAAAACTAACACAAGAACAAAACATTTCAGTATTTTGCAAAACTCCTACGTTCTTATCTATGACATATTTAAAATATATGATCTTGTATGACTTTAAGGTAAATATAATAAAAATTATTCGATTTGGTGTATTTGAAAAAAAGGCGTTGATAATTTGCTTGGTTTATGTTTTCAAAAAATTGAGAAAAATACATTGCACATTTAATTTGCAATGCACTACAAAGTTCTATATTCTTCTGCCCCTATATGTTAATATAGATGCACCAAAGTGCTTTTTTGGCAGTCTAGAGCTTCTTCTTCCTTTTTTTGCTGCATTAGGGAGGCTACGCTCGGCAGCTTTTACGTTCAGTATAGGGTTATTCACATAAGTAGTATAAATGGGTTAACAGATAGATAAAATATTTGTACAATATCTATTATATTTTTAAACTCATCATTAGAATTATCAATGACAATATGTTATTCAATGATTTTTCACGCTTGCAATAATTTTCGATGCCCGTATCGTCGCTATAAAGCCTTCGCCTTGTTCTGCATAAATCATACTAAATATAGCATTAAAAGTTTCTCATTGTCTAATTTTTCACGAACAAGTTTAAAAGCAACAAAAATAATAAATTTCGATATTTAGTTCGTATTATTTGACATTTTAAATTTATTAGCAGAGTTGGCACAGCTTTCAGTTTCTTTCTCCATTTGATATTAGTTTAATACTTTCTTGTTATACATTAGCGATTAGTTTTCACCCGAACGATAAAAAGTTTTATTGATTCTCAGAAAAAAACAATTAATAGTAAAATATATTAGTGAAAAATTTATTTTTTATCGTAATAATATTTTACTTCATTTGCATTCAATTCCTTTCCAATACGATTGAAAATACAAAATTTTAAAAACGCTAATCAAATTAAAATGATTTTAAGTATTGTTAGGGTTTTTCACAACAATATTGTTTTCATTAGGTTTTTCATCGAATACGCATCCGCTTTTATATCATGCTTACTTTTAATAAATGCTCTTAATTATAGCCTCATGGGCGGAAAAATTTAAAGGTGAGGCAGAAACATTTTTCGCATACAGATTTATCTGATTCAATACTTTACTGTTTTCTTTCTTTTAACAATGATTATAATGAACAGCGGAGTGCACCGGTGTAATTTACGCCTGGGTTGAAATTCTATATAACGTGATGTACTTGTTTTTATGAATTTACTCAACATTTATTAACATTTCATTTGATCTTTATTGGTTAGAATTTAAATAAAATATGCTTATTTAAATAAAATATAAATGTTTGCATTCGTTTCGTTGTTAAAGTGTATATAGGCATTTAATATTTAAACGCGGATACATACAAAAAACACAGACCGGGATAATACATATATAGCTCACCTACAAAAAGCATTGTCCTATGTACCTATAACGTGGGATTTAAAAACGATTAAACGTCCAATTATCTTATTCTAACGAACATACGGCTCACTTTTTATATAGGTGAGTCTTACACGCACTCTTATAAGGATGTTTAAAATATATATAGATACTTCTTACGTAAAAACTGCATCGCGTTTTGTATTTTTGTAAATATTTAATTTTATTCCATATTACATTTTTCGTTTTGATTTTCATCCCACGTTTTGAGTTCCAGTCCTTTCTTCATATCCTTGAGTTATTTAGAGATATTTTTCTAATTAACGCAGGTGTTTAGTTAATTTTCGTATCTTTGTATTATTTTTATTTACAAATATGTTTCTCATTAACGTAGGTGTTTAGTTAACTTTCATATCTTTGTATTATATTTATTTACAGATATTTTTTCATTAACGTAGGTGATTAGTTAATTTTCGTGTCTTTGTATTATTTTTATTTACATATATGTTTCTCATTAACGTAAGTGTTTAGTTAACTTTCGTATATTTGAATTATATTTATTTACAGATATTTTTTCATTAACGTAGGTGTTTAGTTAATTTTCGTGTCTGTATTATTTTTATTTACATATATGTTTCTCATTAACGTAAGTATTTAGTTAACTTTCGTATCTTTGTATTATATTTATTTACAGATATTTTTTCATTAACGTAAGTGTTTAGTTAATTTTCTTGTCTTTGTATTATTTTTATTTACATATATGTTTCTCATTAACGTAAGTGTTTAGTTAACTTTCGTATCAATGTATTATATTTATTTACAGATATTTTTTCATTAACGTAGGTGTTTAGTTAATTTTCGTATCTTTGTATTATTTTTATTTACATATATGTTTCTCATTAACGTAAGTGTTTAGTTAACTTTCATATCTTTGTATTATATTTATTTACAGATATTTTTTCATTAACGTAGGTGATTAGTTAATTTTCGTGTCTTTGTATTATTTTTATTTACATATAGGTTTCTCATTAACGTAAGTGTTTAGTTAACTTTCATATCTTCGTATTATATTTATTTACAGATATTTTTTCATTAACGTAGGTGTTTAGTTAATTTTCGTATCTTTGTATTATTTTTATTTACATATATGTTTCTCATTAACGTAAGTGTTTAGTTAACTTTCATATCTTTGTATTATATTTATTTACAGATATTTTTTCATTAACGTAGGTGATTAGTTAATTTTCGTGTCTTTGTATTATTTTTATTTACATATAGGTTTCTCATTAACGTAAGTGTTTAGTTAACTTTCATATCTTCGTATTATATTTATTTACAGATATTTTTTCATTAACGTAGGTGATTAGTTAATTTTCGTGTCTTTGTATTATTTTTATTTATATATATGTTTCTCATTAACGTAGGTGTTTAATTAATTTTCGTGTCTATGTATTACTTTTATTTACATATATGTTTCTCATTAACGTAAGTGTTTAGTTAACTTTCGTATCTTTGTATTATATATATTTACAGATATTTTTTCATTAACGTAGGTGATTAGTTAATTTTCGTGTCTTTGTATTATTTTTATTTACATATATATTTCTCATTAACGTAAGTGTTCACTTAACTTTCGTATCTTTTTGCATTATATTTATTTACAGATATTTTCTCATTAACGTAGGTGTTTAGTTAATTTTCGTATTTATGTATTTTTATTCATGGATGTCTATTTTAAATCAATGTTTTCGATGTTTAGGACGACTAAGTATCTAATTTTCTATGATATTTTTATTAATTAAAATTTAAAAAAAATTGAGATATTTAAATGGGAGCAAATTTAAAAAAATGCACACTAAAGTTTTTTTTTGGAATTGGATTGTATGTTTAATTCGCTCATTGGACGGAAAATTTAATTTGGATGACACAGACGATATCATAAATGTAATCGTAAATCAAATTGCAATCGTAAATCATTACGGCAATTAAATTAATTCAATTAAATAATGTGCCACAATTGTGCCATTTTCTTACTAAACAGCAATTATATATCTAAAGTTACAACCATATACATGAATTTTCAATCTGAAATATAGAGCTCTATGACTCAGGTTGAAAATTACCATCCTGTAACCGTATAAACAATCTTAGTGTAACTATTCAAAGTCGCTTTACATAGTACTCTTATATACCCAGTGGAGAAGTCGCTTGTTTGACGCTCGGCACAGTTTCTGTAAGTCCATTTACGGAAACCAACTCGCTTACTTTCGTTGGCTATTCTCGGGAGAGGGAAACTCGGCAACTAGATTGACGCGATTTACTTGCTTTGACTTTGGCAAGACCTTTGATCGAGTCAACTAACATATTATTAAATAAACTTTGAGTTACTGGATTAATCAATAAATGTTACGATTCTTTATCAACAATTTTTAAAAACAATTCTGACATAGTTCATGAAATACTGAAAGTTTCGCATTATATAATAGAAAATTAAATATTAGGTATTTATTTATATATTTAATAGTTATATAAAATGTATTAGACAACTTAATGGTTGCTTAAGTAAATATTTCCTATTTATTATTTTAGTTTAAATATTTGTCACCTACGATTTACTTTTTATTTTAACATCAGGGACATCTATGCATTCGGCTTGATACTATAACTACAGTTACTATGTTCTATGACTCAACCTTTGTCGATAAAAATACCTTTGCCATTCAAGGGCTAGCTCACCCTGTTCCTTGAAAACCTTGAAAAATATTTGTTTATTTCTTTTTTTGCTTTCAGCCATCTTAGCCTAATTATATGATTATTTCATAAAAATTATCACGTATATGAATTAAATATAATATTTAAGTTTATTCCATAACTTGAAATATATCTTGTATTGTGGGAGACGGCGATAGATTTTCATAAAATGTTAGTTGGATAATATACAGCGAACTGAAAAATGTGATAAACGCAATAACACTCATGATAACTGAAACGTTTCTTTCAGTTGATTTATCTTTGTTGATTTATACAGGTTTTAATAGTAATTAATTTATTGTCACATATTTTATATTTCGTAATAATTTGGATATTTTGGATTATTTGCAATGTTCTATATTACTGTGCATGCTGAAGACAGTGCATTGCTTCGTTTGTTGTATACATTTACTTTGCTTCTTGATTCACAATTTGAGAATTATTGTTGTAATATTTTGCAATTAATGGTACAGCTATAATTCCCTCTACCACACATTTTTTATTCGGCAATTAAATTCTTTTTCTAACTCTTAAATTATTTAGTACTTTCTAAACCAATGTTAACCTCTTTAATACTCCAGCACTATGCTTTATGTAGATTGCGTTAGACACTTTTTTAATTATTTAATTTTTCTCTCATTTTTTAATAGAAGCTTTAATAAAAAGCACTATCTTTTCAATGTTATGTTTAACTGGCATAATGCCAGATTTTTAGCACCAACGAAGGTGGAGAAGGATAAAGGAAAATTGCCGCATATGATTTATAATGACGTTTCGAACCTGGACAGGTAAAATTTATTACAGACCTTTATTTTATTAAGAAGTACATATTTCTATAGCTAGTGGAAGTATGACTTGCAAAGATTACTTTCAATGAACACTCCTCATCATATATGTGCGATATTTAATAATATTTTGGTGTACGTAATATATTATTATATGTGTTTAATATTTTTAAATACTATTTCGATGGATATTGATTTACCTTTTAATTAAATATAGCCATTGGAAAAAAGTAAAAAATAATATTAAATACAAATTGGTGCCGGAAGGAGGTAAGGTAGGACTGAAAAAAATCCAAATGAGCCAAAGGGATTAATACCATTATTAATTTATTTTTTATTGAAATTAAACTTTTTCGAATGGATAGACTTTGACAACCATGTAAGCGTTATCGCAGTTTGTCTGCTCGAATTGTTTCAATTTGATTAAATTTGGATTGAAGGTGGATTTTAAATTTTTATTTTCAGTCAGATTTTATATTGAAGGATGTGTTGCCGGAAGGAGGTAAATTCAAATTAACCTTTTGAATAGATAGACTTTGACAACTGTGTAAATGTTATCGCAGTTTGTTCGTTCGAAAAGGTTCAGTTTGAATAACTTTGGATGTAGGGTTGATTTTTATTTACCCTCAGTTCTTTTCGGAAGGAAAAATTTCCTGGAAGAAGGTGAATTCGAATAAACCATTACTATCTTTAAATGAATATTTTTTTGTGAATTTTTATTTTTATTCAGGTTTTTGTAGCGTTTTTGGCAATATCTACAGATAAATTGAAGTAAAAAATAGTATTCGACTCTATATAAATTGAAGCAAAAAATTGTATTCAAACGCTTATAACTGGTCTTATCAATGAAGACCTCACATCTTCAAAATCGAAAACTTTTTTTATACGAAAATGGCATCCTCCAAATTTCTTAGACAAATATATATTTTTTAAATTTCTGGCTATTGAAAAACATCTCATAAGTTTAAACGAGATTCATTACTATCCCAAACTCCTTCAGCCAAATGTTATCTGACAAAAAGGTTTACGATATATGGAGAGACATATCGACGGTTTCATTTTTCTTTTGGGATTAATACTTTTGAGGTACAGTATGAAAGTAATTATGAAAGGAATATTTATTATTATATTTTTTTCACAAATGATATTTTCATTTATCCTTTCTAACAGGAAGCCATTTATATACTGCTCTATTTATAGTATTTTTAAACTTTTTTGTATTGATTTTATTTTTGCTACCTCTCGCAGCATCCTGTACAAAATCCAATACATTTTGATTTACAGTATTTTGATCAATTGCAAAAGTTTGTTCTCATAGTATTAAGTTGGCCTCTATATATTTACCTATTTATTATACGAGCGACGTCAAAAAAACAGATGTGACAATTACGATTAATTTTAAATTATCATTATGAAACCTTCAATATTTTATGTTGTACATGCTATCATGAAAATACTCGACAAAGAGTCATGAAAGAGTTGAAGGGAATTCAGCTATTCTAATTTATATAATAAGATACACATACATATGTAGTCAACTCGATTAAAGGTATTGTGAAAATCAAATTGTGTCAACAAGATCACCAAGTTTTAGCTCTCTTGGGATGGAGTCAGGAAAACTAGTCTAGCTGATTTCCTTTTATCAATCAGGAGAAGAACTGTATAGAACATTGAGCAAACGAATCTCTCTATAAACCATAAAGAACGACTATATAAAATAACTTTGAATAGTTTTAATAAGATAGTTCGGATAGGTAGATAAGACGATTATATTCAACCCGAAATTTAAAGTTCCTTTTATAACTTGGTGCAGCTGTAGACATCTGAGAATAACAGTGGTATAATGTGTGATAATGGCATAGCCCAATATCATTTACTGTAGTACATTTAAATTTTATTTCACGTAAGTATACAAATTTTTTTAAATATCGTTATTAACAATTGACATGCATATCAGCATACCCAAATCTTTCAGATAAGAAAGCAAACATTTAAATACCCTTTTGTGAATAAATAAATATGCTAACAAACTAAACAAGATATGAACGAAGTTTATAAAAATATATAGAAAACTTTGAGAGATGGAGCAAAAACAGAAGAGTAAAATATATTCAATAAAATGAAAAAGCAAACTAACAGCTAATATTGACTAGAGTAAAGTATATACTTACATATCAAAAAATTTATATATTATGTGAGAAGTATATTTTAATATTTTTTTACGTATATGAAAGAGCCGTCATGAAAATTAGATAATTTTCATCTGTATCAATGAAAAGCCAATACTCGGTTATTTTTTTATACTTGTACGTCGAACAACGAAGTGAATGCAAATATTCATTTTATATTTATCAAATGTACCCATTAAGCAGAAAGATCAAATAAAATATTTATAAGTGAGCGAGTGAACGCACAAAATCGATATCCGTTCCATACATGGTACTTGCGCATAATGGACGCTTATAATTATTATCAGAACATGAATTCGAAATATATTTTAGATAAATTGATTTACGGCGATTTCTTCCCTTCTGATTTTGTTGTCCAAAGAATTTCCATTAAATCTTGTTTGCAGATTATTATTTTCGCTACCGATACATGAAAAATGTTTGAAAATTGTTTCAGTGACTAGTGTACGTAAAGAGCAAGAGTTTTCCGGTAGTATAAAACATTCAAAGACCACACGTCAACCAAACGCATCGAAGACGAATATATGCGAGCAGGACATCAAGGAAATCAAAGATCTTATTATAAAAAATCATTGATAAGCAATCACAGACTGTAGAAAAAAACAATAAAATATTTTTTTCCTACGCCTCTAGTTTTTGGAGTGAATTTAGATACATTAATGTAATAAAATACTTGGCGTAAATTTATTTTATATGAATTGAGTCTGGTTCTCACGATAAAGCCGTCGTAAACGTTTTTAATAATCTATCTTCGGTAATGTATTTTAATCTAAGTATCTATTCGTGACAAATATTTTTTTTGAGAATATTACTTAAAATACCTTTTTTGTCAGTTTTGATTGCTAAAAATATCAGTTGGTTTGAATATTGAATATATTTGGCGTTAATTTTGTAGAAATTCACTATTCACAATTAAATGAAACTACGTGATGTAGTATTATTTCTACTTTCTTTAATTTCTTTACCACGACCTAGGTTTCGTTGCATGACAACATCTTCACGTGGGCTATCTTACCGTAAAAGTAAGTGAAGTAAGAATTTGTACGACATGGCAAACACCATCAAAATGTTCGCTGAATAAGTTATGCCCAAAGCGTAACTTGCCAATAAGATTCCCTTCTTTACTGAAAGATTTTTAAAATACGCCACTACAATATATTTCAGAACAGTGATCAAGAATTTCTTCATCAGCAAATAATTCGCATAAAGTACTGTAAGTTTGGAGCCGGAATATATCTATACAACATTCATCAGGTCTCACCATTCGGATCACGAAAAATTCATAACGGAAAATTCATTCCAGTTTCGCATGACATCCATATTTTGTTCTTGGTATCCCTAGACGTCACCTAAGTATTATTACGGGGGTTTCCTCGAAACAGATAGGATTCAACTTCTATGATAGGGACAAAATTTACTTGATATCATCTTATCTATATGATAATATAAGTAATATTTCTCTAATTAGTAAAGAGTAAAGAAATAGCAAGCAATAATAATAAATAGGTACTTACATAGCTAGGTACTTAAGTACCAGTTTTAAAGGAAAAAAGTAGAATAAAGAAAAACTATTCTAATATAAAAATTGTTGATTTTAAAAATTGGAATCAGAGGGGAATGTATCCAAGTCTTATGCAATTTAAAAAAAACTAAACCAAATTTGGAAAACAATTTGCCTTGCCTAAATTGAAAATAGATATTTAAACTAAACTTAAGTTAACTTAAGGCATTACACCCTTTATAGGTATGAACATAATTAAATAACCTATCCTAAATATTTTAAGTATCTAGACTAATTAAAAGAAAACATGTTTGTAACTAAGGGTGACTAAAAACAATTAATATACAAAAATATTCCCATACTTGCTATACGAATATTTTGCTCCATTTACATCACATTGAAATGTTATTTTTCAAAAACACTAAATTTCTTTATTTCTAACCAAAAGTCTAAATTCAAAATTTTTAGTTTTTAACTTTGAAAATGATGGATATCCCAAAAAATGTCAACCTCTATAACACACACTTAAGGGCTGATTAAAAGAAAAAGATGAAACACGTTCATTTATAATACAGAATATAAATTCGAATATTCACGTCTCCACCTTCAGAGACTTCGAATTTTCTTTATGAGTGAGCCCAAATTTAATACAGGCCTACTTCTTTTATATGTATAATAATACATAAGTACATGATACAGTTGATTTCATCCAAAATAGACGATATAGTTGATTCCATCAAAGCCTTGCCAAAGTCAAAGTAAACTACGTCAACTTAGTTGTTAAGTTTCATGTCCTTCGGGATGCAGTCAACGAAGGTAGCAGCCACGTTGGTTTCTGTTGATTGACCTCAACAGAAAAGGCGTTGAAATTTAGAAAAGAGGTTACTATACTGCAAATATTAAACGACTATGTAAAATTATTGAAACCGTGCAATACATGGAAAGATGTATTTTTGTTGAGTTCGCACAGTTAAGTGAAAAATTAAAGATATAGAAAATGAGTATGGGAAACAGATTACATAACTTTTAATAAATTTATATTTCAAACTGCATGAATCAACAGAGATTATTAGGTATGCGACGTGCTTCTTACATTATCTTATTCGTATGATTTTTACATTAACTTATTTATAACTTCTTCTTATAACATGATCAATAACACAAAATAAGAAATAATGCTATTGATATTTAAAACTGAATGAATCAACAGAGGTTAGTAGGTCGCTTGAATACTGTAGCATTAAAGCTATTTTAAGTGAAATCAACTATTTTTTTACTGTTATACTCGTAATTAAGCTTACATTATCTTATTCGTAACTTCTTCTTATAATGTGATCAATAACACAAAATAAGAAATAATGCTATTGATATTTAAAACTAAATGAATCAACAGAGGTTAGTAGGTCGTGAATACTGTAGCATTAAAGCTATTTTAAGTGAAATGAACTATTTTTTTACTGTTATATTCGTAATTAAGCTTACATTATCTTATTCGTAACTTCTTCGTATAATGTGATCAATAACATAAAATAAGAAATAATGCTATTGATATTTCAAACTACATAAATCAACAGAGCTTAGTAGGTCTCTTGAACACTGTAGCATAAACGATATTTAAGGTGAAATCAACTATTTTTTTTACCGTTATACTCATAATTATTATTCTTACATTATATTATTCGTAACTTCTTCTTATAATATGATCAGTAACACAAAATAACACATTACTATGAAAGCTAACCATAAACCTTGAAAGTGCATTCTTGTATCAAAATCAATTTCAAAAACATACTATACCACGTTTTTATTAACGTTTTATAGTGACATAAAAAGTAAATTATAAAAAAAAATTAAAAACTATTTTAAAAGTTGTTAAGAACGAGTAGAACTCGCTCTACGAGGGCACATTTTTAGATACTTATGAAGGTTTAAGGGTAAATTATTGAACAATTAACAAACATTAATTTTTTCACAAAGTAAAAATATTGCCTACTATATCCTTGACATCTGGAATCATCACTGTAGTTTTCCTACAACCTTTGTGTGGGCTTCTAAAAACTACATTTTTTATAATTTTAGGTTCAATAGTCTCGAGAGTATACACTTCAAGAACTCTGCATCACGTAGCGTCTATCAAACCAAGCGCAGTCTCGAATCATTAAGTTCTTTAGCTATGTCTCGAGGAGAAACAATGACTCCACAGAGCGTTTAGTGATCCAGGGAACGGTGGAAGGAAACAGATCGCGTAGCAGATCATCATGCATGATGATGTAGCCTCATCATGATCACGACCGCTCTGTCAAGAGCGACACGACTGAGAAGTCTCGAGAGTAGATGGAGGAGACATATTGATTTGGATATTTTTCATTATAGCTCTAAATATATGATATCTAAAATTATGAGAATAACATTTTTGAGACCCTTATAACTAACTACTTCCAACATTATATGAAATTCAAAAAAAATTCGAGTGCATAATTTGCCCTTCCTAAAATTTCCAAATAAATATTTTTAATTGTTAACTATAAAAATATGTGCGGGTTAATATGTTTTATTAATGTGCCAAATTTTAAGTTCCTACGTTCAGCGGTTTTTGAAAAAAACGGCTTTGATGAACTGATACCTGAGTGACTTTATAAAGTTCTGTTTTCCCTTTTGAGGTATGGAACCCTAGAAACTTGAATGTACCTCCTCACATAGTTAAAGAGGGTGCAATACATTTTTCTTCTGTTATTTTCTCCTGTACAAATTCTCTCCTGACGTCCCATTTATCAATTTTCATTTTCATTCCTCTTTTGCGAAATGTTAAGCATAAAACATATGTACGTTGACAAGTACGTTGAACATAAACGTTGACTTACAATGCACCCTTCCCTCATTATAAATTTCCCATCCCTAAAAATTGCACCGAAAGCATTACATATGTTGTTTAAGTCGAATTTCAATTAAAATAATTTAATCAATTATTTTGAGCGGTGTAATAATGTAAACAACTCTACGACTAGAATACCATACTTTATTTATATTCCTACATACACTTAGCCTATTTTTTTATACGTATTTTGATTTGTAACAAAAAATCAAGGCACTATTTTGAAGACTTTTAACACATTATCATATATTTTACTATATTATATTATACATTTTTGTCTAAAAAAAAACTGCGTATCTGTTTGTAAATACTGCCACAAATGATAGAAATAGTTTAATAGAAATATGCAAGAGACAATAATAAGTTGTATAATTTTATCTTTTTCAATTATGCAAGCACTAATAGTTTGATAATTGTCAATTAATATAATTTAGAAAATCAATATTTATAATTCTTTACTGGTAGCAATACTAGTTATTCACGTTCGCATTGGTTTAAAGTAATTACGCCTAATACAAATAAATAACTTTCAGAAAACAATTATGTGTTTCAAATCTTACGCATATATGTGATTCGATTTTTAAATAAATCAAAGCGTAGTGCTTGTTCTATTTTTTGTTACGAAGTAATTTGAGGATTATTCGCAAAGGTATTTAAAAGTAAATTAAGTTTCTTTTTTTAAATTGTGAAATATTTAAAGTTGAGTAAATCCCATTGTTTTTTGGCTATAGGAAATACCTGTTGTGTACAAATACATTCTTAGTACAAACAAGAATTTAGTCTACATTTTAAAAATCCGTACAACGTTTGTCGAAATACGGATTATTTCTTAATTGAATGCAGTATTTATTAGGCATTTTTCGGTAGGCAAAAGTAAATTATTGTCCAGCACTGAGACAGAATATTAAGATGAGCATTTTGTAAGATATTTACATTTCATAGCTTTTATTTCAATAACCAAACTTTGTAGATCTAGAGAATCGATTATTATCACTATTACGATGATATACAAAAGTAGTAGAGTAAAATCTTTTGACAATTTTTAACTGAAAAATATTAAGAATGTCTCGACATTCTGAACCAGTGTTATTCAAATGTTGCCTAAAACTATATTACTCATTCGGCGTCCTGATGTATTATTACGACCACGTGAATTTCCTATGTAGAAGATGACATTAAAAGAAAATTGAGTATGAAGTAATTAGAAAGAATAAGAAAGTGCATGTGACCCTCTTACATTTAGACGAAGCTTATTATCCAAGCTTTATTAATATCAGGGTTTGGTATCTCCCTATAGCATAACTATTCAAAATTTGGGGTCGTATCTCCCAAAACGTTTGCTATAGTATATTAGGGTTCCATTATTCATTATTTTTGGGGATGTCCGGCTAACAGGCCTTGGCAAGGTTATTTACTTTTAAATTATTCATAAAAAATTTGTGTACCCATAATTAGTGACGCTATACGGCAGCTTGAAACAAGTGTTTTATCTTCGTAATTCAACTCGCCTACTATTTTATGATTCCTCCGATGACTGCGTCGATAAAATTCGTTTGAAATTTTATTACGGAAGATTTTCCTACGTAAAAATAAGCGCTTCGCCTCTTTAGGAGAGAGTGGGAGTAATAGAATTTACTAAATTGTTATTTTCTTAGCGACTTTTTCTTATTTTAGACTCAGCTTATCGGCTGTCAATTTACGTTTTCCTTTAGACTTGCTAAGTAGGTGGAAACTTTATCAGGATTAGAATACAAATTCAATAATTTAGTCTCCTTTCTTCATAATTTTATTTCGAAAGCTCAGTTTAGAGCGTGAATTTCATTTATTTTAAGGCTTTACAGACTTACGCTAGCAGGTATTATACGATAAGTTACGAAAAGTTTGCTAGACATTATACGTCAATTTTGACGAAACAACAACAACAAAGAAAATTCTACGAAGTTGGTTCATTTCACTCATTATTACAAAAAGCTTTGACAATAAATATACTTTGAGTGAAACGTGGAAAGTTTCGCTTTCCAGCCAAGGTTACAATAGTCGATATTTTTTGTATATAAGATCGATACTGAGGAAATTTGGAGTGAAATGTTTTTTATAAATTATATAATAGAATGAAATAAATTATCATATCGTTGTTACATCGGAGGTATTGAATTTTATTGTATAACCTTGTACCCCCAAAACTTAGTTTTTCTTTTTTATATCAAAAATAATTTCTTTGCATTTTTATCATAAAGATTATTAGACATACTTTCTAAAGTTTATATTTTTTACCTATTTCCTTTGTTATGTCAATTTTTTAATGGAACGAAGTTCTTTTACGCGGCGTACAGTAGAAGAAATTTGCAGATCGTCACGTAAAGAAAAAGCGTTACGCCCCCTTCAGGCGAACTTTACGTCTTTTTTTCTCTATCTCTTTTCTCCCTGTATCTTTCTATTATATACGGTTGTATCTGAATGTGTGTTCGTGCGAGTATTCATTAGAGCAGCAAGCATTGTGCGCAGTCGGCTGTAAACCTCAATTCCAAACACGTGTAAATATTATTTAGACTTATTTATATTTACAACAGTGCAAATGCCCAATAAAAACCGTCTTGCAATGAGATTTGTCTCTCATGTGAAATACAGATCATGTTAATGTCAAATGTCAATGTATTTTTTTTTCTACTGGCTTTCTATTGTAAGCCAATAATCTGCCAGACCGTGTCCAATTCGGTATTTGCATTATATATTATAAATTTACTCTATCTATTATTGAATACTTAAAATTGATAGATTACAAAAAAAATTCGGTAAGTTCTTTAATTTTCATTATTACTTTATTATTTATTAAATAATTAAAATTAATAAATTATCAGCATATTAATTTATTTTCTTGTTAATTAAACTTAATTTAGATTGCTTGATGAAACAAAAAAATAAATTTTTAGAATAATAAAATTTCATGGTAAAATTAATTTTAAATTTAATTCAATTAAAATTAAAATTCAAGTATTTTAAATTAAAATATGTTTATTTTAATTATTTCAAAATTGAATTAAATATAAAATTATATTTTATTATTCTATCAATAAATTTTTTTTTATTTTATTAGTTTAATTTTTTTTAGGATTAAAAATGAAGAAAAAAATATCAAATTAAATGTGAAGTAAATTTTAAGTTCCTACTTAATTATATTTATTTCAATTATTTAAAAAATAAATTAAATTTAATATTAATTTTAACATTAAGTTTTATTATTCTAAAAATTTAATGTTTTCTCATTTTATTATTTTAAAATTTATTTATTAAATCAAACAAATTTCACTTTAATTTTAAGTTTTATATGTAAAAATTTCATTATTTATATATTTTTTGAGGTTACTTATATTATTTTTTAAATAAATCAAATTAAAAATTACTTTTGTAATTAAATTTAATTATATTAAAAATGACAACTTATATATTTTTATTTTGAAAACTTATATTATTTTATTTTAAATTTAAATATTTCAAAAATTTAAATGAATATAATGAATTGATAAATTTACTGAAACAATCTAAATTAAGTTTAATTATTTAACGTAAAATAAATGAATATGCTGACGGTTGATTAATTTTAAGTATTTAATAAATAATAAAGTAATAATGAAAAAAATGAATTTTCCGAAAATTTTTTGTATACAAATTTTTAATATTTAGTAAATGATATAGCGAATATTTTATTACGCTGATATGTTTTTATTCCTCTATATAATATACATTTAATACATAATAAATAGCGAAAAGAACTTCGTTTCAACCGGGTGTCCCACCACACCTCTCGTTAATTTTTTTTTCGTTGCTCAGCCATGTTTTTCTGGCTAAAAGAATTTCAGGAAAATTTTCAATGATCAAAACATTCAATGATCAAAAATTTTCAATAAATATTTTAAATTATCTGTAAGTTTTCGAGCAAGCCTTCAAAGTTTTTGAAAAATGCACGGTAACAATAACCACTATTCAATAGTTTTACATGAGTTAAACACATCTCAGATAAAAAATTCAGATATTTCCAATTTCGGATATTTCGTGTTTTTTGTTATATAGGATTTCACTGTAACTTTCCCGAAAGTAAGTTAAAAATATTTTTGCGTCTACATTTGTTTTTAATTCACGTACTAGTTTCATCCTCTATGACAAAATTTTAGATATACAGGTTGTATGAATTTATTTTACAGTTCATATGAATCAGAAAGACCAAATGCAGTTTTAAATGCTGTTATTTTATGTTCTTTTGTAACACAAAAGCTAGTTTAATTTAAATCCCACGTAGACTGACTTATGTCCCCATACCCCATTTTTCCAGATATGCGGACCTGCTTCAGCTTGACTCTACGCCCTGCTACTTCTGCTTATCATCCATTTTTTTAAAAGCTTTTGAAATTTCCACATGAAACCAAAATATGGGATATGCACTTTTGAATTCTCTATGTAAAATAATGTGATACTTTGCTAATTAATTAATCTATTGAGTTTGTACCGGACAAACAATCATATATACAGACAGATAATAACTCTACAGGGGATTATTTATGTTTAGGTACCTTGTATGAAATCCACCAAGCTAGCCGCAGCCATTCAATTTAAAACATAGGGATTTTCCAATTATTTTTTGGGTCGATTCTCTCTCACACGTAATAGTGGCAGATGCTTTATGTACAATTTTTCAGCTTTCCTATGTTCTATTTTGGAAAATAAACATTGAAAATTAAATATAAACATTTACAATATACTTTAAATACATACATTTCTTTATTCATAATTCCAGGATTTTCGTATTTATTTCAAGAATAATTTTAATGGTCTTTGGCCTGGTCTGATTTAACATATCACCGTATATAAACTATCGAGCAAAGTTACAGTGGTCCGATGGAGAGAAAACATAATAATATCCTGGGATTTATATATATTTTAAGTATATATATATATATATATATGTATGTATATATATATATATATATATATATATTTATATATATATACACACATACATACATACATTTACAGAATTTAGTTGTCGTTTCATTTCTATAAATATCTCACCTTAACTCCGGGTTTGTAATGTCTTTTCTCGTTTCTATAGGATGGTCGCTACAAAATGAAAATTATCAGAAATAAATAGATGATACAGTTCTAAAGTTACGCAGGAAAAATACAGAAAAGAAAAACTTTCTCCTTTTTGAGCCATAATTTATTGTTAGTCACTGTTAATTTAAAGTTTAATTTAAATCTTTTGTCTATGAATAATCGCAATAAATAATTTAATAAAACTCATTTAATATTTAGTTGTGTTGTTTAAAATATATTGATATCTGTAAAAGATAATAAATAGACAAAAATTTGCTTCATTCTGCTAAAATTATATTTATTTTTTCCAGTGATTCTGGGGTGATCGATATGGCAATATGCATCTAATAGCTGGAGGAAATATGCATCTAATAGCAAAATCCTTTGGAAAATGATGAATAGTAAAAAAAGGTTTCCACTGAACTATTCAGCATGAAACCTGAAATTGCATAAATAAACTGTACGCAAATTTGCCAAAAAATTCAAACATTCAAAGTTAATGATTCATAATATGACACACAGGGGTAGAAATGAATACGGTCAATGATTGGATCGAGGGTTTGTTAAATGTAATTATGATTCAGACTAACGATGGTGAGGAAAGTTTATTGTGACTTTTACTATGGTAAAATGATTAGTTATTAAAATAATAAATACGCATAAAACTTTTAACACTAAAACTTTTAACACTAACTTTCTGTTCTAAATTCTCCCACGTAAAATAGTAATCGGGCTTTCATGTAAAAATGGCTGACAATATAAGAAGCGTAGTACGTGTACCATCGACAGGTGGGCAAAATTTTAAAAGGTATGCTCAGTTGTTCGCTATTGATTAAATGCTGTCTGCTGACAAAATTAGATAAGGTGTTGTTGTTGCTTGTACGTTATATAATACTCATTATTTAATTTGATTGAGTCTTAAGTGACACAGGTGCAACATTTTTATGAAGGAAAAATATATTGTCTGATTACGTGGTGAATGATTTTGGTTATTTTTTAATCTTAGTTTGGGGGTCTGCCATTTTTCGTGGTATGAGAAGTGTGATAAATGAAAGTCATGCCAATCTTTTCCTTTCATACTTAATGCAGGCGTATTACATTTAAATATTAAGTCATATAAAACGTACCAAAAATAAGCTTATGCTCATGTACCCCCTTTTTTTCGCTGAAACCGTGAATGGTAATAATAATAAAGTATTTCCACTTTTAAGTAATTTTTGCTTTTGAATACATCATATAAACAAATGCAATCATAAAGATGGGCTTAAATATGTTTGAAAAAAATTCTACGTCATATAAACAAATGCATCATATAAACAAATATGAATACATCATATAAATACATCATATAAACAAATGCAATCATAAAGATGGGCTTAAATATGATCGAAAAAAAATTTTACGTCATATAAACAAATGCATCACATAAACAAATATGAATACATCATATAAACAAATGCAATCATAAAGATGGGCTTAAATATGTTCGAAAAAAAATTCTACGTCGCCCTGCGTCGAGCGCCAGTAAAGAATTGTCATGCATATTTGAGGGGCTAAGTAATGTTGTGACTGAGAGTCGTTGCTTCGTCTGATTCACGATGCTCATCTTTAAGATGTTTACACAATATTATATTAACTTTTGTTTATTTATTAATTTTAATGAATATGTACATATCACGAATTTAATGCTACAGGAGCTATTTCTTCTAGTCATCATTTCCAACTATCACTTCCAGACACCAACCATTACAGTGTACGTACAATCTTAACCGACAGGTAGATAGAAAATATGATGATAACAAAATATGATAAATAATTTTCAAAAATATGAACAAAAGACCAAAATAAACTAAGAAACAGCCAGACAAATGTGAAAGGAAAAGGAATATGGAAAGTGAGCAAAAGAAGATATTATTTTTTTAGATGACATTGGAACACTGGAATGCACGCTTGAAGTCTGGTATCGAAATCGACTTTGTTCCATAATTTGATAGCACGAACAGTGAACAAATACTCATAGAAAGAAATATAATGTTTGGGGATAAGGAGTGTGGGAAGATTTGCATAATGTAGATCGACACAATGCTCAGGAGGTCCATAAAACTGCCAATATGATTAGATTTGCAAAAAAAATAGGCTATAGAGTTCTTACGTCCGTTTTTATCAAAGACAAACAAACAGTATCGTATTAAAAAATTCAAAGTTATTATTCTTTTAAACAAATACATCTAATAACTATACACATAAAATTTGGCGTCAATTTTATAAACAGTTGGTCAAAAACGAAATTATTGAGAGGTTATTTATTAATTTATAAATATAATGTATGTTATTAATTTATAAATAACCTCTCAATAATTTCGTTTTTGACCAACTGTTATGGATTTAGCTGAAATTTAGAACATTTATGTAAAATAAGTTTTCAGTGACGGACAAAATACAAAAATTTCAAAAAAAATGCTTGTCGCTATCAACTTTTTTATTATTGACGCTTTTCGTGAATTTGTGGGGTCAAGTTTAAACGATTTTGTTTGGTTAATAAAACGATATTAATACATACAAACTTAAACAAAATAGTTTTCTTTTTAAAATATAGTAAGCTAAAAGATGTATTTTGAGAAAAAAATCAAGATTATTCAGTTTTTTTTCTCAGGTTCGTCTTATGTGATTTTTCTAAGAATAAGCAATAGCCACATATTTTTGGGCGAGATCATCTGTCCACCCGCTTGGTGGACAGAGGGCCTCGTAGAAGTCGAGGCAGAGGATCGATCATTATGGAAATCAATGGAGGAGGCCTATATTCAGCAGTGGACGTCTTCCGGTTGATGATGATGAATAAAAAGGATATGTATCAATGTGATAAATTTGTTCATAAAATTTAACCAAATACCACTCAATGACAGACTCATTACGAAATCTCTAGCACTATAAATGCTACAAATTTAAAATCTAGCACATTTGTTTCTATTGAGTTCTAGGTACTCGCTAAAGGAATATATTTTGAAATTCAACCGTTGAAGGTGTGGAAATTTGGGGAATTTTTGCATGGGAATTTCGAAATAGTTAAAGTTAGGTATATAGTAATTTCTATTTAGATTTACAGATAAAAATTAAAAAAAAAAACGTATTTCAGCGTTTTCGTAAAATCTTTAACTGTATATAATTATTATATGAAAAGCGAATGAAACAAAAGGCAATGATGACCATTTTTGTGCGAACACAGCTCGTTCAGTTAGTTACGTTCAGTTAGTGCTTCATAAATATGTCGTTAAAAAAATTGGTAAAGAATTTAATTTTTGGACGTATTATTATTTACGTTAATCAGTTTTGTGATGATTATTTTTAAGTTTTTTATTTTAAATTATCACTATTATTTTGAGTATAATAATTATTTTAGTAAATTTAAATTTATACCATTAATATAATTTAAAATTTAATGATCTGTTTGTTTAATTTACGTGCATAGCATAGAATACTCAAAGCAGCAAAATATCTTGATACGGAAATGGTACATTATAAATCAGTTCAGTATTAAATTAAAAAAAATTGTTAAACGGTTTTCCCACATAGAAAATAAAATAAATACGTAAATATTCCCATGAATATTACATAGTAAATTTAATCGCTCGTTATCACAAAACATTTTTAGATTATCTGATCAATCTCAGGCGAAAGGTCGTTTATCATTAGTAGAAATAGAAGGATTCCATAGTTATTATCATTATTAACACTAGAGTCAGTAACAAAAAACTGTCTAGACGTTTTATAATGGGCAAACTGTTTACGAATTAGAAAGTAGTTGGCGAAGGATAACATTGAATTAGAAAGTACAGAAAATTATGAAGAGGTTTATAAAGATGAATCTTAAAATAGACTACAACTTGTTTTAATTTAAGCAATGAATTTCTCGCAATAATAATAAAATAATTATTTTTTCAAACAGACAGCAATCTTTATTTTAATTAATGAATTCTTGAAATATTACGACTTAAAATATTCTTTAAATGCTTCAACTCTCTAATGAAGCCATTTTATGAAGAGTAATAATTTTTTAAATATCGTTATGGTTCGTGATTTTGAATAAAATCATTATATTCATTAAGTTTTTTTTGTAAATTTAAAACATTTTACTTATGTTGTCTGTAAGTTACATCCCTATGATAAATGTGGTAGATAGAAAGTAATTGCAATTATACTAATGGGACTTGATATTTTATGATATGGATCTGGAAATATATAAAAATAATTTTACTAAACAAATAACTAATTATGTGTCATGCTAATTTTGTGAAGAGCGGAAGTTTGTTTGTTCATTTATTTTTTAGGGTTTTGCGTAAAAGATTTATTCGATTAAAACAAAATATTTTTTTTTTTAATCGAATAAATCTTTTACGCATCATATAATTTATTATATCCAGATAGATATAGGCTATAGAAAATGTTTTTAAATCATTTGAGTTATGGGCAAAATGGGATTTAAACGTTTAAATCAAGGGAGATAAAGTATGCCATGTACATAGAAACAATTTTCCAATATATGGCAGACACCATGAAAATACACAAAAGCAAATAAATGATCTAGTTAATTAAACGGTGTGTAGATATGATTGTTGTTATAAACCGCTTTCTGTTCTAGAATGGGGAAATAGAAATATTTTCGAGTTAAACAACGGTTTTGGTTTAACTGTGACAGCGACATCAAAATAATGTTTGAAAGAATTATAAACGATAATAAAATCTGTGAAAGAAGTACCTAATACATATAGCGCAAATTATTATAGATAGTTTGCTATGAGCGATTTTATATTACAAAATTAGACCAACAGCTCCGAACTCGACTAAACTAAACTGTTAAAGATACTGTTAATAAATTAGTGGCAAATAATTTTAATAAGTAAATACTTATTAAAATTTTAACCAAACAATTAGCCACCTTCAAATCACCACCTAATAAGGAGGGCTGATTAAATTAATCACTCTTCAAAAGTTTTGAACTACATCCCTTAAAGAAAAAGCGATTCCTCAATGTTTTATGCACTTAAACCCTCCCTGAAATGTTTTGAACTACATCCCTTAAAGAAAAAGCGATTCCTCAATGTTTTATGCACTTAAACCCTTCCTGAAATACGAAGTTTCCACTGGTAAATTGCAGTATTTTTTGAGAAAAATGTGAACGTATCCACAATTATACACATATACGCCCGAAAGGGAGTATCTGCTTTTGAAGTTTATTAAAATATAATTCAAAGAAAATGCAAACAATCGTGGTCGTTTTTTTATTCGTGTAGATCCAGAATGAGTAACTGTCAAGTTCAAATAGAACTCACACTATGGTGGTTCGGTACACGTTTAGGCACTTATAATTATTTAAAGCTGTATATTAAATTATTTACCCATTATATTTTTCATAGGCGAAATATATATATGTATATATATATATATATATATATATATATATATATATATATATATATATAATATACATACATTTCAAAACGCAAATAAAACAACATATAAATAATACTACATCACGTAGTTGTATTTGATTGTGAATAATGAATTTCTACAAAATTAACGCGAAATATATTCATTATTTTACAGATATTCAAAATTAGCGATTTAGTAGGTAGTGGGTTTGAAACACACATGTAATTCTAACAAAAAAAAAACAATTACGCGTATTATTTCGTAAATGGATCCTTGTATCTAATAAGTGTTCATGGCATACCGGCAATATTTATGAACACGTAATAAACGATATCCTACACAATGGGGTATGCGAATAGACAAAAATATTATTCTTGCTTTACAGATATGAGAGGTATCATAAAAAACTGTCCTTTAATGATTTCATTTCATAACTTTGTAGGAGTTATAAATATGTATAAACAATTTCAGCCTTATAATACTAACAGTCTGTCATAAAACGGCTGAGACATACGGACAGATAGACAGACAGGAGACAGACGGACATAGCAAGACAAACGGACATAGACTATGAGGATTTCTAGTTTGTCTACGATATGTTCAAAAGAAAGGACATAACGTAAAAATTTGTTGACGAGTTCGCACGAAAAAACAAATAAAACCTATTGCACATATAAATTGTATTGAACTTCGCATGCAGAAACAAATAAAACGTATTGCACCTGACACGCACCTGTTTCTTTAAATTACAAAACAGCATTTGGCGTCCATTTAATTTTAATTCACAACCCAACCCGCACTCTTCCGTGTCCCGAAATAGCGATCGCGTCCCGGTAAACACAAAGTATAGTTGTTTTGAAGCACCTTCCGTAAAACCGGACCAATGTTACAATAACCAGGGTCAGAGATTTGGGAGGCGAATGGCTGTAAATCGAGCCACATATCATTCCGTACGAGAACATTACGCGAGGAATAAACTGTTTACGGTTATAATAATGATTCGTCCCGGGCCATTTACGTTATTTGTTGGTAGCACAGGGAGCGGGGGCTCCCTTAAGCCTACGTTTTAGTGAAATTTAAGGTAATTGCGCGTTGCTTTGGCGTGGGAACGATAATTGTTGTAGTTTTTGAAATTCGGCAATTCATTTTTGAGCCGGAAGCGGTATTAGGCGCCCTTTTATTGCGCGGGGAGGTCGTTTTGGTAATGTCGGTTTGTTTCCGCCTTTTTAGGAAAAAATATAGCATACTTTTTTCGAAGTGACAGCAAATTGAGGGTTTCATGCACTCTTTAAATTTGCACACAGTAAAAAAAATAATTAAAGTGGTAATAGGAGCTAACTTGGAGTATCGTTTAGTTTTTTTTTTATCGTAATTGGTTTACTTGATTGGAAGTTATGCAAATTTTATATTTTTAAAAATTAATTTACATTGTAATTACATAAATGTGTTAAGTACGTCGTGTAAATGTGTACGCTAATATATGTCAATAGATAGAGTTGCGTATTATTTAAATCGCGAATTGGAGTTTTCCACCCGAACATACATCGGTGTAATGGGCGTGGTCAGAAATGAAGAATGGAAGAATATTTATAAAAAAAACAGCATCAGCACGTTTTTAGTGGTCTGCGCGTAGGATGTCGCGGACATGGTTAGGAAATAATGAAAAGAGAAGCATGTTGTTATTTCCTCTAATCAAAAATACAATACAATAGCCGTTTTCTTAACGAGAAAAATCAAAAAGAAGAGAAAGATTACTTATTGCTCAATTTTCATTTTCTATACCTATATGCGATGCAAAATTTTAGTAGGTGTTGTGAAAATTATTAGGCATGTATTTTAGTTTTCAACGACTATTTCTTGATATACTCATTTCAAGGTATGGCCATGACGCAGCTATGTAGAATAATACATTGACATTTGGACATAACGTTTCGTCATCGAAGCACAGTTTAATTAACTTAAAACCATCGATTTTAATATGATTCGTCATGTTATGGGGGTGTCTGTGTTGTTTAGTGAAGTTATTAAAATTATAGGTAGTAATAAAATTATAGGAGGTAGTGGGTGTAGATTGTACATGAACGGCGACATAAGTAATTGGGTTTATTCGGCTATATTTTATTAATTTATCAGAAATAAGTTGCGGAATTCGTTATTTAATAAATTTATAATGATTCTTATGGGATTTTTTATTTTTAATCGTAAGCTGATATATATATATATATATATATATATATATATATATATATATATACATATATATATATATATATATATATATATATATATATATATATATATATATATATATATGGCTTTGCTTACGGAGATTTTTAATAAATGCAGTGGGATTTTTGTTGAGTAATAATAAATTTAAACATAGGATATTTCCCAAGTATTTGACTAAATGAAAGTGTAACAAAAAAATTTTAGTAAACTGTTGTAGAGTTTCCTTTTAGATAATGTTTTTAGTTTCATTACGTAATTATTCTTTTCATTGTGCCCAGATATGTTCTGCACCCTTGATCGAAGTAAGATTAACTTGTCAGTTTGAAATTTAAGTTATTTTCTCGATCAATTCTTAAAACCGCGTACTTTGTTTTCGTCGTGTAATTCGAAGGCTCTGGATACAAAGTATTTTTCCCTCGTACAATGTTTCTCATTATTTTTTTTTTATCGACATAGTTAATCAAAACTCGACGAAATTTACCTTTTCAACTGGCACTTGCCTTCAGATTTGTTGAAATTTTGATTTTTAATTTCGATTTTGATTTATTTCTTACATATTTAATATTTTAAAATATAAAGGAAGATTCTTGGATACAAAATATTTGTCGCTCGTACTTTGTTTCTCATTTCGACTGGCACTCACTGGTTTATTTTAATTTTGATTTTTTCTTGAACATATTTATTTTTTTTATATTTAAAGTCCCTACTTTACTACGCTGATGGTGTTTATAACTAGATGACGACACGATAACACTTTAGTGTTCCGTTTTCACGAAGTTTCGACGTCGTATAGTTCTCATATTATTTATTGGACGTGTAGCCATAAATCAAAAAGTTGCAAGTGGTTAAATTTCAAAATCATTAACTATCTTGTGGACATTGATTATTCATTTGTATGCATTAATCACGCCAATAGGCCATTTTCTGCACGAGATGATTGAGAAAACGGTAATTTTTTAATTGACGTAATATGTGTTTTTTCACTTTTATTTTTTTACTCATTTATTGGAAAATGATGACAGATAGAAGAGAGAGATAATAGGGAGTTTAAAATAAGATTATTTTCCTTTAGCGTCAGGTTATTTAAGTTCAATTATTTTTCAATTTGGTATTCGTGGAAAGAGGCATGAATGAAAATTTTGTGGAATATCTCCTTGGCTGCGTGTAGATAAAACTGTACATTTCTTGGCTTTCAACGAATAAAAATAGTACTGGTAATTTGTTGTGTTCAACAATACCAAATTTATTTGTGAACATGTAAACAAGCTTTAAAGTATACCTATTGTAAGTTATTAGTAAAGAAGCTGTAATGGCAATGACGATAATTGGAAAAAATATAATATACACCAAGCTCCATCCTGCAAATAAGATGAAAAAAGCTAACATGATTTATAAAGCTTTCTGGATATATTCAAGTAAAGTCATGGCCGTAAGCTAGTTATCTAGTCATAGTAACAAAATTCGCAAACACTTGTTACGGTTCACTGCCTAACTTTAACCGGAGATCATCTTAATTGAATGCATAATTCAAGCAAAATGGTAACTTCATTATCCGACCTCTCTCAAATCAAAACTGAACTTCCACTACGGTTTACCCGTTATTAGCCTCCCGACACGGAATTGGCCTTATGCGGGAAAAAATCTCATCAGCGTGAAACAATTCCGGTGAATAGGGGCGCCGGCGGCGGGAGCGAGGAAGGGGACAGCGAGTCCATTGATACATGGTGGCAAGTCGGAAAATATACGCGATTAAAAAAAATATATATTCAATTAAATGTTTGTTTTGAATAAAGGGGTGAAGGTTGAGGGAGGGGGGAGGGGTGAGGTTGGTTATTTTCGCGTTTTTATTTTGGTGTTTTGTTTACGTTTTATCAATCTCATTATTTATCCTAGATTGTTACTGTCGAACGCTTTAATATAGATATTAAATATTGTAAACTCTGCTCACATAGAAATTACGTATCCACCTAGATAGTAATATAATTTAATATATTTTACGTTTTATTATTAAAATTTAATGAAATTTTAATACCTTATCGAATAACAATTCTAATTGTATATGAATTACATCATTTCATACGAAATATTACGTAGATTAATTTTGGCTTAGTAATTTCGTTAATTGATCGATATTGTCGATCGATCGATCTAGTTTATTTACTGTTTAAATTATTTTTACGTTTTTTTCTTCATTTTTTTTACATTTATTACAACTTATTAAAATCGTATGTATTTCATGTTATGCTATACATAATATATCTATTAAAATTAATTTGGCTCGATGTCATTATAATCTATACGCAAAAAGAGAGAGCAAAAAAAAAAATTTACAGTTTCTGATAATATATATGCCATTTTTGAGAAATCTTTTAATATTTTTAAAACTAACAAAAGTTTATTTACAAGTTCTGTGTATAATCTCAAAAATAATTATTGTAAAAAAGTCGAAATAATCGTGTTAATATTTCAACACAAACACATTTATGAACGATTGCTTATTCAAATTATTATGTCATTAAAGTAAAAGCAGAATAAAAAATTGCTTTGGCGAAGCATTCAATTTGAATAGGGAAATAGTATATAAACGATTCATAACGTATGCATATATAAACTACTTGAAAACTTAAAGAAAAATAACTGTTATCTTTGATTTCATGCAATTTCGTAATTACGATTTTCATGATTAATAATTTCTAACATACAACCTTTTTTAATAAAGGCTACGTCATATTATAAACCTCGGCTTGGTCATGTTCGTTATAGTTTGGAGTATTTCCTACTTATCCACTCCAAGTAATAGTTTTGAAATTCACGGTTTCGTTCCGCCGGCGCGCACCGAGTGTAGGGCGTGAGTGGTTCCCGACCGATTTATACTCTGGCACATCAAGTACCTTGTGGGAGATTTTACCCTTTTACAGTAGAGTATTATGGATTAAAGTTTTAAAACCTTTAGTACTTAGGCGTATACAATTAGTCGCTTTTGTAAATGAAAATGCTTAATGTAAATCAGACAAAGGTATAATTAGTATTTTTATTGATATCATAACGTTACACAAATTTGCCAGTTTTCAAGTCATAATCACATCGTCTTTTAAGGAAACATATTATTCTTTGCCGTCATTTCTGTATTTTGGATCTGATAATACATTTTTCTTTAATATTCTTTAATATTAATATTTTCTTTAATTTTTTAAAGAGAGTTTTAGGGATAAGGTGAGTGAATTAAATTAATTTTAAAACCTATATTAATTTTTTTGACTCACATTATAGAATACTTTCACTTTGTTATAAGTAAACTCAAAAATGTGATATTTTTGATTATAATAATTAAATGAGGACCAGCAATACAATATTAATTTACTTTGGGCTACTGTCTTTATACGAATTAAAAGATTAGTTGTTAAAAAAAAATTTTTTTCTTAAAATAATGCAATATTATTGAATATATTTGGTGCTAATTTTGTAGAAATTCATTTTTTAATAAAATGAAACTTCATGATGTAGTATTATTTCTACTTTCTTTAAGTTCTTTACCACGACGTAGGTTTCGTTGCATTACAACATCTATTAGCAAAGATTCGACTCGAATTGACGATTCAACTGCATTAAATACAATTTATATATTAATATCCAATAAAATGTACCCACGACAAATATATAATACCAATTATTTATTTTGTTTGAGGATTTAATAATTTGTTAGTATTTCTCAGGATTAATTAATATTGGAAATTTATTTACTATCTTAAATAAATCAAAATGTACTCCAATGATAGGTAGGTAAAAAGTACAATTTTCGGGCAATATTATTAAATTAATATTTTAAAAGGTAAATGTAATATCATCAAAATTTTAACGATGTTTGGATGTTGCTAATTTTTGGTATCCTTAAGAGATAATAGAAATATGTTTTGAAAAAATTACACAATTGAAAACAGAAAAGAAAAAAGAAATTGGAAAAGAAAAAAATAGTTAAAGGTGAAAAGAAACGAAACTGGCAGTTAATAAGATTTTGCTTAAGATTTAAAAAAAAAAATTAATAAATATCTCGTAAGTATTGCTTCACGTAATATTGAAAAATTATTCGATTTTAAACAGTTTCTTTTATTACGAACTGATAAAAAGCCGAAAAGTGAAGAAAAATGAATTTAGCAGAATTTTAAAATGATTAAGTTGGTACTTGTGAAAACATTTAATTATTTTAATAGCGTTTTTTATTTTTCTGCTTATATAACGCTGAACTTTTTGGAAGATATAAATATACAAATTTTCGCATGAAAATCTTTAATCATTTATCATGGATATGTTAATAATCCGACGATGAGTCCACCACGATAATGTCTCCATGCTTAGTGATGGACTCAGATAAATCGAAAATTTAACGTTAAATTTGATTAAGGGTATCGATAAAAAATATTTACTTACATTCTTTTGTTATCGAGGATAGGGCCCTCTCGTTGACATACATACATACAAACGCGAGCATCGGGCCACTTGCTGACGAATGATAACGGACATTCATCTTATCACACGCAACCAGATGTGACATGCGTACGTACGTTTATTAATCTCACAGCTTCCGCAATTACACACTGTATATTTAATGAGGCAACTTGTGTTTGTTACCTATACTATTTTGCTGAAATCCACTATGCAATTTTAGATCCAATGCCTTGAAAAACTTTCTGTTAATAACCAAAATGTAGAAACATTTTGAGACTGGGAAATTGAGCTTAGGAAATGCTTGTGTAATCACTCCTTATTCCGAAAATTACTGCATTCGAAATTCTAATTTGTTTCAACTAAAATGATTAAAACCTCTTTTCTAATGATTTTGTTTTGTATAGTACTAGAAGAATCTAGTTAATTTCCTTTGATTGAGGATTTGTAATGAAACGTTTGTCAATTTGTTTAGATTTCGAGTGATAATACACGGTTACTTAGATTACAGAACAGTTGATATTTTTTGTATTTAAATGGTCACAATACTAAATTAAATTAAAGTAGGTTACTGAGCATTTATGTGTATTTTAAAATAATTTGATATACCTAAAAATCTGAAAAAAATTTGTGTTAATTTTTTTAAATAATAAAATAATAAATAAAAAATAATTTATTAAATAATTTTGAGAAGATTTTTTTAATTTTCATTTTTAATAAACCGATGTCTTGTTTTTATTAGGTATATTTAAGATCTGAATTTAGATAGTTGGATTTTTTGTTTTACTCTTTCTAAAATAAAAAAAGGTTTTCAAGGGTTCAACTTAATACTTGAGAGTTCAAATTTCAATCGAAGGCTCAATGATTCTATTGGAGAAGTTGCGAAAGAAAACTTACATTTATTTTGATTTATGGTGATTGAATTTTATTGTAATTAGTTAAAACACTGGCAATATTTTTATAGGTATCATATACTATCCAAATGATAACTTCAAATTCTAAATTAAAATACAGGTACCGGAATAATAAGATCACATGATCTGAATAAATACCCCCATAAACTTTTCCAACGGTGATAGAGATGGCTGCTTGTACTTGTTATTGTCAGTTATTAGTTATTGAAAATATTTATTTATAACAATATATACCACATAAATAAACCAAAAATTCAAATTTTATGCTTTGAGTATATGCAACCACAATGAAAAGATACTTTTCCATAATGATTAACTAACACTGTATATCTATATATGCTTAGCTCAGATTTTAGAGATTCATCGATTGTTTTGTTTTCATCTGTTGCCGAAAGTAGAACCTTTTTATTTACCTCTAAAAGATCGTCCCAAAAACATAGAGGTTATTAGAAAACGACATAAACAAGAACTTTTGGTTACACGTACAATATCAGTACAATATTTTATCGATTGATAATCGTAAACCACAGCTAGAAATAATTACAGGTTTTATGTTTTGAGGACAATTTGTTTTTTATGTATATATTTTTTTGGAATGAAAGAACAGAACTTTGTTTACGATCATTAAGTGAAGTGTATTTATATTTTTATAGTGTAAATATATACAAACTCTTGTGAAATGCTACTAAAGAGGATGTGTTCCTTTAAAGTTAGCAACGATTTGGTTTTTCTTAATTCGTCATTTACAAACATTGAATTATAGTCACACTTTTTCAGTTTTTTGTTTTTTATTATTTATTTTAAATTCAATCCAATAAAATATCAGGTCATTATTGTCAGTAGCAAGAAATTTGTTTCTAAAATCGACACAATTTGATTACCACAGCTTTCATTAAAGGAACCTGATATCTTTTTTCTAATACCGTAAAGGACCTGGGTTAGTAATTGACCAGAATTTTACTTGTCTACCCCAGGTAAATGATGTCGGTTGTGAATTATTATTCAGGATGTACCCTTTAAACTTATTTATTTTATTTTTAATATAAAAATAAATAGGGCGGGCTTTTTGCCAATCAACCATATTATCAAGTAAAAAAAGAAATTGTCCGTGTACTTATGTACGCGCGTTAGAATTTTTAATTTTTAGGTGTAATACAAGAATAACTTTATTTAGCACATAAATAATAATTATCGGACATCGGTGTTCAATTTATTCCAGAGCAACAAGAATAGTAAAGGAATATTCCAGAGCAGTATTAACAGTCAAGAAATAGATATACGTTTTGGGAATAAATATGAATCTTTCCTTACTGTTCACTTTGCAAAATTATGGAATTCATTGGTCGCGGATATCAGAAATTCACTGATCATATAAACTTTCAAAAGTTACCTGAACAAGTTATATCTGTTCTGATTTAACCAAATTTGAGGGTTCCGTAGCCAAATAACAAAAACAAAACCCTTATAATTTTGTCTTGTCTGTCTGACTGTCTGTCCGTAGGTCACAGCCATTTTACTCGGACACTATTGGAACTGCATAAACGAAGTTTTGATGGTAGGTGTTTTCTATGAACCACTATATAATGAAATAGTGGAATTATAAAAAAATAATATTTGGAGTGGCACCCCATATGTGTGAATGAGGGATGAAAAGAAAATTAAATGCACATATGCGTGTGGCGTAACGTTAGATAGGTCTTAAAATGGTATAGAGGTTCCAGAAAAACTTTTTTATTTTAATGATGAGGTTTACGCTCCTAAATTCTTAAAAATTGTGCCTATTCCGCTCAAACCTTTCCAATTAACGTGTATAAAATTCAGAAAACAATGAAGTTAGTAGAACTTAATATAAATATTCAACGAAAATTGGTTTGAATAAGATATGTTGTGTCGTTTTTGAGATATGGGATTTTTTCAGTACCAATTGTAACAATAACTTCGTTTCCACAGTGTTTTTGGGAAATACAAACATATCAGTTTATATTATTTGATACTATGGAACCCTTCGTACGCAAGTCCGACTCGTATTTGGCAGCTTTTTCTTTATTATCATTATTTTTTTAAATTGTGTTTTTTTCAAATTCTAATAATAAAATCTTTCATAAATAACCTTGTAACCTATTTATTGCCTTCCTGATTCTAGTCGACTGGAAGAGATTGCTTTCCCATGAAAAAGTCCACAGTTTGAAAAAATATCAGATTGAAGACTAAATAATTAAATAAGCTTGAAGAATTCAAAAAATACTATTATTTGTACAAATCAAGATTGAAATAAGTACAGAAGGATTGGCCAATGGTAACTACATATATATTTCGAATGTCAGCATTTGGAAAGTGACAAAACGCGCGATTAAAAAAAGTAAACTGGAATCCAAAACGTAACCTCGGGGGATTACCAGCATTCGCGAGTTAAAGCAATACTAGCGGTATGAAGATAATGCTGGATATTCTTCGAAGTGTCAGCAATTATTTTGGAGTCGCTGCAAAACTCGTACATAATTAAAGAAAACACGTAGTTAGCTATACCGGTGCCAGAATATAACGAACACATAAAGGCGTAATGTATTTTGCTTTGATTAACTGACTATCTCTGAAATTTAAATAGCACATATATTTACTATCGAAACGAACAAGGTGGATTTTATTTTTATTTAGATTATGCTGATGAGGACCCACTGGAGATTGAAGGGAAATTTGTTAACTATAATTAAAAAATCAAAACTTGCAGTTAATATTTTTTATCGAATGATCGACTAATACCTTTTACGATGGAAGAAAGGAGCGATTGTAATTTGGTTTAATATTAAAGATGTTAAACCTAGTAGGCAATTTTTGTAACATAATCTTTGTGTTTTGATTGAGATTGTCAATAAATTATTATAGTAGAACAAAATATTATAATTTTTAGACAGAGTATTTTTATGTTATGTAAAGTAGTTTACAGTACACGTGATAGAAGGGAAATTTATTTAACGATCAAAACTTCGATTTGTAAGTATCTCTGGTAAGGGGGTAAAACGGCAGAGAGATAGGGAATATACTAAGCGTAAGTCCATAGATTGCACTAAATTTGCATAAGAAAATTTTAATATTATACATTCTGAAAAATTAATAAAATATCAATATATAATAAAAATATAATAAAGTGTTTATATACATTTATATAAACAATTAAAAAAATAGACGCGATGTCAGTACTAGAACACGATTAAATGCAGCTGACGGAATTCGGGATGTATTCGGGACGTATCTTTTTTTAAATTATATTTACAACAATCATACTATGCGCGGGTTCATTGCGGATTTATAAATAAATTAGGTATTTATGTTATTAGTCTTGTAATGGATAAAATTAGTAATAAGTTAATCATAAATAGATAAATAATTCGAGAATATTTTGACAGTTTTCTTTTAGGACGCATAACGTACAACTCCTGATGGCAGCATTGAGCGCCATTTTTGTTTGTTTTCGCACATGTGTATATGTCTTGTCTTATTCTATCAAATTCATCTATCTCTCTCCGTCATTAGCTAAGTACCTATTTTCCATTCTTTTGGCTATAAATTTCTTACATTCTGACGTCATAAAAACGTTGCATAAAACATTGCGACCTTGAACATTTTACTATCATCGCGACCAAAGGAGTTTCACTTAAAAAATATTAGAATTTACACGAAGTTGTGAGTCAGAGCAGATAAAATTCCATTCTAGATACACAAATGGAATTTATAAATCATATTTTGATAATAGCATTATCGAATATAGATCATCAATTTATCTCAAGCTTATTAGCGGCTACTTTTAATTACTAATAATAACAATTTTAATGATACTCCTACAGTTAGTGTTGCCTATGCTATCATATCCGCTAAGTTCAAGTTAGGGGCTACAAAATCTTATAGAAGATAGAAGCTATAGCTCCAATTTATTCAGGACAAATCTATAAAGAATGCTCTTATTTTAATTCTGTGTATATTTTAGTGTATCTGTACACCGTAATGGTAAAAAACAGGAATATGTCCATTGTATCGTACTAGTAGAACAAAGAAAAAGTTTAAATAAAAGTGATTTGATGGCTGATCACTGTCCTTGTTATGAATATCTTTCGTCATATCGGAATATGTGGGCTCTTTATGGTGTAGGATAAATTAATTATTGCAACTAGCGTAGCATAGTTTGATTATATATAGGTATAATATTGATGTAATATACATTGAAGAAAGTTTCTTTTTTAGAAAATATGGCGATTTCAGTCGTAGTCAATTTATTTAGTCTTAAACTATATTTATATATATATATATATATATATATATATATATATAATTTCATTTGAGTAGTCAATTAGTTAAGTTGTTATCGACTAACTAAACGTACTTGTATAATCAGCTTTTAATTGTAATCAGTAGTTGGTTAGCAGTTAGGTGGGCTGCTAACTGACCACCTTAACATGTTGTAACACAACGAAACCTAGGTCGGGGTAAAGAACTTAAAGAAACAGAAATAATACTATATCATGTAGTTTCCTACAGATTTATGAAATATATTATCATAACCTAAATTATACACCAATGACTTGTTAATATTGAATCATTTTATTTAGAAGAGTTCAAAGTACAAATATTTTTTATACGGTGTGAATTATTTTATAAAGCATACAGTTCTTTTTCCCTTGTTACTTATATTAATGAGACTAGTTTCTTTATGAGTTTAATTTTAAGTGAATATGTAGGTCCAATAATAACGAGGCGAAATAGTCTATGATTTAAACTTATGGCGTTGATATAACAGTTTAACATCATTTTCTGCATATAATTATATAAAGGTATAACTATGCTTATATTAATGAGACTAGTTTCATAATGAGTTTAATTTTAAGTGAATATGCAGGTCCAATAATAACGAGGCGAAAGAGTCTATGATTTAAACATATGGCGTTGATATAACAGTTTAACATTATTTTCTGCATATAATTATATAAAGATATAACTATGCTTATATTAATGAGACTAGTTTCTTTATGAGTTTAATTTTAAGTGAATATGCAGGTCCAATAATAACGAGGTGAAATAGTCTATGATTTAAACATATGGCGTTGATATAACAGTTTAGAATCATTTTCTGCATATAATTATATAAAGGTGTAATTATGCTTATATTAATGAGACTAGTTTCTTTATGAGTTTAATTTTATGTGGATATGTAGTTTAAATAATAACGAGGCGAAATAGTCTATGATTCATACATATGGCGTTGATGTAACAGTTTAAAATCATTTTCTGCATATAAATATAAAAAGGTATAATTATGCTTATATTAATGAGACTAGTGTAATTATTTGTTTAATTTTATGTGGATATGTAGGTTAAATAATAACAAGGCGAAATAGTCCATGATTTAAACATATGGCGCTGATATAACAATTTAAAATCATTTTCTGCATATAAATATATAAAGGTATAATTATGCTTATATTAATGAGACTAGTGTAATTATTTGTTTAATTTTATGTGGATATGTAGGTTAAATAATAACAAGGCGAAATAGTCTATGATTTAAACATATGGCGTTGATATAACAATTTAAAATCATTTTCTGCATATAAATATATAAAGGTATAATTATGCTTATATTAATGAGACTAGTTTATTTATTTGTTTAAATTTTATGTGGATATGTAGGTTAAATAATAACAAGGCGAAATAGTCTATGATTTCAACATATGGCGTAGATATAACAATTTAAAATCATTTTCTGCATATAATAATATAAAGGTATAATTTTTGAGAGATTTTTTAGAAAATTTTGAACAAATATAACTTGCCATATTTATGACTCACCTTTTGCACCTGGCTATTAAAATAAAGAATTAGTATTAGACTTCAGCTCCGCGCAGCATCCCGTTAGCTGCGCTAGGCGCTGGGTAATTGAAATCTTGCAAGTTTTCGCTTTTCACGAGCTTTGATAACGACCGTCTTAGCTGCTGTTGCAGTAGTTTCTAATCTTCATTCTAGATTCAAATTCTTACTAGGTTATTAAACTTGGAAAATAAAAGAGGCAATTTTCTTTGTTAAATGAAATTCTATGCCAGTGGGTATATCCACAAGCCGCGGAAAAGGAAATTAATTGAACTTTATGATTTCCGCTTTTGTTTTTGGTTTCGTCGTTTCGTATTATTGTATGATGAGTTTTATCATACATTTGTCTATTTAAACTTTTATGCCATCTTCGACTATATGAAGTAGATTACGATATCTGTTACGCCATAATAAAGTTGTTAATAAATATTTCGCATACATCAAAATTATGTGGATAAAAGCTAGAAGCATGTAATATAGCCTCATTAGTATTGATAAAGCCTTCGTATAAGACTGACACATTGTACATTTTTATTGAGTCAATTACTGACCATTCAGGACACTTTTATTTTTGGGTATTTGTCATATATAATAGGAAATCTATCTTTATAATTAATACAAGTTAAAATTGCTTATCAAATTCACATTACAGAAATAAAAATAAGAAAAAATAGATTTAGAAATAAATAATAGACATTTTTAAAAATAAATTTCGAATTATCCATCACAAAATAAAAAAAAATACTTAACTAAAAACGAAAATCCAAATACAGGTAATTATATTAAATAACAGACCACGTGACAGAATGATTTCTTTTTCCTACTATATCCGCATGCCTGTAGTAGCAAGCACGTTCATTCTCTCGTTGGGATAACTATATACACACTCACACACATACACATACACACACACACACACACATATATGTGTATATATATATGTATATATATATATATATATATATATATATATATATATAGGTAATAGATACGCATGCATGTAATGTTGGAAGTAAATTACAGCTTCCCAGAGTTGCCGTTTTTGATGGAGCTCGCGAAAGAACAACAGATATTGTTAACTTGTGGTTAAAAATGTATTTTAATTAAAAAAGAATATGTTTGCACTTCATTTACACTTAGATATAGAGAGAAAAGATCGAAATTAAATTATATTTAATATTATGTACAGTACTTTGTTTTTGGCTCACACACTGCGTATTATATAAAAATTGGAATTCTGTGGAATATACAATTTGGGATTAAAATGCCTGACAGAAGGACGGACGGGCAGCGACGTCACAATAGTAGCTTCCTTTGAACCCCCTTGGGTATGGAATTCTAATACAGGCTAAGTGTGAGTTTGGCTCGTACATCGAAGGTTCCGTACGTCATTTGAAGTGAAATTACTTTATATATAGTCGTCACTAACATGTACTTCCTAGAGCAATAAATATTTATTAATAGCTAATATAATTAAGTATATAGACTATGCACATTATCGTGAATAATAAAAGCCATGACATTTTGATCATGGCTATAATCATTGCGTGTTTTCCTAAAATAATTTTGCGGACACCTAAAACCTTATTTTTTCATAATTTTAGGTTCAATAATCTCGGAAATTATTTATTTTCTATATTTTTAAATATATTTCTGAAGATATATTGTCTAATATTATAGAAAAAATATTTTGAAACTTCATAATCTGTTCAAACGATATCTCATACTGTGGAACAAAAAATCTACTATTTAATTTTCATCCGTAAAATTTTCCTAAAATTGTTTTTTATTTTTTACATGCTTTCGTTGAAATTTTTATGCCAATCAATTTTTGACAAAAACGCCTATATATCTGTTTGCATTTCTAAGTATATATGTACAAAATACGTACATATATACTTAGAAATGCAAACAGATATATAGGCGAACGCGCATAGTGCGAAGGAAAATACTTCCCTTCTATTCCTTATTCCCGTACCGTCTTTTCCTTCCAAGTAGAGGATACATTTTTTTTATAAAACTTAATTATAATCGATGAAGATATCAGCCATTGAGCAGAAATTAATGTATGTATTTTATAGGGTTAATTACATCTCTACTAAAGCAATGTATGTCGACGAAACTTTTAAATAGCGAGTAGGTGTATCAGTGACAATAATGATGTATGAAAATAAATTTCAGTTAAATAGAAATCAAAAGGAAAACTACTGAAATAAGATGATGATGACAAATTTACGATAAGCGTTTTGGGAAGTGGAATTAAAAAGAGACTCTTGAACAAGAAATAATTCTGAAGGAAATCTTATTGTTACAATATAAAATACTCATACTATCGAGTATACAGAATATATATATATATATATATATATATATATATATATAAAATATGGATTTGACCGATCGGCATTAAATGGAAACCCAATTAGTACAGGTTATTATAAATACTGTAAAATAGTAAAATAAAGAATTAAATAGTATTTTAATACAAACAAAACGTAAACACCAATGTTTATATCATCGTAAACATCAATGTTTATATCACTGACTTTAGCAAAACGTAACGGCGAGCGGTTGTTGTTCGTAGTAGTTCCTTTTCTCGGCACCTGTCGCAAAGCAGCGCGGCGTGTTTTAAATTACAAACATTATGTTTAAAATTACAAACCGCTTAAAACTATTCGTGTGATTAAACTATTTAATTATTTTAATTGATTTTTAGTGTACTGTTGAGGAACACTATATGGAATGTGAAAATTCATTTAATGTCGAACGGTCAAATCCACATTGTATATTCTATACCTACATTGTGTAACTGTATATACATAATAATATATACTAGCGTGACCCGTGCGAAGCATCCCGTCTTCGCATTATTTATTCCATTATGAAGCTCAGATGACAGATCAAACAAATATTTTACTAAAATTGACATATAGAGGCGCAAGTATCAAAAGCATTGAGCTAAAGCGCCACTTTATTTATACGTGAGTGGATTTGAAATTAAACAAAAATTTTACCGACCGTCAATCATATTGACGTTGAGCCGTTAGATGGCAGTATTGCTGTTTTGTGTATATAATTTTAATAATTAATTAATTTGCAAAAACAATTGGCAACTGAGATAATATTTTTGATTTAATTTTACATACACGATGTAGGGTAGTGGTAGTACCTGGTGTCACCATTGATATTGAATTGCGAGGGTATGTTTGTCACCTACACCCTCTGTAACCATCTAAATTGAGGATAAGTATATTCATACAGCGAAGTAATATACAAATGTATGACATGCATATATGACATGTACATACAGTTTTACACTTGTGGAAAATTAATACAACGGAAGCATGTTTGGATGTTTGTTACTCAATTACGCCTAAATGGTAAGAAAGACTTATAAATTTTGATAGACATAGTTATATATATATATATATATATTTATATATATATATATATATATATATATACATATATATATATATATATTATATATATATATATATATATATATATATATGTATATATACATACATCAATATATAACTACTGAGAAAGAAAGAAAGATTTGAGACTTTTGTTCTTAAAATATTACGTTATTGCTAATACATACGCTATGATAATAAAAGCCGAGCTATAGAAAAAAAACATAAGAAAGAAAGTAAACGATTAAAGACAAGTGACACAATCTAAAATAACGGTACGCCTGTTGTATATAAAAGAATCTAGCAATTTTCTTATTTGGTTTTTATTTCGACTAAAAGAAAATTCCTAAAAAATATTTTGTGTTACCTTGAAATCAACGTACATGAAGTTGCAAAAACTAAATATATTAATAGTGCAATAACTATTAAGGCGAAGAACATGATATAAAATATAACCATCATTGCATCATGCATATTTTAGCGCAGAAAAGCGAAGTTAAATAAAAACTATTATATTTTAAATATTCTCAAGAAAGAAAAAAGCTATTTGCCTTTCTACGATATTTTTTTCCTTTTCAATTTTGAAACTTTTTTAAAGCATTGATTCTTAGGTGTCCGGCCCAAATTTCGAAATGGAATATTTCAATACTTAAAAAACTGAAATACACACAGACATAATAATTATTACTAGGGGCATTAAATCAATATTAATGCTTTCATTACGTAGAATATTCCAAATCGGTTAGTAAAACTCCAAAAAACATTCTTCGAAATGGAATATTCCAATACTTATAAGACTGGAATACACACAGATATAATCATTACAAATAGGAACACTAATCAATATTAATGATATCATTACGTAGGATATACTAAATCGGTGAGTAAAAATCCAAAGAAAATTTTAAATCCACTTGGGAAAACAGTGGTTTCATTTATATTGCCTTTCTAGTATGTTTCATCGAATATAAAAAAAAAAATTGGAATAATTATGCTAACCAACACATTTGCGGCAATTATGTATGACAATAATATAATTACCTACAATCTATCGAACTGGTGGGTAAAATTTCAAATCACCTTAAACCTACGCGTCAAATACAAAACAGTGTATATCAAAACCCAAAGCAAAAGAGCTACAACAAAAGTTGAAACTCAGTTATGTAACAATATCCCCTTGCTACCTTACGTTTTACGTGTTCTCAATTGAGGTACATAATTGTAATAACATAAGGCCGGAACGGACCATTAGTTTTCCTTGAATAGAAGCGCTACGTGTGTAACAACAAATTATAAAGACGTTTTATAGTCTTTATACGTGGATAGCTTTATTATTATACGGGCATGATGCAGAGATATCGAGGAATTGTATCATTCGAGCTGGTATTCTAATGCGTTGAATAAACTAACGATAGAAGGTTTACTGAGACATTGAATAATTTCAAAGAAGATTTGTCAGTGTAAACGATATATATTTATTGGAGTGAGGACTGCGAGTTTCGGTGAAAACATCTATAGATATTCGATTCACTGGTGGATAATATCCGTTTATTCGTTTTGAATAGTACTGAATGATAATAATACAATATGTGGGATTAATTTATTTTTAATGAGGTTTATAAAATTTGTACAACAAATTTCGACATGTTACACCTATGATTTGTTTCATTTCAATATATCGGGTTGGGTTGTACAATAGTTAATTAGGGAAAAAATAGGATGTAATGGATTTATCAAAATCCATCACAGAGAACAGGGTAATAAGTTGATTCACCGGTTCTATATACCACTTGGTATACGAGGAGTGTTATGTCCAAATGATTTTTAAATAAATTAATTTTAAACTTTGTCACAGCGTTAATTTAACCTACACCAACCTCCATAACATGACATTTGATACATGTTTCTGGAGAACTACAAACAAACCCAAACTAACACATATACATATATACTGAATCGGTTAAAAATAAAGGAGTTTGGCTTGATACTTGTTGAATAGTTCGTCAGATTAATATTTTAAATCTGACTTTTGTTGTCGTTACAATTAATCACCCATATTAAAATTTAATAAATATATAAGATAAAATCGCAATAAAATTGATTAGAAATAATTAAAAATAAATAAAAATAAATCTAAAACACTTTGAAAACAAAGTCAAAACAAAGAAAAGTTCTGCCATCCCGGGAAAGTATTTTGGTAAAAATAAATATAATTTTTCCATGAAAAGTGTAGAACCTGTTTAATACGATTTTATAAACAGCTATTTACATTGTTATTAACGCCGGTTAATTCTTTTAAACGACTCAATGAATTTTATGAATTAGAATTAACAATATGATAATTATTAACAATATTTCAATTATTAACAATAGTCTGAGCAACTTACACAATATTGATATGGAATGACCTGAACAGGAATAAGTATATAATTTATTTTGCCGTAAAGTTATGTTTGTAATATAAATACACACCTAATCCAGCTTACCAAAATTTCCACTATCCTGTAAGGGTTGCAAAAATTATAAGACATTACCAGTTCTACAAACAATTAAAATGTCAGTAACTATTGTGGTTCTTACACTGTTAGAGTAAATATAAATGACGCGGCTTTATCCAGCAAGTAATTATATTAGAATCAGGTTATTGACACATACCTCAATTTTAAGAAAAACACGGGAGTAAAAAAGGTCGCTGCTGTATTTCTGCCTGAACTGACCTACGTTGATACTCTGTTAAGACTCCTACAAAAATTTAAAACGGTATTGACTATTGTAGTTCTGACACTGTTAGAGTAAATATAAATGACACAGTTTTATCCAACAAGCAATTATATTAGAATCAGGTTATTGACACATACCTTAATTTTAATAAAAACACGGGTGCAAAAAAAGATCGCTGTTGTATTTCTGCCTGATCTGACTTACGTTGATACTCTGTTAAGACTGCTACAAAAATTGAAAATAGCATTAACTGTTGTAGTTCTGACACTATTAGATTAAATATAAATGACGCAGCTTTATCCAATACGTAATTATATTAGAATCAGGTTATTGACACATACCTCAATTTTAATAAAGCAAAAAAAAATAGCTGCTCTATTTTTGCCTGAACTTACTTACGTTGATACTCTGTTAAGACTCCTTGTGTAATTTTCTCTTAATTCATAAATAAAATCTACAGCATTAAACATTTTATTAAATCCTGTCTCGACAACTTTTAGATATAATTTTAAATACTTTTAGTAATGGAATAAAAAGTTAACACACTTCAGTGACAAGTAATAAATATATAAACTCGTAAAGTATGAGTAGCAATCACATTAAGAGCGTTCCGCACAAATTTAGGCATTTAAAACATTTATGGATACATTATATATGTATTAAACTATATATAAATATTAATTTTTCATAACGTAAGTATTGCCTATTGCATATTTCACAGGCGTGAAAACAAACTATCATAATGTATGTAAACCGTTGATTTTTGGGTTTTTTAATCTGAGGTTATAAGATTTCCCATTATGCAGGCTTGCAAGAGTGTACGTCAACGGGAAGTATCCTACATAAGTTACAAAAAACTCGTACATAAAATGTCGTACACAAAACACCACTTTCTTACATAAACTGCCGCTACTCCGCATCATAGCGTGTCAAGTGCGCATAAAGTCTAGTAGACTGAAGTCTGTAAATCAGGGCTCGCCGGTCCGTGCCGCCTTGAGTCCGACTAACGAGCCGCCGTCCGACACCTGGCCAGTTTTAATTATATGTCCAGATCGAGATGGCCGAAAGTCCTTTGGTGAAGCAAGTTCGTCGACAAGTACTGAGATTTTATGGTTTGATAACTAAAGATGCAGGTTACGAAATAAGAGGATGATATATGAAAATCGAATGTTTAATATTATCCTCACTATAGCTGTGTTATGTGTGTTAAATACTTAAGTCATTCTTAAAACATCCTTTAGCAAATACGTTAGTAATTAAGTTATTATCGAAGCTGCCATTGATAAGCTACATTGGAATTAATGTGATCTGCTACTGTAGTTTGAAAAGTAACGCTATAAAGAAAGAATTAACAAAGCGACACAATGAAAGTAAAGATTAGGTAATTTTCATTAAAAAAGGAAAATGTTTACCCGTTCTAAGAAAATTGTGAGTTATTATAATGATTACTTTGATTTTGATTACCTTGATAGTGATTACCTCGAAAACTATATCAAATTAATTGAGACTTTAAATTTATGGATAAAATTAAAGGAAGTAAGTATTTTCAAGTTAGTAGTTTTTAGGCATTCGCTTAATATTTGATAAAGTTAGTGAAACATGATTACTGGACTAGAATTAATTTTACTTGTTTAATTTTCTGTACGTTTTCTTGCTAGAAACGACTTCCATATATACAAAGATATGGCATAAAGTATATAGCATAAGTGTATCCAGTATACAAAGATATGGCATAAAACTTTAACATACAATGATGTTTTCCTAAGCGGTCTAACACTACCTGCTAGACTGCTTAACGTATATATATCGTTCAAATTTTAGCATTATTATGTATTCCTTAGTCTGAGAGTTATTGACTACGTAAAATAGTATTATTTTTACTTTCTTTAAGTTCTTTACCACGACATAGATTTCGTTGTATTACATCTTCAGGTGAGCTATTTGCAACGCTAAATATATTCAAAATTCTATATAAGCCGAAATTTATAATAGCAGAAAGATAGAAATAGACGTTTTGTGATAATTGATTTATATTAATGAATTTAATTTTTCATTAAGATTATTTTGTACATCTTCTTTTGAATAAAATTATAAATATAGAATTAAAAAAAAATACCTGAGCGGATATTATGTCAGGCAAAATTGCAAAAATGAAGGAAAAACAAGCCAAAATAAAGATTAATTCAAGGTTTCAGTTTTATGGAACTTCTATAGGTCTCTTCAATGTCGGTATGGTAAAATTACATGATATCCCTTTAAATTATATTAATATAGTATTAAGAGTTATTTTATTCCCAACGATTAAATGGGAAACTTAAGATTTTTCAATTAACACTTAGCGCGAAGGCTACTGGAAACAATTCTGATTTTAGTAGATAATTTTCATTAAACTTATACTAAAATAAACAAACTTTTATTTTTAAGTTCAATTTCGACTGAACCATTAAGGCATTTTTTTGGATATGTCATTTGCAGAGCAGTAGCAGTTAATTAGTCTCATCATACATTCTGGTTTTGAAGCATCTGATAAGCTATTCCATTTCGTTAAAAGCATTTGCGTGCTACGATTATGATGTTCAGTGTCTGTGAATGTTATCAAGCATTTACAAAGATTTGCTGTAAATAAATTGGGTGCTGCTCTGGTCATATGTTTTCATGTTGGCATTTCATCGTAGTAGTGTCCGTAATTACATTTAGAGTAAATAAAGTATTTTTGTTCAAAGCACAATGTACAATTTTTCTGCGTAGATGCCTTGTTTTGAAATATGTTATGTTCAGTTTTTGGAAGTTTCTTTCTGCCATATGAAAGGTCTTGATTTGCAGATTAACCAAACTCTGTTTCGGTTAATTATTGTGAAACATTTTCATTGTTACAATTGTTCAGACATTACTTTTAGTTCCAAAATGCATTATTTGCAGAGTATATCTCAAAATATAGAAAGGTTAATGAATGTTAAGAAAATGTTAATGTTAATGTTAATATTAATGTTAATGTTAATGTTAATGTTAATGTCAATGTTAATGTCAATGTTAATGTCAATGTTAATGTTAATGTCAATGTTAATGTCAATGTTAATGTCAATGTTAATGTCAATGCCAATATTAATGTTAATCTTAATCTTAATGTTAATGTTGATGTTAATGTTAGTGTTAGTGTTAGTGTTAGTGTTAGTGTTAGTGTTAGTGTTAGTGATAGTGTTAGTGTTAGTGTTAGTGTTAGTGTTAGTGTTAGTGTTAGTGTTAGTGTTAGTGTTAGTGTTAGTGTTAGTGTTAGTGTTAGTGTTAGTGTTAATGTTAGTGTTAGTGTTAGTGTTAGTGTTAGTGTTAGTGTTAGTGTTAGTGTTAGTGTTAGTGTTAGTGTTAGTGTTAGAGTTAGTGTTAGAGTTAGTGTTAGTGTTAGTGTTAGTGTTAGTGTTAGTGTTAGTGTTAGTGTTAGTGTTAGTGTTAGTGTTAGTGTTAGTGTTAGTGTTAGTGTTAGTGTTAGAGTTAGTGTTAGTGTTAGTGTTAGTGTTATTGTTAGTGTTAGTGTTAGTGTTAGTGTTAGTGTTAGTGTTAATGTTAATGTTATTAAATAATTAGGTTGAGTATTTTTGATAATGGTGGAAGAGAGATTTTTTGGCTTATTTTTCACTATACCTCTGAAGACATTATATCTAAAGACTAGCTCTTTCAAAAATATATTTACGAACGGACACGCGAGTGATTTTATAACGATTCCTTTTTTGCTGTTGAGGTATCTAAAATGACTTGAAGTGTATGTATGAATTGTCCATAAAGTTTTAATTTGTAGAGAAAAATATTTTATTGCCATTATCAAAAAAGAAAGTCAATGTATCAGGCAAACTAAGACCAGATGAATTAGCAATGCACGATGGTTGTTTGACAAGACTATCAATATAATAAAGAAAAGAAATAGACATACATAAAAGAACAAAATGTGGGCCGCCACGGGACGTCTGGCAGATCTGCAACATCTCAATTTTTTAATATTTTTATTTTTTTTGCATGTTATACGTTCGATAATGGAGATAGTAAATACCGATATAATGAGTAAAGTTGTAAGCATTAGTAAATAAGAAATAATGATAATACACTAACAAACACATTAAGAAGCGTGTGTACAGTGTAGTAAAAATTTAATTTAATTAGTAAAGATCTTTCCGACTTAATGCTTCCCATTAAGTCGGAAAGAGCAGAAAAGATGCCAAGCTGGCCGAATTAAGTGGGAAAGAACCAACAAAACGCGAAGCTGGCCAAATGGCATGCACAACGTGCCATTGGAAAGCTTTAACTCCCACACAAATGCGCCGTTAGAAGTTTCACATCAGACATTTATAGAACAAAGTTCAATCTACTTGGTTACATTTTACTCATGTTGAAAAAACATGACTGCGTATACTTTTGAAATAATATGCCTCTACAGATTTTATACATTCCAATTATTGCGTATATTTAGATGTATTTATAAGAATTACTAGTCAAGTTTTAGTCAAGATCTATCGTAATACTGTTGTTTTAAACTATTTTGACCATTATATTTGGTACGAAAAAAAAGGAACCTGAGGCGGAAAGTCAATTTCGGTGTTATGTATTTAATTGTAAATATATAACCAGTAGAATCCATCAGTCAAAAATATAAAAACAAATTTTAATAGTGAAGAGATGTTTTATACAAAACTTTCTCCGTTATCTTACAGTATGATGCTCTATGGACAATATATTGTAATTCTGTAAATCTTATAACTTTGTAAATGCGGATTTAAAAAATTATATGAATGTCGTTTAGCACTCATAATTAGCTATTATAAAAGGATATAATATTACGATCTACATGTACACTAAAGCTTGGGGTATGCAATGATTAAGAAATGAAATAAATAAACATTTCCCTCTACAAATATCTTTGTTTGTCACCTCAATTTCCATTTACAAATATCTTTGTTTGTCACCTCAATAAAAAGCGACTAAACGTTGCAAATATCAGATAAAATTTAAATACTCATCAAAACGAGATCTGGAATACCCTTTGTGATCCCATCCTGCATAAAGGCAAGTTTATGTGACCGCTCATAAATTTTGATGCGTTTTCAAATCGACTATTGGAGATTTATTTCCAGGACGTTTGAATCGTATTTTTATATGTCTGCTGTAACCTGATAATATAATGGTTTGAGTCGAAGGTGTGTGGTCTTTTAAAAATGTTAAATTAGACTATAATCGGAAAATATTTAGGACTAAATTCTAATCTTCTTGCTACCATAATAAATGTATAACTAGCTACCACTTGGCTATATATTCCATCCTAAATGGACAATGTACGATAGGAGGTTCAGTATTCATTTTCCCAAAGTTAACTGCGGAATTAATATATTTGTTTAATTGTCTATGGTTACTTTCAGCTTACAAAGTAAATATTTGAGTATCTAAACTTTTAAATTATTATCTATCAGAGAAATATAATTACAAAGTGAGAAGGTATGAAATGAAAACCACCTTTTCAATATAATGAATTATCATTGCTCAAGAACTTTACAATAATATATCAAAGTACCTATGTAAAAATTTGTAGAAGCGTAATTAATAGTGCCACAGAATGTTGGTACCGGTGGAATAGAAATCACAAAATATTCTCAATGACTGTTGCGCGGAAAAGTATATCTAAACATCACCGCGACGCTGTGTACTCTGACATTAACTGATTAATCAATATTCTCTGTCAGAATATGGTTGTTATCTTATCTTTTAAATGTTAAAGGCGCACATGTAGATATATTTATAGGAACTTAACGTCTTCTTCGTAACACAAGAATCCATTCGGTGATATTTTCTCTAGCGAGAGAAGTATTCAATGTAAGACATGAATACTTCCAGTACGGGCTGATTGATGACGCCGTTGAATAATGACGGGAATCTATTATTGGCCTCGCTGATCATTGAACGCAAGTAGATATTTATTTTCTTTTCAGATATTTGACAGTATGGACACGGTTTATTTATTTCAACAGATTTGGTTTGAGGTGATGCATCTGAACCCTAAATTGATTTAATTTTAATCTAATATGAGGAGACATAAATAGAATTAAAATAAAATAACCAATAAATATATATTAAAATAGTTCTATGGATTATTTAATATTCCATATATATAACAGGTTCTGAATAGGATATTTGATATTATTACTTCATTTTTGAATCAATTATCGATAACGTAGTAGGATTAGCAATCTTCGGATTATTATTATATCAAATGTATTTATGTCTGCAAAAAAATCAAGAAATGTTAGTTTTATTTTGGGTAAAGATTTACAAATATTAACTTAAGTATCAATTTATTGGCTTAATGGTATGCAAACATCTATAGAATTTCCGAAATTCTTCTAATATTCTAAAATCGAACAATAGAAAGAAATAGGATTATATTTTTATTGTAATAAAAAGTATGATATACAAAGCATGGTTTTGCAAAGCTTTTATCTTTGCAAATCTATCAAATAATCTTAATATATCTAAAAGGCGTTTCAGATGCTTTGGACTAAATTATTTCATTGCTATGCTACGTACTACTTCATCATTTTTTCCAATACAATTACAATATAGGTGAATCTGAATGAAAATGCTAATTATATTTAAACTACAAATTCCGTTTTGAAATTGGAAAGAAACAAATAGTATATACTGGAAACTCCTAAAAATGATTAGATAGATAACACTTAATAATATTTTAGTTTATGCATTGTCAAAATACAATGAAATACCATTTTTATCAAATTCTTGAATCTTATACCTGGTAATATTTCATGTTGTTTTTATATTATTATACGAAAGCATAAATTCTGATTTTATTTCTGCCAAGAGGTCATACACATTTGTTTTCCAGACAATTAGATTGCTTAATTTGGCATTGGCGGAGTGGACGACGGTCAGTATTGACGTTTTTCTGATTCATAGACTACTCCAGTGATATAAACAGGGGGAAAATTTTCTCTTTTCTAAGTGAATTATAGCCATTATTGACCTATATACAATTTGTTGGTAACAAATAATCCAGGCGAAGTCGATTAACTTTTATTATGAACGACTTACCGAATATTTTAAATGATTCCACATTTCCTTTCTAATAATTTCAGAAGAATTTTTAGAATGGCATAAAGAAGTAATTAACTAGCGTCCAAGAGAAATGATTCATTAGTGTCTCTTAGTATTATTGGTATACATTGTATCACTGGTTCTCTTTAGTTAATGTCAATTATCATTTAATTCACGTCCTGTCTAAATTTTATTAACTTTAACTATTATTGCATTTTTAAGTAAGAAAATAGCTACTTCTGTAAGTGTGTAATATCTTCTCTAGGACTGTAAATAAATTCATTGGAGGTATTCTTGTTAAAATGCTATATATTCGCTGTGTAATAAATTCATTGCATTATTTTAGTATTAATTAAGGCGTTTAATTAAACAGATAAAATATTTCATGTACTTGTTGATATTAAAGGGATTTCTCATATTTCTCGTAACATATTTGTACACCTTCCATCAGTTTTGACGCTTTTTTTAAAAATAAACATCTGCCGCTTCATAGTTCAGTTCATTCTTCAGTAAGGCTATTTTAAATGAAGGTAGTGGACTCTGTTCAAATACCTGCAAACCGATGATTGGGAAGGTTAGACATCAAATTCTTATTGAAGGTTTTTATAGCCATGTTACTGAGTTAGATTTTACCGAAGGCATAAAACAATTATGGTTTGAATATTTTTTATTTTTTACTATAAATTTGTTTATGTTAAATAAACCAAAGTGAATGTCATAAGAAAACATAAAATACACTTAAAATATTCAAATAACGTATTCATTTAAATAACATCAGCCATTGTGTAGTTATCATATTATATTTTTTTATTTGTTAATGTAAAGATTTAAAGTTTGTTGCTTCAAAGTTTGTTAAATAAAGAGAAAAATTTAATGTAATTTTAAATTTACTTTTAATGAATATAAAATTATATTAATTTTTTCAAAAGTTTGAAGAATATTTGAATCATTTCAAGAATATTTGAATAATCAAATAATGTTCATTAAACATTTGTAAACTTTGCGTTATCTTTTTTATTTATGCGATTTGTCGTCCTCGTAGTTGCTTAGCTTTTTTTTGAAACGCTTTAAAGAGGAATATTTGATCCTTGGAATCACAACTATAATATATATATATATATATATATATATATATATATATATATATATATATATATATATATATATATATATGTATATATATATATAAATATATAAATATATAAATATATATATATATATACATATATATATATATGTGTGTGTGTGCGTGTGTGCCTTTGGGTATGTTAGATGAGACTTAAGTAATTCGATGCATTATGTATTAACACAAATATAGATATCAATTTTCTGGCCATTGTTCTCAGCTAGAATACTAAAAGCCGTTTCTCTCTCTAAAATCCTTTAGTTAATACCATTAAGTCTGAAGCTATTAACATTTGTAATAAAATACTGCTTTCTAAAATGAAGCTTCCTGAGTTTCCGCATCTAATGTTAATGACACATAAATCTTATTTACGTCAGCCGTTAAAGATTTAGATCTAATGTAAATACTTACTTGGTGTCGTGTCGTCGAAACTAAAGACTATGTTAAACATTGTATTGTCTTTGTTTGATTATGGAGATACAAATTATTTTGTATTTTATCGATAGCCGTCTTAAAACTTCTAAATTTTGCATTGGTTATATTATCAGTTCAGAAAAATAAACATATATCTTAGCACATATATACTCATAATTAAACGCAGGTCCGTCATTGATGCCCATGAAAAACATATTGATACTTCCTGTTAATCTATTTTCAATAATTCAAATTGGCCCTCTTATATTTCATAGTTTAGGTTGAAGCCCAGAGCAGACGCTAGCGATTTAGAGCTATGCCCTGAAAATCAGTTCAATTTCTTTCCCAAAAATACCCTAGTTGTTTCAAGAAGTCTCATTCTCTCTCGAATGATGAATTTTGAAATAAATTGGAACTTGATACCAGGAATTCGTCCTACATTAACACTTTGAAGGCTGATCTGTAAAATTCAGTGTAATTCTCTTATAATCCCCAATTCCATACTTTTCCTTTTCTTAAGCAAAAACGTGTAAAAACTGGAAGAAATGTTTTCCGTAGGGCAATAAATTTGTCAAATATTTATGTGTGTGTGTGTATATATATGTATATATATATATATATATATATATATATATATATATATATATATATATGTGTGTGTGTGTGTGTAGTATTATGGACACCAAAATCTAAGAAAATGCATATTAATTTTCACTATCAATTATTAGTCGATTCATAAAAAGGTTCCTTTTCCTTTAATGATCATTTCACAAATATTTACACGCACTCTCAAATGTATCCAAGTATTCAATTTACTTATTTATCCCAGCTTTTTTTTATTTAGATTACCATGAACGCTTCAAGATTCCTGTAAAATTGAACATCCCATCTATTTTTACTAGGGTGATCATTTTATAGGTTATCAATACTAGGGTGTTCCATTAAGAGTAAATTACTAATAAAACTCTTTAATCAGTGTTGTCATCTTTAAATTTGTTTAAACGTAATGCACGAAAACTAAGTGTTGCACGGGTAAATAATTGAATATAGTTTCAGTGTCACACTGAGATATACATAATTAAAGTCTCAATATAGTATTTTTGATACCTCAGTAACAGTTTGAATATATTTGGCTATTATATTAAAACTATGTATATATATGGCTATTACATTATAATTTTTATAGCCAAATTATTATGTGATGTAGAGTTTCGCTGAGTCTGTCATGATTGCCGTCTATTAGAAATAAACTGATTAAATTTTATGTTATCCTCGACAGAGGTAGATAGCCAAAATGAGACATTGCATCTTATGTATGGTTTTAAATGCCGATTTTCTTTTCATAAGGTTTTTGGAGAAACACTTGCATTAATCGAAAAATATACAAAATCTGTTGACAGATTAGTTTCTAATTTCAATATTATATCGTGTTTTTTTTTAAATTATGCAACAATAAAAAGTAGGACTAGCTTTTACGTAAAGGAAAAAAAACAAAATAAGCAAACAAAGCTTCATAAGTTACAACTCTCTAAAAGCAAGAAAGAACTGTGCAACACATCTGCGAAAAAACTTCCCTCGGTCGTAACGTCGCGTCGCTACGCGTTAGAAAATTCGCAGGCGGTCAACTTTAGTAATTTACGCGTGTTAAAAACATATAAATAAACTTTAAAAATAAAACAGCGCCGAGTGGCGGGCAATAAATAAGGAAATGTGCTACATTGGGGTCCCCAAAAGTGACCCGCCCGCCTTTGGGATGCGGGATGTAAAAAGGACGAACGGACGACACGGTGGTGTGCGCGGGCGGATTGTACAGCCGATGATTAGTATGTATGACGCAGGCTCGGCTTTTTAAAAATACTTTACATAATCTCGCGCCTACATTACTTTATAAAAAAAAAATACAGGCTGTATTTTGTTGAGACAGAATTTAAGTTCATGTAATGTGAAGTTGAACGAAGAAATTATGTCACATGTTGAGCAAATTATGAAAATTCATCGAATTAAGCACCAAATTGGTTGGAAAATCATTTTTATATACAATGTTGCAAATAGTGTTAATAATTTAACTTATTTATTTCTCACTAGTTTACTGGTTATAAATAAATAAGGTCTAAGTATAATTACTTATACTTAGATCTTATATATTCGGTATTTAGGCGAGAAAAATATTAAAATATTATCTATTTTCAGATTTTTTAACTATTTCTCTCCTCGATGCACTTAGAAAGATATCGCAGACTCCAATAACATAAATACCGACAATAAATTTTAAACGTTGTAATAATCTTGTATATATCTCTAGTGGATAATTACCAAAGTACATATTTACTTATTAAGGAAATAAATATAGCTGTCAATTTATTTAAAAATAATTTACTACTTATTAGCCCCTAAAATATAAAATTGTAAAGTTTCAATAAAATTTCAGTGGTTTTCCTGTAATGGGTGTACAGGCACGTCGTTGTTACCATGTTATTACAAATTATTCAATAAAATTAAAGCATTGATGAAAATAAAAAAAAAAATTTAAATCTTTTTATGGAGCTGGAATTTTGCAAAAAATGTAGATAAAATACCGTTTCGAACTCAGATTTCGTGTCTTTTATTTGAAGCGTATAATTCAACTGTGTAATTGTGCAACTTGCTTGTGGTATGTTTTGGGTAATGTTGATATTGGCGGTGATAAATTCATAATTTTTTCTAGAGAAAAAAAAATACATCAATCCAACTTAAATTTCATATCATAAAAAATGTGCTCAGTTTTAAACTAGTAGAATGCCGGATTACATCCTTTAATATTTTTTATGCATTATCACAAATTTGGATATATCAGACCCAAAGAAAAAAAACTTAACTCTATTTTACACGAAAATGTCAAGGTAATGTCACGTATAATCTGACAATAAAGCAAACAAGAAACAAGAAATAACGGTATCTTCAGTAATTTAAATAAATATTTGGTGGGATTAGTTTACATCGAAAAAATAAATTAATACTCTATAACCAAGGTGACCAAATGCAAGATTAGTTCTCACAAAGAAGGTGCTTACTTTATTTAAAGGTACATACACTTTGGTACAATAGACATATATTTTTAAATTTAAAAAGCCTGGTGAGGTGCAAAATTTATTTTCTTAAGTGATAAGTATACACCCTCATGACTAAATTTGTTTATCGACAGCAATACTAATACTTAGTTTCCTAGGTTTAGAAACAGTTTTAGAAATAAAAATGAATTATAAATATTTTATTTTTCTTTTCGATAAAATTTTGATAATAATATAATATAATTTCCAAGATATTACTTTTTGAATCTTTTACATCGTGTCAATTAGGAGTTTTATCTTTGGTTATAATTGTAATCTTCAAGTTTACTTATTTTACGATATATTCTAGACAATAAAATGATAAGTTACTGGGGAAAGCAAAATACGAAATATTGATGAAAAATTAAGAAAAATGACAAGATATTGGACTCACTTTTAAATTTTAACGTAGAGTTGTAGTGAAATTGTGAAAATGAAGGAAATAGTAGTGCGATTGGACGGTAAGAGGAAAGTACTATAAAGAAAACTGAAAAGAATGAGCAGAAATTTTTGAGTGAAAGACTTTTTAAGTGTAAGGCCGGTGAAACATTTTGCAATATCTCTAATAAAAAACAAATAAGCGATGTGAAGATATTAAAAATTAAATGTCATTTTATTTTCTTTCGCCGTGTTTTTAATGAAAATAATAACAATTGTCTAACGTTTCTGAAACAGAAGTAAAACGTATTTCTCGAAAATCTGTTTATAAAAGCAACAAGAGTAAATAATTCTGGAAAAAAGGAAAACTAAAAAGATACTACCTAATGTTTTGTGGAAATAAGTCAATGAACTCATGTAATCAAGTACAAATAAGAACATAAATAAAAACAAAACAAAAATAGATTTGATAAGCCACGTGGAATTTTAAATGTTTACATTTATAACAATCTACTTAAACTCGATACACAGGTTGACACTTCAAAACGTTTTAGCAGGAAAACAACATTTTACGTACATTTCATTTTCACGTAGTCTGATATAAAGGAAGCTACAGCACGAGTTTTTTATTAGTAATTTTATTACACATTTGGCTGAGTGAAGAACACATTAACGGACAGACAGAGAAAAATTCTAAACACAGATTTTCTGGTATTTATTATTCTATACGCTAAATCAATCACTGTAAAATATTTTTCATATACAGAATTTACTCTGGCATAGTTTTATTATATGTATGGGTATATTTATATTGTTTTCTATTATTTTGAGTATTAACATTGTATTTATTAAATCTACTTGTATCAATGGTTTTATGAAATAATATTTTTTTGATATTTTGGTTATTTTATTATGATTTGACTTAGGAATACATCATACTAGCTGTTCGTTCGACTTTGTCCAGAAAAAAGGTACCACGACTGCAAATTTTCAAGTCTCAACTTTAATTATTTCGAAATTATTTTACAATGATTCCTTACAAAGTGAAATATACTTGCCAAATTTCAAATTTGAATTCTTTATATCTGTAGACTTTTTAGGTATTAGTCAGTGAGGGAAATTTGACTTTCATTTATACAGATAAACGCTACATTTTTTTTTTAAATGGTGTGCACTGTTTTACTTGACGTAAATTGTTACAACAAATTGTTAATTCTGAAACAGAGTTTAGTCGAAAGATTTGAACGGAAATTAATCTGTAATCTGAGTACTAACCTAATTATTGATAAATTTGATTGTGTATTGTATCATTAACTAATTCAAATTTACGATTTGTTATCATCATATTTTGAATATTTGGAAGAGCCTAGGAGTAATTGTATTAAATATACAAAACTATGAAAAGAAACAGCCAAATTAATAATTTACTTATAAACAAAAATATAAACAAAGAGAATAGTGAGATTTCATAAATAAAGAAGATTCGGCAAATATCTGATTGCCAAAATTTTTACACAGACTTTATTTCCCAAAATAATTATAGTACTAACTCAATTAAAACCCAAGACTTTAAAAGGTAAAGATTTAAATTTAAAACACTTAAATTAGAAAATACGTTTCTAAAATTTCAATAAAGTTAAAAATAGGACAGCTTTCAATGAATCAATGCTGAACGTTTTATTAGAGTAGTCGTACACTCGTTGAGACTGTTTTAATGTCGGTTAGTTTATATCACTGGGGAATTTATGAGCAAAGGGTGTGTAATGAAATTTTAAATGCTACCCCTTGCAACCAATTTATAGCGTTATTTTATTAAAAAAAAACTGTACGTTAGAAATTGAATATAACCAATCCGCAAAATGCATTAAATGAGAGCATTTAAAATAAGTGAATCGAATGCAATGATACTCCATAATAAAATGCTATTAAAATATATTTATGGAAATAAAATTGCATAAGGGGCTTTATATTATTTTCTAATTGAGATTAAGTAGTCTCGTATTCGTTGTGAAAATTGAATTTTTTTTTATATTTTATATTAAAACATTACAGTTACATTTAAATACCCCTTAAGAATTTTCAAGTCAAGTTTTATTAATTGACGTAGCTGTAAAGAGGAATATTGAAAAGCTTTGATTCAAATGAGCTTTCTGAGAAAGCTTTTTTAAAGCATAATATAAATCTTCGTCAGTCACAAAGCCGCTTGTTCCTAGAATATAATCATCTTGAAAGTAAGATCCGTTCGAAATTTAATTCGACAACGGAATGTATTGTGTGATCTGAACATAAGAAGGTTTCATCATTACCCGAAGGATAACAATATGGAATCAATTTGACTGGTTTTCGGCAGAGTCCTTTTCATTCGTATTTCGAATATTCGACATGTAATTACCGTAAGAGCAGTGTCGACCTCGCTCCACCAGCTTCCCTTACATCCTGTATCGTGGTCCGAAGGCTCGGCCGGGTCCCTATAAATCGTATTTGAGTTAGCTTTTGCAATTGAAAAGGCTGTATTGAGAGCTTTGTACTTGGTCTTTTATGGATGTTTTTAAATAGCCTTCGAGTTGTTTGGGTAGGTGTGCCGAGGTCGCCTATCCTGCGCGGTATGTCTTTTTGCGTGAAAATACGTGGACAAATTTTGAATTTTAATTCGGTCAAGATTTTTTTGTCAGTGCAAGTTCGAGATCTTTTTTAAAAGACAAATTTTGGATTCCATGCAAGGTATACAAGATAAGATATAAACAAAATTAAATTATGTACAGAGATCGCTTAAATGTTTTCAAATATATGAAGTAATTCATAGGAAAATGCTTATAAAATCTTATAATATTAGATTGAAAAAACTCGGAATATATTGCAAGCATTTTTTAAAAACAAGTGTTATGATTTATATGTAAGTAGAAGAAATTAAATATATAAAAAAGGAACAACGCTACCCTTCATAGTCACTTTTACATCTAGCACCTTTAGAATGAAAGAGATTTAATTCAAGAAAACCCGCCAAGTGTAAGGCGGAATCGCACACAAATGGTTGTGTAGCACCAAACAATATTAAACATATAATTTGTGTTTCTCAAAGACACTGTGAAAAACAAATTATTGCTGCAGTCAATACCCAAAATATCCCATATCTCCAAAATAATACGCCATATAGTATTTAAACCATTTTCGCTGAAAGTTCATTTTAAATTCTACTCCCTTAATTTTATTAGAATTTTACACACGTTAGTTGAAAAGTTAAAAAGGTGATACGCTTTTTAAGATTTTAGAAGCGTATATCTCACAAATTATTGACTTATATAAAAAAGTTATTTATTTATTTTGGTGCCTCTATGTAATTTTGAAGACCTATCTCACACGCCTATGCGCGATAGATTTTTCTGTCCCTCAGTCACATCTATGGAATGCCACCCTTAATTTTAATTTTTTCAAAATTCGACTATTTCATTATTTAGCGGTTTATAGAATACACCTATCATTCAAATGTTTCTATGTAGTACCAATAGTCTTCGAGTAAAATGGCTGCGACGTATAGACAGTCCGATGGACGAACTGACAGATGGATAGACAGGACACAATTATAAAGGTTCCGTTTTTGAGTTTTTTATTAAAATGGATTAGAACCTTCAGTTTAAAGAAATAGATCTATATTCACATAATAAAAAAACCTGTCAAGTGATAGGAGGGTCCGTACGTTTTTAGGTACTTTTAAACTCTTAAAAGTTCACCTTTAGGAAAAGGGTGTATTTTACGTTTTATTTAAACGACAATTCATTCCTTTATAGCCGCCGAATAGCGTCGTTCTTTGTCCAACATTTATTCTCGGGCACTGTGTATATTTAAAAATACATTCAAAATAATATGAGGCAACAGAAACAATTGCAAAAAGTTGTTATATTTTGAAAAATATGCAAAAATAACATGTGACTTTTGTTACATATGTTATTTTTGCCATATGTTATTTTGACATATGTTATTTTTGCATATTTCAATTCCGAAACATTTAAGACAAAATCATGAGAAAATAATATTAAACATCAAAATATTATAATATTAATTAGAAACTTAAGTGCAAGAAAATATCACACCTAACTCTGTGGTGTTTTCGGAATTGTTCACGGGTTCTTCCTCCGAGCGGCGCTGAACGATGTGCGCAAATATCGTGGGTACGAAAAAGATGACAAATAAATATGAATATAGTTTTCAATTTTAACGATAATCAGCGATTTTTCAGGAAACGAATACGGTCTTTCTTTATCCGACACTCATTCCCGAACATCGTGTATAGTATGAAATTATGAAAAAGATATTTTTACATTTCTAATAATAAGCTATCGAATGATACCCCACGTGATTTATAAAATACATTTTCTGAACAAAAAGTAATTTTTTAAATTTTATTTTAACGACAATCGGCTATTTTTCAGTCAACGAATAAGAGCTTTCTTTGTCCGACCCTTATTCCCGGACACCGCGTATAGTATGAAATTATGAAAAAGATATTTTTGCATTCTTCAAAATAAGCTTTTCGAATGATACCCTACGTGATTTATAAAATTATAAACAAATTAAGACTTTACCACTCTTAAATACTTATGAATAAAATAATGAGCAACTACAAAATATATGTGTTAATAATAAGTATCATTAAATTCAGTAAACATAATTCAAGTTTTGGCGTCCCATGGTTTCTGAGAAAAACGGCTATGAATATACAAAAACTTAAATATTTTTCATAAAAAAACATGGTGCGTCTTTAAAAAATTGTAATTTCTAGAATCATCTTTATAGTTTTCATAATTTAAGTTGGATAATTTTGGTTAAACTTACCTTTTCATGATTTAAGTTGAATAATTTTGGTTTCATGTGAATATTTAAAAACCTTTTCATAATTTAATTATATTACTATTGTACCGCAAAAGTTCCAACTGAGTACCCGTATTTTCATTGTTGTATATTTTTAGCGTGCTTCTTACTCAGTTATTATTTGAAGTCTTTTTTTGTAAGAAAGTTTTATTTTTTAATTTTTATGTCTATGTTATTCTGTCACCCAGAATACCACGAACTTATGAAGAATTTATGGATATCTCAATGATGAATCTAAAACAGATTTTCGTAGCATTTATGAACCCAAATGTGTTCATATATATCTACATACATACATACGTACACACGTATTACACTATCTATACACTATCTATAATTGTTTTAAAATTTTTCAAAAGATGTAATTGAAAAATTAGAGGGACGTTTCGTCCATACATTTTACGTTATTTCCAAGTTAAAAAAATTTACAAGTAAGAGTACAACTCCAACTACTAAAGATTTGTACATATATGTCTAATTGTGGATAATTAATTGGTAATGGAATAGTATATTTATTAAATTACGATTTTTATTAGGATTGTTTTTATTAAAGTATTTGCAAATATCAATGTGTTGTATAGTACAAAAAATTTGCTATTCAAGCACAGAATATCTGTAATCCTCGTATTGTAGACTAACATAAAAATAGCACCTTCCGTTTTGAAGTAGATTTCGTAATAGGGAGATCTAAAGTCGACCATTTTATTGACGTCCCATATCCTAATATTTTGTTTAAAAGAATTAAAAAAATATTTTATATTTGCACTTTAATCAAAGAGCTTGATTTAATGATTTGCTAAACGCGTATATGAAAAAAAAACATTTGTCGGCTTTGCCCCAGGTAAATGAGTAAGGTGATTCTCGTAAAAATTAAAAAAAAAAATTATTTTACGTAGTGGCACAGTGACAACTTATTTAGCATACACACTAAATGTCTTATATCCTGTTATCATTGCGTATTTCTACAATTACTAAACCTTTTAAAAAAATTAACTCTCCCATCAAAACGAAAGCGAAACCACAAGGTATCTTCTAAAAGCTTCAAACCAAAATGAATAATTTTTAATAAAATACGAATGTACGAATTCAAAAGAATATGAATTCAAGACTTCACTAAAATATGAATCGCGGGCTAGCGGTCTCGGTTTGAAGACCGCTGGCGCATGTCCGGCGCGGGCCCCGGGCCTATCCGGCGGAGCCTTTTTTGCTGATTGCTGGACCGCGAGCGACCTATTTGCATAATGACCCATCACTTTATCAAATATGCGCCGCCACGACACGAGAATGGATCTGGCGCACTCGCGGATGTACATGGAAATTACTTTTTTCGGATATCGGCTCGCGGATGGGGTTTGATGAGTTGTTAATTAGCAAAATGTCAATGTAAATATTGGCAAAAAAAAGATGGAACAAGAGGTTTTTGCGTTTTACCATTATTTAATCAAAGTAGGTTTCAATGGTGCGATATAAATATCGCCTCTAGGAATTTTTGACAGATTGACAAGTAGTCTCCCTTTAATATTTAAACCCCAATATATTAAAAAATATTTTTTCCCAAACCTCTGGGAAACAAAGAAAATCAAGATAGAGGGGCGAAATAGGAGTGGTAGCATTTGATTGGAATTTTCAAGTAAAATTATATCGGTTAACTTGCATCACTAATTTCGAAAAATATAGAATCAAATCCCAAAGACGAAATTCAACTACTCAACTCACAGAGAAGAAACTCGTCTCAACTTATGGAGACGTATAGACGCGTCAGCTTAGAAACTGATTCGTTTCAACTCACGGTGGTTAAACCCGTTTCAACTCACTGAGACGAAACTTACCTTAACTCATAGGGGTGAAATTTATCTCAACTGTCAAAGACTAAATTTGTCTCAACTCAAGGACACGAAACTGGTTTCAGCTCATGAAAACGGAATTATTAATCATTTTAACCAATGGAGATGAAATTCATTTCAAGTCGCAGAGATGCAATTTTATGTGCATGCGTCAGAATACACATAAAATCGCATTAGAATTATATTTCATGTTCTCTTTATATATTAATTTTCCTGTGTGTATACTTTGCAACCTTTCATTTTGTCGCGGATGTAGTCGTTCAATATCTATGATTTAAAATTTATTAAGATATATTTTTGATATGGTACCATGTCAAATGTACGTTATTCAATACTGCTACTGAACTGCTTTCTGCACATATATCGTAAAGATCTTACTTCAACAGCATTCAATTTGATTTCATCTCTCTTATGCATTATACAACATTCACAAATCAATCAACTGGGAGCACTTTTCATATATATGAGAGGGCCACTACTTTATGCATGCGAACCTTCGACCGCACAGTATTATCGATATCCCATATGTAAGGTCCATCCTCTGGCGTGATTTGGGCCAATTCACATTCGAACCCCGGCCTCGGGTTGTGCGGATAAGATGGTGCGTACTCGGGTCTAATACGCAATTATGGATGATACCTCCTCGCCTGAGTGGAAACTGACGATTTGATCTGTGGTGTGCTGCGACGGCCAGTTGTGGAAATATTGGTTGAAAAATAATTAAAGGCGTGTAACTTGAAATGTTTTTGAGGAATTGTGGGTAAACAAATTGTAGATATTAATGTCATTTGTCGTAGGTAAGTTTATATAGATATACTGACATTTATAAAACTGACTTAAAAATTAGAAGAAAGTTTGGATATTTCTGCTTATGGTTTCCGTGCATTAATATTTTCATATTGTCTGCTATTAATTTTAAAGCTTATATTACTATGAATTATTTTTATGATAAAAAATTAAATTAGAACATTTGTTTATTTACATTTATTTATATATTTTTCATGTAATTTTATTGGTAGATCTACGTTTTAGATATTGAAAATGACCGCAAGTCGAAAGCGTGTATTGGAAAACACATAAAATTTTGGTTTGTATAGTTGTCTACATCTCTTGTTTATGCGCGTTGTCTATGATAGTTTCAACTGAATTTTGAAACGCATTGAGAAAAGAGGGGATAACCAAATTAGAGAGGGAGACATTTTGAAGACGTCACCTCATTCTGAGTCTTAATATTTCGTAAGAAAGATTTAAAAATAGAAAACGCTACCTTGAATCTCAATTTAAGTTTAAAATATATATCCTTTGGTATTCTATATGATGATATGTGGGGAAAATAGCCCGTTATACATGTATGGGAAAAAATATCTGCCTTAGAAATCAATATCTGCCTTTATAATGAGATCTTTACATGAAGCATCTAAGTGTAAAATTTTATGCACATAGGCATAAAATAGTGGAAACTGTGAAACTTTAATAGATGGATGGGCAGATGGGATGAAAATATAACCTTTTTTGTTAAAGTTTCGTATTATCCTAATGAAAAAAGGAACATATCCAATTAGTTGTGTCACTTTCAGTTGTTGATAGTTGAAAGTAAATTTTAGTTATGCAGAAGAGACTGTGTGATAAATTTTAAAGAAGGAAATATTTGTAAGATTTTCAAAAAAGGCTACACATTTAGTGTGCCGTATCAAAGGTGACAAAGGAATACATACGCGTAGCGCAGATAATCGTTTTCTCGCAAAGCAGACAAACGCCTTTTTGTGAATTTTGAGTCAGCCCTCCATATTTGGCTACTTTTGTCTGACAAAATTGATAGTCAATTTTCCATTGATTCAACGCATACGTCTAGAGGAGTGCACCGCCGATTTAATGTCCCTCGTCTCCGTCAGGGCTTGGTCAGTCCTGTATTCTATCCTATTCTCCATTAGAACATTTTAACCCGTAATCTTCCGATTAATGAGAAACAAACAAAATCTCTCCAATATTTTGTTGAACTGATTTTCGTAGGAAAGTAGGAAGTTTGCGTTAAAGTATTAAATATAACATGTTTATTTCTTGTAATTATTATATTACCGATTATTTTAGATTATCTGCGTCACACGTTTCTAATGTATTAATTGACACTAATACAATGTCAAGTTTTTAAGTATTGGATACCTTTATATGAGTTACCTTTACATTTTGATCCCCAAGATTGTAAGAAAGATGAGTTTCGGACAGTTTTTGATTACTTTATGAATATCGTTAAGAAAAAAATAATAATGAGAAAGAATCAGGATCAGGACTCAATTAACCGACCAGGAAATATTTAAGTTGGTCAAAAAAAATACAAAATGAAAATAAAATACAACGCTATCCAATTGATTTCTAGCAGAAATTTAATGACGGGTTCGGTGACGTATTTTCCTATATCACATGAGAAAAACAAAAATATTAGATAGTTAATTTGCCAAGTTCTCATTAACGAGAGTCCCAAAATAAATAATTATCAAATGAAATTGCGCTGTATATAGCTATTGTATCATGGGTTTATAGGTTATAAAGCTATGTTATAAAGCTTTGGACGTTTTTCTTTTATCCAAAAAATGACAGAAACTATTTCAAAAATTTCAGTGACCTTGCATTTGATGTCTGGTGACCACGATAGGTAATATTAACCGAAATCAGTGAAATCACCTTGAATTTCGTACATATATTTTCATGTACAAATATTTAAGATATTGCTAACCGATGTTTTAAATCTGAAAATAACTTTGTATGTTCGTTTCTTTGTTCAGCTTTTACTTTGAAACCACTCAAAAAAGCTCCGTGAGATTGTGTGTTCATATAGTTTATGGAATATGAACGTAACATAATAGATTTATCACGAAATATAATTTTTCGGAAAAATTAAAATAATCGTAAAAAATCATCCCGTTGTGTAATAACACGTAATGTGTCAACATGTTAATCTACGGCTAAGCTTTTTTAACCCTTTTCTTCGATTCCATCCATCTACTTAGTCACTTCCAATTGTCGAGTCGAATTTTTTCAAAAGACATTTTTTTAATTTTACCTTTGTTGTTTTTCATGAGAGCGTAGTTGCTAGTGAAAGCTAGTAACAAATAAAACTTTAGAGATACTGTCGACATATTTTGTCACGGCCTTCTGTTTTACTTATTTACTTATATACTTAAACCTTACTGTACATAGAACCGCACATTCAATATATATCGTAATTAGAGAATTTTATCTTAAATTTTTATTATTTTCTAAATTAACATTTCGTACCGAATTACGAATTTACTTATTTACTTACACCTTTATTGTAAACAGAATTACACGCTCTAGATACAGCTTAATTGTATAATTTTATCATAAGTCTTTATCATCTTTTAAATTAACAAACAAATTACAATATCACGCACCGAATTACGAATTTATTTATTTACTTACACCTCTATTGTACACAGAATTACACGCTCTAGATACATCTTAATTAAAGAATTTTATCATAAGTCTTTATCATCTTTTAAATTAACAAACAAATTACAATATCACGCACCGAATTACGAATTTACTTATTGACTTACACCTTTATTGTACACAGAATTACACGCTCTAGATACAGCTTTGTTGGAGAATATTATCTTTAATTTTTATGATCTCTTAAATTAACAATAAAATTACAGCATCACGTTCAGAATTACGACAAATTAGTTTAACTCTCGAATTGCTTCACTTAACGTAAATTCTTTTACGTACGTAATAATATTTATTTTTTCCTCTCCATGTACAAACCGGCATCTACTGTAGAGCTTCCTTTAACGTCAGCATCAATTATTCTGCCGAAAATGCAACTGTATTTATGAAGTATTTTAATTGAAATATGAAGTTTCCACTCATATTGAAAGTGAAATAACTAATAAATTATTGAAGCTTAACTTTTAAACAAGCATATACAACACGTAAATAACACCAAATTAAAAAAAAAATATATTTCAGGAAAGTATACTTACTTTTTCACGTAAAGTAATAATTCATGCAATGGGTCAATTTTTTTTTACAAATTGGCATACTAACTTTCAGTATAGGTCCTTTCCAAAATGAGATATTTTCCACTATATAGGTCAGTTACCTTGATTCAATAAATATATAAAGTGCGATGTTCATTAGCTTCTTGATGTTAATAGTTTTTGAACTTTTTGCGTGATTTTTTATTTTTCTATTGAATAATAAGGAAATCAGCAATCCAGTAACATTCGAGAGGGGCTATGAAAAAGTAATTTGAAACTTATGTGATTTAGAAAACCGGACTGCAATTTTCGATATTATACGCTAACTTTATATTTCAAAAATAAAATCCCCAACAATTACATGAAAAATTAAAAATAGCACGTTGTGATCTGTATTGTGAAATAGTGCTGAGTTTGCAACCACTGAAAATACAATAGTTGTTACTTTACGTAAATGAAAGCGGCAGAACTATGAAAAGTCAAAAAGCCATTTATATTAAAATGTTTTAGTCAGAAAACATATATCAATTGATATTAATTTAATTATTATATTACATCATACAAAGTTTTTATTATAGTCTTGAAAATTTTCTTTTTTACTTATAATATTAGATAACATATTTAAAAAGAAAAATCAAGCAAATTTGAGTTTTATTGGCGATAAAAAGTTTTATTGGCGATAAAAGTTTTATTACTGCTCCCAAACTAAGAAATATGGAAATAGAATATAACAACATCTAAAACTTATCCTAGTTTGTATTAGAATGGTTACCGGATATATTTCTAACACAATTACATAGATAAAATCTCACTTTCAAGCTACAGTCCCTTTCGTGTAGTGTAACGAGTTGCAGATAGAGATACAGGAGTTCACACGGCATTAAATCAAAGTCTTTCGGTGGACCCTCGTCTCCCTCGCCTGCGATACGGGTCACCCACAGTATCATGCCATGCACTGATAGTCTAGCCGCGTCTTTGCGATTTATAAAAGGTAGATGTTACTTGCAGTGAAGTGAAATTAAATTATTTTTATTTATCTTCAATTGTTTTCGTATATTTATATTAGCAGAAGTAATATAATAGGAGAAATTATTGCTACAAAAATAATATATATTGTCCGTGAATGAAAGTACAGAAATTTAGAATACATGCGTAGTTAAGTCTGTAACAGATTACAATTGCGAAGTAATGAGAAGGAATAAAAATCGTTGCTAACACCAAGAGAGCATAAATCGCGTTTTTTTATTTTTAAGAAAAAGTTAAGGATAAAAAAAAGTTAAGAACGTCTTTGAAAAATCAGTCTTTGAGCAGGGAAAGAAGAGTTTTTGTAGAAAATAACAATTGAATTATTCCACAAATCATTGTAAATTTTCACTTAATTAGCCTTCTTTTTTTAATGTTGACCAATCGGATGAAAAAGTATCGGGAAAATCGATTAAGGACTGTGACTCGTTGCATATCCTCATACATCCATGCATACATAAGTACAGACCAACGGACGAAGATTTAATTCTTTAAAGGAAAATGTATATAAAAATTAATATTAAAAAAGAGCTTTTTCCAAAAAGCGGTTGTTAAAATTATTACTTCTATCATCAAAACTCAAAGCTGCATTAGATGACATTAAAGCATATATTTGAGGGCTGTGTAAGTGTTATTTCCTGTGAGCATGTCCACAGGAAAGAAAAAGGGGCTTGAAAGAAAAAAACAAGAAAACCAAATTGGAGTGGAATTAAGAGAAAAAAAACATTTTTCACGTACTCCTTTCTCTTATCGTGTAGGTAATGTGTTGTACAAGTTCGTATGCAACTAATTTGAGAAGTTGGTAGACTTTAGGAGTAGCTACACAAATTAAAGTTGGAAAAATAAAAGAACTTCCAATGTTCGGGAATAAAGTTCTGTTATTCAGAATGAAGGCTGACTTAAGAAATGTTATTCAGAACGCAGCCGCGACTATGTGCTGTTAAACTTGAAAATTCGAGCTTAAGGTAAACTCAATGCTTGACTCATTGATAAGAATGTAAAGAATATATATATATATATATATATATATATATATCTATATATCTATATATATATATATATATATATATATATATATATATATATATATATATATGTATATATATATATATATATATATATTTATATATATTAAAAAAATATTTTTTAATTTCGCATATTGCGCAAACCATCATTTGAAAGACCTGAAGGATTCTAAAGTTATTTCTTTATAATTTTAAATACGATGCTGTCAGATGTTGCTAATAATACCTACTTAAAATATGTTCCTTCTCCTCATCTCCAAAATAGTCAAAGTCAAAATTATGAAGGATTCAGCGTAAGTAGAAGTTTACCTGAAGTTTATCGAAAAACTAAGACAATGATTCTACATGTGAAAGGTATATTAAATATTGAATATATTTCCCGTTAATTTTGTAGAAATTAATTATTCACAATTAAATGAAACTACGTGATGTAGTATTATTTCTACTTTCTTTAATTTCTAGGACCTAGGTCGTGGTAAAGAAATTATAGAAAGTAGAAATAATACTACATCACGTAGTTTCATTTAATTGAGGTAAATTAAACAAAATATTTATACGAAAAATAATATTAAAATTTGCAATTTATACTAAAGAGGTTTTATCTGCACCCCTCAACTCAATCCATATTTATGTATAAAAGAATTTTTATCATAGAACTAAAAAGGACGTTGAAAATTGTCATGAATTTGAAAATATCCACATTCACTACAATATGCGAATATTGTCCACTTCATGAAAAGGTTTATTTGATTCTTCTACAATACAAAAAGTCTCAGGGACTTGTTTAATATCTGGTACGCTAAGTAACAAGAGTACATATCTCGTCTACTCTCTTTCGTCGTAATGTAAGATACGTAGTAGCAATATTACAAACTATTACCGTTTATTAAGTTAGGTTAAAAGTAAAGGGCGTTTTTTTGAAAATTATCTAGAAAATATAGGAACGTTCTAGAATCTTTTGTGGTCGAAGGTATATAAAGGTCACGGTACGCCTCCACTGATTTAGTAGTAACTAAGACGGTGCACTGTTAACACACATGAAATGTGGACGATATTAAGCCGCATGTGAGACATTGTCTATCCTACGAGTACCAATCTGATCACTCTGCTGCCGAAGCTGGACGTAAAAGATGTCAACGCGTAGCTTCTGCAGCAATATCTAAAGCTACTGCAAAATGATGGTTCCAGCGGTTATGCAGCGGCGATTAGTCCTTGAGTGATCAACCAGGCTCTGGTCAAGCGGTTGAATTGAATAGCGACAATTCCATCGGTCGACAAAGGACACGCTGGCTAGTAATTGATCTCGGGTTCTCCCAAGAAACTGTAGAAAATAATTTACACTGCTTGAGAAATTGTTCGAAATACGGTATGTGGGTACCACATAAACTAGCCTGTACCAGTCGTAACCGTAGCCCGGTCCTCATATAGTCAGACCCGCTTTAAAGTTTTGGATTTTATTTGGACACATCCCCACCCGCCATATTCCCCAGACCTTACACCCACTGATTATTGTTTGTTTAGACCACTTAGCAAAACCTCACGCTATAAAACTTTGATGATGAAGACTACCTACGACAGTTCATAACATTCCATTTTTTTTCATTCGACGACACCTGATTTTACGCAGCTTATATCAACTACTTGCCAGTGCGTTGGAAATTTGTAGTACAAAATAAGTTTCGTTACTATATTGACGATTAATTAATTTTAAATTGGATGTATAATAAAGAATTAAAGCACTAATGACCGCTTATTATTTACTAGCCAATCCAATACTATTAGATTTTACGAATTAAAGCATTTATCTCAACTCCATGAAATTCAGACTACTTTAGTCTTACTGCAAATGATTTTAGAATGTTGCATTTAAGGTGGAATGTCAAAAACTTAAATGAAATTTAAACAAATTTATCTTTGAATTAAATGTTGGTGTCTTCGTATAGAAAGGCGTGTTTATTCAAATATCTTATTGAATTACAAACGATACTGCCAGTCCTGAATGTAAGTCGATGCCTTTTTCTGAAGAAAATGTGAAAGGATTTGATGGAACTTTATACTCGTATTTAAGTAAGGTTATAAATTGAGATAATAATAAAAAAAAATTATCATTTTATAATAAACCAGCTCAAATAAATGGTAATTAGATAGTTTAAGAATCAATTGATAAATTATTTTAAAAAGGTACATCCCCGTGATGTTCATCGGAGTGCATTCGTAATTCACAAAGAGGTGCATATTCAAATGTCGAAGTGTAAGAATATTTCATATATATAATATTAAAAGTCAATAAAATCACTTTGCGAGTTTACATAAGTTATTTTATTTGTGAAATTTAATTAATGTTTCTACTACTTTCCCAAAGTATATGGATGTCTTAAAAATTACTGTATGAGATCGTGAGAATACCTCTAACAAATAACGTTAATTTACCTGGAATCTGTTTCAATAAGTTTTTTAACTTTTCCGAAATTAATGTAAGAGATTTTCCTTGGTTGAAAATTATTGAAGAAAACAAAATTTCTTTCCTAGAATTTTTGAAATCATTTCTTGACTGTATCATAGAAGAATACTCCTTCCTTTTCGCCGTGCATAGGAGAATATTGCGTCTTGATTTCGGCCTAAAACAAATTCATGAAGTAGAAGCAATCTAAGTCTTCTTAGTGAAATTTCCATACTTTGTTTTTATCCTCCAAAACTCAGTTTCTAACTGAATGGAAGATCGAACGCTGTATTCTTTATATACCCTTACATAGATATTTGAGAAGCCTGTATTAACTTACAGAAATTGCAGGAAATGTGGCGGTGTTACAAGTTACCAGTAAATACTTTTTATTGGATAGGTTAGGAGATAAGCAATTGGGTTAAACGGTTTTTTTTGGTCATTAATGAAATATATTTGTATAAAAACTTTTTTCATAAAAATATTTTTGGCTGTGGCGATGATTATTATGATATGGAAAAGTCGAGACTTAAAGCAAAAATAATAAAAAAAAAAAACGGAAATTCTCTGAATTGTCATAACAGATTATCAGTAGTGATTTCACCGAATTGTAAATTCAAACTCCAAATCGAATCATAAATTCATTCAAAATCAATCGTCGATTCCTAAATTCCAAATCGATCATAGATTCTATATTCAAATTGTAAGTACATGACGTGATCGTAAATTTGGAAACCAAAATCGATCATCGATTCATAAATTCAAATTCCAAATCAATCATAGATTCTATATTCAAATTGTAGGTACATGAAGTGATCGTAAATTCAAAAGCCAAAATCGATCATCAATTCATAAATTCAAATTCCAAATCGATCATGGAAGCGTAAATTCAAAACCAGGTACATAAAATATATATTATTTAAGTTCGTGTCAGGATATGTATAAAATAGGTTTTTGTTAATCTTTACTGAAATTGCAAGTTAACTAAAATTATTTTATTTGAAAGTTTTAATGCGATTCTAGTATCTAGTGAATCTTTTCACCTTTTCAAATCCATGAGGGTCGGAATCAAATGGGATGTTCTTTTGTAGAATTAAAGGATCGGAATTATATTGGATGTTTTTTGTAGAATTAAGGATTGGAGTCATATTGGATATTCTTTTGTAGCTTAATATTTCGCAACCGGGATTTCAAAATTAAAAATGGATGATATTAGAATCTTTTATTTAATGCGATCTATCCAATTCTAGTCTACTCCATGAAACGCGCTAAAAATATGTTCGGCCGTCTTTACTATGGCGAGATACAGTAGGCAGACGAGAGGGTTGATGCGACGATTGGAGATCACAAAACTAAAAGTTTAAATAGCATGTAATTAATAATTTTTTTTTCTCACTACGAAAGTGTAATTAAAATGTGTTAAAACAAACATATCTCAGGATAAATATTTAATATTTGGCATATAAAATTTAAGAATAATATTAAAGGTAATAAAAATTAATATTTAATTGAAAGGAAAATTTTATTTGAACTTTTTCATACTTCGGTATATCTTTAAACTTGATTACCACATTAACTTTTTTACTACAGATATTTATAAATTAAGAAATGTTTCTCTGATATGGTCGCACACAAAAAATGTGAATAAATTTCGGATTCAAAATAATAAAAAAAATTCTTGGTAAAAGGGAATATTAATTATTTAACTCTTTACTGTTGCTTTAGAATTTAACTGTTATTGTTTGCAAATGGTGAAAAAATTAAATTAAGTTCGCATGTGTGCATATTGCCACCATAATTGGAGTCAAATTCAGTTATGAAACGTTAATTTCTTATTAATGCGCCTTTTGTAAGCGTGTGTTGCACATAAGTAATATTTCCATCAATTATATGAAACTGAATAATTTTGAGTCTTTCCAAATCAATCGTTTGAGCAAAAAAAATTATTAAATTGTAAATACTTTTTAAAATTATTACGACGAGACTGACGACGACGGCCTTTATATTGATTATGTATAGACAGTTTATGAAAGTAAATAAAGCAGGAAGTTTAGATCTAGTAAACATTTTTAATAAGCTCTCCAGTGGAAAGCTTTGGCTCGGAGAAATCTACTAAATTGATTATTAAAAATGTTTAACTGGTAGAAAGTTACAATCACTCGGTTACTACCCTCGTGATTTTGATTGTCGATTTGGAGTTAAAATATGCTACGTAATATTAAATTGAATATAATTTATTTGAAAAATGAAATATTATGAATTACACACAAATAGATCTACATTTTTCATATTTTTCAATCTGACACACAAAATTAAACAGCAAATATGCGTCTTGAAGTAAATAACTCGATTTACAAGGATTGTACGGAATTAATGACAGCGTCATTAAGTTTTCCGTTTCCTGCTCTTGTAACATATACAACATTCACTACGTGTTATGGAGTCTGTGTTTAATTATGATTATTTTTGTAGTCGTATGGAGATTAATTGTTTATAGTGGTATGAAGGGATTTTCGAACAATGCTGATGAATAATAAAGTAATAGGTTTGGGTTATACTGTGTTTTGTCCCCACATATCTTTAACTCTATCGGAGAGAGTTAAGTATTTCTTGATTTTTTATTCGTGTTTTCCCTTAGATTTTCTGTTTTAGGCATTGATATCGTTATCGTATATCGTTTCAAGTGTTTTTAGTGTTAAGGTTAGGTAAAGTTTCTTATGCACTAGTAAAGTTTCTTTTCATTATTTTCTAGGCTATCTTTGTGTGTGTCTGTAGTAGGGTGTGTACTTATTTACTGATTTATGTTTGAGTGTCGAAAATCCCTTCATACCCCATGAAAGAATTTTCGAACAATGCTGATGAATAATAGAATAATTGGTTTGGTTTTTACAGAGTTTTGTCGCCACATATCTTTAACCCCATCGGAGAGGGTTACGTATTTCTCGATTTTTTATCGTGTTTTTTCTTTAGATTTTCTGTTTTAGGCATTGATATATTTATTAGGTATATCGTTTCAAATGTCTTTAGTATTAAGGTTAGGTAAAGTTTCTTATGCACTAGTAAAGTTTCTTTTCATTATTTTCTAGGCTATCTTTGTGTGTATATTTGTAATAGGGCGTGTACATGTTAACTGATTTGTGTTAGAGTGCGAGTGCACTATACAATCGCTCTGAGTTGGAGTAAAGTTTAGATATCAAAATTGTTTTTTTTTTCAAATTGGCCGGTTGTATTATATTTATAGGCTATTGAATCGTGTGCTAGCAAACTAAGTGAAATCTTATACGATATTAAATTCTTATAAATAATTCGCTTTAGTTCGCAAGGTCTTCGTTACCGTAGACGAGAGTAATGTAGCCTAAATGTAAATCCAGGCTATGATATAACTCTATTCCATTTTTTCAAAATCGGTTTGCGTTGAGTAGTTAGAAAAGGGAGAAAAATGTTTCATATTAATCCACATAAAACTAGATTTAGGAAATTGGGATACACGAGTTAATGTATACTAAAACAAAATTTACAGAATTTTCCTGACAGACTATACTACTTGATCACGTAGGAACCTTATGAGTATCATAAAAGATGGATTTATAGAGTAACTGTACATACATCCATCCCAACTTTTGCATTGATAATATTAATTAGGATGTACATTAAAGGAAACATAATTAATATTACTATTGAACTTCATTAGGGTTAAAATAGATGTAGATAATAAGTATCACAAAAGATGAATACTATTCCTGAGGAATTACTTCAGATATCAGAATATGAATGTTAATCTAGTCTATAATCTATTCAAATGCTAAATTTCGCGTAGATCTGTTAAACAATTACAGATTTTAGTTTAACCCTACATCCACCCATCCCAACATTTACGTTAATAATATTAATTAGGATGTACTTTAAAGGATCCATAATTAATATTACTACTGAACCTCATTTTTACACATTATTTTTACATTTAACCCTTAAAACAGATGTCGATAATGAGTGTCACAAAAGATGGATATTATTCACGAGGAATTATTACAGATGTCACAACATGAATTTTAATCTAATAAATGCCAAATTTTGTATAGATCCCTTCAAAAATTATGGAGGTACGTTATTATACATCCATCCAACCTAAGTTTTGCATTGATAACCTTAATTAGAATGTGCCATAAAGGAAACATAATTAATTTTACTTTATTTATTGACCCCCATTACGGTTAAAGTAGACCTTAATAAATGCTAGTCAAGCATATGAAATAATGTGCTTATTTCTCGTAAGACCATATACATACTGCTTAAAGAAATAATAACATAAAACTAAAGCTAAATTACGGAAAATAAAGTTTTCTCTTACCTTAATATTTACCTCTATTTCGTTAGCATCACAGTGATCTGGGAATTGGAATTTTAATTCCTAGTAGGATCGGTATTATAGTATCCCGATTCAAGTTATTGAATAAGTTTTCGATCGAATCTTTACTGTGTTAGAGTTGTAAGAAACTCAGTATCTCTCGTAAGACCATATACATACTATTTAAAGAAATGATAACATAAAACTAAAGCTAAATTACGGAAAATAAAGTTTTCTCTTACCTTAATATTTACCTCTATTTCGTTAGCATCACAGTGATCTGGGAATTGGAATTTTAATTCCTAGTAGGATCGGTATTATAGTATCCCGATTCAAGTTATTGAATAAGTTTTCGATCGAATCTTTAGTGTGTTAGAGTTGTAAGAAACTCAGTATCTCTCGTAAGACCATATACATACTATTTAAAGAAATGATAACATAAAATTAAAGTTAAATTACGGGAAATAAAGTTTGCTCTTATCTTAATATTTGCATCTATTTCGTTAGTATTATAGTGATCTGGGTATTGGAATTTTAATTCCTAGTAGGTTCGGTATTATAGTATCCCGATTCAAGTTATTGAATAAGTTTTCGGTCGCAAATTTAGTGTGTTAGTGTTATAAACAACACATTTATGTAGAAAGGCATAAAATTAGAAGACTAATCTACGATATGAAGGGAATGTCGTGTGGCTAGGTGCGATGATCTTTGCCCGACGTAAATCAGATAATTTTTGTACGACGTAAAGTAAAATTAACAAGATTAGATATACTAAGTAAATTGATAATTGACTTTATGTAGAAATGTAAATCTAGGAATTGAAAGAATTTGATTTTGATTCAGAAACAATGGAAAAGGTAAATTGCCATTTCAGGATTAGATTCCCTGTCCGTTTGTTAAATATTTTCGTACATATCAGGCCGAATTCAATTTTCATTAATATGTATTCATAGTATGTTAATCAAACTTAAATGCGGCTTACAAAAAATTATAGAGGAAAATATACGGAAAAACTTTAAGAGGAATGGTTGCAAATAAAGAGGAAAATAGAAACGAGGGGTTGAAACGAAGCGAGATAATTAAAATTCCGTGGGTAACTTTTCGAAGCACGGCAATTATTTTTTCTGAGAATGGTTGATGTAATTAATATACATTAAAAAAAAACACAAAGTAAGAATATTAGGGAATTAGAATATTATTTGGGTAATTAGGAAATAAGATATTGTTTGGGTAATTGGGGAGTAAAGATATTATTTGGGTAATTAAGGAATAAGAATATTATTTGGGTAATTAAGTGATGAGATTATTATTTGGGTAATTAAGGAAAAATAATATTATTTGGGTAATTAGGGAATAAGAATACTATCTGGGCATGAATATTAGGTAGTGGAAGAACTTATATTTTCACTTATTATTGAAACATATCTACCGATAAAATCGACCAAGTGCGTGTCAGGACATGCAAATAGGGTCCTATACCCAGTTTATATATTTTTAAATTGTCATAAGTTAACTAAAATGATAATTCCAATTGAAATCTATAATTATAATGTAATTTGCAGTATTTTTATTTTAGAAAAATTGAAGTTGTGTTTTTAAGTGTGTACTTAATTAATTTAAACTCCAGAATTTCGAAACCGGGCTTGGAACCACAAATGGTATATGGTACCATAATTTTATTTCCAAACAAGCTTTGTCGCGAAGTAATGGATCAGAAATATCATTGTGTATTAAATTAAAAAAAGAATATATTAAGCAACATTAAAATATAATAATAAATATATAAACGAAATATTAAAATACACGTCGTGTATTTATTGATGTACATAGGTATACCAAATATTTATGTAATTACGAAGCGTCAAATACCCAAATACTTTATTTATGTTATACTAATGCAATGTAAATTCATTTTTGAAAATATTAAATTCACATATTTTTTGAACCAGTAAGCTAAACGAGATGAAATACAAGGGGAAAAATTAAAATCCGACTATAGAAAAAATAATTGAAAAGCATGAAATACATAATATAATAAATAAAATAGCTGGGAAATTCATAACATCATATATACTAGGGTCCTCTCTGAGTGATGTCCAATCTAAGGACTCATTTGTTGAAATTAATTTAGTAGTTTAATGTATACAAGGGAACAAACTTATTCATATACACACCTACATACATATATAGTTAGTGAAATTCATATCATTTTATATCCTAGGACTATCTATAGATCAAAACGAATCTAAAGGTACCTTATTTGCTGAAATTACTTTAATGGGAGGGAACAAACTTACTCACATACCTATATACCTTCATAGCCTGTGAAATTCATAACGTTACATACACTATGACATTCTCTGGATCTGCATTTTTTGAAATCACTTCAGTAGTTTCGTCAGTACGAATGTATGCACTTATTCTCATACATACACACATACATACATAGCCTGTGAAATTTATACCGTTTTATACTTTAGGACATTCTTTGGATCAAGATGAATCTAAGAACACCTCACTGATTGAAATCACTTAAATAGTTTAGTCTATACGAGTGAAACAATTTACTCACGTGCATACATACATACATAGCCTATGAAATTCATAAAATTATATACCTTGAGACTTTTTTTAGGTCAAGATGAAATTACTTTAGTAACTTAGTTTTCCAGGATTAAAACAACTTACTAACATACATACATTGCCTGTGAAATTCATAACGTTATGTACCTTAAGACATTCTTTGGATCAAAATGAATTTAAAGACACCTCAATTATTGAAAACACTTTATTAGTTTAGTCTGTACGAGGGAACAAACTATTTCACCTACATACATACGTAGCCTGTGAAATTCATATTAAGACATTCTTTGTATTCAGATGAATCTAAGGACACCTCACTTATTGAAATAACTTTAATAGTTCAGTTTGTACGAGTGAACCAACTTTTTCACATACATACATAACCTGTGAAATTCATAACCCTTCTTCTGTCGTAGTTGGGAAAAAAGTTACTTCAATTTGACCTTTATACATGATGCGTACACAGACATACATACAAACAGACAGACAAACATTGCAAAAATTATCTTATTGCATAATGTCACTTGTTCTTTATTCGCCCAATAATTTTCTATGTGGGGATACGAACAATTCATTATATGTATAGATACAGACACACAAATTACAGTTTTATGATATTTATAGAAGACCTATCGTATCATATTCTTATCGTTAGGATTTACGAAAAAGATTGTGCACATTTACTTTACAAGTGACAGGAGGTAATTTAAAAGAAATTAATATTTTGCTTTAACGTTAATACAGATTTTATTGTCTAACTTAATACGTCAACGTAGAAACCTTTATTAAATCTCCGTATAAAGTATCTGATTGCAAAGTTTCATGCATATTGGTTTAAAATTATAAAATTATAGAAATCGACTTTGATAGACAGATGGATGCCCCGACAGACCGATGGAAATATTGAAATTAAGAAAGTTCCTTGTTTAACTACGTAAGTAAAAATTAAAAAAAAATCTACTTCAAGACCTAGAGAAACAGTGCCCACTTTCTTTGCCTACTTTGTTCCACTAAGTATAAATAAAAGTTTAATTTTTGGGCTACATTTCCTTCTTAATTTACTTTATTTGCTTACTTTATTCCACTAAGTATAAATAGAAGTGTAATTATTTGGGCTAAATTTCCTTCCTAATTTACTTTTTTGCCTACTCTGTCCCACTAAGTATAAATAGAAGTGTAATTCTTTGGGCTAAATTTCCTTACTAATTTATTTTTGCCTACTCAGTTCCATTAAGCATAAATAGAAGTGTAATTCTTTGGGCTAAATTTCCTTCCTAATTTACTTTTTTGCCTACTCTGTTCCACTAAGTATAAATAGAAGTGTAATTCTTTGGGCTAACTTTACTGTCTTGGCCTACTTTTTTCCACTAAGTATAAATAGAAGTATAATTCTTTGGACTAAATTTCCTTCCTAATTTACTTTCTTTGCCTACTTTGTTCCACCAAGTATAAATTGAAGTGCAATTCTTTGGGTTAAACTTTGGCGTTAATTTTTCTATTGCTTTTCCTTAAAATTGTAGGGATGTGGAAATCAAAGATCTTGTTTAAATGCTACTTTGCGCATAAACTAAAAAATAGGCAAAATATTTCTAAGCCTAAACTGAATCAATCGTACTATAGATTATGCTAAAGAGGATAACTTGGAAAATCTTAAATTTGTTTATTACAACCGAGGTATCTTACTTGATAATGTAACTCAACTTATTAAGAGCTTGGTAGTAGCAACCATTGTGAGTGAAATCCATTATTTCGTTTCATCAATCTCCTTTTTGCACATTTCGGAAGGAGCACAGTTTTTCTTTAACCTGTTTAGAGGATGTGTTTCTCCTTCAGACGTATTTCCATTTATCTTGGGGGCGCACCCCTCGTATTCAACTGTTTCTTAGCATTAAACGAACGTTCGGGCTGCATTTCTCAGAGCTATATTTGTGCGATATTTCCTTAAATTGCTCCCTAGTGAATTTAAAATATTTTGTGGAGCTGTATACTTTTACTGAATGCCAAGTTTGTTTTCTTCTCGTTTTAACATTTTAGGTGTATTGAATAATGGAATGTCGTAGTATTATTGCAGTACCGAAATATATTTCTAATGTTTGGTAGTTCTTCTCGATATTATTTGAGATAGCATGGCATATGTATTTAGGAAATAACAATGAATGAGCTGTCATAAAATATAACGGAGACGCATGTACATACATATGTATTTATACTTACTAAAAACTGAAAAAAATGTGAATTAAATATTCATAGAATATTTTTGCATTCTTAACAACTAAAGCTGTTTCCACGGACATTAAAAATACTTAAATATACTTAATCGTTAAATAGATATCGATATATTTATTTAATGGTTAATTCTATTAAATATATCTATGCCTTTACTGCCACGTATATTGTCGCCATCGTGTTGAAGGGCATTAAGTCGTAACAAGATTCTTTCGAGATAATTGACTAATAAGATGATTAAGTAACAAGAAAAAATATTTCGGTTTCAATCATATTTCATGAAGTGATATTCAGAATATAGTGAGTAATAAACGTTGAATATCATGAAATCTCTTGACTACCGAGGTGTGTACTCTACCTTAAACAGAATTGTTTTTACTTAGTTCGTTTAAAATTATGGGACAACTCTCTTTTCCATCATGATGAAATATTCTATATGAAATTGTTTACCAAGGATATGTTTATTATAATTAGGAAAAGTTGAATAAATAATTTTTAACAATCTTGTAAATTTCTCTTCTCAAATATTTTGGTTCAAACAAATAATATGTTGATCAAAATAATTATGGACAACAGATTGATTTATTTAACAAAAAAAAAATAACTGATTATTAGAGAAGAAAGAAGATGTGTCATTTTTAATGTTTATTCGTATTTAAATATTCATTCCAAAAATATGGTTTGGCCTGCTACTATTGAAACATTCTTCACAATTCATATATTCTTTGTAAACTAATTTAACAAAAATATACATAACTGGGCAATATTTTAATTTTAGTTGCTTTTGAAATTAGCTTTGAAATCGTAAAAAATATTTAATCGGAAGTAAAATAGTGATGACGCTAAATAAATGTTAAAAGATCAACTAGACAATGAAATAATTAGATTCAAATGATTTAAATTAATTTTTATCTCACTAAGTCTAATTGATATAATTTTTAGGTTCATTTTAATAAACCCTTTCATTACACATAGGTTATGAAAATTTATTTTTCATGTTGGGTAAGAACGTTCTATATTTTTGCCCTAATAATACATTTTGCCATAACAGCCCAGCATCTTTAGTAGAGTCATGAAGAACTATTTGAAGTGGGATATCAAATAGGATAAGTTCAAAGTCTGTACAGATTGGGATAAAAGGATTATTATATTTTTAAATATATGCATGTGCAAAATATTAATTTTCTTTGTTAAATAAATAACACTAACGAAGTTTTCTTTCAATGTATTTATGAAAATTTGTTACAAGTCTGTAATATTCTTTTATTTTCGTCTCCTATAAGTGTTTACGTTCAAAAAATCATAATGAAATTTGGTTGAAACCATTTTCCCAGGATAAGAAAAATAGTATCATATTTTTAAGCTCTTAACATAATTGTTTTTATTTAAATGAAATTTAAGATTCATTTTGCGTAGTCTCCACTGTTTTATTACAATGTTATGTTACGAGTTCTGTGTTTTAGTGGTAAAAGTGATAACTTTTTAGCAAAATGTAACAAGTTAGTGGGGGAAATGGAAAATTAATGGAAAATTAACATAATGTTATATATTACTTGATCGAAGTGATATACTCCAAAATATTGGAAATATTTTGGAGTATATCACTTCGATCAAGTAATATATAACATTATGTTTCTAACGTATTTAAACGCAAAGTTTAAATATACAGTCATTAATGTTTATATATACAGTCAAATTAATGATACAAGAAATTAATATGAAAAGGCGCATTAAATATGAAACAGGTAATATAAAGATTCAGTTGGTTACCAATTTGACGTTTTATGTTGTTTTCCTGCTTAGTGTTTTAATGGTTATATATTAATAGTAGATAATGAGATCTTAATAATTTAGTAAGATTCATTGTAAAATCCTTTTCATAAAAGATTTTAGCAAAATTATATATTTATGGTTTGATAATATCTATGGTTTGTTTCTTCTCTATCATCACTCTATTTTTCAAACAGTATAACATTTAATATTTATATAAGCTATGCTTGATTTTCCAAAAATTAATGGTAAAACAAAATAATGTTAGACATTATTTTCCACCATGATACGCTAGTACAGTCCAGTTTAAGGTAAAAATATGCATCGAGATTCGATTAATTTTTCCAACGATAATTTGATTCGACTTCTTTATCACGCTTATCCAGATTGCACGTAGATTTATCCAAGTTCACTTCACAAACACGACGTCCCCCCAAAAACAAGAGCTAACCGTGATGCTCAACTTTTGGTAAGTTTACTCTGCGAGCTTTTAAAGTTCGCCGAACTTCCGATACGGAGCAAAAGCTCGTTATCGGATGCGTCTCCGCACTGATAGGACCGGACGTGTCGATGGATAGAGCCGCTTCCTGTGACCCGAATATATTTGGATAGGGAGGCGGCGTCGCCGGAAATACCTGTTCAAAGTTATGTATTCGGTATTAGTCCATTTTAATACATGATTGGGTTATTGTCAAGGGATTGTAGGTACGTATTTGTAAATTACGAAACCTTCTATATCGGTTAATATTGATTTACAGATTTCTAGTAGACGTATTTTATGAAATACTAAATTATTTAGAATAACAAGAGTTATCCATATAATGTAATTATATCTTTAAAAGAGCATATTCCTTTGTTTGATTTTCAAAGGTTTCTTATCTATATATCTCATATATTTAAATATGTGAAGTTACGTCTTATGAGGGCGTAATGAACAGTAAAAATAGACTGTAGTATATCATTCCCACACCGAAATAGCACTCTGTCATTTCTTAACGCCTACCTTTAGGTGATAACATTTGAAATGTATTTTTCATTCTCTCCAACGTGTCTCACTTTTTATTAATCAATGAAGTAGCAACTAAACTTGTTACTTTGAAATTACCATTAATGTTACGTAGAAAGTATGCATATACTCAGTGTTAAGATAAAACTTATCACGTATATCTTATGTGGTATGATTATGTTTCTTGTTTTCCTAAAGCAAGTTTATAGAAAATATGTTAGAATTCATATAACATCAAATAAGCAGTGTCATATCTCATAAATATGTAAATGGAAGGCGTTAGAAATGAAGAAGAAAAGGTGCGACGTGAAAGTTTACCTCCAATGCTGGAATTGATATGAGTCTTGGTAGAATTGAGAGCAAGTCTTAGTTTTAGATTTCCATACAAAAAATACATTTTATAGTTCAAAGGTTACAGATTTATCGGCACACCAATATGGGACATTTAAATTGTTTAATGTCTATATTATATTTATATGACTATGGTAGATGGAGGAGGATATTGTATCAGAACATTATGGCATTATAGGTATATTTTTATACACATAGTGGATTTAGAAAAACCATAACATTAAAAAAATCTTGAACTGAACTAGTGGTAATAACCGTTGTAAAGAAGCTTTTAGTAAAGTTGAGCAAGTAAGGTGTCAATTCAAAGGTTTAGGAATAATAAAATGACAATACATTAATAAAATAGCAAATTCATTTCTGCCTTTAATTTCCTAAGTAATTAGGGACTAAACAGAATAATCGGTGTTAATATAATAGCTGAAGAAATTACTAATTATGATATAGAAATTATCACAAGTAATCTTTTTTTCTACAGCTTTTATTAAACTGAATATAAAAAATTGTATATATTTATTATATATTAGCATCAGAGTAAAATTTTTGTTTGTCTTTGCATTTTGAGTAATAACTTTATAGATCTGTGTTAAGGATACATTTTTATTTTTTAAATCTAACAAATTGCTTCGTTAAGCGGAAAGCAATCAATTATATGGTGTCAATTGTCAAAATCCCTTTGTGATTGAATTTTTAGCATTACTTAAAAAAAACTCGATACCAAAAAAGTCAGTCCGAAAAAAATCTGATGTTTATTGCGAGGGGCGAAGTAATTTTAATCACAGTTATGCAAATTTATAATAGTTTATTAGGTCGTGTTTATTCGCTTGTTTCACAGTACTAGCAAGAAAAAGCAATTGATAACTTTTAGTTATTTCTTTGAAAGTTTCTCCATCATTGTTTGCAATTGTCAATAGTATACATTACCAAGTTATATCAAGGTATGGCAATTAAGACTAGAACAAATTCTCTGAAACTAAGTATATTTTATCCTTGGTCTTCGTTCATTCCATGAGATACTAATTTCTTAAGTTACGTTGTTAGGACAATTTGAAAAAGTGGCTCAATATCTTTAAAATTAACGTGAAATCATTGGAATGGCTTTAAAATTAACGTAAAATTATTTCTGGTTCACATGGTTCACGGGCACTGGTCAGTTTTTAGATCAAAATTCTAAAAATGGTAGCTGCTGACCAAAAACACGTTGCTCGTTCTTTTCTGGCAATATATCCGTAAACATTGCATTACGTTAGTGCTCCGTTATTATTACGATGAAATTCGTGTTAGAAAATATTGAGAATATACATTTTATGTATAAAAATGAATGTAACGAAATTAAAAGAAAATCAAAATACAAATATATAAACGAATAGCTTATATTGAATATTCGTTTAATAGCTTTAAACATAATATATTTGAAATTTATAATTCAACGTTAAACCAAAGATAAAGTGGTCAACACAATAAAGTACCAATGCAGTAACGTGGCCAGCACAGTAAAGTGGTCAACACAGTAAAGTGGCCAACATAGAAAAGGGGTCAACACAGTAAAGTGGCCAACACATTAAAGTGGTTATTGTGAAATTAAAAAATTCACTTTAATTTCACCTATTATTTTGAAGTTTCACCTATTATTTTCACCTATTAGTATGAAACATTTTTGTAATCGGCTTCAGGCCCAAACAAAAATAACGAAATTGAAAAATGATTTGTTTGATTTTTCATCTCTTGAAGTGCTGACAATATTTTATTAAATTACAAATTTGTTTGTTCAATCTACTGTATTTGTTTGTTGTACATTCTATCGTATAGTGTGAATATTTTGGATTTTATATGTTTACGAACTTAAACTTATAACTAGGTATAAGACCTACTAATAGTTTCAGTCTTTTTGGATATTTTTGCCATAATTTTTCTAGATTAGAGAGTTCAGTTCTTTAAACTTAAAAAATTATACAACGCAATATCGCATCCGAAGTGCATAGTAAATTTAAAATTAGAGGCATTTTTAAAAGTAGGATATCAACTGAATATTAGTGAATTTTTGGAAAACAACGGGGTCAAAAAATCGAACGAGTTTAGCATTTTTTAAAAAACTAAAAGGACTCAAATTTTTTGAATTATTTATATATTATCGTCCCTATTATTTCACGAATTATGGAGATAAGATAGAAAATTTTGTGATTTTCCTGAAAGGTTTACGCAATTGTGTTTTTTTTTTATAGAAATACATTCAATTGTTATTTGTTTATTTTATTGAGTTCCACATTTTAGCTTTCCTAATTTTTTTTTTCGTTCGATATTATGTGATGAACTTGGAAACAATAAAATATCTCTGTCGTTTAGTTATAAAATCATTCATGAAATTTCAAATAAGAGTTTTGATTTTCACTCCACTCCTTTAACTGTATATTAAAAAAAATGTTTTACAATAAAAAATCTGAGTAAATAATTTTAGACATATTAAAATATAGAAAATGTATTTTTATGTGTCTTAGTTCTACTAATTTTAGTACTTCTCTATTTGTGAAATAAAATTCTTACTTGAATCATTTTTATTTTCTGGAAGTTATTTCAAGACAATTATACCCGTTAAAGTCAATGTCTGACGTTAAATCTTTAAAGTTCCGCATCTTATAGCTGTTATATATGATTGCCATAAATGTGTTGGAATAAACACAAAGTAAGGTTTTTCAAACTTCGTAAGTAATTTTGAAGCTTAAGATTTAAAAAAATTATAAATGAAACTTCAATTTCCTTTTAAAAAAATAATAAACCTGTCAAATGCTAGTTCGTTTATAAGTATATTAGAGTACACAATATTTTTAACTAAACATGTAATGAACTATTTACAAATGTCCATTTTTTATAACTTGAATATATTATCTATTACATGTTTCACAAGCGTAAAGCGTAAAACAAATCAAGTAGAAAATTCTATAATTCTACATAAAATAAGAAATCATTGAATTACAGATTTTCCTCTCTACTTGTGCTATAAGACCTCCCATTTGGTCAACTGGTACGTAGAGTAAAAGTACCTTACAAGTTTTAATGATCAGTGAGTAAGATTATTGTATAATTAAACAAAATTGTATAATTAAAAAAAGGGTTCACATCTTTATGTTGCGTAAACCAAACAACTCGAAATTTTTACAGCAATGTAAGCTCAAAATATAACATTCATTTGAACTTGACACTAAAGCCTTTTCTGAGAAAAAGGGTTTTGACAAACAGTTAAACTGACGGACATCAAAGTAAAACCATAAGGGCTCTGTTTTTCATTTTGAGAAAATGAAATCAACAATTTACCCGCTTTACACCTGTGAAGGGCATATTAGTTGAAATCTCTTTATCCAGTTGTAACAAACGAACACACTTACCGAAAACATAAGGTTCCCTATTTTACAATGAATAGAGGTAATTTATTTGTCTAGTAATTATTACCACAGTTTTCTACACGCCTAAGTTCAAATGAGTACGTAGCCTAGGAAGTACGTTTTTGTATTCCATAAACTACTTTTAACCTCATCATATATGATTATATACTTAGTCAAAATAGAAAAAAATCGATGAATATTAAACAGTCATATCTGTCAAATATCTCTCCACTTACTATTGTTCTAAACACATTATGAAACATTTTAATGCAAAAATGAATATTTGTACTTTGTCGAGTTTCACTTTTTGTATTATAAATCAATTCCCTTTTCTGTAAAAAATATATAATTCTATTTCGTATCCTCGTCTAAAACTACTATATTTGGTATCACGTCTATCCACCATCATCCCCGCACGCACATAGACGATTACTTTAAGGCGACGAAAGGTGGCCGTTATCTCTTTTTGGGATGTGACATATCAAAATCATATAATAAAAGTAAATATATTTAACAATTGTAAATTTAGAGTATAGGTAAGATTTATAGGAGAATCACAAGAAGGAAGAAAATCTAAAATCTCAATATACCACGCCAAATATTTCATTTTGGAATGTAGTTTCGAGTGAAACAATTTTTTGAAGCGCTTTTGTGGAAACTATCGGCTGCAGTGCAAAGTTAATTTTTTTATGTCTCCCGGAAATGTTATAATTAGGAACTTATGTGTTTCAGTAGAGCAAAAGTTAACAATTTTTATATAATTAAGAAAAATACCACTTATATTAATATTCTAATAAATTTACTAAAGTTATATAGTCAAATACAGTGGAAAATCCGATAATTCTTGCATAATACAGATTTTACAATGTATTGAACATATAGGATCATAACTTAAAGCAATACCTTCATCATAAACTGATGAAGGTATTGCTTTAATATAAAGGAGAGGTCAATGAAAGTAAGGAAATAGGGTGTTATTAAAGAGAATGTTAGTGGGTAAGTACGAATGACATCGGAGTCAGTGCGTATGTATGTACTCGTTTAAAGGATATTACAATTTGAGGGCAGCGTTTAGTTGGCTTTTTATATTTGATAGTGCTTAGATGAAGGGAGAAAAGATCTATTTTACGCTGAGAAACCTATTTCAACCTTAAGTTATGCTACCAAAAGTTTTGAACCTTTGTCGTACAAAAATTTGAAAGAAACTAAATGGATTGGAAACGGATAAATTATAGTTTATTAGTTTTCCATAGAAGTCCTATTGTTTTTAATTACAATTGGAAATGTATTTCCGAAAAGAAAGAAAAAAATGACTTCTTTTTTTTTCTTTTCCGATTTATAATGCAAGACTTCAAATTCTTCTCTGGAGTTACAGAATAGAAAGTTGCTCAGAAGGGAATCGGTTAAGAACGAAAAAGAGAAGTAACTATGACTCCTTATTTATGGACGTCGTTTGAACACGTTTTGCACATTGTTTGTAATCTTTTATTTTTTTTGGATTCTTTTCCATTCCATATGATGAAGATATTTTAATATAATCTGTTTTGTATTAATTTAGAATTTAGGAAAATTTTAGAATTATAACACACAAAACTGTAGATTTTACAAATCGGCGTTAATAGTTGGTTAACAAAAATATGCTTCTGGTCTTGGTGAAATACTGTTACGCAATAATGTTGGAATTTTAGGGTTTCTTTGTCACGATGTATTAGTCCTAGACCAAATAATTCTTACTTTGGGCTTTTTATAATTTTGCGTGACGTTGGTTTATAAATAGATAATATTATATTAGAGTAGGAAAATGAAATAGATTAAATGTCGACATAGCATTAAGTACCGATAAAACTTCTTAACATCCAATGAAATTGTTTGAAGTTGCTCTGGAATAAAAACAGGTAACACGACTTTATAAAATGAAATGTAAAATCAAAGCACCTTTGTTGATCTTTCATTGTATAAACATGGGGAAAAATGAGTACCAGGTTAGAAAACTTGAGACCTTCGAAAAAATGGATATGACAATATTTACTGTACAATACGTCAATTCACTACTACTATTCAACATTTTAAATATTTGTTTGAGATCGCCAACCTTAAAAAATATATTAAAGATTCAATCCAGCTAAAAACTAGAGTGCTTTCCAGTGGCATAAATGACCAGCCACGGCTGAGAAAATGAGATAGTCATGCCAAAAGTGCAGACTTTGCAAGACGTTTTAAACAATGAAAGAAGTTATCCATCCTTACGTAGTTATCGTAGATGCATTTATAAAGAAATAAAAAAAAACGATTAAATGTGAGTCGAATTTTAGTACCATACGAACTTCCATCAAAAACATAAATATTTATAATGGGGTAAGTTCTCTTAAGTTGCAAGAACTGAAATCAAAATAACCGTGTTTCAAGCGGTTTCTTTATGTGAAATTAGAATAAAAATTTAAGTTTTAAAAGTTCAAGTCTTTTTAATTATTTAACTTTGAACTTGGTAAGTTTTAATTTTGAACTTGGCATATAATTAAAATCAAATGAAATATATTGCAGGAATAAGAATTTAAATATAAAATTTATGTTAAGTACTTAAAAATGACTCTGCGTACCGTTTAAATTTTAGTTTTATTTAAATTCTTGTTTTTGTAGGGGTTTACCTAATAAATACCCAAAACGCAGTAAATTCTAGCTTATCGAAACGCTATCAAAAATAGAAAAATAAAGCAAAATAAATAATTTTTGTAATTCAATTTGGAATTGTTTATCACTAATGTTCCCAGTATTAAAATACAATTAATATTCAGAATGACGCGTAGTGAGTATTATAAAGTTTTTAATAGAACAAAAGATTACTGCATTGTAAAACACAAGTAACGCCATCTATTGAAGAAGAGTAGCAGTGATATGAAACGAGCACAAGAACAAAACAGCACAAGAAAGATCAGCATTTATTAGTTGCAATTATTGAAAATAAAACTGTCAGCCCATATTAAAATAATTTAAAATTTATTCTTTGATAAAAGTAATCTTTTTTCGGAATATTTTACACTTAGTGCAATGCTAATTTTGTTAAAGAATCTAATTCATTCTTGACTAGTGTCGGACTTTTCCTTTCAGACATATGTGATATATCTTAAATCAACTTAGTTCTTGTCAGGTTTCCAAGTCGACTGCAAGTAGAGGTTTTAATGACGAGTTAGCCAGTCAATGCGAAAATCTAAAATTTCTTGGCTTCCATATCAGGAACTACAAAAGCTATATTTACGAAATTGAAATATAATATGTAGTATATCATCCTTTTGCGTACATAGTTTAAAGCTGGTACATAAGTTTTGATTTAGTATGGTGTCATAAATGGTTCGTGTAAATAACACAAGGTGCGTATACAGCTGTCGAGAACTTACTTGCGCGTTGTCGTATCACTCCCTTGGATACTTGTGAATCAAAAGTAATTCTATTGAATTGAGGATATCCTTTGGCAATATTCCTTATGATTGGTCTTCATTACATACATTCAAATGTCTTGTCAGTTTTTTGTTCCTATTACTTTTATCATTTGCATTATATATATATATATATATATTTATTTATATATATATATATATATATATATATATATATATATATATATATATATATATATATATATATAATGTTTTTATTGGATTCTGTTTCGAACTTGTTGAAATAAAGACGTAATTGCGTTTCTGTGGATAAAAGATTTATTTACTTGTAAAACGTTCCTTCTACAATTTGCTAGTAACATTATCTTATAAACTAAACATTTACTCCCCTGTGGATAAAAGAAACAACATTTAAAGCCCTTATTTCGGGTTTATCATCTGAATTCGACAGGTAAGCTTTTTACAATAAAATACTGAATCAAAAACAAATCTAACCTCTCAAAATCTTTTGACGTTTTATACGAAAGCTAACAGCGACCTCTATGGAACTTATCATAGATAACGCGGCAAAGTTTAAATGAAAGGATACATAGGTTTTCTTTACATATATATATATATATATATATATATATATGTATATATATATATATATATATATATATATATATATATGTATGTATATAAATATATATATATTTTCTTTTTTCTTTTTCGTTATTATTCAAACCATTATTACCCAAGCCTATTGGTTAGTTTCGACTGCAGGAAACATTTATGGAAATATTTTTTTTAATATATAGATACTTATCATAGAGAAACATCAACTCTATGGTCTTCGAATTGGTGAAGGTTATCGAACAAATATAATAGTTTTATTTGACCTTAACTACTCCACTTAATTTGTAGAATGGAAAATTTGTAATTTTTTATTGCCATACTGTTTTAATTAGTTATATCACTTCATAAATTACATTCAAATCATCTTCAAACTGTAGGTTTAAACACAAATGAAGCTTAATTATACTAAAACAGTTTAAAATTTCATAGTTTTACCCTAACGGACAGCATAAATATTTTGACCTGACTGTGTGAAGCACAAATTTATTGTGCACTTTTAAGGAGTAATAAAGACGAGAAGTTGCAGTGATTAAAACCGAATCATTATATAATAAACGCATAGATTAGTTTCAAACTTCAACAGCAATTTAAAAAAAAATAAATTTGATAAATTTAAATAAATGATCAACAAATCATGCAACTTTAAATTAAAAAAAGTTAAATAATCATGAAAAACATTGGTAAATTACTTTATTCTTAAAAAAATTAAAAGTTGCGTTTTATAAATATAGGCAAATTTTTTATAAATATAGACATAAATGTAGATCTCACAAATGTACATGTCATTATTAAAAATACTGTGGTGTCGCTAAAATGTTACCAGGTTTAAAAAATATTTATCAACCCAAGCCGTTAAAAATAGTTTCAAGTGCTTTCAAATCATTTTCCTAATTTTTTACTTATATTTCTCTTTAGTAATCTTAAAGAAGGTACAATCTACATTGATTATGTTCTTGTTTAATGTAAGCTATTTTTTTAATTCATTGTATATAACAAATAAATAATTTAAAAAAATGCATTTCAGTTTAGATTTTCAAAAATGAAAGGATACGTATAATAGATAAGATGCGAATAAAAGAATATGTGTTCACACATAGATAGCTAAAACTTCATTTGCAGGGTACAGTCCAGTAAAAAAACTTACTCGTATTCGTAATCGAAATTTCTTGTCCAAAAAATAAGTAACAATTCAACCGACACAATCGATAAGCAATCTAACAAGCTCCCGCCTACGATTAGCCCTGTTTAGGGCCGGGACCGAGGGCTGACCGAAAATACAAATATTTTACAGATAAAGGTCGCTGTCATCTTTGACATTTAACGGAGGGCCAATATGTGAGCGCGGCCCTCCTTACGTCAAATTGTTTCGTGTCACAAATGACATTTCAATTTTTAAAGGGCGACATCCATGGCTGATCGCGGCCGATGTCGCACACTTTGCACGCTTAATGGTGCATGGTTCAATTACTTCTGAGGGTGGGTTGGGTTGATTTATTTCCTTACTGTGATAGCGCAAAATATCATATTAGAATCGGTCGTGTTATTCATTATTTTAATGATATAACTGGTTTCAATAGTACAGGAGACGAATGTGCAATGCATAGTAAATCAAAAACTTATTGGTGAATTAAATATGAGTCCTCCGATCCAGTAGATTCAAAATTTGATGTTTTCAGTTGAACTACTCCACATTTTATGCAATAGCAGAGTTGTTGTAGAAATGATTAGTTATGCGTTTCTGGACTTTTGCTACCAAAATTTGAATGCATCCTTATTCTTAACAATTAGTTTATTTATTATTATATTTCTATCATACCCATTGTTGAGTAGAATCGTAGGACATATTTTCTAAAGCTATTATCACCAAAAGTTAGGTTATGCTGCGTTGCACCAAAAATTTTTTTTAAAATACTTGAATAACAAAAAGAAAATTAGGATAAATTAAATAATAATGTAATAACTTCATGTGTGATTAATTATCCGGTCCCTGAAAAAATATGAAAATTATATCGAAATATCACAGAGACTAGGGCATTATGATTGTTTTGTGTGTAAGAAGGATGGTACACGACTACTGTAATGAATCTACTGTAATTTTTCTTAATAATATAGACCAACTGATGTTCTGTGATGTGAAAGTTCTCCAAGATATTTTTTTTTGTTTAAACGAATCACATATTTTAGTAATTACTGACGCAGGCCTCACGCTACATAATATACGGCTGACGAGTATCCTATATTCACTAAAATCAAAAAACCTCTGGATAAAATAAATTATTTAAACTAATTTTTTTAAGATTTTTGTTTTTAATCAAAAAATAGAGTTTTTTATTCAATTTTGTTTTGTACGATGCAGTTAACTATAATTTTCTAAAAGTCGTCGATTTGAATGAACTCACTGAATATTTTTTTTTATTTTCTCCTTTTATTTCAATCAATATTTACACAGCAAGTAATTCCATTACCGACAGTAATGGAATTACTTACTGTGTAAATATTAGAAATATTGATTAGTTTGTTTAAATATGCGACTTAAAATTTAATTGCCTGCAGGCATTTTCTTAATAAAACTCACTCACCTCCAATGTGTTTTAATAGGTCAACAAGTTTTCTTACGAGTTCTTTTTTAATTTATTGATAATTTCCATTTATTAATCTTTAATGTAACATTTGTCATCGTGGTAGACTTATTGCTATAAGAGCAATCGCTTTCATTATTCAACACCAAGGAATGCAGTTAAATATATTAAAAGTGGGCTGCCAAACATTGCATATTACAATTTTGACAAAAAATAAAAATTTTGAAATAAAGCGAAAAAGTGTACAAAAAGTAATTATTAATAAGGAAAAGTTCTTAACTTGATAATTTAGTAGGAAAAAAAATGATGAGGCATGAATTTAAACAGGATGCGAATGGAAGGAAAATTTTCCTGGTTTAGTCAAGATAGATAATTTTTTTCTGACAATTTTTGAAAGATCAATCAGAAACAATTTAGGGAGATGTAAATTGCTGAATTTCATAAGTGGCGTGAGCCGTAAAGGGTTTTTATAAAAGAACGAATTATGTTCAGGAATGAGAAGTATTCATATGTTTTCGGAAAGTAAATCGAGGTAAACGTAACCGTGTTCGATTTTCATTTTAATGTAAAGAGATTGGGTAGTTAGACCGAATATATTTAATATATAAAATCGTGATAGTATTATACGTCCAAATCTAAAAAAACATTTTTCCTAATTGTTTAAAGTAATCCTAAAGACAATTATAATAAATCATTCGACGACTATTACCATTCATAATAAAACAACTTTATAAAATAAAAATGCATTTTATATACTAAAAGCCATTTCATATAAAAACCAAGTTATATAAAAAATATACTAAAAGATTACTAAAAGCCAATACTTGCAACCTTCATTTAATTTCAAATTTTATGGTTTTACACTCTCGACTAAGAAATGTATGGTGAGATATTTTTCGTATGAATAAATATTTTTCTTACAGTTTAAAATGTTAGAACTAATTTTGAGATTTTAAGTCACTAAACTGACAAGGTTATTTCCATTTTTTGTTCAAAGTTTACCTATGCCGTAAATTATACTGTGAGGCTGTCGTAAAGTCTGACTGAAATTAAAATTAATCAAAATATCACAGTCTTAAAGTTAATTGTCAAAAACAAGCTGTAAGTTTGATAAATTAAACTAAAACAGGTATTGATAGAGTATATTCTCTTATTGGATATATTAATAATCAACTAAACCACAATAGAGTCCATATTAGCTGACTACCAAGGAGAAATTTTGTTAATAATATTCAACATTACTCTTCATACTGTGAGTTAATTCTAAACTTCCAAGGCTAATTTAATATTTTTATACAATAAAGGGTCTTCAAAAATATCCTGAATGCGTGAGGCAGCAGGCAACAACCCCTCACCGACCGCCTTTGTTATTCGACCTGACCTATGGAACTCCGAAATGAAACCCTAAAAAGGATAACAAATGCTTGTGACCTTTGTGCGGGAACACAAGTTAACTTTGTACTCCGCGGTCCCGCGACGACCGTTGTCTAGTACAAATGACATTATTTTAATTAAAACTTGTTAACAATGGAAATCAATACGGAAATAGAGTTGTCGGCGAAAGAGGAAAGTTAATGATTATGTTTCTATTTGTATGTATGTGTATCGAGTTGAATGGCTGAATTGATGGTAGTTTTGAGTTTCTTATTGTTGATGTTTATTTATTTATGTACCTAAGCTAACTACATGTTGTATGTGTGTTTCGATTCATGTTTGGTTGTTATCTGAGATTTTTAGGTGGGTGTATAAAAATAAAACCAAATTGTAAAGGATTGTGTTTGCGGAAATATTTGTAAAAAGGAAATAGAAGTAATGACTTAGAGTTCCTTTTTTCTTGAGCTTTTCTAATGATGAAGTTAAATACATATTTTAATCGAAATCCAATTGAAATATGCATATAACTTCATAATGATGAAGTTGTATCCATATTTCAATTGAAATCCAATTGAAATATAGATATAACGTCATAATTAGAAAAGCTCAAGATAAAAAATAATATTCTGTTCCTATTTAATAAGTATTTGTTATGTAACATATTATCCAAAAAGAAATGAATAAAATAATAAAATAAGAAAATTCCTTTAATAGTCCTTGGATAAGTATTTAGTTTCATTTCTGATATATCCACGATAATAAAAAAATAAAAAAAAAGATTTTATAAGCATGGATTTGCGTTGGAAAAATACGCATATAGAAATGGATTTATTAGCTGTAAACATTTCTACATATTTTTGGAATTTCGTTATAAATAATGAAACCCTGACGTAAGCCATAAATGTGCAGTCTTAGCTTATTCGTGAACAAATCACGTATGAGCTAAGCTAACCAAAGTCGTTCGTATCATACATTTTTTACTTTTCGTTGAAATTTTTCGAAGTATTTTACATTATTCACAGTCATCGTTAGCTTGAAAGTTCAGAAAAGAAGGTAAGATCTGCGAAAACAAATCAGGATATTTCTTTCTAAAATTCAAGGAAGAGATATGCGCGCTGCGTCCATGAAAGCTTCCTTAAGCGGATCTCGACCACGTTTTATAATTGTTCATGTTATATAATTCACATAATAAACAAATGGCCGTTGATTAATTATCAGACAAATTTTTACTAAAGAGAGTTCTTTTCGCTGTAAAAAGATTGGTAACGTGTGTGTTTTTAGAGCGAATCGAATGAAGAGAGCGGCTACGAATATTTTTTTTGCTTACAGGTCAGAGAAATTAAGAAAATTCATTGAAAATAACTTGCTGAGAAATTATAGAAAATATATTTTTTCGAAAACGTTTTGTACCGAAGAGGAGAGCCGAGATTATTGACTACAAATCAACACATGTATTAAAAAAGAAATTAATTAATAAGTGTACAAATATATAAATACTGGGTCTTAAATGATCAAGATAGAGACATTAAACAGGATGTTTTAAAATTAAGCATCCAGCGTTAGTCGATTGAAACATTTTATTTACCATGATAACATTAGACCTTATAAACATTTTTCTTCTTTAAAAAAGTGCTGCTTTAAAAAAATTTTTACATTTGCCTTACCTCCTATATTCCCCCTCAACCTAGAAATTACGTAGTTCAACCCATAGACTAAAAAAAACTTACATATAGACTAACAAAATTTAGTCTATATGTAAGTGTTTTTACTTACACATAGACTAAAAAAATTGTTTGCTTCACAATATTTATTCCTTTTGTACTAATCAAACCGGCTAGAACTTGCACCCACAAAATGGGCTTTTTGCAATTATATATTCCATATATAAGTTCCAGAAAATAAATGAAGCTTCTATCGAGTTTCACTTAATTTCAAGAACCCATACCTACAAATAAGTGAAGCCATTTGAAGACACAGCGTATTCAGACCGGACACATTTTAAGTATGTAATTAAATCTATGAGGATTGTGCATGCAATGCAGGATGTGGTCCAAAATTAGAATTCTAATGTATTTTGTAACTTCGTGTTCAGCTTTAATCACTGATGGGTACCTTTGTAGGAGCACTGTCCTCTATTTACTTGCCGATATAGTAAGTAGTCTATCATAAGACATCGTCGCTCGCGTTGATTTTGGATTATGGCAATGTGATATTGAATAAAATAAAAACTATGAGAAGAATAAAAAATAAAAAATACAACAAAAAATTAAATTACTTTTTGTAGCAAAGATTATTCTGTGATATAATTCAAGACATTTAATATAATATACTATCCGTTTTCATTAAAATATATTCAGTGGTTACGGCGTTATTTAGCAACAAAAAGACAAAAAAAATTCGGCTTCATAAAATTATTTGAATTATAATATAATTATAAAATAAAATAAATATACGTAATAAAATATACATAAATAAAAAAAAAAAAAAAAAAAAAATATATATATATATATATATATATATAAATATATATATATATATATATATAAATATATATATATATATATATATATATATAAATATATTTGAATTCTAATATATAATGTAATTATAACATTTTGTATCGAAATACATTTAACTGATTAATTATATGTTTATACAATAATTTTAGATCATTTGTAACACATACACTAACTACGGAATTTATTTTCACGTTTACTGTCTTAATTATACGAAGCTATTTAAAATCCATTTGATTTCCACGGTTATTGCTTTTTGCAATAATTTGTGGAAAATTTTATAATTTTTAAGATGTTTACTTTTTATGATATAGATGATATCTAAAAAAATGTTTTTCAGCACCAGCTAGAAATATCGTATTAAAAAATAACAAAATATGCAGGTTATATAAGCGACAATTTGCCTGATTTCTATTTTCAATCATATTTTGTATTTTGTCCATGGATAAAGTCACTATCAAACATATAAATAAAAAATAAAACAATATTTTTGCGTCAATAAAGTCTTTAGCAACACTTAATTTCATTAATACTACGAGGTCTATGCGGGGTCATTTGGCTAGATATAAGGGAGAATGTAAAGATTTAACAATTAACAATTACTGACTTTAACAATTACTGATTTAACAATTACTGACTTTTGCTCGTAACTTTGATCGCAAAGATTTTTGAATAAGGCGGACTTTTGAATAAGGCGAACTTTTGAATAAACAATATATTTAACATTCATGTTAAGCCATATATCGACATGTAGTTAAATTAAATTTGAGTTACCCAATAAGGACTCCGAGCTACATTCCCGTTCAAATTAAATTATTTCTCGCATATATAAAGTAAATTATTTTTTAATTCAAGTTTTGAACTACGTTTATATTTTATTTTTCGCGAAAATTTGTTAGTCGTTTAGGCCTGACTGAGTAATAAACACAGTTTTCTTAGTATTTAAACACACTTTTTTAGTATTAAGGATCTCAGGCAAGTAATCTTACGGTTAGTAGCCCATATGTTAATTTTTCGTGTCATTTTGTTTCGATTCATTGATTAGTTATAGAGTTATCGAGTAATAAACAAATAGATAAAAATCAGATTATTTTGTCATTTATAATATTAGTTAAGACATCTAGATTTAGTAGATTATCTTATTTATTTTGATGACTGCTTACAGTATTTAAGTATAGGTTAATGATCAACTAACTGTTCCCTGCGGCTTTAACTGTCTAAAATTATTTTTTTTACGCTGCCCTTTGCTCGCAGTCATTAAACGCCTCCACATTGGTCGCCTCCACACTTCCACTTAGTCACTAAACGCCTCCACATCAGTCGCCTCCATATCGGTCGTCGGGATATATAGGTTGGGATAAACAAACTAGTGTTTCTTTATAACTTGCGCAGTTTAAACGGTGTTCCCCGACTTATATTACATTTTTGTCACCGCTATATCCTTAAGTGTCGAAGCTGATTAGCAAGTTAATCTTCCGCCAATTGTGGGTTTTCTAAACAAAACACATTTTTAAATTGGACGTGATGTTCCGGAGACTGACGTGGACAAACAAATAAACAAACTATTACGCTTTATATATTAGTATAGATTAGATTCGTATAGATGCTCTGGTTTAAGGTAATTTTTGTATATTATTATTTTTTAAATACGCTATAATCCTAGCTATATTCGCAGTGTCTCGAGATAAGTGCAAAAAATAAAGCCTTGTGCAAGGTCTTAAAAACGCAAAATCTCATAAGCCTAACTTGTAAAATGCCATAACATTATTCTCTAACGTCCTTAAAAAATCCAATTCTTCACCGTAATAGGTGTAAAAAAAACGTAATTTATTGCGATGCTAAATTAAAATCGCAAAATACTTAGCCAAATCCCAGCTACGAGCCGTGCGTAGCCGCCGGTCTGATTAGCAAAAACGGCATTTTGGAGGCAAAAACGGCTCGTGATTAAGGGTAATGCTTCGTCTGGAGCACCGTACATCATTGAGCACCGTGTTGTGTTGGAGCGTTATTAAAACACTTTGAATTATTTGGCAACTTGATTTGCCTACGCCTAGTTACAGGTCACGTTCCTGAAGATGCGGTAACGGAACAGCACTTATAAAAGGTTAATATTTGACATCGATATATAGATGAAGATAGAATTCGTAGTTTTTGAAATCTAACTTTCGATAAGAATAACTTTCACTTTTAAATTCAATGTCTCTCTTAATATTTCCGCTTTGTCAGAAATATATATATATATATATATATATATATATATATATATATATATATATAAATTCATTATTAGTATTGTGTGTTGTGTATGTATGCATATGGAAACGTGTTTGTGTGTGTATGTATGGAAATTTTTGAAGTGAAATGATGTTATGAAATGTTTTGGTTAATTATTAACATTATTTGAAAACGTTATAACATTTTCTTTCAGAATTTTACGTATCGCTAAAAATGCAGCACAAACTGGCTCCCTTTCCTCCCTTATCTGAGTGCTGTAATGAATATTATGAAAGAACGGTATTACTAGGAGTTTATTTTAAGATTATCAAAAAACTATCCCAAACACTTTAAATATCATTCTATTTTGAACATTTAAAATATTTGTACTCGTGCGTGTCGTCGCCGTGGTGTGTTGGGTTGATCACAAGGCATACGGCCTTTGACGATGCGACGCACAGCGGGGACCCGGGTTCGATTCCCGGCCGCCGAACGGTTCCCGGTTCGTCGAACGGGGCTGGACTAGTGTTGTGGTTGGCTGTAAGAGATTGCTCTTGTAGCAATAAGTCCGTCATATGTATCAATTAGATACATTAAAGTAGATAAATAAATAAAAAATAAATATTTTACATGGCAAAAAGTAATATTGATACTTGTAGGTCAACAGTTTAACGGAATTACTTTTTAATATTTATGTCCGCTTAAGTGCGTACGGAAGGAATATGAAGACATTCTGAATTCTACTGTTTCATAGTAGACGTTTTTAAGCGTAAAGCTTTACTTAGACGCTACTACCGTCTGATCGAATTATTATGCATAATGTGTTCCTTTAATGGCGTTGTATAAGCTCTAAGCTTATGATCGGAAAATATGACTAATTTCCCAAGGTAATTGATTTCCGTGGAATGAACAAAAATATGTAAAAGCAAATATCGCTTTATCCTGTTTTCACTTGCGTAAATTGTGGTTAGAGGCAGGATACAGGTAATTTATAGATATGCTGCCAAAATTGACATTAAAATTAACTGATTTCAGATTGCAAACGCATACATGAGACGATAATATTCAGATAATTTAGTTCAGACAGTCTTTGTTGTTTAGACAGTCTTAGTTCTTTATTTAATGTCTTGATGAAATATAATTTGATCAGAGGCTACGAGCATGAATATTTTAACAAATAAGAAATAGTCACTTGCGTTTTTATTTTTTATTTATTTACTGGTTCAATGAGTTCAGAGTATACAAATTAAATTATCATAAACAAATCTTAGGCTTACACGAGAAATATTTTCTGTCTAACAGTTTTTTTTTTAATTTCAAATATTTTGTTATCGGTTTTTGGAAAAATTATACCAGAATAAAATAAAATAAACCTACATACGTAAGGAATATTTTGAATTTTGGAGCATTTCTCGATCATACAGATCGACCGAGTTTTACTTAAATTTCAACAAAAATCTCTTTGTACTGAATTCATCCCGATTTACAAATAATGGTCACACTCAAGGAATGAAAATCATCCATATCGTTTCGATTTTAAAAAGATTGTCGTGTTAGATTCCGTCTTAATAACTTTACTTTAACATTAGTATTTTATAAACGCATGTCTCATTAAAGTCAGTTTTTTATTGTTTTTCTATTAACTTTCTTTGATTTTTTCAGGTTTTTTTGAAAAATATTCGTTTTCCTTCTAAGAAATATTTCAATTATTTAATTCTTGAAATTTGATACAAGATATTTTGGTACAATTTTTAGTTTGAATAATTTTTGTGTGGTTCCGAATATTTACGTTAGTTTATCCTTTAGCTTACTGATAATGTTGTGTTTTATTGTAAGTTTTGACACAAAATACTGTATTAATATTATAAATGCACCAATAATCACCAAAAATATGTTGTTACTTTTTTGGAATTTGAAATTTTTTGGGTTTAACATTCGACAATATTTTAAATATTTATTATACTAGGGAAGAAAATAATATCGTGTGTATAATTATTACTTTTTTCTTTAGAATTTATATTTTTTAATATGTTAAGAAAAACATTTAGTGAAATATCTAAATGTATATGTCAGTTAAACCCCCTTTAGGATAACAAAATAAAGCATGTTGTGTTTTTGCCGGTTCGAGTGGAGATAGCATGAAAATGAATTTAGGATGTTGACAGCAGTAAATTGTATAAGTTTTAATCACGAAAACTCAGGCAAAATTGGTAATAATTCATTTCCGGTTTACGATATGCATTATTACCGTAACTTACATATGTAATAAATGTTATGAATTCATCTCTCGAAATTGCCGATCACTGTGTATACCTAAGGCAAACTGTAAAATGATGCAAGTCCTATTTTGTGAAGGAGGTCCTTCGGAGACTCTCTTCGGAGGTCCTTCGGAATTTGGATAGAATCCAACTTGATGTACGGGATACTTCAAAATGCATTTTCTTAAAAAATATCGTAATGTTATGTTATCGCAAAATCTTTAATGAAGAGGAAACGTAACTAGATTTTATATTGAACCACATTTTATATTAACTATTTATATATATATATATATATATATATATATATATATATATATATAACATCCTAGCGGAATAAATGTAGATAACAGGCGACTTCTGTGACCCCTGAATGCTAATAAAAACTAAACATCACATAGATGAGAATACTATGCTGGGCGGAGTGTCATGACAATGTATAAGATAAGAAAATATTATATATGGGGCACTTTAAAACTTGTAAAATCGTAGAGAAACTTTGTAAAAACCCCTCATGATATGGTCAGGTAACGAGAAGAAACGTAGACTACATGACAAGAGCAATAATGGAAATTCCGGACGGGAGAAGAACTTGGGGCTGATACCCGCGACTTGGAGTTAAACTATTAACGTCCGTATGCATTACACATGCTCAGGACTCTCAGTCGGATTTATTGACTGTTAAAAACTTATTTTGTCTGGATAATTTATTGATTGGATCGTGCAATAGGGCACGGTCGGTAAAGTAGACACTTGTTTCTACTCGACTGACTGTTAATGAGGAATAGGAATAAGTTTGTAACTGTCAGTAAATCTGACTGACAGTCTTGACCATATATGGTGCATATGGGTGTAAAAAGCCTCGAAAGAAGTGGATGCTACCGTGTAGGATACGCCACTAAATAACATTTTAGGAAGTGGATGTACGAATAGGGTTGACCTCAAAGGATATGGTACATTAGATGCAGGGATAATAAGATTAAGAGAAGAAGCATTAACAAGTAGATAAGTAGATAGACCGAAAAATAGTGACATTTACAAAAAGTCACGTAAGGAATATTCAATTGTGGCAAAATATAGTTTAGTGTTTATTCATAACTTTAAGTATCGACACAATGAAGTTTTATTCAAATCGGTTCAGTAACATGTATGTATTGCTTTAAGATGTAGTCATAGAGAAAATAATTTAAAAATCAATTTTCACTTTTGCTGAATCGCAGATAAGCTCTCGATATTTTCACAAGCCCCCAAAATGTATTCCATATGTATTAAATACATAAAATCACACAGGTCAAACGATTTAAAATAATATATTGTCTACAAGAATGTTAAAATCTTTTTATTTCTGTTTCAGTTATGTTGTTAGTTAAATTAACCTTGTCGACGTAAGATAACAATTTGTACAAGTTGGTACCACTACTGAAGTCTAGCAATATCAGGTCATTCTTATACAAAGAATAAAGACAGAAAAAGACATTGTATAGATTAACTTAATCCAAAAAAACCCACAATAATTTTCCTGAGAGAGCCAATGGACCAAAAAAATATCAACTTAGTAAATGGCGCTCAACTCCGAATAAAGAGCCGCGCGGTCGAATATGACAGGATATTAGTCGGCGCTTGTAAGATATCAAAAGATAAAAGCTCCTTAACCTGGATATAAGATCTAGAATGGATATAAAATGAAACGAAATCGAACTCAACAGTGATAAATTATTGATACATTTACTGAACAATTTGATGGAACCTTGATCGAGAATATCGAATGACAAATCCAAATATTTTTTGAGGATATCGCCGTATAATCGGACTGTGGAATGAAAGTCGATTATCCATAAATACGCCGAGATCTTGCAGAAAAGTTTAGCAAAACTGAAGTAGTTAATGGATAATTTTAAATTCAAGAAGTATGCTGTGGAGTACGGTCATTTATTTATTTAGACATTGACTTAGGTAAAATTTAGGGAAACGTGGAAGGCTAGGAGTAAAATCTTAGGGCCGACAATGAGGATATAGTTATAAGTAGAAAACAAAAATATTAAGATATTTGTATGTAGATATACATAAGGCATACATATACAAATGTTGTAAATTTAAATAAAGTAATACAAGTGACATGTTAAGAATGGGAAAAAGTCAGGAGATAATGAAGAGGAATGATGGGGTAATGTAATTTCAGGCAAATTTTTAATACAGACACTGAATTGAGTTGATTGTATAATTCTTAATTCCATAATCTGTAATTAGTAATTTTCATTAAAAATAAGACATAATAAATAAAACCTTAGTTATAGCGCCCAATATTAAGCCAATAACACAAATACTTAGATAACTGTCTTAGTCGGCTTATGTATTGTTTATTTTGTAACGAAGTAAACTTTGCCTATATAAAACCATTATATAGCAAACTGTGCCTATAAAAAAACTCCACCTGGGCGACGTCGGATGACGTCGCGTCTTCCACAAATTTGCTTATTCCCAAATACGTAATAATTCACAATTTTTATTTAAGCGCTAAATCTGGCGAGTTCATTTTCCTCTATGCCTAGATGAATGAAAAGCGTTCGGTTAAATTGACTATAAATTTGTTGAATTATTTTGTTAAAATGAAAAGTTTTGTAAAACTGAACATGTATAATAATTTGCAGTTTTACAAAAGTTAAAGTTCTAGTTCTAAGTAAAAGTTCTATTATCTAAATATTTAATATATTCAAAAATACCAACTTCTAAAAGAAAAAAGAACTAGGATTTTCAAATGATTGATTGATATGATTTGTTCCAAATATATCTGAAGTGATGAAATTATGAAAACACTCAAAACTAATAGGGTTTCGTTCATACTTAATTACGTATAAAAGTTCAAACATTTACGGAAAAAAGGGTTTGTATTAAACTATTTAAATGTTAATTTAATTTTTTACTTCCTTAATATACATTCACAAATGTAAAAATATACAATATATATTAAAGAAGTAAGGAGAAAATGCATTTTTTTCACATTTTGGAGTTTATGTATTTAAAATTCTGATAAATATATTTTGACTTTTTTTTAAAGACGAGCCTTTCCGAACAATACAACTAGAAAAAATCGGATACTCAATTTCTCGATATATAAAACTAGAAAAAAAAACAGGATACTCAATTTGCTTTTTCTAGAATTAGTATATAAATATTTCGAAACTTCAGCAAACATATGGGGGTAAATATTATTTTTTATTATGTAAAAAGCAAACGTAAAACGGTCTCTGAGGAGATCAGCTAAAACAGATAAGCAGATACACATGTACAAAGGTTCCATTTTTCCTTTTGACATATGGAACATCAAAAAGGCCAAATCTTCTTTCCAAACACTTTTAAAAATCTAACACTGAATGTTATAATAATTTGGTTACTTGAAATTTTCTGAAAAAGTTCGTGTAAGCAAAAAGAGGACAATAAGCAAAATTGGTTTCCCGCATTTCCTTTACGATATTATTGTAGGAAGAGGGTAAGAAAATTTCGAGAAATAAACTTTAAAATCACAAAAATAGTACGTGGAATTTAAGGTTGAAAATTAATGACGAAAATGAAACTTGCCCGGATTACGTTGCTAATGGACTCAAGGTTGAAAATTACTGACGAAAATGAAACTTGCCCGTGTGGCGCTCATGCTCAATAATGATTTTTTCACTATCTAATGTGAAAGTTATCTCAAATATAGCTAAAGTATCTATAAATAATATGGAATCTAATTATTTAATTAGATTTTATATATAATAAAAGAGGGTTGTGACAGTTTTCTAAAACCGTGATGGTATATATATATATATATATATATATATATATATATATGTACACATAACATGTTCATATATTCTTTGATTTTATTTTAAATAACCTGTCTGAATGAATCCAAAAGTCCATGCGAAAAAGTTTTCCATGAGGAAAAGCCAGGATCAGCAGATAAGCTTTTATTGGTTATTCGTTTGATAGAATCATTTACACCAGTTAACGGGTTCAGTGTATTGTTTATGTAAAATTACGATATTCTAATCGATATCTAAATCATGTAACCTAGTTGTATATATCATGTTCGATTTTACTGTAGAAAAGATATGTCTATATTTATGAGTAAATACAATTTTTGATTACTGAAGAACAAACATATCTTGTTTGTATTAAATAGTAAATACAATTTTTTTCCGAGTGATACAATTTGTTATTTAATGGAAATCACTTAAGATATACTGCACTACTGCTTATCAAATGAACACGGTTTATAATTTCTGGATCACAGAAAAGGAATATGGAAATGATATGCCTACAAGACTAAAGTTTTTGCTGTAATACGATGCGAAACCAAAATTGATGTAAATATACTTGTTCGTAAGTCAAAACCCTGGCTAGCCTTATATCCAGCAGCATGAAAGTGTCTTCCCCATCACGTGGTTAGATGTGGTATTAGAAGATGCCGTATTAAAAGGAATAAATTTCGAATGAACGAACATTCGTAATTGCTACTTGCTTTCGACGTGTATGAAAGACGATGTAAATATGTACTTCAGCAGTTTGTAATTCGTTCAGTTCTAGATACATAGCTAACATATTTGTGGCTTTTGTATTTTTTACTTTTTCTTTAATGTGCTAAAGTATCTTTTTTGTCCAATTTGCCAAAGTAGAGTTTTATGGCAATATGCCTATAGCTTAAGAATTAATTCTGAAAACTTCTATACTTTCCTAAGTTCTAATTATGGTATTCTATTATATGAATATTACTTACGTTATATGTGATTAAACGGGGGGAGAAACACGATTCTGCCTTTGTGAAAATTATCGGAAAATAGGGATTGAAAATTTATCTGAAAAAGTTTCTAAGGTATCGAACTTGCGATGCAGTTATTTCTTTCTTTTTTATGACTTTTTCCTATTTTGTATTTGCGGTTGGTTATTTTCTTGTAATACACGTGTCTGTTCGGTCAATTGAATGTGTTTTCTACGTATTTGACAAATAATATAATAAATATATTTATATTACATCACAAAGAAAATATTTCTCTGGTTTAAATGCAATTTCAAACGAAACGTTATTCTTTATTTCACATTAACTGATTACTTGAGTTACAAAACCAAATTCTATAAATTCATATTAAAGTTCAATTGAATACGCTGATGTTGAAATAATCCTATTAGATTTGATTTTGCTAGATTGTAATATTATTTGCACATGTATAAGTATGTATACCTATAAATATCTAATTAATTTGGGATTTGGATACCCAATTTATATATAGAGATAGATGAGAATAACCTTGCTTCAACTGCTAACAGTCGACATCAATGAAACAAGTTACCTAGAGCGACAAGTCTCGGAGTTGACACGAATGGGGGGAGTAAATATTTGTTTACTGACCACAATATACTTGTCACTCGTATTTACCCTCTATACTTTGAATATTAAATAAAATGTTTGTTATACGAGAAATCTTTTGGACGTCAACTAGTTTATATGTGGACGCTTCTTGTGTTTATCATTTTAAAGACTCGAATATAATGCTTAGGTTATAAAAGTGTTTTATATGAGCGTGGGATCATTGGTAAACACAAATAGATTTACGCATTAAACGCCTGCGGAAAATAAGCATGTTTTCTACATATCTACCAGTTTTCTCAATATAAGAAAGTTAGGGTAAATTAAATTAAAGTAAACAAAATAAAATTAATTTCACTTATAATTATAAACTTGAATTGTAAAGGCAACATAAATAGAATTAGGGGAAAAGGCTATCATCATTAAATTTACACACCAAATAGTATTAAAAATCTATTTATATGATACCAGTGTTATATTTAAAACCACAATACGGGAAGCAGTAGGCCGGTGTGATACATGGGCGGGTAACACATATCTCGAATCATATAATAAATCTCTCCGTTACTTCACGCTTTTGTTTTCGGTTTTTTGTAGAAATACACCTATTATAGAGATCGAAGTGATTTTATTATGTCTTCACTGACTTAGATTTTACTAAAATAATTAATCGTATATTCATTAGAAGTCAATGGAGCGCCCTTATTTCGGGACAATACCGTATTATGTAAAGAAATGTAAAATATTTATCCTTGTACTTTGGAAAATATGCCGTAAATTCTAATGTTTTTCAACTGTTGTAAAAAACTTGATGAAAGACTGTGACAAACTTCATGAAAGCTGTGACTTGATGTTACAACCATATATAATTTTTTTATTAAAATAATTAAATTATTGAGTTAGTATCCATTAGGTCGTCCGTGAAAGTTTTAATGCGTTAAGGGAAAAGGACCGTGAATAAGCGCACATCAAATCGGTGTCTGTCAGTATATCGTACATATCGGTGTGTGTGTGTGTGTCTGTGTGCGTGTGTATGTATATGTTCGTAACTGTGTATGTGCTCTTTGTGTACTTCAAGGATTGTTAAGTTAAACCAGACTGTCTGAAGACGTTCTGCCTTTCTTTGATTCGTAGTGCTTGGGGCAAGCACATAACGACATATTTCGGAAAACGAACATGAAAATAGTCTTACATCATTGCGACAATATATTACTTCTTGGTAACATATTTATTTATTTATATCAAATTTCCACTCAACTACCTTCTTTCAATATGAATATTTTATAATGCGAAAGAGTCCAAAAGACATTTGTTTAGAAAAAAGAACAAAACTAATTAGGACATTAACAACAACAATGAAAAAACATCAGAGCAAAACCAAAATATAAACTTTTACATTGGTGGGAACTAAGACAAGAGAACTCTAAGAGAAGAGATTATGAGAGGAAGGACTTTCTCAGACAGAACCCGTTTATAAAGTTTTTTTTGAACCCATTTACAAAGCATGAGTTCTTAGTATCTGGATCCAGTTGATACCAAGGTCTTATTATAACTTGAGCAGCGTGAGATTTTTCATAAAAGGTAGTTGTACGTTTGTAAAAAAGAGACTGAGATGGTTTTCAGAGAGTAGCCTTATGTCGTGTGCAGATAAGTAATTAAATCTGATTCTAAGATAAGTTGGATAAGTAGGAAAGTGTTCAAAATGTTGTGTCAAAATGTGTAGATTGCGCCGATCGTGGACTTCCGCCCATTTTAGTTATGTTCTAAATTGAGAAACATGATCATATTTTTTTTAAACAACAGAGTGGATGCATCAATTTTGTAGGCGTTCAAATTTTTTTTGGTAATACTCAGCAAGGTCTGGGTAGCAAACATCTATGTAGTCAAGCAGTGATAATAAAAATATTTAACAGAGGTGAGCTTTGATTTGAAAGTCTAGAAAATTTTAAAGATGCTTGAGGGACTGCATTCTACTGAATAAACTACTATTTTAAAGGTTTTGATCGATAAGTAGACTCAAGTCTTTAATAGTTGGCGTAAATGGAATTAGTGTATCATTTAATGTTAGATATGGGAGATCTGAGAGCCTTATTTTAGAAAAGAGTCTTTGGCTAAGCGATATATACATTGAAGGTATTGATGACGGTTGCTAAAGAGTTTACATCAGTATGGGTATATATATTTTAGTTCATCACCGTAAAGAGGATAATTACTTCGTACATTCCGAACAAACCCACCAATTAATACTGAAAAAAGCAGTGGAGAAAGCACCCTTGCTTTAGGTATACCAGATAAAAAGTCAGAAAAATCATCTGAAGACTTTAAGTGACAAGATAGTAAAATATCAAAGTCAACGGAGTTGAATCTCTGTTCCAATCAAGAAGTAAAGACAACCGGTTTAAAGACTGTGATTTTCTTTAAAGCTGTTGAGGTACTATGACCAATTTTGAAACCAGATTAAAGTGTATTTAGAAATTTGCAAACGTTAACATAGCGAACAAGTTGAGCATGGACTATGTGCTCAAACACTTTCCATAGAAGTGGTAGTACAGAAATGGGTCGGAAGACTTTAAGATATACAGATGATAAAGTATTTTAGTAATGGTATCATATATACCCTCTTCTATTGAGAAGGGAAAGTGGCAGTTTCAGAGATATGTTAAATATGCCAGTAATAACAGGACTTTAAACATCTAATATAAGCTTACATTGCATTCCGTAGAATTGTTTTTATTACCAAAAGCTTTGTTTTAACTGTCGAATCACAGGTATTGTGAAGTGTGAATTCATGGTTAGTAGAAAGAGGGTGGATATTCTACAATGTTTCCGACTTAACAACTAGATTAAATAATATGGGGGACTTGTAAAGAATGAGTTTTAAATATTAAACTCAAACTAGCAAAATACATCGACATTAGAATTTCTAAATCCCAGAGTACCGACGAACATTCAAATGTTGATAGAATAGTATTTTCATACATTTTTGTACACCTATCCCTAAACACTTCAAATGTCTCCCATGGTAAAGGACTAGCGTTTGCTTTATATCTGACCTTGGCTCGATCACGCTTAGCTCTAAATTTTTGATGTTTGAGTCATTAAGCCATAGAGCTGTATTTATTTTAGTTTTCATTCGCCTAAGGTCAGCAAGCTTACTAAATCGTTTGACGACACGATTGTTGAATTCGACAACTTTTTCATAAATTATTCTAATGGCTATCATACCATCCCAACCAATGAGCTGGGCGTCCTTAACAAAACATGGTAAGTCAGTATTATTAAAGCTAGGAAAATTGGAAATTTTGGGGGATGGCTCAGGATAGGTATCTTATAGAATAGGTAAATAATATCAATTAGTTATTAAATAGGTATAAATATATTTTTCGATAAATATGCACAGTATACAGTTAGAAAAGACATCATAATCTACATAAAATGACAAAAAATCTACAATTACTTTCCTAGTAACTTGTAACACTATTTTTACAATAACAATTTTAAAACGTTTTTGTTAGGTAAGTCAATGTCGTAACCGAACTAAGAAAAAATATTTGTTTTGTAGTAATTAAAATAATATTTGTTTATGTTCAACTAGTCATATGAATGTTATCCTGTTGACATAACTGATCTAAGATAATTACAAACAAGAGGGTAGTGTGCGCTGTAGTATGATTATTTATTTATTTATATATCTAATTTATTGATCTCTGCGGAAACTTAAATAACTTAGTGTACGGGTACAGACGAATGGTTTTATGAGTAATATATTAGAGCTAATCATAACGGGGTAAGTGACAAAGAAATAGTAAACAAAATATTAAGATACTTGGATATAGATATGTCAATTGTACACATGTAATTAATTTATTTTTAATAAGAAAATGTAAGCGACGCGTTAAAGTTAGGAAAAAGGTGGGGAGTTGATGAAAGATGAGGTATAAAAAGGGTTTCGATACTTAGATTATTTTAGACACTGAGGGCTCAGTTTCTGCATTTGTATTCAGCCTATTGTATAATTTTTAATTCCATAATCTACAATTATTAAGCCTTCATTAAAAATAATCCGTGATAACTTAGTAATCAGCCTATTGTATAATTTTTAATTCCATAATCTATAATTATTATGCCTTCATTATAATCCATAATAACTTGTGTTGAGTCAAAGAGGGTCCAATATATATATAGTGGCCAATAACATAAACACATATAATGGTCTTTGCTGGCTTATATAATATTGGTTTAATATATTATGAATTAAACCTTGCTTGTATGAATATAATTTCCACCTGGGCAACGCCGGGTGACGTCGCGTTGTTTACTCCCATGAATTCGTTCATTCCCGGATGTGCAATAATTTACAATTTATGTTTAAGCGCAAAATTCGGTTGAGTTCGTTGTTCTCTACGCTTACGTAAATGAAACGCGTTCCATTGGAATTTAATATAATTTTTTTGAATTATTTTGTCAAAATGAAAAGTTATGAAAAACTGCGCATATATTTTTATATACGTACTAAGTTTTTAAAATAAAATAAGCATTGCGAAAGAAAAATTCAGTGGAATTGAACAATATTAACAAAGAAAAATATAAATTTTTTAAAATTTTTGGAATGGTCATATGGTAAAGACGACCGATTAATTTTATTAAATTTATAATTTCAATACAATATTTCACAACCTTCTTGGGTTAAAGTCCTTAAAACTACTTTATTGAAATTCTTCACTTCGACCTAAGTTTCGTTGTATGACAATATTTTCAGGTGAACAATTTATAAAGATTAAATTCAATCTTTGCAAACTGCCCACCTGAAGATGTCTTCTGAAGATGTTTTCATGACTTGTTTATCAATTTGGCGTATGGAATACCAAAAACGCCAAAACATGACTTGGAGTACTCGTAAAAATCAAAAGAACTTGGTTACTTGAAACGTTCTGAAAAGGTTTGTGTAGGCAAGATCACGGCAAGAAAATTAAATTGGTTTCCCGCATTTTCTTGACGATAATATTGTAGAAAGAAGGTGTGAAAATTTGTGCATGGATTCAAACTTAAAAATTAATAACAAAAATTAAACTAACCTGAGTGGCGTGGCGCTCATGATCAATAATGACTTTCTTAGTAAGGTGAAAGTTACGTCAAAGTATAGCTAAATAACAAATAATATAGTAGCTAATCAGATATTGAATATAGCAAAGAAGGTGGTGACAGTTTTTTAAAATCGAAATCGTATGTATTCGTTAAAATGTACTAAATTAATCGAGATCTGTTCAACTGATATATATATATGTATATATATATATATATATATATATATATATATATATATATATATATATATATACATACACATAATAACGTGAAGAAGTACCCATTAACTCGGGTCCATTCCTCCCCTCAAACAATCGAAGTCAATGAAATGAGCTACCTCGATTGACATGTCTCAGAGTAAATATTGGTTTAACCGTCCGCGGACTACCTTTCAGTCGGATTTACGAAATGTTTATTGAAGGTTGAATCTTTTGGGCGTGGACTATTTTTGCGGTAACCTCTCTCTGTGCAGACTGCACGTCGATTAATGATTTCAAGTATTCCACTTTGATGTAAATTCAGGGTATTAATTTAACAGGGTCCCTAGTTGTCTAGTTATTATACTTTCATACTTTCTAGGAGAAACATAATTTCATTCTTTTTTTAAAAATACAGATATTTCTTTAGGATATTCAAGTACTATACCCGTAGGTATACAAGCGTATACCCGTAGGTATATAAGCGCTTGTATCACTCACAGGTATACAAGTGTTTCAAATTAACGATATAAAAGAAAAAAACATAATATTTCACGTATTTATTAATACAAAAGTGTATTTAAGAAGATGCAAATATGTTAGCGTTTTATGTAGAAAATAATGCATGAAACGCTGAAAAAATACTTGGATTATACATAAAGGATTCTACATTCTGTGCATATGACTTTTAGAATGGATTTCTTTTTGGAGCTGTTTCAATACAGCCGGAAGTCATTGACATTGGAAAATAAACAATCTATGGAAGTATCTGGCAACGGAAAAGTATAAATAAAAAGACATGGACAGTGGGAGACTAGCGAACTGTACGGTGTGTTATATGTTCCAAGTTTGAGAAGAAACTTATTTTTAGAAGGTGTGATAATACGAAAGTCCTACTTTGTTATCAAGAAAGATACAAGTGCAATAATTTATAAAGACCAAAGAAAATTACCAAAAAGGAATTTGAATGAGTTGAACATTAAAACAGTGGTCCTATATACTTCTAATTCGGTTCAAAATAATCAAAGTGGCATTAAAATGTAGTACGAAAGACTGGGACATATTAATTTAAAACAAATTAAGAACATGAGTGCAAACAGCATTGTGGAAGGCTTGAAAGTGAATGACAATGAACAAGGTGATTTTGTTTGTGAGGCATGTACACATGAGAGGCATGTACACATGAAAATTAAAAATATGTCATGAAAGTGTTCAAGAAATACAATGCTATAATTAAAAATAAATTCATGCACATGTCAGAATATTCCATACAGACAATGGAACAGAGTATGTAAATAAAGCTTTCAAAGAATATATGGATAGAGAGGGAATAAGTTTATGAGCGTACTGCACTATATTCACCAGAACAGAATATACATGCAGAAAAGGAGAATAGAACCATAGTGGAGAGTGCACGTTCAATGTTATATGCTCGAGATGTGAAGTCGGATTTATGGGTAGAAGCTGTAAACCGTGCGGTATATGTTTTTAAACAGAACATCTTCCATGCAAACTCTTAACACATCATCTATTGATTTATGAAATGGGATCAAATCTCAGTTAAGGCATGTAAAGGTATTTGGCAGATTATGTCCATATTCCGGATCAATTAAGGACAAAATCGGATAAGAAGAGTGAGAAGATGATACTAGTTGGCTATGATACCAACTATAGAATAAATACAAAGAAAAAAGTTATCAAGAAATGTCATCGTTGATGAACATCAATTTCCTATTACAAGAAAAAATATTGCACTAATAAGTCTTGCTGACATAGATACGAAAATAAACCAGAATGAAACACAAACAATAAGTCAGAGTAAAGCAATTAAGGTAGAGGGTACTTTGATTAAACATTCGTCATAGGGAATGAAGATAGCTTATTAAGTTGTAACAGTGATGATCGTACATATGAATCGCCTCAAGAATTAAAGGATTAACCAACACGGACTGTCAATTTAAGGCCACGACTTAATAGAAACATTGAAGCAAATCTTGTCGAGCTGTCATTACCTCGAACATATGCTGATGCACTGAATAGTCCACAGAAAAGTAAATGTTCTGAATTTATTAAAGAAGAATTGTATTCACACAAGGAAAACAATACTTAGACTGCAGTTAAAAAATCTGGTGGTTACCATAAAGTGGATTTTCATTATTAAAAGAAATAAGAATAATCAAATAGTGCGCTATAAGGCTCGTTTATGTGCACCTGGGTTTAGTCGATCAAAGACTTTGATTATCAAGAAATATTTTCTTCTACAACAAGATATGATTTTTTAAGAATAGTTCTTTCTATTGCTGCAAAATATAATTTAGAAGTCCAACAGATTGACGTAAAAACAACCTTTTTAAATGGGTATTTCAAAGAAGACACATTCATAGAAGTACCTGAACGTATGGTAATGAAAGATAATTATGTACTAAAGTTAAACAAATCGTTATACGATTTAAAATAAGAATCTCGGAGCTAAAATAAAAGGTTCACTGAATCTTGGAAGAAATATGGTTTTGTGCAATCTCAGGCAGATAATTGTGTTTATATAGGAATTTTTGTACTGACCAGAGTACTCCTAATTATTTATGTTAATAATGCTTGTAATATCCTCAAAGAAATAATTTTTCAAAGATATAATTGAGTATTTAAAACAAGCTTTTAAAATAAAAGAATTAAATTTGAAATATTTCGTAGGCATGCAAATAGAGAGAGTAAATAATAGTATCTGTATTCATCAAGAAAATTATATAATAAAATTATTGATAAATTGTATGAGTAATGCAAATCTTGCAAGTACTCCAGCAGATGTTAATGTTGTTATTACAAAGAATGTAGTAGAAAACGTTAATTTTCTTTATAGAGAAGCTATAGATTGCTCACTGTTTTTGAGTTCTGTTTCAAGGCCTGACATTTAATTTCTTGTAAATGTTTTAGGCAGATATGTAAATAATCCAAATCAACAACATGTAAATGCTACTAAACTCGTAATTAGATACCTAATAAATAGTAAAAATTTATTTATAAAATATGGAGAAAATGGTGGTCTACTAGAATACACAGATTCAGACTTTGCAGGTGATGTAGATACGCGTAAATCTACCACAGGGTATATTTTTTATAATGAATGTAGGATCGATCATCTGGTCCAGTTAGAAACAAAAGACTATTGCTCTCTCCACAACTGAGATAGAATTTGCGACTGTCTGATAATCTGCAAAAAGATACTGTAGTAACTCATATCAGATTTAGGTGAAAGTTATGATTATATTACATTAAATGTTGATATTCAGAGCGTAATAAAATTGATTAACAACCTTGTTTATCATAAAAGAAATAAACATATCGATATTACGTATAATTTCATAGGGGAATAAGGGTGGGTTTAGTTAAAATTAATTACGTTTGAAGTAAAAGTCAGTTAGTTGACATTTTGACAAAAGCATTGCCTACTCAAACTTTTGTCTATTTAAGAGATCAGATTTTGTTGATTAATATTTGGTTTGTTTAGGTAAACCATTTTGTTATTAGAGTTTAAATTTTGTGAAAGTATTATATTAAAAGCAAAATTAAACTTGTAAATTTTTAATATTAGGCAGCAGCACTAGTTAACTGGTTCTTCTTGAACGTATTATTTTTTCAATCGTATTTTATTTACTTTACACAAGAGTTTGTAATATTGAGAAAACTTTGTTTCATTGAATAAACTCATAATCCAAAACTTTAGGTAACATCTAAGAAAAGTATGGTACACTGAGAGAAATTTAGTTAGTTTTAATGTAGAAATTTAGACAGCTTTACTTGCTTATAATTTAGTGTGTGGTAAGTCAAAGAATCTTGCTGAGAATATACAAATAAATAAAATTTTAAGATACCTTTAACGTGGTGCCAGAAACATTGCCCTGTTTAAGAATTCACTTGATATATACCTTAATTACAATAGTACGGTAATATATAAATATATATATATATATATATATATATATATATATATATATATATATAAACCAAGGATAAATTTCACCAAGTTTCGTTAAAAATATATAAGAGACTATGCGTTATTTATCGCAAGATATAGCTTAGATTCTGTATTTACAAAATTTAAAAGTTAATTTCTAATTATAGTAGCAAATGAATTGGATAACTACGACGCCTTGTATTATTGTTCTGGTAATTAAATTATTATATCCATTATAAGCGTGCAGTATCGTATACTGCGCTCGCAAATGATTCCATTGGAAATAAAAATTAAAGAAGAAGTACGTGCTTTAATATTCTTTCCACCTCTTCTGCTTTCACTGGCACACCAAAGAGTAAGTAAAACGGGCAATAAATTTACACATAAGAAAAAGGCTAAAGTTGTAAATTTAGATGCAGCTTTAGATAAATTGTATGGCTTCCTATACTCTTTCTAATCAAATAGCAATGAATTGAAGTGGGACCATCATAAATGTTCTCAGTCAGTGGTACAAAACTACTTGTTTGGATACAGTTTCGAAGCTATAATTCTTTTAAACCGTTACGGAAATTACAACTTCAGTGAACTTCTCATTGTCACTGTTTATTATTTATGACCAGATGAAGAGAATACATGTGCATCCTTGGCGGCCTCCGCTCGCACTAACTACAAATTTCTAGTAAAAAAGAGCTATAATGACGGGGATCATACGTTATTTATGATTTAGTTGTCGAAATTCTTTCTAAAAACTCAATTTTTTTTTAAAACCGATTGGATAGCTATTCATTACAAAGTGGCCAACAGCATCTGCCATTTTAAAATTTTAGTGATATCACATATTCCATGTTGCTCGTAAAAGTATTACAAATCTAGTTATATTATATATATTAAAACCCATGTATTTAATAAGACTTTAGGGTTCTGCTATTCACACGAATAGCAGAACGATTTGAATAGCAGCTTAGAACGGTTTAAGCGCAATCGCATAAAAACAACTCCACGTACTGTAAACTTTATTTTTATATCAAGTAAAAATTACATATATGTATACGTGGATACACATAATTCATTAATATGGTTTTCAAAATTAATAATAGTCTGTCATGTATGAATTAAATGCCATTAATTCGATATGGTGAACTAAAATATTAAAAATATCAAACAAAATGAAACGCAAATTTAATGCCTAATTTTACTGAAATGACTAGTTTTACTAAATACAATTTTTCTGAGTGACAGAGTTTTATAAAATTTACAATGTGTTATCGAATGGTACAACAATCACTGTATCTTATGGTACACTACACTACTGTTAATCAAGTAGACGTGGATTATTATGTCGGTCTAAACAAAAATTCCCTGATATTTACATATTTTCCGAATCTTAAAAAAGTAGCATGGAAGCAATATGCCTGTGAGACTAAAGTTTTTGTTATAACATGATCCGAAACTAAATTTACGTAAATATACCTGTTCGTAGATCGTCAAAAACTTGACTAACCTTATGTCCAGCAGCGCGAAAGCGGGTTCCTATCACGTGATTAGATGGGATATTAAAGCGAATGAAGAATAGGGCGTTCGTAATTGCTACTTGCTTTTGAGGTGCATAAAAGACGATGTAGTTATAACTCCGTTAGTTCTAGATATTTGGTTAGTATATTTGTGGTTTTTTATTTTCTTTACCTTTCCTTTAATGTGCTAAACTAATTGCTCCGTTTAATTTACGAACGTAAAGATTTATACATCAATCAATCTGTCTATGGCTTCGGGCTTCATTTTCAAAATCTCTACACACTCCTAAATTATAATTATGATATTCCTTTATATAAATTCTACCCACTTTATATGCAATTAAATGACGGGAGAAATCCGATTCTGCCTTTACGCAAAGTATCTTAAAAACAGGGTTTGAATATTCATCTGAAAAAGTTTCTAAGGTATCAATTGCGATTCCTTCAAAACCTGTTTCTGTCTTTATTCTTATCAGTAAATTTACATTTATTTTCTCTTCAGCTTTTCCAAAACAATTTTTTGTGGCATTTTTCTTGTTTTGTATCTACGATTGATAACTTCCGTGTAATACACAGGACTGCTCGTTCAAATGTAATAAAATCAGGGTTCAGTAAATTAAAATAAACTACATTAAATTGCTTTCACTTATGATAATAAATATGGGTTGTATGGATAACATAAACAAACGTAAGTGAAAAGGTCACTTGTTACAATTTAATGTAGCTAACAACTACGCAGTGCAAATTTTGGGTAAGTATACACACCACATAGTATTACAAATCTATTTATATATGCCAGTATTATATTTTCAACTACAATATGGAAATCAGCAAGGGCGGGTTCCGATTCATATCTCCGTTGCTTCACGCTTTTTTCTAGGTTTTCGCAGAAATACTAATTTTAAATTGTGATTTTAAATTATACCAAGTTGACTTTTCATCACAAGTTATGTAAATTATTTCCCGAATATAACTCACTCTTGCTCTATATGTTTGGAAATATGCAGTAAATTCAAGTATTTTTCGACTTTTTTTTTAAAAACTTGATGAAGGATATATTACAACTACATATCAAAATTTTATTAAAATAATAAAACGATGGAGTTAGAATCCATTAGGTTTTCCGTGAAAGTTTTAATATGTTACGGGAAAATGACAGTAAATAAGCCCGAACCACAACGGAGTCTGTGAGAACATATATCGGTATGTTTGTGTGTGTGTGTGTGTTTGTAATTGTGTATGTGTTCTTTGTGTGATTTTAAAGGTTTGTTAAATTAAACGAGATTATCCGATTACCATTTGTCTTTCTTTGATTCGTAGTGCGTAGTGACAAGTACATAACAGTATATTTTCAAAAAGGAATATGGAAATAATTTTATATCATTGAGACAATATATTACTTTCTCGTAATTTAGTTATCACATAGGTGTAACGATATTTTTCCATAGTTAGTTACGAAATAAACACACACAATATACAGATAAAAAAGATATCATAATATTTTATGACTTTCTAAAAAATTCTGCAATAACTTTTTTTTAGATACCAATCGAACAGCAAAAAAATAACAAAATATTATAAATGGTGATCAACTTCGAATAAAGAGATGGATGGCTGCGCATCACAGGATATTATTTTGCGCTTGCAAGATATAACAAAAATAAATGCTTCTTGTCCCGACGTGAGATCTAGGAGAATAAAAAGAAATGAAATGAAGTTAACAATTATAAATATCCATAAATATGCCGAGACTTGGCACGGAAGTCAATTCAGTTAAATCTGAACTAGGTAGTCATTATATATAATAACTAGGTAGTTTGTTAAACATTTATAATTAACGGTTTGTTAAAAATTTAAACGTTTCATTATCTTAAGCAAAACTTACATGGAAAAGAAAAAAACTTAATGAAAACACTTTGCTCGATATTCAAAGCCGAATAAGGTGTTCAATGCATCGTATAATACTCCGTACCGTCCGGTGTATAGCAGGATGGTTAACCCTTTCATTAGCGGTGAAATAGTGTATCTGAAAAATGAGACAGGATACGAAGAAAATATTAATTAGAAGTGTGATATTCCATTTTTTTCTCAGGAAATTATAAAAACTGGCTTGATTACAACTATATTTACACATAATTGTACAAGCTGTTTTTAAACTGGTATTAATTTAAAAGCACCTTGTACAATTGTGTGTAAATATATTTGTAACACTATTTTTACAACAGCGATTTTGAAATATTTCTGGTAGATAAGTCGATGTTTTAACCGAACTAAATAAAGTAACATTTGTTTTGTGAGGCATGATGAGGGTATACAAAAATATAAATCGATATACTTTTCGAAACTCGAACGAACGCTACTCTGTTTACATAATTGAACTACAATAAAAACACACAATAGAATGTGGTTATTTATATTATTAATTTATCGACCTTTACGGAAGCTTAAACAGTAGGTGTAGGGTGCAGACAAATTGTTTTATGAGTAATATCTTAGAGCTGATCATAATGGAGCAAGTGACAAATAAATAGTAAACAAAATATTAAGATACTTATACATAGATATGTCAAATGTATATTCATAATTAATTTATTTTAATAAGCGACAAGTTAAAGGTAGGAAAAAAATGGGAAGTAATGAAGGATGAGATATAAAAAGGATTTCGATACTTACATTATTTTAGCACTGAGGGCTCAGTTTCTGCATTTGTATTTAGCCTTTTGTATAATTTTTAATTCCATAATCTATAATTATTAAGTCTTCATTAAAAATAATCCATGAGTCAAGTGCTGAGTCAATGAGTGTCCAATATATATAGCCGTCAATAACATAAATACACATAAAATGGTCTATGCCGGTTTATAAATTGTTGGTTTATTTTGTTCTAAATTAAATCGTGCCTGTATGAATCCAATTTATACCTGAGCAACATTGGGTGACGTCGCGTTGTTTGCTCCCATGAATTCGTTCATTCCCGAATGTGCAATAATTTACAATTTATGTTTAAGCGCAAAATTCGGTCGAGTTCGTTGTTTTCTGCGCTTACATGAATGAAATGTGTTCCATTGGAATTGAATATAAATTTGTTGAATTATTTTGTCAAAATGAAAAGTTAGGAAAACCTGCACATATATACTTTTAAGTGAACCGAGTTCATAAAATAAAATAAAGTTGTGAGGGAAAAAAAAGTCGAAAAGAAAAATGTTACAGAAGAAAAACTATTTCTTTTTCAATTTCGGAATGGTCAAGTGCATGCGAGTTGATGGATGATGGATTAATTTCATGAAATGCTTGCAGTTTTTGGTATTTCCTGCGTAGAAATTTACAATTTTACATAATAATTTTATGAAACGATCCTTTACAACCTCTTAGTGTGTAATGTCTATTGCTTCTCTTTTACTCGCATGCAAACTGACAGTGTACGCTGAGGCGGGTGCTAGTCTGATCTATGTGGCTTGTTTTTCCACCTGCTCAAAAAGTAATAAAAATAAAAAGCAATATAGGTAGATTAATTTTAATCTTAGGTTTGGATCTGGTTTTAATATCGTAAGTATTCAGTTAAGCGCCAATGATATTTTGAAATTTTTTGATAGGACATCGAAGAATATGCATTATATATTGAATGTAATGTATATTTTGAAATATGTCGTGCATTTTAGAATATATATTGAAGCTCGCGATTATTTACTATAAAACAATCGATTTCAAAATTTTTAAACATTTCTTTGCTCGGGAATATGTTTTAACCTTTTTTTCACGTAATTCACCTTTTTTCAATCCTTTTTGCTTACTAACTTTGGAATATTTTGGGTTTGTTTTTTTTTATATTAATTCGCGTTTGTATTTGTAAACATATTCGGGTGATATTTTCTGTTTTTAAAATTTTTGGACGTTTTGAATTTGTTTTTTTTTATACAAATTCATGTTTGTATTTAAGCTTTTTTTCATAATTCTCTTTACTTACTCAGTTATGGATGTTTTGGCTTCATTTTTTTAATTAACCATTTGTTTTTTCACAATTAAATGAAACTACGTGATGTAATATTATTTCTACTATCTTTAATTTCTTTACCACGACCTAGGTTTCGTACCCACAAAAAAATTAGCTTTTCACCTGAATAAGATCTTCCGTAATAAAACCGGATTTGCGCCTAAACATACCATTAAAAACTCTGTTGATCTCTGTAATAAAATTAAAAATATACATCTAACACCAAATTGTAAATTAGTATCACTCGACGTAGTAAACTTATTTTCTAATATACCACCAAAAGATTGCCTAAATATCATTTCAGATATCCTAGAAAGGAAAAAATTAAATCCCATTGAGGCATCGGAAATTAGAGATCTCTTTAAACTATGCACAGACCAAAATTATTTTCTATTCGATAAAAATTTTTTTCAACAAGTTAATGGCCTTGCAATGGGCTCCCCCCTCAGCCCCCTTTTAGCCGAGTTATTTATGAACCATCTAGAAACCAGCCTCTTAAATAATAAATTAGCGACCAATATATTATACTATTATAGATACGTTGACGACATCCTTATCTGCTGGAAAGGTACACAGCGACAGTTAGACCAGTTTGTTAACTTTGCTAACTCCCTACACAATAATATCAAATTCACTTTAGAAGTAGAGTCCGATAATAAACTTAAGTTTTTAGATATAACAATAGAACGCAAAAATAATAAACATAAATTTAGTATATTTAGAAAAGACACATTTACAGACTCCATAATTAATGGTCAATCTCAACACCCTTGGTCCCATAAGTTAGCAGCCTTTCATTCCATGATTCACAGAGCTTTAACCATCCCTCTTGAAAAACCTAACCTACGTAAAGAAATAAAAACTATAAGACAAATCGCAACAAATAATAATTATGACCCATCAATTGTCACAAAACTGTACCATAATAAATTAAGAAAAATACTAATACAAGAAATATACCCGGTCGCATCAAATAAGAATAATATTTACTATAAATCTATCCCATACATAGGTAATGTATCACTCAAATTAGGAAAACTCTTAACTAATAATAAAAATATAAATAATATAACATGCACGTATAGTACCTTAAATAACTTGGGTAAAACCCTTATTAATAATAAAGAAAAATTAGATAAACATAAAAAGAGTGGTATCTATAAACTCAAATGTAACGATTGTAATAGTGTATACATAGGTCAAACAGGAAGAGATTTTAATACAAGATATAAAGAACACATCGCCAGCTGGCGTAATAATAAACCAGACACATCTCACTTTGCTAAACATCTCATTGAAAATAACCATCACCCCCATACTGATAATGCCCCCTATATATTACAAATAAATAAAAAAGGCAATAAACTTAATATCCTAGAAACATTAGAAATAAACAGACATAAAAAAGATATCAAGGTCAATATATTAAATGAACAACTAAATATAATATCATCACCCATTCTTAATATCTTCTAGATAGAATATAAATATAAAAATTTGATACTACAGTACCCTGGAAATTGTTTTAGTATTAATACACATATAAATATAAGTATATATAATAAAAACAAAAAATTAAAATAAATAAATAAATAAATATATGAATACACAAAACCGGAGATATGTAGAATTAGTGTATTACCTTGTCCTTACTTTCAAATACCCTTGCTTTTGTATAAATATATTACCGATAATAAGATATGTAGAATTAGTATATTACCTTGGCCTTACTTTCAAATACCCTTGCCTTTGCAATATATTACCGACAATAACTTCTATTTAATTTTATTACATACACCCTAAAGTTTGCATTGTATAACTTCACATAATAACAACAATTGAATTTATTACCCCAACTAGAATACTGGTATACTGTATAACTCTCTGTAATATAATAAACCTAGTCTGCGCCCCTGCAATAAACTCACTAACATAAACAATGGAAAAATCCGCACAAAGTAGTCTTCCGCTATTGTGTTTGAAACATATAAATGCTGTTGGTTGTTCCTAAGAGTTAATCTTTGCTAATATCCCACCTGAAGATGTTGTAATACAACGAAACCTAGGTTGTGGTAAAGAAATTAAAGATAGTAGAAATAATACTACATCACGTAGTTTCATTTAATTGTGAATAATGAATTTCTACAAAATTAACGCCAAATATATTCAACATTTGTTTTTTTATTTACATACTTTTTTAATGGACTCTCTTTTTAAATTTTTAAATACTTTGGCTGGTTTTTTCAAATCAATTCGTGTTTTTATTTTTACTTTTTTACGTAATCCTTTTTGCTTACTAAATTCTGGATGTTTTGGGTTTGTTTTTTTTTAAATTTCAATTCGTGTATGTATTTATATTTCTTCACGTAGTTCTTTTTGGTTGCTAAATTTTGGATGTCTTGAATTTCTTTTTTTTTTAATTATCCATTCGTGTTTTTATTTACGAACTTCCTTCATGCCACCCTTTTTGCTTAAACAATTTCTGTACGGTTTGGTTTTTTTTTTGTATGTCAATTCGTGTCTACCTTTGTATTTTGCTTACTACATTTTGGATGTTTTGGGTTTGTCTTTTTTTTAATTACCCATTCGGGCTTTTTGCTTATTAAATTTTTATACATTTTGGTTTGGATTTTTTATATCAATTCGTGTTTGTATTTACAAACTTAACACAGTGATATTTGACGCACTGGGAAAAGAGCTACGCTACATTTTGGTCCCGAGAAATATCATTCTGAGCATATAACACTAACTAATATCATGAAGGCATAAGTGTGTTTATTTGTGCTTCATTCAGGTCATAATGGAGCAAAAGATCCACGTGACTTTCTGCACGGAGGTAGTTGGGGGGGCCAGGAGATAACGTAGGCTACTTGTAAATGCGGGAAATCTCATCCTACCTGACATAAAAATCCCAAATAATGTTAAAAATTCAAATTTGTATTTGTTCGTTCTTCTTTTACATAGTAATGGAGCTACATATTGATATGATTTTCAGTACAGAGATAAATGGTGGACCAGGAAATCATATAAGTTTCTTTATAATCCGGGAAATCTAATCCTAACTAAAACAATAAATCCGAACAATATTAAAAACTGGAAAGTATGTTTGATTATCTTGCTTTCCCGTCACAATGGAGCAAAAGATCGACGTAGCTTTCTGTACAGAGATAATTGGTGTGCTGGGAAATTATATAGGCTACTTCCCAACCCGATAAATTTAATTTTTACTAAAGCAACAATAATAACTAATATTCAAAATTCGAAAGTCTGTTTATCTTTCTTTCACGTTGCAATGAAGCAACAGAATAACATAACTTTCTGCACAGAGATAGTTGGCGCGACAGAAAATAACACAGAGTACTTTTTAATCTGAATAGTAAAACAAAAATCCCAACTAATATTAAACATTCGAAAGAGTTTTTTGTCCTCCTTTCTCGTCGCAACCCAGGACGTATCAACCCGTCGCAACATTTTCAACCCGGAAAATCTGTTCGTAACCAATATGACAATTTAAAATCATAACATTTACATAAAATACGTAAAAAGAGAGTAAAGAATATGTAATTTGAAATTTTGTCTATTTTGTATTTTTTCAGACCACGCTGAAATCCGCTGAATATTGAACTTGACACATTGGGACATCTAAAAGAAATATTAATAACATTTAACAATTAAGTTCACTATACCATAGATTCGTGGACTTAATTCTTTACTCATCTTAATTCATTAAATAATCATATATGTCTGTATGTACACACACACACACACATATAAATATATATATATATATATATATTTATATGTATATATATATATATATATATATATATATACAAAACTGAAAGTTATAGATACCATGAAATGAAATATATTTATTATATAAAAACAAAAGTAATCTACTTGAATTATAAACACACGTTTAATCTATTACTTCATATTAAAATAATTATATTATATATTCTCAGAGTTTCTAATAAACTTGGTAAAATGAAGCGATTTTCGTCCAGTATTAACATTAACACCGTATTAACATTTCAAAAAGCATGTCACAAATAATCTTCGTGCGGCTAGCGAGTTATTATATTAGTGACGCAGTTAATTGCCGAACATCTGACATTGGCGCTGTTTATCGGAAAGAGAAAGGGGCAGAACTTGAAAATTAAATCCTCCGAGGTCACTGAGAGTTTTCCTCGCCTTAATTAAAAAAACATTGGTGTGTACTTACGACACCACGATAGAAACGATAAATTCTAAATGGAAAATATATAAATAATTATATTGATGTTATATGATGGACATTCATTCGGCGAATCAGGAACAATCCGAGACTATTATTTTAAAATACAATAATATAAACTACCCTCAAGTAAAATATTCATCAAAAAGTACGCACGGTACGCCTTAAAAAAAGTAGTTCACTTAATGTTTCAAAATATTGCGCTTGGTGTGCCAAAAAAAGTAGTTCACTTGATATTTTAAATTAGTGCATTTGGCACGCTTAAACTTTAGTTCACTCGAAAAAAAACTCTAAGAGAGCCGAGGTTACCCAATTAAGGGTTGCCGGCCCGAACCTGAGCTTAGCATCACCGACCTGCGCGTTAATGCTCACAAAAAGTGCTCTAGTGCGAATAGGGCAGCTGATTACTCTATTACTAAAATATGAAAATATAACGATTGATTGAATAAATATTTTCGTTATATAAAGCGAGGTTAGCGAAAGGTTTTTAAAACCGTGACGGTTTATATACGTTTAAATATATCTAAATTAAATGAAATTCTTCCATTTGATTCATATAGACGGATAGTGGAGAATTAACCTTCAAATAGGCTTCAGCTCTCCCCGCAAACAGTCGAGGTTAATGAAACGAGTTACCGGGCGACATGTCTCGAGGCAAATACGACCGGAGCGAGTAAATATTGGTTTAACCGACCGCGACATACCTGTCAGTCGGATTTACCTTCCATACTTTTGAAAACTATACGAAATGTTTATCGAAGGCGGAATCTTTTGGGCGTCGACTATTTTATGCGGTGACCGCTGTCTGTGTACGTCTATTAGTGACCTCGAGTTAATGCTTAGATCATGTATCCTTTATAGAATTATGGAAATAATTTTCGTGTTTGTGCAAATTGGATTACAAACGGGTAATTTTAGGAAAACAAAGATAATGTCTTTTTCTTAAACCCTTATGTTTATAATTTAAGGCAAACATAAATCCACGATGAAATGAAACTACGGTATGTAGTATTATTATTACTATCTGTGAGTTCTTTACTATACTTGTAACTTCTTTTAAACTGACGAAAAATGTCGCTATTATAATGTTCTTCTGTTTCTTATTAGTCCTCTTCTTATGGCTTAAGTTTTTGTTTACTTGAAGATGCAGACTCGCAGGATTTTATTATTCCTTTCCACTGGTCCAGTCTTGGTGCGGCACATGATAGGGGATTATTGAAGGACATAACGGATAGATTTTGTATCTCATCCCACCATCTAGCTAGAAAATGACCTCTTGATCCCTTTTCCACTATTTTCCTTTATACGAATAGCTTTTCTACGTTGCCTTCTATGCAGTATTCGGACAAGGTGTGGGAGTATTTTTGTAGACTTTAATAGACAGTCTTTTTACATTCAACTCCTGAATACAGATACATTAGTTCGTTTAGCAGTTCAAGTTATCAGTAGTAATCTAGACTAGCACCACATTTCAAATATATTTATCCTGTCTCAATCAGCATTTTTTGTAACCCATGCCTCCACTCCGCGCAGAAAAATTTAAAATAATACAAGTCGTTATTTTTAGAGACGTTTCTATCACGCCATGTCTTTGTTAGTTTAGTCATGCTGATTTTGAATATTTGTGTTCATCTACGTAAATATTTTCAAACCACATTCTTCCTGGTCGTTCAAATTATGATAATTTTTTGTCTACTTGAAGATGCTGACTCCCAGCATTTCATTATTTTTCGACGTAAACACATAGATGATTCTGTAAGGAGTTTCATGGAAATATTAGCAAAAAATGAAATATATTCAATAGGTATATTTTAAAATAAAAGCAGTGTATTAATTTGATGGGGTCCTTAGTTGTCTAATAATCAAACTTCCATAATATCTATAGGTTACATTGTTTCACTCTGTCTGCCTTCAAAAAGTAAAATATTTCTTTACGATATTCTTATTTCATAGATGTATGTTCACACATTTACAAGATGTTCAAAATTGGCCACATATAAAATAGAAAAATATAAGAAAAAAGTTCAAAAACTTTTAATCTTTATACACGACGCTAACACTCCTTCAACCTGGGGCGATGATTTTCGATTACATAGCCACACACTTCCTCTTGAGGTCACCCTTAATGCAGAGGTGATGTTTTCTTTCAATTAAGGAAAAGTGGTCGGTTTGCTTTCGTAGACCTCACTCTTTAGGTAACACCTTCGGAAAAGTTCACGACACTAGAAAATAATTAGTTAATTTTAACTGTCATTGATTGTCCTTTCAGAGAATAATAAACTGGTAGCTTCAATTCATTACTCAGCATATGGTACATGAATGAATTGAAATCTTGAAATATCTGCAGAGATGTCGCAGAGAAATTTATACTATTTGATACCTTAAGTTTAGGAGTACGACAATAACATAAAGATGGCCCGTTGATGTTTTTGTTGAGTATGACAGCTCATATGACGATTTCGGCCTTCTAAAACTGGTGTGTGGTGTTTATTCGTAGAATTATATAAGAGAAAACTGGCTTCGTCACAAAAACAAAAAGGGGATAAATCTCAAGTTTTATAACATTTCCCTAATAATATATAGAATAATCTGTGTCATATAATTCATTCACTATTTAAATTTTGAATAAAATTTTTGTCTATAAATACTCATAAAGTCAACAAAATATTATAGAAAAGCTTTCAAATCAAGTATGATTTTTTGATGTTGGGCTGTATTTGCCTATAAATAACAAAGTATTTTGCCACGTAAAGTGTCGCCTTGTTGAATAAGTTCTGGAATTTTTAGAGACCGTGAAACTGTTGAGTTCTTTTAGTAGATCCTATGTCTTTACATATTAGGAATAAATTTATCATGACAATAGCTATGTTTCAGCTATCAGAGTGAACTAAGATAACGTGTCGTATTATAGTTTCGATTATTTTAATTATTGTTCTGTTAATAAGCGCGCACACAGGCGCTGCTTTCCTTTAAATAATCCCATGGTAAATAGAATTTAAAGAATGAGTAGTGAAGTGATAATATGCCTTGATTTCTTTCGTTTTTTCGTCGTTACGTTAAAGAGCAAATCAATTAAAATGTTAATTCCAAAATATAAATCGACTGTGTAGTAAAAAGCATAAATAAGCAAAAGTTTGAGACTGTTAAGCACTAGTTAGAAATTTCTTCTGACTTTCCGAAGTCTTAGTAATCCAATAGTCATGACTTTCAGTGGGATTCTTACATATTTTATATGCCAGTTATAATAGAATCCTCTTTCTGGTTATGCCAAGCTACGGGTGTTTCAATTTGTAATGGCTATACTATATAAGTAGTTTTCTCATCATTATCGTCTATTTATTATGAGCACATAGGTTTCAACGAGAATGCTCGCACAGGCCACCACTTGTGAAGTCTCTCTCTCCTTTTTAGGAAGAGTTTAGAAAACCAAACGAATTTTTTATTCGTAGTTCTATAGTCTCAGTTTCGGGTTTTTTCTTTATTATATTTAATTTATTATATATTTTTTAATCTGTAGTCGTGAGCATTAATTTTAGTAATGTTCTATATTCTATTTTACTCTTGAAAGTATGACTAGTGGAACATTTAGGCTTTAGGGTGGTATAAAATGTCACAGACCAACGAAAAATGTTAGATTTCTACGCTGGCGCTATCGGAATTTTTCAATTATTGTTGTAGAAAATTGTACCTGTATGTAAGTAAATTATTAATACAAAATAATGCATAGTTATTAGCTTTTTATTATTGATCAAAGTATTTAAAGATTCTACGAGGAGACTTTTATCATAAGAGAGACTTTTATCATTTCTTATTGAAGAAAGGATAAAAGTCTGTATCTAAATATACATTTTTCAAGAGTTTTAGAACAGAATTTTTATAAAATTTATTATTTTTGAAGAATTGTTTATTAAATTGTGAAGTAGTATCTGTAGCCTAATATAACTACACTGAACTGCTGTTAACCAAATGAACACATATTATAATAACGCCCTATAAAGAAAATACTTTGACCGTTGAACAATTTTTGTACCACAAAAAGTAACATGGAAATAATATGACTACAGTCTATATTAAAAAGTAACGTAAGATAAAATTTACCTAAATATACCTGTTTTTATATTGGAAAAACCCTGGTTAGCCTTATAATGAAAACCCGCTTTCGTGCCACAGCACGAAGGGTCGAAAGGTTGGGTTGGGTTTCTTATAATGTCTCGAAATGTCGTACCAACGTATAAAACAGCTTTTTGTAATGGATACTTATGTCATACGACACGCAGAAAATTGTGTAAAAATGTAGCTAAACAAAACTATAGTTCAGGAAATGGTAATTAAATTAGTTGGAAATACTATGACCCACTTTCTTTTTAATATGTGAAAACTATTTTTTCAACGCAATTGATCAAAAAAGAGATTCTCAGGCCAATATACCTATGACCCCGGACTTCGGTTTGAAATCTCTGCAAACTTCTAATTCCAATTACGGTACCTCTTTCTATAAATACCTCCTTATTATATATACAATCAAGTTGTGGAAAAAATCCATTTCCTCCATTTGCCAAGTATCATGAAAATAGAAATTGACAAACCATATGAAATTTCCATTTTATAAATAGCGCTTCAGCTTTTCTTTCCTTTTCTCCTCTGTAAATCTACTTTCTCATTTTTGTTTCATCTCCATCGAGTTGTTGCGGCGGTAAGCTCAAATTAATGTCATTCCTGTATTAAAAGTGTTTAAAAATAGTCCTTCTAACTTTTAGAAAACAAAAAGTGTTAAAGTTTTTTTTTTCACTATTGAAACCATTTGGATATTGAAATTGACTAAAATCAATATATTTAATTATGAGATAGTGAATTAAGTTGCCAGTTGGCTAATGATGACTATATTATGATAAAAATTAAAAAAAGGCATTTAAACAGAATTAGCTATAAAAAACTTATAAATACAATTTAAAACAAGTACAAAAAAAAACAAGCTACTTGTTAAACATAATAATGTAATGAGTAAAAAGTGGTTAAAAACTTGATTAAAATAAAAAAAATAATCACCACAGCAAAAACAAATAAATAACATTGGAAAAAAAAGACTAAACAAAAACAAGCAAATATTTGGAACGACGCGTCGCGTAAAGTGTTTCAGTAATCAAAATAATAAATTGTTCGCGTGCGCTTCGCGTTCCAAAAATCAATAAAAATAATTAAAAGCCTTTTTGATGAAATTTTACTATTGCGATATATTAATATTAAATATAACTATATTTTGAAAATTGAAGTTAACTTTGACAATATTGTAAAGTATAATTGGATGGAAAAAAAGACTAAACAAAAACAAGAAAATATTTAGAATGACTCGTCGTGTAAAGTGTTTCAGTAATCAAAATAATAAATTGTTCGCGTGCGTTTCGCGTTCCAAAAATTAATAACAATAATTAAAAACCTTTTTGCTGAAATTTTAATATTGCGATATATTAATATTGAATATAACTATATTCTGAAAAATGAAGTTAACTTTGACAATATTGTAAAGTATAATTTTTGTTACGCGTGAAGGCATTATTATTGTTACGTGTATATATTCCGCACAAATGCTCTTAAATTGCAAATTTCTGAAAAAAATGAGATAATTAAAAAACTTGGAGGTATAAATAGTAGACTACAATCAGATTTTCGACTTCTTAGTAACAGCATCGCAAAACTCAAAAACACTTCACGCAGCCAAAACCTAGAATTGCAAGCTGTTCTTGTTCTTGAGTGTGCTGCAGATATTTAAAAAATCGTTCTGCCTGCCGTAGAGTCTCTCTAGAATGGATACAGAATCAATTTGACCAAGAAATATTCTGGTGACACTATCTTCTCCTCGGTTTCGTAAGTCTATGTTATCAATAACGAAGCGCTACAATAAATCCAAGACTAGAGACCCTGAAGAACTGCTTAATATTTCTCATCTTGGCATCACCGGTTATAAGACGCGAAATTATTTCACTGAATGCAAATATTTTTAATCAGAAACCAGAAAAGAGGCTAAAGGTGTCAATTTAAATATGTATGGTTAAAATTTGGCAAAATTTACATGCGCAAAGACAATGATTCAAAATATTTTCAAATAAAATACGTAGACTGTGTAAAGAAATTGCAATAATGTAAAATGTAATTATTTCCTTGTTTTTGTTTTATCAACAATTTTACCTCTATTAGTATTGATTTTATTTATTATGAAATGATAGTTTATTATCAGAATGTCAACAGAATTAGAAGTAACCTGAAATACCTCTATCTAAATATCCTCAATAATAATTACGATGTTATTTGCTTATTTAAAACTAATTTTAATAAGAGCGTATTTGACGCTAAGATCCTGGACGCCCGTTATACAGTTTTTCGAAGGAATCGGTGTTCAACAAGCATTAGTAAGGTTGAGGGCGAAGGAGTAGCAATTGCTATGAAAAAATATTTCTCAGTGAGTCGTTTGGCTGCTTGAGAGAGTGAAGTTGAGGATATTTGGCTTAGTGTTACTGTTTCTGCCAATAGAACATTTATTATTTTTCTATATTATTTACTATCAGACATAGACTGAGTAGAACTGAAATCATATTATTCTAACAAGAAAGTCTGTCAAAGAAGAATTTTAAATGCAAAATACAATTACTATTTTGTTTGTATTTGTGATTTTAATAATCTCAATGTATATTGGACCAAGAGTTCTAATTCTACTTGTATGTTACCTTTCTCAGCACATGATCTTAAATCTGAATTCTTATTGGAAGCAATGTTAATATTGAATATATTTGGCGTTAATTTTGTAGAAATTCATTATTCACAATTAAATGAAACTACGTGATGTAGTATTATTTCTACTTTCTTTAATTTCTTTACCACGACCTAGGTTTCGTTGTATTACAACATCTTCAGGTGGGATATTAGCAAAGATGCTTCGTATAAGACACCTGGTATAAGACCCTCGATTATGAATCATTTGACTTGTCAACTCCTTGAGTGATATTCTTGCTTGTAGAGAATCTATGAAAATAAAAATCAAGGGTGTCAGCTGCAATAAAGGCGCTGGGCCCGATGGGATTTCGCCTGTTTTTATAAAAAAATGTAACAATTTGGGTTTTCCACTATGTATCCTATTCAATAAATCTGTTAAATCAAGTATATTTCCTAACTAATGGAAAATGGCTTACATTATTTCAATCCACAAATCAAGTAACAAAAACCAATGTACATGGTTTTGTTTAAAAAGATCAACAATAAACAATTTAATCCTACATAAAAATATCTTTGTAGCGCTTTTGCCAAAAGAAGGCTTTTCGAAAGCATTTGATAAGGTCAATAATTTGATACTATGTGCAAAACTTGAAGGTTATAGCATTCATGGGGATTTAATGGGAAGATCTTACCTAAATAACAGGAGTCAACTTGTGAGTATCAAAGGTCTGTCTACAAATGTAACAATTACCTCTGGGGTTCCACAAGGCTCACATTTGAGGCCCTTTCTAATAATATTCATTAACGATCTGATACATGTACTTATGTGTACCTGTTTACTCTATGAGATGATCTTAAGATCTATACCACTGTCAATGACGTTGAACACGGTCTAAATTTACAAAAAAACCTATTTGCAATAGCCGAGAGGTGTGCTTCTAATAGGATGTTTCTGGCCGTCGACAAGTGCTTTATTATCTCTTTCACTACTTTCAAAAATTAAATTTTTATTTAAGTACGTGTTGGGCGGCTCGATCCTACAAGGTATCTACAAGGTATCCTACACCGTTCCGTTCTCACGACGATCACATTGTTAATAAATGTACCCAACTTATAGAATTCATCTCTTGTTCCACTAAAGAATTTAAAAACAAATTTACATGTTATGTTGTTTACTAACCAGAAGTATCCTCGAATATGGGTCAGTGATAGAATTGAAAAATTACAAAAGAAGTTCTTGAATTTTCTTTGCTATAGACTTCATCTTAGACGACAGTATAGATCCTATGAAATCCAAGAAAATAGACTTAATTTGTCGTCACTGGCGACATGGAAAAAAAGCCGATTATTTATATTTATGTAAAATCGCATACACGTATGTTGATTATCCCTATCTCCTCTCTCTGCTTGACTTCAATACTCGATTATAACAATAATACTTCCTTTTGTAATCCAATAATTCGAATGTGCCGATTGCATAAAGATATTGTTTCCCAACATTTCTCCTTGGATATTTTTGAATTGAAATTATTAATATTTATAAGGGAAATACAGAATATATTGTTTATAAATTAAAACCAGGTTCGATAGAATTAATGTTTCGTTCAGTATCTAGAAAATAATATAATTCTGAGTTAATACTAACTTTAATAATTGATTTATACATTTTGTAATATATTTAATAAAACAAGTGACTCTTTAAAAAGTATACATGAATACTCTAACTATTTTGTGCATACATAATTAGAGTTATAGCCTAATTTCGTACTCTTTTATTTTTATGATACTTTTACGCAATTGTAAAGTGTTTTATGACCCTTTCAATAAATAAAATAAATATATTTTCACATCAATTTGTACTAACAAACTTTTATCGCTTTTTTTTTCTATATTTATAATTGTTTATTTTCTTACGTATTATAACATACCTTCTTAATCACTCGAAGATTTTTTTGCATAACTAATATATAAATGAAATATGTTTATTAATATTATATAACATAGAGAGTATTTCTCCAATTTAACGGTTATTTAAAGTAAAGTTTCTTTTATCACCTCATATTAATAGACAACTAAAGTCAACAAAATCCAATTCTTTAAATTTATATTAAAGCTTAATTAAATACACTGAAATCGAAATGAGTCAAGTCTACTTGAGTTTCCAAGGTCGCGATAACATTTGTATACATATGAGTATGCATACGTAGAAATAGTTAGTTCATTTGGGATTTGTACGATTAATTTATGTAGAGGGATAGAGGAGAATTAACCTTTAACTCAACTCTAGCCTTTGCCGCAGCAGTCGACGTGAATGAAACTAGTTACCTAGGGTGACATATCTTGGAGTAAACACGAGTGGGGCGAATAAATATTTGTTTACTGACCGCAATATACCTGTCATTCGGATTTACCCTCTATACTTTGAATATTAAACAAAATGTTTGTTATACGAGGAATCTTTTGGACGTCGAGAAGTTAATGTATTGGCTGCTATTTGCTTTTATCATTTTAAAGCCTCGAAAGTAATACTTAAATCATAGGTATTTTTGCATGAGCGTGGGGTATGTGGTATACGTAAATAGACTTGTGTAAGCTTATGGAAAATCGATGTATTTTCTATATATCTACTTGCTTAATAAATATAAGTAATAATGGGACATTAAGTTACTGTAAACTAAATTGAATTGCTTTTACTTGTAATAATAAACATGACATACAGATGTGGGCGAAAGGTTACTTGTTAAAATTTGGTCTGGTTTAAAATAATTTTACATATATATATATATATATATATATATATATATATATATATATATATAATATACTAGCGTGACCCGTGCGAAGTCTTCGCATTATAAATTATTCAACTCAATTTAATAAATCAAAATTCATTGCAGGTATTCAATTCATTTCTAATTTTGCACACTGCTTATTACGTTTTTATTCCATTATGAAGCTCAGATGACAGATCAAACAAATATTTTACTAAAATTGACATATAGAGGCGCAAGTATCAAAAGCATTGAGCTAAAGGGAAACTTTATTTATACGTGTCCAGGATTTGAAATTAAACAAAAATTTTACCGACCGTCAATCATATTGACGTTGAGCCGTTAGATGGCAGCATTGCTGTTTTGTGTATATAATTTTAATAATTAATTAATTTGCAAAAACAATAGCAATAATAAATTTTTTAGTTGTGTATGCCGGTAGAGCAAGCAATTATCTATAAAATGATATATAATTTATGTGGATTAGTTGTGAGGTTTTTTCTAAAAAGGGAGAGTAACATCTTAACCTTAGCGTATTAATATATATGATGATGATGATGATGATGATGATACACACACACACACGCAGATATGAATTAATTAGATTGGGCTGCATTATTTCGCTGCCCAGTCTAGTTAATTCATATATGTGTGCTTTTTGGTGCTTGCCATCGGATTTATTTTTAATTCTTCCAATCCTGTCTTATTAATTATCGCATTTTGCACATATTTTTTGTTTATTACTAATGTGTGATGCGTAAACCATCCCGAAATTTTCATCTCAATATCTAGAAACGCTTTGACCTTTTAATTAAAATTATTTAGCTTTTTTTGGCCGCTTTGGGAAATTTGATGTTATAAATATTATAACCACATAAATCAGTTTTATTAAAATTATAAAAGGATTGAATTATATTCTGTTAGAGTCTTCGTGAAAGTCAGAATGTTTTATAGCAGAATGATAGTGGATAAGCACGAACTACAGCAGAGTCTGCTTGTATATGTATAAATTTATTTATTCGACTGTAAGCTTATCATTAGAATTTATCTTCACTCGCTCGTCTTTGAACAAAACACGTAATGTTTATTATGAAAATGTACCTTTCCTAGTTTATACATTGATTGCCGTCTTCATAATATATATTTTGTGACAGTTTGAAGCTTCTTAGTGTTCTTATTAATTACATGTTTCTAGAAAAAAATGTTTATATTAATGAGAAAATAATTTAATACAATTTGCATTAAAATATTTTACAGAAAAAAGAAAACTTTACTACCAAAACATCGCATATTAAAATTTTATAAGATATTAATTAACATCAAAAAGAAATGAAACTACGTGATATAGTATTATTTCTACTTTCTTTAATTTCTTTACCACGACGTAGGTTTCGTTGTATTACAACATCTTCAGGTGGGATATTGGTGGGATACAGATGTTGTAATACAACGAAACCTAGGTCGTGGTAAAGAAATTAAAGAAAGTAGAAATAATGATTTTCTACAAAATTAACGCCAAATATATTCAATATCAAAAAGAAAGTATGGATGCATATTTGAGGTTATTTATTTCAAAAACCACACAACTGATTCGAACAAAGTATTCGATACTGTTGTACGTATATCTTGGTAAATTCATATAGACCGGTCGAAATTGTTTCAAGGAATGGTAGTAAAGATGAAGAAAATATTTGACCGGACTAATTGGGTATGACAGCTAATTTTTTAAATATCTATCTTTGTTATGTTATGAAGAATCGTAAACGGGTTCCGTGATTAGATGTAGAACCTATATACGATTACGTCTACTGGGAATATTTCTTTAAAATATGTTATACAGTATTTCCTTCATATAAACATTTTCAATTTTTTATTGCCCTGCACCAATATATGGATGGAAGAAAGGTAATTACATTTTGTGATACAAAATATTTGTAAAAGAAAACTTTAAATATACGATAATATTAAATATACTTTCGTTGTAAACGAGTACTTTTTGCTGGTAAAATCTATAGTACTTTGAAAGATAAAATCATAAAATGAAACGTGCGGTGTATACATTAAACAATATGTAGGCACTGCAGCGAATATTCGAAGTTAACGAAGAAAATTCACGGAGAAATTTTCTATTACTTGATTTTCTTTCCAAGTTTTAGGAATGTACGTTTAGAGCAGTAATATTTACGTAAACAGCCTTACATTTTGGCTCACGTGGTATACAAGATAATTTGTTTCGATAATTTTGTGAACATTCCCGGAAGTCGTCTTACATTTATTTGTATTTTTACGAAAATGTAACCCGATGAAAATTTCAGTATTCTTCTGGGAATTGTCGACAATAATAGCGGCGGTCTCCACTAATGCCATTGACATCAAGGCATGGAGGTCGCTGCGAGAGAATTAGGAGGACGCATTCTGACCTTATCTTGAATATTTCTTATAGTTCACTACGGTCAACTTATCTGGTGAAATAGGTTGATCAATAAATTTTTATATTAGCATTGCTAACTGAGACTCAGCAGATGCTGATAAACCAATTAGCGTAAATTTTTCAATAGTTATACATTACTTTATTTTCAATAGTTATACAGTATTACAACTTACATTTTTTTACACTCAGCATAATTATATTTGATTTTTTTACATATAGACCTTAACCTTAAATTCATGGTTAAATTCATGTCATTTTATGTACTATTTCCACATAGAAGTATGGGAGATATTTTAAAAATATACTCTAATTAAAGTATATTTGTTAGTAAACAACTGTATACGGGAGAAAAAAATTATTAAATAAAAGAAAAATTCGAATGTGCAGATATCTACAAAAGGAAGAAACAAGTTTTACTGACACTAATTTATTTAAGTAATGATTGGCGGCCAAAATCCGAAAAGAAGCTTCAATTTATATCTATCAAAATGAAGTAATAAAATCTCAGCAGAATTAAAAAAACATTATTTTATTCGTAGTTTCTCTGCACAGTTGCTTTTTTTGTTTTCTAATTTTTTTAAATTTCAAACTCTATGCAACTCCCACAACTTTTAGCAGCTTTTACCTTTCACGCACCACTCCATACTATATAGCGAACCACGATCATTTTTTCTACATACATACGGGTGGAAAACTTCATTGTGCGATATAAAATAGTAACACGGGATTTATGACGTTGCAATAAAATCAAAATTGTACTCGGAAATATTCTGATTTTTTCCGAAGACGACTATTTAAAGTTTTGTTTTATTTTCATATTTTTCTGACTAATATATTTCATATTTGAATAGAACATAATAAACACACAGAACTACTGGGCAGGACACCGAACTGTGATGTAAATGTGATGAGCGCGATATGTTGTTCTTAAAAGTTTGGAGCGGGCAGGACTACTGTTACGATTCTCAATCACACGTAAGCACTTTACTAAATTAAGTTACAGTTTACATATACATAATCATACATATATTATATATATATATATATATATATATATATATATATATATATATATATATATATATATATATATGTATATATATATATATATATACACACATATATAAATTATTTATATATACACATGTAAAATTGCGTTTGTGTTTTTTAATTAACAACAATAAAAGCCATCAGCAAATCATCCTAGTCAGCATGACACGCCGATGGTTTTTATGAATGTTTTCCAAACTTTAATATATGAATGTCTGCCAAACTTTTAATGAATGTTTGTGTCTTTTAATTGATATATTAGATATTCATTCTCATGAGCAAAAGCCACATAGGATGACATATAAATTTTATAAAAATGATAAATATAACTACATTAACATAGACAATGGAGTCGTTTTGTACTTATGGAAAGAAATTAACCAAAAAATTACAAGGAGGTATCAGTTTATTTAAAGGAAAATTATTGTCGCTTTGAAAGTCATCGGTAGTAAATCATTTCCAATTTTATATCTTCATAATGGTTTTTACAAAATGTTTATGTTTTATCTAATTTCAGGCAATATGTGTGATGCATAAAACATTACAAAACTTCTTTTAAAATAATGATAAATTTATTTAATTTTTATAGCAATGTTATAAAAGAAAATCACAGAAAAATTCAGTATCATCGATAGTTTGAGATGGTTGAGTAACTTTTTCAAGAAATATTGTTACTGGGAATTGTTACCTTTATTTTTTCATTCCAGAAAATATGGAGTATTTTAAGTATTATAAAAAGTATATTAAAGTATAATAAAGTACTAAAGCTTCTGCTATTCTAATATTTAGGCTATTCCACATTTAAACATACTTTTACCCCTAGCGGTGGATGAGTGAAACAGTGGATACTGAATGTGCCGTTCGGGGAAAATCCGCACTACTGTAGATACTAAAAGCTGTTTTCTATTTGTGGGCGCTTATGAACTTGCCAGTTCGTCATATTTTATTTAAAATAACACCGTATATTTAGTGATAATGGTAAAGTCAAGATAAGCTAAAGACAAGTCACGAAAAAAAAGGGAAAACTCTTAAGTGTATAGAAGGATACAAATATATGCATATACAGGCAATCGAGCCATTACTTATAAGCAGCGTGATGCCGTATTGTAATTTACCAAATAATTTTTGTGTACGTTGTAAGTAACACACATGAAGCCAAGAGAAAACCAGCAATATTGCGATTGCCTCGACGTATTTATTTTCGAGACAATGAAATTGTGTCATCCCCCGCCGCCCCGCTCCTCGCGCAGCCAAAACAGCCACCGAAATTTTGGTTCCCAATATGCAGGGGCCCACCCTTAGGAAATTAAATCGGAGAAATGCGCCGCTTCGATATCTCTACAATAATGATCATTCTCGTACATAATTCGGCCGCCGCCTGATCGCTCCGATGGCGTGTAGCTCTAAGGGTCAGTTTTCATAGGAGCTTGCATCATTTGATCGACACTATTATCGGATATACAGTACATTTCAAATACTTACCTTATTGCTTGAAATATTTGCATTTGTGAGAGCGAAAAGGACATAGTGAAAAGTGTAATCGTATACAGACGTCGTCATCGTGGTGTGTAAGATTGATCACAAGATATGGCCTTTGACTGCGCAGCGTACGACGGTGATCCTGGTTCGATTCCCGGCCGTTCGTCGAGCAAGGCTAGACTGGTATTCTGGTTGGCTGTGAGAGATTGTTCTCGCAGCAATTGGTTCACCACATGTACTAATTAGATACATAATGTACATAAATAAGATAGAGAAGTGTTTATGAAATTTGAAATATGTATCGTGAGGGAAGACAGAAATTCGTCATGCATTGCTATTTATCTTAACTTATATTTCGTGTGACATTGACATCAATAAAAAAAAATTTAAATAGTTTATATTTTCGGCAAAATTATGAAAGTATTGCGTTAGCATCTAGTGGGGGTGCCAATGAGAGTAAGGGAAGAAGGTGTTTTCAAAGGTTTCGAAGGTATTTCAATATTAGTGGATAAATACGATTTGCATCGGAGTTTGTGTGAATATATGTATATACGTATGAATATATGTGTGTGTGTGTGTGTGTGTGCTTACAAAGCTTTTAAAATCTGAAGGGAGCTTCCGATTGAATACGGACTTTTTTATTTGATGTTGCTCAGTAGAACGAACATCATAACTTTCTTAGTTCGGAAATCCTTTTCGCCCTTAAGTCATTCTACCGAAAAGTTTGAAACTTTGTCTTACAAAAACCAAAGAAAAACTTATTGAATTCCAACCGGATAAACCTCACGCTCTTTGTTTGTGTACAGGGGTAATACTTATCAGTTTTGGCAAAAATCGATAGAATGGACTTGAAGATCTGACCAAGAAAGCGGATATTTTTCTGTATACCGGAAAATTTCTGGCAGGTTACGCGCATAGAACTAATTACTACTTTAGAGAAAGATAGCTGTTTTGTTGATGTAGTTGCTATAGTTATGTTGTTTGGCAGCTATCTCTCTAGAGGTTATTAGATTCTGTTATAACTCATAAAAGTCTACTAGTCTGGATGGAAAACGGTTCTACAATATTTGTGACAGAATAAGAGGTGAATTTCTTTTGTATTAAATTATGCCTCTGTTAGATTTTTATTAGCATTTTTCACGAATTGTGATAAAAGATTTTTACAGATTACTTTTTTTATATTACAAAGTAATTCTCTCTTACATAATATGTAATTAAAAGTATTTTAAAATGCAGAACCCTTGGTACGATCTAAGCCTTCGAACACTCTCATCTTACGCAATCGCGCTACATAATTTGATCTGCCTCAACAACGGGAAGCTGGGCTTTAGCTCCGCATACGAACCATTGCAATGTCTATGGGATTATATTGGATCGTATGGGGTTCGAGATAAGAGAAATTTAAATGCCACTTTCTTGAAATAATATGAGCAAATCCAGATACCGAGAGATAAGCGTGGTTCAGAAGCGCGCAATTGGTAGATGATTGATCTGCTTGCGTTTACGATACATTACAGGTATATTGTTAATATATTATCTTTTTTTATTATAAAAGTAAAGCCAATACACGCAAAAGAAAATAACAAAATTTATATTTATGTGAGATATGTCACCGAGATGAGCAAAGAGTAAACATTAGAGCATCAAAGGAAAGGAAACAAAAAAGGAAGGTTTTATTGAAAGTTTTTACTAATATTTTTCTGAATACATAAGTTTTTATTAAGTTTTTACAGAAAATTATAAGATTTCTTAAGTTCGGGGTAACAAATCTATCACATCTTCAGGTGGACAATCAGCAAAGTTTGCTAATTGCCGACCTGAAGATGTTATAATACAACGAAACCTAGGTCGTGGTAAAGAACTTAAAGAAAGTGAAAATAACACTACATCATGTAGTTTCATTTAACTGTGAATAATCAATTTATATAAAATTAACGCCAAATATATTCAACCTTAGGTATAGGCAAGACGAGTGAAAGTATGCCGTGTATGTAAAACATTGCATATTTGTATATTAACTTATTAAATTCTTACTTTAGGAAGTTAGCTGCCCTGAATAATTCGACTTTTTCAGTAATCAAATTTTAATCTGCAAAACTTTTGGAATCAAAATTCAAACCATTAATCCACGTTATAGTTTTAAAAATCAGGAATATATTTAATACACCAGTTACAATCTTCTAAATAAGACGAATATAATTCAATTGCTCAAAACTACCCTACTAATCGGTTACTCAGTTAAGGATTTTCATACGATGTCCATTTTATAATTTTAATTTAAGGTTTTCAGCGTACGGAACTCAGTATATAAGTAAGATGTTTAAAAGCAATACTTTCTTAATCCTTTTAATCTAAAATTCAAATCAGGTTACAGTACTTCTATTGCATTAGTAAATTACTCATGGTACACGTCTAGCCATGAATAATACTTAACTTGTTATTACTATTCTCCTTCGGTTGTGCATTAAATTCTGTGATTTTTTTTCTTTTATTAGATTGTTTTAAAAAAAATCAATATATCATAATTTTTTTTAGAATGGTTTATATCTTATTACAGGCGGTAAACAGGCTACCAAACTATCGGATATTTATCCTGCGTGAGCTGATTTGGCAGCTTATGCTAAATAATTAAAAAAAATAAGTTTTCATCTGTTTGACTCCATCGTAGTAAGTACGCATTTTTTCGTTATTTAGTTAGCAGTATTACACTTTTTACTGATACATAAAAAAATACATGTCAATAATTTTACTTTTTCCTAGGTCACGTAATTTTTGTATTTATGTGTCCTACTATGGGAAGGCCTAAATAACAAAAATGGAATTTTCTTAATATTTATTTATAATTATTTTAATAATATATAAGAAAAAAATATAAAAAGAAGGTGCTGTGGTTTTGTCATTAAGACGTAATAAATAGAAAGAGAAACTGACTTTTGTATTCACGATAGTTGGAATATTTATATCTAAACGTATACATATAAATATATATATATATATATATATATATATATATATATATATATATATATATATATATATATATATATATACATATATAAATATTTGAATTTCTACATGATAATAGCCTCCTATCGTGCACTATGGTGGTTGAAAGCAGTCAACCTCAAAAATGTGTGACTCCAATATGAAACTTTCAGCTTGTTTTAGACAGTTCCAGAAATTAGAGAAAATTTCTACAATGTTCTGGAACATTGTCGAATTCTCACTTATATTTATTGTCCTCACATTTAATTTCTTTTAACATACATTTTGTACATAAACGTTTTAGATAATTTTTTTTAACAATGATTTGCCAAACAAAATTAAGCAAGATGCAATATAAAATCCCTTTCTGCATTTATTTACTGTCACATTTTTAGTAAATGTTAGAAACAGGAGTTTGAGCTCAAAATAAAACTCAAGTAATGACGATATGAAATAAAAACAAGAAACAAACATAAAAAGTCGTCGCTGAAAACTTTTCAAAAATAAATTTTATTTGGGTTGTCTGTTTATCACAATGTCACAACCCCAAACTAACATTCTGTCTCCCTTGCTACTAGTTCCGTGTCTTGGTGTGGTAATTTACCTTTAAGTAATATTAAGTACGGTAACAAATTTTGACATCTCCCTAAATTGATATTCTTAATTAACATATAACGAGTGTTAAATGATTTGCGATACTTTAAACAGTATTAGTTTTATAAATACAATACTTTTATATTGTTATGCAATTATATTAATATTAACAATAGATTTAAATTGTTACCGAACAATGTACCGTAATGTAGACCGTTAATGTAGACCGTAATGTTACCGTAATGTAGAGAATTTCTAATCTTAATATATTTTCAATTGAAAAGTACAAATTTATGTTTGTTTCTTTAGATATTTATTATATAGTCTCAGTATTATCATTATATTAATTTAAGAGAAATGTCGTCATAGAGGGTCTACGCTTTTAGTTATCATACACATTCTGTCATATATTACTGTTTTTTACCTAATTTTTTTACGTATTTTTTCCACTGGTTCAAAATATATTTGGCGTCCATCAAAAGTAGCGCAAGCAGATAGAGAAAAACTTGTACATGTTATGTACAAGTATATGTTATGTTAGATATTTTTTTCGATGACTAAATATGTAAAGTTATCATTGAGATATTAAGTGAAAAGTTGTTTGTAGCGTAAATGTGACAGTAAGTCGTGATAAGTATTGGTAAAAAGGAAATTTTCCAAGTTTAATTCCCTCATAGTTAGGGAAGGAAAAAATAATTTAGATGTGGTGGTGGCAGATAAAATAACGCTAAAAAAAGTTTATCGACTCTAACGCTAAATATGTCATTAATTTAAGAAGAAGGCCTTTTTTTGTACAAACAAATTAGATACGACTATGTTTAAAAATCTTTTGAAGCTGAAATTGAAAAATTATATGTAATTTAAAATAATAAAAACAAATTAAGAAATGAACTTTGTTAATTCAGTATTGGAGCTAAATTCATGTTTAATGAGAAATTGTTGCGAACGAGCGAATTAAAATCTTTACCAAATAAGTCGATATCAAGAAAATTAGTAGTGAATATTATGATACATCTATTATAATTATGAAATATTATTATGATGTTCCCAAAGCAAAACTCACATTGCATAAATTAATTTCGTAGATGGGAATGAATGTAAGGATAACTTACCCGGTAGGAGCCCAGGTCATCCACTATGCAGGTAAAGGTCGCCTCCCTGCCCACCGAAACGGTGATGTTGTTTATCGTGTCGCCAAATTTGGGCACTCCTGCAAAGAATTCAGGATATTAAGATTAAAATATGTTTCTTGGATAAATATAGTAAATTAAATCTATCTTTAATAGCATTCTGTCAGAAGGCGTTTTTACGTTAGAATATTTCTTTTTTTACCTTAACTTCTTTTTTTACCTTAACTTCTTTTTTTACCTTAACTTCTCTTTTTACCTTAACTTCTTTTTTTACCTTAACTTCTTTTTTTACCTTAACTTCTTTTCTTACCTTAACTTCTCTTTTTACCTTAACTTCTTTTTTTACCTTAACTTCTTTTTTTACCTTAACTTCTTTTTTTACCTTAACTTCTTTTTTTACCTTAACTTCTTTTTTTACCTTAACTAAATATTTTATCCCAATGAAATTTTTGCTCAACTTAAAACTTGATACTAATACATCGACATTATATGAAATGATGAAACATTAAGGATAGATGACAAACAAGAACAATGATAGAAGGCAAATGCAACAAATATAATATACGTAAAATAGAGAGAGGGTCGTGATTCCGAGAATTTTTATTTTGAATATTTACGTTCATTTCAACTTTGAACTGTACTAAATGTTCGGAAAAGTGTAGAAATATAGGTCATTTGTTATATATATATATATATATATATATATACATATATAACCCTCTTTCTTGACGTGCCTTGATTATTTTTTGAATATTAAACTCCGATCAGGAGCAAAGAATGAGAAAAAAGTATAAACAAGACTAAAAAGGAAATAACACTTGAGACAACTATGAAATGCTTTGAGGAGGAAAACAATGAGGGAGTGTTTTATTTTAAAATGTAGCTGATGTCATTTCCGTATATAAATTTAACAGAGTGCATTATGCAGAGTCCATGTTACTAATCTTATAATTAATTATATACTTACACACATGTGTTTTGCATTTCAAATAAAAGGTAATAAAGTTTCGGTACTGTGTAACGTGACAGTTTCGTGTAACCAATGAAGATAGTAAACATAGTAATAGTTGGCTTCAATGATCTAATTACATTAAGTAATGTAGTTATTGTTTCGCATTCAAATGCCAAACGGAACTGTTATAACTTTATTGTATCCCTCTGTCCGTTCATACGTTATAATATGAGCTTACGACTTTGTTCGCGTGAAAATTTGAGTATGAAAACTAATTAGGATTTTTTGTGTTTTTTTTCTCTATGAGAATAAAATTGACCAATGACACTAATAGATGGCGTTGACAGTCATATCAGTTCCGCCGGTTCTGATATTAGCATTCACGATGAATGTAAACTAAAGATTGACGTATTTTTTTTATTTGTGAACCGACTGGAATGAAACTAAGCGTAAATGTTACTCCAAGCTAATCTAAATACATCACTGAAAAGTGAAAATCGGTTCAGCCGTTGCTGTCTGTGCACAACTAAGGTGCACACAGACAGACAAATATCCTAAAAACAATTGTTTCAGGCTTAGTAACGTGTCTTTAGTGGTCAGCATTTTGTTTTATTTAAAGATATTCAATGTACAGACTTAGTTTTTGTATGACTTTGTTGTATGTAAAGATTATGATATATATTTCATTGCCATAAGTTGGGAATTGTTTGCGATGTCACGGTGAGATAAAAACAAAATTAATCCCTGTAGGTTTTACATCTATCATTTTTGAGTTAAATACTTTCGCACAGACAGGCAGACAACCTTTCTTTAACGTTCGATCCAGTTTAGTAATCGAATATGTGAACGGAGAAATCTTTTAAAAGTTTTGTCTGCATGAAATGTATATATTAAATTTTGTCTGCATGAAATGTATTTATTAAAACATGTATATATTAAATTTTGTAATGTATGTATTAAATTTTGTCTGTATGGCATACCTATGTAAAAAAACTTAAGTACACATGTGACTGTACACACACACGTCATAATCTTTAAGTTTATTACAATTTATAGGAAAGCGTCGTTAACTGTGAAGACACAGAGATAAAGAGAAAACATTTAAAACTTATTTTTAAGTACCTAAAGTACTAGAAACATTGAAGCGATACTGTAAAAAAAGCAATTGGAAATATGCGGCGTCTTTTTTGTGTAATAGAAGTCTTTAAAACGTATAAATGTTCTTTCTGCCCAAAATTTTTGGACACGTAGTTTAAAAACTTGAATAAATAGAATGCTTCGAGTATACGTATGTATGTGAAATTCAGTAATGTAATAGTAAAAGTTGAGCAAAAGTCCATTACTCGATATTCCCAGAAATGTTGCTTAGTTTCAAGTGTATATTAGGTAGTCTGGCTTACTTTATCTGAGTTATATTAGAGACTTTTAGAATTTGTTGGTGCCAGACTGTTCACTGCGACACGTTTATCAGAATTCTAAAATTTTCATTTCTCTTTAAAGTAACATTTATTTTCGAAGTGACTTTCATGAATTAATTACATCGCCTATTTTCTTGTAATTAAACATACACATAGCAGTGTCATGAAAATAAACATAAGAAACTTTTTATCCTAGAACATAATTTTTTTGTATTAAAAAATCGCTCGGTTAAGGATAACAGCGCGAACATACATTATATAGTAAGTGGATAAGATCGTCTTAACCTTACAAATAAACATCTTAATTTTTAAAATTCTTTAAATTTTTTTCAATTTTAGTACATTTTTCCATAAAACTCTACGCATTATTGCTAAAATGACTAGCAATTTAAAAGAACTATAATTTTTTGAAAATGCATTTAAAGCTTGTACTACAATAGTTAAAGGGGAGAAGTAGACAAATCTAGCTTATTTAAAAGAAATTATTCATCACTTCCTTCACATATGAAGTCCTAAAAAAGAACTTTTAAAAAATTAAAAGAAAGTATATAACATGATAATAATTTAATGCCAAAAAATTGTTAGTGTCATTAGGCTTGGAAGAAATTTATTCGTTCTATTATTTCGACATAAACTACAATTTAAACAAATAATATGACACAATAAACGAATGAGTTTAAATGATTAACTAAACACAAAAATCTAGCAGCCAATCAAAAGACTATTTGCAATTTACTTATAATTATTTAAACTTACTACTTATATAGTAAATTTTGGACTGAGTAAATTAATTGAGATATTAAAACTATATAAAATAGCGTTGTATACTGGTAGTCAACATTGACTACAGGTATCTAATCAGATATTGAGAATTGTGTTTAGAAACATCACTATATTTAATAAAGTGAAACAAGGATTCAAAAGTGAAATAAGGATAAAAAAACTTTAAAAATTGTACATATTTTCATATTTAAGCAAAGATAATGGATATATTTGGGAAAGATTCATCTTTCCCAAATATGATCTTTGCTTAAATATGAAATTATGTACCATCGTTTAAAGTTTTTCTAGCCTTGTTTCACACTGAAATAATTATACAAAAGTGAAACAAGGATAGAAAAACTTTAAAGGAAGGTACATATTTGTATATTTAAACAAAGAAAATAGACATATTTTGGGAGAGATTCATTTTTCCGTTATCTTCATGCAAAGAGTGAATATTTTGAAGATGAAAAACCTTGAGTTTCCAACCTTTTACATTATATAAAACTATTACGTTCCAAATTATAACATTATTTCTGTAACCTTAGGTAAACTTATAATGTTCCTATTTCTCGATAAATTTTATATCTAAAGGGTAATGATTCACAGCATAACCTTCTAGAGCAGTCTGACCTTTTCAAAATATACAAATGAATGCTAGGGTGAACCATTAGATACACAATAATATCACGTGAATGACTGAGTCTTATGAAATATGGGGTATGATAGTTGAATTTGTCTTTATTATGTTAGGTATGTGTGTATTGAAGTTTATTAGGTAAACATAGATAAATTTATTGTCTGTTGGATATAAAGATGCGTATATAATGACAGAAAGCAAAATTGTTCACTTTTGACGTATAAAATAATTTTTCCTATATATTCAAGACCCTATTTCAAAATTCAAAAAGTAAGGATTGTGTAATACCTATGACGACAAGATGTAATATCGGTAATTAATTACAATACTGGTTGTATTGTACCGAAATCACTGCCTACCTAATTTTAGCCAATGTGACATGAGGGTGTAAACAATATTGGAAACAATATTTACATAGATTACAAACATCAATTTCTAATTGAAATTTTAGTACTTGATAAACTAATATTTTTAAAATTATTACCAGCGAAGAAATAATGCTTTTACTCTTGCGAATTTGGATCAGGAAAATGTTATAATTGGGTATTTAACAAATTTTTTTTATTTCATTCATTATAATTTCAAGGTACAAGCTGATGAAGAGTGAAATTTTTTTTTAATAATCTTAAAAATTGACCTAGTTATAAAAGTTTCAATTTAACCTTTAGAGAAGGACGGCAATACTGTGTTGTGATGTCATTTTTAATATTGTACATTATATTCTATGAGAAGAAAAGAGACAGGGATATACCCAACTCTATCCGTATCTTCAAATTTAGACGCCTATAACTGGCTTATTTCAGAATATTGTACGAAAAATATCAAAATTTAGAATGAGTCAACTACCGTATTAATAAAATCCGTTTAAATTTCCGTTTAAATTTCATATCAATAAGGTAAGTGGCAAAGAAAAAGAGAATCTCATCTGTCAAGAAATATCATCTGTCACGTAAATATTATATTTATAATGGTTTATAACTTAGTTTTTCAAAATTCCGTAATTGTAAGTATTAAAGTAATTAATCATTTACGTTAAATTTTAATTTTAAACAATCTGTACAGCTTTCAGTAATCACTGTTATTAAAATTACTAGAACTTTAAAGAAAACGTTTTTTATGAAAATTTATGTGGAACTAATTGCATTAATTGACATAAATTTAGAAAGTAGAGAAATGAAAAAAAATCTTCCCTGTTAAAAAATGTTTTTTCCCTCATTAATTTATAAAATTATAAAACAAGGAAATTTGAAAAATTTAAAAGAAAGCACATAACAGGAAATTAATTTAATGCGAGAAAAATTAGCAATTAGTATCCAAGTTCTAAGAAATCTACTGTTATTTTTTTCTATATAAATGCAAATTTAAATAATTATAAAATAATAGACGAATGAGTTAAGTTATTATTAAATACAAATAACAAGTAGCCAGTCAACCGTCAATCTACAGTCTTTTTGTCAGTGGTACGGTCGGAAACAGATTTATATTATTGTAACGCAGCCATCTGTTTTTCCAGTGATATTATCGTAAAGTATCGGAAAAGCCTGTTAAACAATTTACCAACGAATATTGAATTGATTGAGAGCATTTTCAAGTGAGTGGTCGTGAAATTTATTCAAAATAAATGAGTATTTGAGGGTTAACGGGCCAGACATGTACATTATACTGATAAACATAACAAAAAATGTTTGTAGTATATCGATTACAGATATCAGTCACTTAATTTGCATTGTTTTATCATCAATATGATTTTAAAACATCTAATTATTTACTTTAGTGCCTATATTTGAGTTCAACCCTTTTGTTTAGGGTTTCGTTCTAAAAGAAAAAAAAACAGTCACCTTATAGAAAAGTTCAGATTTTCGTCTGTTAGTGTATCACTGCCATGGTAATGGGAGCTTATTATATTTCGTAACAGAAAAAAATAACAAAATAATATTTTTTTGCGAATTTTAAGTGAATGAATATATTACATGGATTTCAATTGCCAAATTGTGACAATAAATATATTTCTCTCTTCCGTTTCCCGAAAATTACTATAATTATTTCGAAAAACCCTTTTCTTTGGAAATTTACCAACGAACCTTTTATCAGAAATCTAGGGCGATGATGAAAGATATTTTATTTACCAGGTAAAAAATAATAACTAATCGCTTAATGCATGAATTTAATATGTATCTAAGCAGGTAGGTTCTGAATAATGGAAAAGCGAGTTTTATTAGAGTGTTAATGTTAAAAATTGTTGATTTTTCCTTCATTATGTTAAAACGCAAAGGTAGGGTATCCCAGATATCGTCCATTCCTAATATCTCCTATTGCGGTTGCTTCTTGATGAGTGTTACCAACAGGTGGTCACTACCAGAACTACAAAGCATCTGCCTTCAGTAGTTTGTAGTTGTTTATCGCACCTGGGTTGTTTTTTATTTAATCTGGGATTTATTGTATGGTGAATTATTAATATGTGTCATTACTTTTAGTTGCAGTCAGTAAGATTAATGCGATTATATTATGTCGTTTGAGACAGCGATAGTAACTGTAAATGGACTACATTTAGTTTGTTTCTTCGTTTGCGTTTTGGGTTTTGGAGACTGCCATCTTTGAAAGTTAAGTTTTACTTAGTATCGCATATTTGAGTATTCCTATTTTTGCCCACACATATTTCAACACACACTTTCTAAATGAGTTGTATTTTTTTCAGATGTCATATGTGACATCTGAAAAAAACACAACTCATTTAGAAAGTATGTGTAGAAATATGATGTCATATGTGACACAGATGTCATATGTGAAAGATGTGGGACAAAATTAAAATGAAAGAGGCAGATATAACTTTAAAAATAAGGAGATGGGACTGTTGAAAGCATCAAAAGATTAAAAGATACCTAGATCTACATTAAAACACGTAAAACACCGGAAGGATGAATTTAAAGAATTACTTGATGCGCCGATCTAGGATGAAGATCTATTTTATCTCCTCGTATAGAAAATCAATTGGCTGAGTATTGTTTACAAATTGATATAAATGATTACGGAATTACGACAAAAATGTAAAAAGGATGATACTTTAACTTGCCCTTAGAAATTGTATAGGCCACTCACTTTCGAAAGAAATAAAAAGTGCAGTCAGTGACTTTGTCTTATTTTTAAGAGATACTCTGCCTTATCCCCCTTGACATTTCAGCCGATTTACTCGACACGATTCAAGGAATTCACGCTTGAAATGAAAAAACAGTATTTGATATTTTTAAACCCGAATTAAAGGGAGTAAAATTTCTTTCAACACGATTTTTAACGTTGATGAGACTGTAGTAACAATTGTGAACAATGAAAGTTGTTACCCTGAAAAGAAAACTTTCAGTTCATAAATTTTCTTCACCAAAAGGTCGCGTTTTAACCCTCGTGGCTTGCATATTAGCTTTTTTAACTTTATACCACCAGTGATGATGTTCCCAAGAAAAATGATTAAGCAGTAACTCATGGATAGAGCTCCTATTGGAACTATTTCAAGATGTCATCTCTCCGGGTGGATTCAATCATATCTCTTTACCAAGTGAATGAATCATTATTTCAAACATAATTTTTACAGATGCACGTTTTTACAGCGTCAGCAATTTGTGACTCAAGAGGAGCAGAAACAAAAACAATCCTTGAGAACCAAGTTTTCCTCTATAACAATCTCATAATCCAACATCATTAATATTTCCAATAGACATTCGTCCAAAAACCACCCTTCCACTTCTATTCACATCAAGCATTCGAACCGGGTCTGCTGCCAGTGTTTCTTCTTTCAAAATCACTCTCATAGTGTAAAGAAAAAAAACTTTTGGAAAATTATCATGTAAAGCTGTAACACAGAAGAAAGTTTCTCCTTCTTCAGCAGATAATGAAGAACCTCCATATATGTCAACAGACTATAGTGACAGTAGTTTTCTCAAACGAACGTCATAGAGAAACATTGGTACAATGTTACGAAAGGTCCCACGAAAAATGCGATAAGAGGAAAGTGAAGAAAACAAAAAGTTACGTCTGTATAGAATGCTGCTAATTATTTTTTTACCTAATTTGAGTTTCTTGTAGGAATATTGTGAAAAGGGTATATCAAATCTATTGTAAAAAAAACTACAAAAGAACTATATTTTATTATTTTACAGTTTGTTATCTTAATTTTCAGGTTTAATAAAGAAAGTATGATCATAACATAAAGTATATTTTATTTCAATCCATTTTAGACGTAGGCGATATAGGGAACATATAGTGGCGGATATTAGAAACTCTTTATTTAAATGGTAAAATAAAACGTACGTAAAACAATTTTATGAGTTAAAGTTGTAATTCAGTTTACTTTTAGATAACAGGCTAGATAATGGATTAGAAATATTTTTGGACAATGGCACATGGATTAGTTCTCTAATTGAGATAAATGCTTTAGTGGGCGATATATAGCCCTCTACCTTACTAATATGGATGAAATTTGTATAATAAAAATATTGTATGATTCTTTTATTCATAAACTATCTTTGTCCACCGGTTTGATATGCGTAGATATATCTTAATTATACTGTTTTACCCCCATCCCCCGCTTCCACTAAACACCTTAGCTCCGTTTGTTGAACGATACCGGTTCTCGGGGTCGGGGGTTATTTCGGCAGGAATACTCGTGATGATCAGGTAATAAATAAATCGGTCTCTCTTTACCATAGACCGTTTATGTAGTTTAAGTATCTTTTTTTCTCTGTTATGTCCATGTGAATCATAGCGCGAAGTATGGGATTCCTAGCACGAAAAGGATTTGAAATCGGATCTTTGGTTGTGCAAAATTATCGCGTACAAACAAACAAACTTTTTCTTTTTATAAGCTAGTATTGATTATATAAAATGTCGATCATGTTAAATATTTTGTAGTAATAAAAAGATTTTTTTCAATTTGCTTATTTCATAGTCTCAGTCTGATACATAATTATGTAAGTTTATATGAATTTAAGTTTCATTCACCTCAGAAAAATATTTGTATCTTATAATGTTTTTTTTTAATTTTCATACAACGCAAAACTATAGGAATGAAATTTAATTACTCTATATGTATATATGGTACTGTGGGCCAATGAAATTTGTAATTAGATAATATCAATAGAAGAGTGTTGTAGAGTAAATAGTACACTCACTCTAGTTCTGGTTCCACTAAAAGATAAAATTACATCTGTGTATTAAGATGTCATATAATATTGGTTAATATTTAATTCAAAACTAAATTCGTCAAAAACTTTCTACTATATGAATGCGAAACACGGAGGTCAATAAAAAAACCTCACAACGTGACTCCACGTCTTCGTCAACTGCTGCCATAGATGCAATATCTGAACATCATGGCACGAGAAAATACCTAACGAAGACTTAGTAGAATAATGCAAGCAATTCCAAGTAGCAATCAGAAAGCTAGATAGATAAAATGATGCAAATGTAGCTAGATTGTCTATAAGCTTCGAAAAGGATCCGTTTATTCCCCAAACAGGCATTGGATAGGAATACGAAAGGGAACGGAATGGAAACGTTTAGGGGAATACGAAACGTGGCCGTCCGAAAGCCTGGTCGTGTACTATGCCCAACTCAATAGTATCGGCCAGACATGAAGTGAAGCAATTCGTAATGCATAGAACCAATCAGCGTGACGAAGTACCACTGTAGATGCTCTTTGTCCCACCAAGGGGATGCATGACATGAAGAGAGACTGTGACGATTCCTAAACCGATAGCAGTATTATGATAATACCTAAATCGATTCATTTGTATCGTGTTATGTGTATGTGTTGGATATAATATGTGGTATTTCATAACGGCATACTTTGGCAAAATTGCACGTATTAATGAAGAATTATCACTGTAATTATGATACTTTGAAGACTTATTTTTATTCCAGTATTAAATTAAGTTAATTGGTGCATGTTACGTATAAATACCCTCATGAGGGGAAAGTAGTTATTCTGGGCGTTATACTGAAAATCCTGATTTAATAATTTTGTGCCTTTTCATATAAGGGCCGTAATGTTTATGCTGCTAGTAATTTATCCATATTGCATAACTGGTACAATATTTTTACAAGTGTTAGAATCTATTTTTTACAAGAATAACGATGGGTACACTTTTATGGCATAATCAAGCATTAATTCCAAGGATTAAAAGGAAATTCTGATATCTCTGGTAAATCCCAACCGTTGTGACTTTCTGCATTTAAATTTATTGAACTAGATACACATATTTTTTGAACTAGATAATGACAGAGATTTGTAATTTGATGATATTACAGTAATTAACGTACATCATTTGACAAGAATTAGATTTACAACGTTAAGCATATCCTGTTAAGTATATTTTATGATATGTACCTATTTTTAATTTTTTTTAATTACACTGTTTAGATCTTCCGTTGTAAACCAACCGCAAAATAGTTGTCGGTATATTTTTTCAGTGTACGCTAAAGAATGATATTTGTAAGTGCGTTTTCTATTTTATCTGAGACGTAAGAGTTTCTCGTAGCCAAATTACATACAATAAGTAGCTATAAGGAAGGCGGTGCCATTTGCTTACCTCCTTCATCTAAATTTCTCCGAGATATTGAAACTGGGTAAATGCTACTGGTTATGCCGATGTCGTTCATAAAAAAAATGATAAGTAAGGAAAAATTAAAAAATACTGCAGATTTATAATTAATTACAGGTAATTAATTATAAATCTGCAGTATTTTTAAATTTTTCCTTACTTATCATTTAATTTATGTTGCCATAATTGTAATGAAGTTTTATTTCATCTATGCAGTATAAGTTATATTATTTAAGTATAAGTTATATAAAGTATAAGTTACATTGCCTTTATGGCAATGTAATTTATACTTTTCACTTGTAATTAAAAAACACGAATATTATTATTTAAGATGAAGGGATTTTAATTCATTTTGATTAGTTGTTAACTTCTAACTTAAGAAAATATGGATATTGTATATAATAACTTTAAATTTACAAAAGGCTAAGTAATTTTTAAGGTTGATAAGCTAACCAAAAATTTGAACGGCATTATCTTATGAAAGGTAGTTTGCTTAATAAATAATTAAAACATACGCGCTTCACATTCATGTCAGTGAACCACGGGATATTTGTCTGCTGAATAATTATATTTAAGGTTATAATTTAATCTATCTACCGACATATGTCAAAAAAATAGATTTATATTTTTTTACGATTTTTCTTCAAAATAAACGATTTTTCTTATAAATTTGTCTTTTTTACTGTCTTTTTTGGTTCAATTAGAATTAAATATATTTTTATGTACACAATAGTCTTCTACGAATTTTCTTTTTGTAATTCCTTATATAAACATATTTCAATACCCGAAAAACCATAAATCAAGGGAAAATATTCCAAAAATGATTGTTCAATGAAGATCTATTTATGATTGACTTGTGCGGAAAGCTAGGTACAGTTAAACCTATATATATATATATATATATATATATATATATATATATATATATATGCATATGTATATATAATTAACATGCGTGACATTCATGGATATATGTACAATATTCCCTTGAAATATAAGATAAAAATACTTGGTTCAGACGCCTTTTATTTTTTTCTCAACTTCTGCATTATAGGAACAAAATTTTAAGTTTGTATATTGAGTTAAGTAACTTAAGCTTACATTCAAGAACGATGTCGACATATTAAGTATTTTGTCTTTACACTAAGTTTATTTTGTTTTATTTGAATTCAATAAATACATACATACATATATATATATATATATATATATATATATATATATATATGTGTATATATATATATACATATATATATATATATATATATATATATATATATGTAAAACACTTATTTTCTCTTAATTTTTCTGTGTTTATTATCATTAAGATAATAAGTTACTAATCAGTTGCTATAAAGAGTTTGATCGTTTTTAAAAAGATAATGTAAGTAATTTATATTAATGTAGTTATTTATATTAATATACAATAGTTCTTTAAATTTAAGATTCGTAAAATTTCATTTTCATTTCCTTATCATAATGTAAAATAATCTTAATTTCCCCAGAATAATATACGAGAGTCAGGGAAAACTACTCGTTGTGTTTTCCTTTTTGAACTTCTTATTGTTGATGTCTTCCATTGTGCCTCCATACACATCTTTTTAAAGATCGGTTCATTGAAATAATTTAAGATTTGTAGAGACTATGAATATACTGTATTGTTCATTATTGTCATAGTTCTTGTCATCTTGTCATTGTTCATTAAATCTGTTGTGTGAACATAGAAAGTCGTCAAGTCCAAAAGCCTCGAATCTGATAAATTATACACGTTAAAAAATTATTAATTTTAATAATTAAAGAAAATTAATAAATGAATTACACTATTTTGTAAGTGCTAAAATTACATAAACAGAAAAAAGAAAGGCAAAATTTTGAAAAATTTATTAATCATGGAATTTTATTGATAGTGAATAATGAGTATGAACGTAGATTTAATGGTCCATCAACTGTTGCAGAATTACGTATATCTTCAGAAAGCAATTATCACAGAAAATTGATAATATACAAATCGGAAGTTGGAAGTGCTTGATAACTTAAAAATGCAAAGTATCAAACCAGAAACTGTAAAATTACCTAATATATGATATATGTGTTATAGATAAAATGTCATAATTACATGTTTTTTACTTGATAACACATGGAGCATTTTCACCTTTAGAACCCGTGGTCAGGGCGATAATGTCCACACAATTTTCGTATTATCTAAAATATATAAAACATCGGGACGTGAGTGTCGAATCTAAAGTGCACTGATCGGTTTTAGTCGGTCCCTATACATAATAGCCACAGTTAAGTAAACGAGCAGAATCTCTGTTAAAATAGAGCAGACCTTTTCTCCACAAAACAATTAATTAAATTACTAGCAGGCGTTATACGTCTGTCTGTACGTAAGCCGCTCTTTATATATAAGTTTGTACCGTAATGCTCTTTGGCACGTACTCCGGGTACAGTGAGTTACACAATGAAGATATACGGTTTGGCAAAGAAACGTATTGTTTAACGTGCTATTTATATTTGTTTAGCGCTTGAACCTGTATGATTAATCTAAATCTTGTGTCTATTTTGGATGAAAGTTTCTTATCTGTCTCTATATATGGCATACTGTCTCCCGCAGTGACAGCGACGTCCATATCATACCACTTCTAAACTGTTCAAATATAGTAAAATTATGAGTCAAAGCCAGTTTCGGAGTTATTTCTTATGCAAAATGGTAAGGATACTAGCTTCAAAATAGCGGCCGCGTTTAGACACAGCGTAGTAAAGTCAGCTCGTAATAAAAAACATATTTATTATTTATCCCGCATAAAATGGAGCTATAAATTTTGTTGTAATAAAATATATACTTTCATAAATATAATTTTGTAAAATGTCGTCTTAAAAATTTAAAAAGAAACGAATTAAATACTCTTATACGACAATTTTAAGAAAAATCGTGCTACAGTTCTGTGCAGTGAAATGATTTTTTTTGTGTGCTACTTAATTGCCTGCGATTACGTTCACATAGAGATTCAAAATCGTCACAATTAGTTTTTAAGCATAAAAACATACTTAAATTATATAAATGTATATATTATGAAACCTGGGGCGTCTTTATCACCTAATTGCAAAACTACACGTATTACCGGTTATGCTAGAAATTACATTACAACCCACAGAAAGTACATAAATGATCAAAATTAAAATATTATCTGTATTATTCCTAAATATACGCTATCCACATTCAAAATTGCATGGAGATCCGTAGAGCAATTAAGATACATGATGGTGGCTTGAATCTGACAGGTTGTGGTATATAAGAAGTAAAATTTTAATTTTGTTGAGTAATCGAAAATTCAAAATGCCTTATAATTTGATGATTCAAAATGTCTTATAAAATTTTCATCTAGAAAACAAAATTCTTCAAAGTAATACATTGACATATCCAGTGATTACGAGATGACTAATCTCACAATGTACGAATAAAATAGTGTTTGAAATATTTTTTTTGATTAAGTTTTTTTTTACTTTCTTTTATTTGTTTTATATCCACATCTCTAATTGTTTTTTTAAGAGTGTTTGAGTTGTTTTTTGGTACTTTAAAAATTAGTAAAAAAAATTAATTAAACTGGCTAGTATTGCAGATGACTCTTCTTTATGGCCTTTGTATTAAATGTTTTTATCAGTATTGTTTTAATTCTAATAGATTCCTAGATTGGGAATCTATTAAGATTTCCATTTTTTTCATGCACACAAAATTAGCTAAATTAAGGTTTACAGTAAAAAATTCTGATTATTCTAAGTAACATCTGATATTTTAAGTAATTAATTTATATAACGCTGAAAATTTTTTTCTTCAAATATTTTTTAAAGTACAATTTGACTCATAGCAAAATCACAACACATTATAAACGTAATTATTATTCTTATGGTAATTTTGCAATATTTAAAAGTGGATAAATTACAATTATACATTTTACTGTTTAATACTTCGTGTGGTTAAAATCTATCTTCTCAAGTACGATGAAGTATTTATTATTTTAATGATACATATTTTTGGAGGAGTTATTGCTGCATGAGTAATCTTCCTGCCAACCACAATAATTAAATATTAAAGTTAAGTAACGTGGAAGTCAGACTAATAGGTTTACGGGCTTACTTTCTATGACACTCTTTGAAGAAAAAAAAACAATGGTGACAGATTTGAACTACACTATCAATATATTTAACAAATTACCAATATCTACGTTGTATGCTTGAGAAAAGGGAAGCAAGCTGAAATTAAGTAGCAGCAGACATAAAATGTCATGAAGGAAAGGACTTTTTCAGACGACCTTCGAAAATATTTTTAGAAGCCAATTTCCTAATATCAGTATCCCGTTCATGTCAAAGTTTTTCAGCATAAACAGTAAAGGACTTTTCACATAAATTGGTTATCCATTTGGGGAAAAGGATCCTGATAAAGTATTCAGAACAAAGGCTACAACACTAGGTTACAAGTAGACAAGTAACTGAATCTACTTCTAAGATTGCTAGTTTTAATTCTAAATGGATATCTATGATTGAGTTGTGCTCTGAATTGAGATAAATGGCCACATCTTCAATCAAAGTTGTAACGGATGTACAAATATTTAATATATTCTAATTTTTTGATATGTTTCTGGGTCGTATATAAAGATATATACAGTCAAGCAAATTTAGAAAGAGTGTTTGACAGAAACGGTCATCAGAGAGACAATTTTAAGATGTTTTAAGAAGTTAATTTTGCTGAGATAATGGGACTATTGTTATTTATTTGATGCTGCCACTTAAGATTTCAATCTACCGGTAGACTTAATCTTTAAAAGTTGGAGTAAATAAAATTAGTGTATTATTTAGTGTTATATGCCATAAACTTAATAGTATAATTTTAGAAAGCAAATTATAACTACCAGTTTGGATAATTGAGACTAAATTGAATTAATTAATAGATCAATTTTACGAGCTCATTCATCGATTAAAGCGAGGCTCTCATTGAGGGCGTTTACGACAGTTATTGTATGATGTATATTTGAAAGTCATTAGTATTATAATGATAATTACTACGTATATTTCCAACAACCACATCAACTAAAATTGAGAAAAAAGTGTGAAAAAGTGTAATGAACCATCCACTCAAAACACTTTTATGAGTATTTTCCACAACCATACAATGTGAGACAAACCATAGCAATATTGAATACCGAGATCAAATAAAGTAACAGGTTATCAGTTAACAGACTTGAACGAGCTGCTGAAATCAAGAAATACAAATATAGTCATTTGGGTATTATTTATGGCTAATCCTTTATTATATACGATTTTTACTAAAGAATTTGAAGTACTGTATTCTGTATTAAAAACAAATAAGGCCTTTACAAACGTCAGGGTTTTGAACAATCTGTAAATGGGTTATATACTTAAATACTTTTGATAAGTGTGGTAGAATGAAAATAGATCGAAAGTATTTAGGATGTACCAGCGACCATATTTATTTAGGGCTTTACACGAACAAGTTGATAATAGACAGTATGCTTAAAATATTTTGATAGGAGTAGTAGAATCGAAATATATCGCAAGTCTTTAGGAGTTACAAGCGGCAATGTTTTTGGTAAGGAGATGATGCACATTTTCTTCTGTTTATAAGGAAGAGTTACAGGGACGTGTTATACATATAAATAGTAATCGAAGTTGCGATATCTAAGATGAGTTTAAAAGATTTAATACTAAGGCCAGTAAGTTTGTTTAAGCTTAAGTTTGTTTCAGTATTAGAATTATAGGTATTCTGAAATATTAATTCGTGGGTAGCATGGAGTAAATAAAAGTTAATTTATGAACTTTGAAGAGTATTTGTTACATATTTTATATGTGAAATAAAATTCAATAGTCATAAAGGCGTCACGTTGCATTTATTTTTGACACTAGAATTAGTATAATTTTTAAACCATTATCAATGATTTTTAAATCAAAATTTTCTGTTTCTGTTAATAAAAACTTCAAATTTCCTGAAGCTGATAACCTGCCTTATGGGCCTCCATTTTTTGGTTTAAATAAGAGTTGGTATTACATGTTGCCATATACACTTTCAATACGCATTTTTATTTTTAGACGACTTCAAAGAAAGGTGGAGGTTCTCAACTCGTCGGAATAATTTTATTCATGCATGTTCAGCGATAGTTCTTTACCAAATGGATCGATTTAGATGATTTTTTTCCAGAAAATGTGTTCTTGGGAGGTAAATCCATATAAATATGGTAAAAATCTATTAGAAGTCCAGAAATAAACAATGGAACTCCTTAATGCATGGCAGCTAGTCAACTATGATTCAAAATATTTGCTACGGGTAATTATTAATTTGCAAAATAACTTCACCACTCACCAGGTCAGTGTCTGATGATGTGAACAATGGAACTCTTTAACGAATTTTATTAAATCAACTATGATTAAAGATATTAACTACTAATGGTTTTTACTTTGCAAAATAACTACATCAGGTCAGGGCATGATGATGAGTTTTGGAGATGAACAATGGAACTCCTTAACGGTAATATATCAACCTTGAGATAATAGGATAAATATATTTGCTGCTGCTAATTTTCACTTAGTAAAACAATTACAACTTCGACAAGGTCCGGGTCTGATGGACTTCTTATCGGATGGTAAATGATGACGATGGTTTGGAGATGAATAATGCAACTTCTTATCGAATGGTAGTAAATCAACCGTAATTCAAGATATTTGCTACTGGTAGTTGTTATATTGCAAAAGATACCAATTTTTTTGAAGTCGATTTTTAAGAAATCTTTTATTTTAGGATTCCAAGTGGTTAATAGTATTATAATCATCACACTATACCTGACACTCGATTATTTTCTGTCTTAGAATATTGTACCATTATTAATTTTCAATATCGTATTGGAAATGTACAAATCTCCCGCTTTACTATGTTCTTTATTTCATATATTCACGCGAATATTCACCTCTTGTAAACAAACCGTATGTGCAGCAACCAACCATATGTGTATTTTAGTAAACAAACCAACCGTACGTGTATATTCTTATCCATTATATATAAGTAGAAATTTCCAATTTAATATTTCAGTTGTTTCTCGACTCTTACTACTTTTATCGGTTCTCACAGACTTCAAATATTCGACAACGTTACATTAACGGTTTAACCACATTTTCTGCTAAGCTCTTTCGTGTTTAATAAATATTTTATATTATATTAGTTAAGAAAACTGTGTTAAGTATATTTTAAAGTAGTCCTTATGAAACCTTTACCTTAATTTGAAAGTTTAGACTTCAAAATTTTCTCTAAATCTATTAATTAAATATTCGTTAAACAAAGTTATGGATAGGTTTGCGTTTCTGTTACGAAGAAATAATAAACCCTTGAATATTTAATGTATACTTGAGGCTTGTTATTAATCTTGCTTAGGGAATAAAATATTTTATGGAGGCCACGAGAATAATTTAATTAAAGTTAAATTTATTTTCCTTAACTGGATGTTAGCTTTTTTTATTTTTAGCAGTTACATAATATACTAGTTTAAAAGAGTGTAAATGATACGTTCTTAGTATAAATCAGGAAACTGTTTCGTAAGTAGGTGCAATTTATGATAAAATTTTCCTGCTACCATATTAGGCTGGTTTATGAAACACACTAATAGCGTACTTTTTAGTTTCCATGGTCATGCGTGGAATCCATTTGGATTAATAAGTTGTCTTAAATAATAATTATTTACTGAACTTTATAAAAGATTTTTCAATTTTTTTTCATAAGCAAAAATTATATAATCAACAATCAACAATTAATGGTAAATCAAATTTATCAATAATAATTAAACCATTAATTATGACATGATTCCATAGTGTGTCATGTACATTAAATATTATTTAAAGTAAATAATATTGTCTAATGTATATTAAATATAAAATAAAAATAAAATTACTTGTTTATTCACATAATTTAAACGAATTTTAAAAATGCATCAAGTAAAGGGATATCCAATAAAAATAATTTTTCCTATTTGTCATCCATATTTCACAGTAACCAAAAAAAACTTTTAACGAAATGATTTATTCTTACTTAATTTAATTTAAAGTTAAAATTTTAAGTGTTTTTAAATTAACGGGTGGTCAAATTAGAAGTTAACAAAATAACAATTTCAATATAGTTTTTCTAAACTATTTTTGAGACAATTTTTTAACATTTATTGTACATACCATTAATTAAAAGAATAAAGTCAAATTATATCAGGAAAGTTGGTAAATTATAACAAGGTTGCAAAAAAAAAATATAATAATAAAATGATAACAGTACAGATGAAACGACACGATCCTATAAATATAATAATATATTCGTTTATTTAAGTCGGTATTATTTAATATTAAAATGTAATTAAATTTACATATTATTTAATTATTAAGTCGGTATTATTTAATTTGTTGTTTAAAAAAAGTATTATATTTATTATATTTTGCTTGATTTTATCTCCGTCAGTTTTACAAAAAAAATTTAAAATAATAATAGGAAACAAGAAGTGAAAATGTAAAACGCGCATTAAGATATTGTTTATGCAATTTCTTTAGTACGATTCGAAACAAATCATGTTCAATTGAGGCTTCAAAATGGCTTTAAAAACATTAATTTGGCAGTATTTGTTGTGTTATATCTCAAAAATGATTGAAGTTATATAGCAATATATGTATAAGTATGCCTTAAAAATTATTTAAGATACGAAAAACTATTTTTAATGTCATATGCATTCACCAGCCATATTTTCAAAATTAATTAATTCTGACATGTATAAACAAATAAGTATTTAATTTTTCTCTAATTATTCAATATTTATCAGCAAATATAACTTAATTTTATTATTTTACAATTTTGTTAGTTATTTTATTTGATAGTAACTAAGTTATATATAAAAATTAAAATCTGTCCATTCCATTTTACCGTTTTTATTTTTGTTTAAATATAATACTGTATCCTTTTTTTCACGTATTATTGAATGTGTATTGCGTAGAATGCTCAAAGAAACATTGCGTATTGCGTTTTTTTAAGTTTTCGTATTCTGAATAAGAAATGTTTTTTTTTATTTTACTATTTTATTTGTTTTAATTAATTTTTTTGCGTAAATTTTTGTTCTAGGTTGTAAACTAGTTTTATAAATACTTATGACTTTCCAGTACACGTTTTGTTTACAGTCCACGATCTACTTTCTGAATAGGAAATATTTCGTGTTGTGGTTAGATACTATGAACAGTATACAGATTTAAAGACAAATAATTTTTATATAATTAATATAATATTAAATTATTAAATTTTTAATTCGTAATTTTCTTAATTGATTGAGATATTTCCGTTAGTGTAATGTATGTGAAGTAGACGAAGCAAAAGTCGCAAAAAAGTCTGTTTTCACGCCTATTAACTACGATGCATAAAGAGTAGAAGACGGTCTAATACAAACTTTTCTGTTTGGTCTAATCAACATTTTCTGTTTCTGCTAATAAACACTTTCTGAAGCAGAAAACCTTTTATTATTTAATTATGAATACATTAAAGTAGATAAATAAATAAATAAATAAAATTGATCTTAACTTTCCGAAGAACTTTCATAATGACATTTTATACGTGGTATGGAAATTAAATGTATTTTAATAATTTTAGTCTTATGAAATATACACTGAAAATATCAGAATGGACGTCATAAAAAAAACATTATATTTATATGACCACATGTGTTTTATATGGATGTAAATAAAATACTCTTTGTTTTATTTACGTCAAAATAGCATCTTTTAGGCAATACAATTTATAACGTAGCTAATTCAAAGCGATACGTGTTGTGGTTTACTGTCTACATCTTCATATTTCACTACATTCATTTCTATCAAGTGACCATTTGAAGATATTTAATTGGTGAAAATTCGAATCGATAAGCGACCTAATATTGGCGAATCACTAAATACTTTTTGACTTTTTCACTTGGTTTCGATTTTATTTAATAATTAATAGTCTTCATAAACGAAAATAGGAGAAAACGGTTTACAGTAACGGATGTTAACAAAAAAATTGGATATATTATTGTTTAATTAGTCCCTACTTGTATGTATTGAATATATAACGATCATTCAGTATTTGTTTCGAAGTAATATACGTTTAATAACATTTACTGTTAGATCAAGTTAGACAGTACACGACGTAGGTGAAGTGATATATATTTGCATCTCTATAAATACATTTTATTAGCTTCTTTGCAATAGTTATATATTAAATATTAAGAAAATTAGTATATTTTATAAAGGATTAACCTTACTAAGTTCGAATGAATATTTCAAATTGATTTAGTAATTTCGTGTACAATATGGACATTCAAATACACAAAAAAATTAAATTACCAAATTTATTTCTTATTTTAATTTATTATTACTTTGTTCCATTTTAGTTTTTATTTAATCCCATTTGCACCCCTAAAAATAGTAAGTAACACGATTCCCACGTAGGAGAATATAATTTCTCATTTAACTTTGACATTTTTGCTCTACGTGAGAAAATGCTAGAATATAGGTTTAGGCCTAAATTAAAGAAATCATTAAAATCTATCGATGTTAAAAATATATACAAAAAGGCGACTTGGTCGAGGGACTTAATCCTTAGCAAATTATATTCGAAATAACGTGCCGAATGGCGAGTAGTAATTAATTCAGTCGACTTTGAATGATTAATTAAACTTTTTTTCATTTAAAATCTAATTTAAATTAAAATACAATTTGCGAAGAATGAAACGAGGCAATCAAATTAAAGAAAAGGCCGGAAAGACTTTATTAAAAAATCAGGGAATTTTTTTCGGTTTTAAATTTTTGTCAGTTTCGTGTATATATTTTTTTGTATTTCTATGTAAGTATGTCAATTTGGTGGAATATGAAAATAATAAATAACAAAATGAAAAAAGAAACAAGTGTCGTATAAAATGTAATTAATAAAATTGTTATGAATGTGTAATTAATTAATTTGAAAGTGAGTCTCGTGTAACTCACATGCATACTGAGTATTCAATAGAATATTTTGAATACTAAATTTGCAATATTTTATGTATGTATTGATTTGTCAATATTTTAAGTATTCGGGTGGTATCATTGTAGACTTATACAGTCTGTAAATTTAAAAAGAGTTGGGGGTTAAATTTTGTAATTGTTTGACTTTATACGACGAAAGTCAAGTCAAGAAAAGAATGCCCAGGTGATTACGAGATTTAGAAAGGCATTACTTAATCAAATTGCAAACAGTGATAAAAGTGGAAGACAATAAACGAAAGCGTTATGCAATCAAATTGCAAACAATCATAAAAGTGGAAGAAAGTATATTTAAGCATTATTTAATCAAACCGCAAATAGTGATAAAAGTGGAAGAAAGTATATTTAAGCATTATTTAATCAAACCGCAAATAGTGATAAAAGTGGAAGAAAGTATACGACAATATATGGGTATGAATAGTCATACTGAAATGAATGTCAGCTTAGAACATTGCGGTGCTTCAGGATCGCTTATTTCTGTTGTAGTAGAAGGCGACTTGAATTTAAATTTAGATGAAAAATGATGAAATAAAATTTTAAACGGACACAACACTTCTAATTTTCTCACTTTAATGGTGATGAAACTTCAGTATGGATACAACACTTCTAATTTTCTCACTTTAATCGTGTAATGATGGTGAAACCTCAGTATGGACATAACACTTCTAATTTTCTCATTTTAATGGCGTAATGATGGTGAAACCTCAGTATGGACACAACACTACTAATTTTCTCACTTTAATGGTGTAATGATGGTGAAACCTCAGTATGGACACAACACTTCTAATTTTCTCACTTTAATAGTGTAATGATGGTGAAACCGCAGTATGGACACAACACTTCTAATTTTCTCACTTTAATGGTATAATGATGGTGAAACCGCAGTATGGACACAACACTTCTAATCTTCTCACTTTAATGGTGTAATGATGGTGAAACCTTAGTATGGACAAAAGACTTAATTTTCTCGCTTTAATGGTGTAATGATGGTGAAACCTCAGTATGGACAAAACACTTCTAATTTTCTCACTTTAATGGTGTAATGATGCATTAAGGGTGATGGAAGAAGACGAATTATATTTTAGGCCTTTGATAAAATATTTGCAAATTAGGGGCATTCCATTAGTACCCTAATGTATCAAAACACAATTAAGAGGAGAAAAACGTAAAGTTGCTTCCAAATCTAGGCATCTATTTAAAAGTTTCATTGCAACATTTTTAAACACAAATGTCTAAGTTTAACTTTAAACCGTCTTCTGCATAGACAGAAAAACGTTTTTGAATTACTTTTAATAAAAAAAAATCTGCTTAGTATGAGCATAGTTCACACGCATAAATACATGTAAAAGTTTAAATGTTTAAGGGTACATGTTATTTCTCTTAATTTTTTAACAAATATAAATACTGTTGTCTACAATTAATGTGTTCTCTATGCACAGATATTTTCTAATACATATTTACTGGTGAAAGAAAAACATATAGTAAATTTCTCAAATTAGATGTAAAATCATCATTACAGATTTTTGGTAAATTTGTGGTAATTTTGTTTTTCTTTCAAAACTTTTGGTAGTATCCTAAAGGAAGGAGATATATTTTTGGTTACTTCGGTTTTGTCGCGAATATTTTCTATATAATTCCAAGAAAAATATTTCTAAAAATAGTTTGGCGTCGTTGTAACTCGCACTTTCAATCGATATCCTACGTAACAGCAAGTTATTTTTGTTAAGATAACTTGCAAAATGTTTAAGAAATAAATTAAAAAATATCTTTTAAATTCTTACAAGAGGGTGAATTCATTGTTATGCAAAATTTAAACTTTTTACACTAAGGATTTTTTGTGAAAACGAATGTGATAGATGAACGCAAGTGAACGGGCACGTGAGTGATGTCATGACCTTTGTCATTTTATTGATATTCATACTGAGAAGGTAGACAAACTTTTATGAACACAGAAAATTATTACGCTTATTTTCCAAGGCGGTAATTATTATTAATTAATATTTTTTTCTGTCCTTTAATTATTTTGGTTTTAATTCCTTTAGTACATTATTTTTAACACAATTTTGTTAGGTCAACCTATAACTAACTATGTGATGGAATTTACGAAAGTAAATTTCATCCAATATATAATAAATAGTTTTGATGAATGAAATAATGTGTGTAGTTTCTATAACAAAATAAAATGGTACCATTAGGCTGATTCAGTGAAATAGAACAAGGAGTTAGATACTGAACTGGATAACAGAATAACGTATCCTAATCGTGTTTGGGCTTCTAATTTTTGTATCATCATGAAATTTGGCAATTTTATGAAGTTCTAATGACAACACAATAATATGGTACCAACGGATTGATTCAATGGAACAGAACCAGAAGTCAGATCAAAAACTTGGTTTGTTCTAAGCTTACTGGAAAGGAGCCTTGTAATACTGAGGCATCGGCAAATACGGGGAGGATGCGCGCTCAGTCGTCCACAATCACAGAATAAAGAAGAGACAGTTCAGCGTTATCAACTATGCTGCCTTGCTGATTTGAATTCTGTAGAAGTTTGTTTAATAAAGTGTTAATATTTGTAAAATTAGTAGATATAACATGAAGCAAATTTAAACGAAAATTCTTTTTTTTAAGACAAAAAAAATAAAAATAAATTAATAGTTTAAAATATTTATAAAAAATACGCTGTTATAAATACTGCATTAAGAGTCAAAAAAAATTATCGACTAAGCCATGTGTGATGTTGAGACTAAGCCATGTGTGATATTGAGACTGAGCCATGTGTGATATTGAGTTACAATATTTGAGTGTTAAAGTGTGGGTTGCTTTTTCTCAAAAATAAAATATTGAGCTTTTCAAATTAATATTATATGAATGAAAATGCATGACTTTTCAGTTAGATTTCGAGAAAATGTGGAAATAAACCTTATTTTATTTCTAGAACTAAAAGTACGAGTTCACCTTTACTTAATTAACATCACTTATATGATATAAATTTTAAAATTATTCTGTAAATGATCCTCTGTAGACTTTATGTATCGAGAGTTTCCAACGTGTTTTCAACTTTATCTAATTAAATGTTAATTATTTATTTACTTTAACGTAAATGCAAAAATCCGTTTGTTTCGTCATAACATTAAGTACAGAAATATGCCATTTTGCTATGAATAGTGTTACAATCAGTATAAAATTAAAAATATAATAGTATCTCAATATTTTTATGAATTTTTCTAAACTGAATGAATATTACTTAGCCCAAATATGTTTAATGTTTTATTAGCAATTGCCAATTAAAATTTATTTAATTTAATGATAATGAAGCTGTGCTGAAGCTGGTTGATTTATATTTATTGAAAAGTTCTAAATCTTAGTGGTTTCTGCAGATTTTTACGTTAAAGTAAGGGTATAAACTGCTATCAATTTTTAAGTAGCTAGTTGACGCTAATGATATATGCGTGCGTAATTTTTTTTCGAGTAGACTGTCCAGTTCCAACCAACTAATAGTCGAATACGGAGACCCTTTTTATTTTTCGCTCCCATTCCGAAGGGGTGCGGGACCAACGCCCTGCCTGCGTCTAATGAGCCTGCCGTGGGTGAAATATGACGAGTTTTATTTTACTTTTTGTGCACTCCAAAATAATTTGTTGGATTCCGGAGAGTCTCCCGTCTCCGTCGCGCTTCTCTGCGTCTGTGTCTATGGTGATGATTTTGATTTTCGGTGGCTTTTGGAGAATAAGTGCCAGTTATTAACATAGTTATGCAGGTTTTCATTACTTTGTTATCTTTCTGTAACATACATTGACATACAAAGTCGTTTCACTATTCACTATATATAAAAATGTGAAAAATATGTTTTGGAATCCATATACTCCTAAATCGCTTTTTCAACTGATATGCCGCTTAATAAATTACGTAGAAAAAAATTGTGATAATTCTATATATATATATATATATATGTGTGTATATATATATATATATATATATATATACATATATATATATATATATATATATATATATATATATATATATATATATATATGTAAAATTATATGTAAAATTGCAAGATGTTTGACTTAGCTATTTTCTACGAATTTTATTAATTATTGATTACATGTATTAATTTATGTATTCCGTACCTCAAAGCGAAAAAAAGGAACCATTATAAGATAATTTCATTTTCTGTTGCCAGTGTCTGTCAAAATCCTTTTTCTCAGGAACGCGTGGAGGTATCAAGTTTAAATTAATGTCAAATGTTTAGGCCTACGGCCCCTCGAAGATGTAAAGATCAACCTTTAAGTCAACACAATGATGAAAAACCCTATACATATGGTTAATTATGTAGCATATTTTGACACTCACAAATAGATCAAAACCTATAGGGTACTTCCCGTTGACGTAGAATCACGAAATTTGGCAAGAAGCAAGGTCTCGCAGCACAAGCAAAGAAAAAATCCGGAGATCATTAATTTGTAATTCGTTCAAAAAAAGTTAAATTTTGTAAATAGTTTAATAGGAATATTATGTACTATTAAACGTTTATAAATGCGTGAATGTGTACGGAACCCTCGTGGTGCGAGTTCCATTCGTGTATTGGAAACAAAATGAAGTTCATTACTGTTATCAGTGAAATGTAAATTTCACTTGTTATATGTAATTTCAGATTCTAATTACAAATGCAAAACTATACGCACAGCCTATATATAATGTTACAAAAAGACGTCTTTTGTTGTTCATTTTATCACCCCAAAGTCGGGTGACACAGTTAGCAAATGAATAAAATAGGGAAAGGAAATAGATTCTTGATTTTATCATTCTCAATCTTTTCAACCGACCCTTTTAATACTACAAACAAAAGGAAAGTTCCCCGGAGAGTGGCAGAACGTTGTCGATAACTCTGCTTAATAAAAGACGACTTTTGTCACGTTCTTCACCCCTTCCGTTTACTGTTTGCCCTCTAGTGGTTGTGGTTTTATGGACGAGAGCTATTTACGAATCCTAAATTGTTATGAGATGAGCATTGTGCGAGGGTATATTTTTGTTTTCTTGAAGAAATTGGTGTGATTATAATGGCCTAAATGCAATGTTGCATCATTGAAATATTCTAAAGTGTTCACGTACACAAGGGAATAGAGTTTGCAATAGAATTATTATGAAATTTCAAATATTGAAATTGCATATAAAATATTCCTATTTATTTCTTTTTAATCAAAACTACTGTTTTATTTTTTCAAAACTTGGTTCTTGGTCTGAGATTTTTAGTTATTTCTCTGCTGTAATGGAGTAAATTTTACCAAAATATTTATACAATCAGTTACTCTTACCATTAAAACTCGTGAAAAACGTCACAATTATATGAGCAATTAAATTTATATGAAAAACGGTATAAGAGATACTCGAGTTTAAGTTCCAGGAAAAAAATAATAATAATAGGAGATTTGTATAGAGATTACGGTACGGTAGAGATATGAAGAAATATGGGCGTCTACTATAAAAAATTTGAAGGTTAGTTTTTTATGTATTGCTACATACGCCTAAATATTATTCCTAAAATTTAGATCTGACATTGTTTTATATTATACATTGTAATAATTGCTTGCGATTGCTCAATTTAAAATATAGGGTCAGGTATTTCTTTGGAAAAATATATAAATAAAGATGAGTAAACTATGAATTGCGACTGCAATGTTGGTCATTGTGATAATCCAATATCAGGCTTCAAAACAACTTGTAAAGCATACAAAACTGTAGTTAACTTGTAGTTAATATCAAAGCAAGTGTTATTAGGGATTGCAAACGTATACTTCGTCTATAATAGGGATTGCAAACGGACACTTCGTCTAAAATAAAAAGAAAAAAAATGGATGGCTAATGACAATGACTGTTGATTTTTAAATTAATTTTAAATTTGCAGAAAAAGGGCGGACTTAGTCATTTTATCGTAGATGGCATTTTTTAAATTGCTAATTTTCATGACTATAAAAAGAAAAAAAAAACACAACGAGTGACGTCTATGTTTTATTTTTATAAATACGGTATTTGACCCATTTTCTCTTATTAATATGTCACAGTAATACACAATAAAAGTGTTTATGAAATCTAATGCCACAGTGCAATACTGCAACTGCGTAGTGTCCGTTCGTAACGGAAACATGCGAACTATGTGAAAAAAAGGATAATATAGGGAACTATTAAGGCTAATATAAAATAGATGATAGTTTGTTTATAATGGGTTTTCTGTTTTATACCTAGCATGAGGACAAATGTATTGAGTTTATGAAGATCCAAAGTTTTCCTCGCGCGTATATTGACTTCGCAACTTCATTTTTATATGAAGTTATATATATATATATATATATATATATATATATATATATTTATATATATATATATATATATATATATATATATATATATATATATATATATATTTACAAGTAAAAGAAAAAGAAAATAATTCTTAAATATATTAAAATATTTCAGGGAACTACTATACCTACATAACCATAAAAACCCATTGAAAAGGTTTACTAAATGACGTCAGTCTACCAAAAATCAATGCAGCAAGTTTTAATAATTTCTGTTTTTATATTTTTGACACATGCGGCAGTTTAAAAGTGACTTTTATTTTTATAATTTTGTAAAACTTTTGATATAAGGGATTCCAAAGGAAACATAAAATAACTGACAGACATTGCAAAATTTCCTAGTAGCACCATTGTGTTGCATTTGTAATTAACAGTTAAAAAAGTCAACAACATTGGAATTACGGAAATGGTTTCATTATAATGCCATTACAATGTCTGACTTATTAGTGTAATGTATTTCCAATTATTAAATTGAGCAGCAGGATAAGTTTGCATAAAAATTTTTGCAAGCAATCTTCCGGTCAGCACATAACGTTTCAAAGAAATACGTGATACAATCCTTTTAACTAAACCTAGCTTTGTTTGTTTAGAACCCTACCAGTCGTCCTCAAATTGGTAAAAAACTATTAACAACATTTTTAGGATAAATATTATAAATATGCGTAAGTTGCATGTCAAATTTTGTATAACGCTAACAAAATTTCGTCGCTAAGCGTAAAAATACCGAAACATAGATATTTAATGATTTATTATTTATTATTATAATGGTTTTCAGATAAGTATAATATTATATTAGTAATAATAAATACACTTTACTTACATTCGATATTTACTATGGAAAATGGGAACGTATTTTTGCTAGAAATATTTTCACATAACACACGCAACTGAAGTTATAGTGAGATTGCGGTCAACTAATTTAGCCGAAATTACTCGAAAAGATTGTTATAGGAAAAACGGGATACCTATAGCATCCGGTATAGCAATTTGGTTAACCTTTAAAAGATACTCTATCATTCATGCATCTGTCAGGAAATAAGTTTTATAAAATAATTCCTTATGTTGTCGTGGTACTTAATATCTATCTTATTATAGAAAATAGAATGTTGTCCAATTGCGTAACTCTAATTTTTATTTACAGAATACTTTTTCCTTTCACTACAATATCCGGTGATTTTTTTGAAATTTTCATCCATGTCACTAAATCTTTCCGTCTACATTGTTTAACAAACTAATTTGCTATGTTAAGACTTCGATATTTTTTCAAGATTAAAAACAATCGTTGACACAAATATTGTAATCTACATATACCTTATACTACAAAGTGGAAAATTTCTTTACTTATTTTTCCACATTAATCTCTGGAACTACACGTTCTATTAAAACATTATTTTCTTGTTATAAATTATTTAAGTCTATATTTTCACTAATTTTATAGGCTAAAATCACGCTTCAATTCATAGGAGCAGAGTGGTGATAAAGAATTTAACAGAAGTCGGGTAATTAACTTAAACGGTGCAATAGAGAGAGAGACCAACTTATTTATTGACTTATCATTATATCGAGTGTTCCTACCGAAATAGCAACCCAACCTCAAGGACCAAGGTCAGTTGGATATTGAAGTGAAGACGTTTAGAAATCGTGGGTGGGACAGCAATGTTATTAAGATAAGCGGGTAAAAACGAAAGGAACAGGTAGTATAATTATAAAGCCATTTGCGAGATACGTTACACTGCTTTTGAAAGTCGAATAAATTCCAGCTATAGCGATGACAAATTTAACTTCTATACTCTGTGGTAATTTGATTTTGATCAATGTAATTTTATGCAATAAGGTAAAATTCAAGCATGTTGGCCCTTAATATGATTAGATTCAATGCCCTGTGCCAATTTAATTTTGAATAGTAAAATTTTGTGCAGTAAGGTAACATTCGAGCACGTTGACCTTTGATATCTTTAGATTCAATGTTCTACACTAATTTAATTTTGAACTGTGAAATTTTATGCAATACCGTAACAGTTGAGCATGTTGGCCTTTGATATCTCTAGATTCAATACTTTATGCTAATTTAAGTTTCAACAGTCAAATTTTACATTCGATGACGTCGACATTTGATATCTTTAAATTCAACGCGTGCTGTAAAATTCTAGTTGATCTTCATTTCAATGCCTTGCTGCATATATAACATAATACATTAAATTAGGTGATAGAACGAATATAAGATTGAACTGAATGAATAATAAATATTAAGTGTTTACCATTTCATTTCAGCTTGTTAGAAAGTATAATTGTTTGCATAGAGTATGGACTTTACGTAAATTCTTAATTCGTCTATTAATAATTTTGTTAGCATCTTCGTCCGCATAGAGTTAGGAAAATTAATTCTTTTTTCAAAGGAATAGGTATACATTTCAATCAGGTCAGTTATGTAATTATCTCCTGTAAGGTTTTTTGGAACATAATTCACCAAACCTTACTTTTAAACCTTAGCGTTCAGCGAGGCACCGTGAAATTTTTACGACTGTAGTCTAGAGTAAAAAGCCGCGCAGTAATTAATTCATGCAATTGAAATGTTAAATGGAATATATTCCACTGCTTATGGCCATATTTTGTTTGACTTCTATATTTACCACCTTCCTCCTAAAAATGATAGAGCATTTTATACTGTTTATCTTTTAATTTAGAATATATGTCATCACTCTCCAAGATTTCATTGAAATCCAATAAGTCATTTAAGTATGAAAAAAAACAAGCAAGTAAATAGAAAACTTTTAATTCCTGTTTTATACTGACAAGAATATAAAGGTCAGACTCGGGTCTAGGTAACGGATTAGTAGTTACAATTATCACAATTCAATAGAATTAAATTAAACATAGTATTAATATTGTAAAGAAATTTATATCTGCATGTGTCAATTAACATGGCTCATGTTTAATGAGATAATATTAAATTAAATTTGTCATTTAGTAGCTAAGAATTCGCTACTTATTTTATTAATTTTAATGAGGTAATATTTAATGAAATTTATCATTTAGTGGCCTAGACTTCACTACTTCTTGTATTAATTTTTAATGAGGTAATGTTATATAATATTACCTCATTAAAATATGTAATTAATGAGATACTATTTAATTAAATTCATCGTTTAGTACTTTAGTATTCGCTACTTTTTTTATTCATTTTTAATGAGGTAATATTTAATTAAACTCATCGTTTAGTAGGTTAATGTTCGCTAATTTTTTATAATTTTTTAATAAGCTAATATTTAATTAAATTCACCGTTTTGCAGCTTAGTATTTGTTACTTTTTTATTCATTTTTAATGAGGTAATATTTAATTAAATTCACCATTTAGCAGCTTAGTATTCGCTACTTTTTTATGCATAATTATTGAGCAAAAATGTCATGATCTGAACAAGTGGGCCCAATGGAGTATTGGAGTATTATGGAAGTATTCGATATGATTTTCGTAAAAAAAAACACTTATAATATTTTGTATTTTACGCCAATATCGTGAAAAAGGAGATAATTCTTAAGCTGGGTGATAACCTTCAATTTGTACTGAGACTATATTACGTCTCGCTCCAATCTTATATGCATAACCAATAAACACTTATTCAGGTCGATATTGTCGTTCTTTTGAATTAGTTCCAAGAGGCGATTTTATTGTTGGTATTTTTAAATTTTTTCCTTTCATATTTGGCACGTAAATGTAAATATGGAAGATCTGACAACTATTAATCTAATTAATGATTTATTCGGTCAAAAGCAAATCAAAGCTCAAATCTCGGACAGTTTATATTTACTATTTTGTTAAGTATGCTACATTCCACTGGATGTTTGTACGCTGATGACCATAAACTTTATACCGGATTATCGCAATTTGACGACTTGTCCGGATTTTATCATTTATAATTATTAACTTGTCAGTAAATGATAACTTTATTGGGTAGAAATCATAGTTTAAAATTAAAGATACAGTACCTAGCAACCTTTCACGATCAAGTCATGGACATCATGTTACCATCTGGTTATTTATTGTAGTATTGTAGTAGTAGGCGGATTAATTAGCTGTAAGATAAAATCAGGGATATCTGGCATTATGTTTTTCTGGAATGTTTCCAAATTTAAATCTCTGCTCAAATGTTAAAAAAAATAGAGACGTTTTACTATTTATATTCAATAGATTTCTGTTATTTTCCTTCATTTTTATTGTTATTGAGATAATTAAATTTCATCGCTTCTAATTTCGAAAGGATGTGAGATTATAATTTCTTATCTCCTGCTAGAAGATCCCGGGGAAATAAATATTTTATCGTACCTCCGTTACAAAATTATTGATATCGTTTTGTCACGGTATGGATAAATAAGGTCTCAGAAAAATATTGACATTAATTAAATAATTTTATGTTTTTACAATTTAGATATAATTTTTACTACGACTTTTAAAATCCAATTTGTTCAAGATTTAACGATCTACTGACTGTAAAGTAACTGGTAAATAATCGATATTTGTTTTAATTAATTTTTAAAAATTCAAAAAAATTTACTAACTTTTCCTAGTCGACCGGGAGACCCTTTTTTGCAGACGATAAAAAAGACGAAATAGAAGATTTACATATATTAATGGGCCGCTAACATTTGATGGTCTAAACTATTTGTAATAAATATGCGTATATGTTTTTACATTTACAAATAAAATATTTGTAAGGATATTGTGTGATATTGATATAAACTAAATTTATCCTTCAACCTTTTTAAGTTAGGATAAATATATATTTATCCTTCAACGTTTTTGAAGTATAAATGGTCCCAAGATGTTAATTTCTTTTATATTTCGTTATCTTTAGAAATATTGACAAACTAGCATAGAAGTCTAATAATTAATTTCATTTATTATAAATGAAAATTTCAATAACTGTTTTTAAATATATAGACTTTTTTCTCTACTTTTCCCACAAAAAATGTTCAATTGTTTATTTCGAACACTTTTAAATGGGTCTCTGTGACAGGACTAAAATGACAATGAATTATTAAATGTAAAGCTATTAAATGGAACAAATAAACGTGAATAAAGTCTTTCGTTTCAACTAGTTGAAAAAGAACCATATTGTTTAATTACCGTTATAAAGGCTGACATGTTTTTCGGGTCATCGGTGTAGTCAGTTCTTTGACCCTTTACGACCAACGCATGCGAGTGTAATTTAAAACAAACGTGTAATTAGTCTCAGTTTCGGAGACAAGTATAGAAACTCATTTTTCATCAACTGCGTTATTTAATTATTCTTAATAACACGTGCGCTGAAAAGTTGAAAAAAAAAGTTATTTTTAAATCGTTGTATATTTTACTGCTGCAAAGTGTAGAGAAAATAAAAATTGTTTCTACAGTGTTCAAACTCATTATTAACGGTGTCGTCATTTAGAATATTTGTAAAGTAAATTCCACTTTTATGTCTATTTATTCCACTTTTATGTTAGATGAAGGATATCACGGTGACAACACTGGATTCATTTACAAAATGGCGGCTTTTATGTTTATAAAAAATGAAGGTCATCACGGTGACAACACTGCATTCAATTATAAAATGGCGGAAGATACATACACGCAAGATATATTTTTAATTTACGGTTAATTTATGACAATAATCGTTCTGATACATCCATGCAAAGTTCGTATTCAACGAATAAAATATTTTAATCCAAATTGATGGAAACAGTACATTTGAAAGATTTTTATTTAAATAACTTAAGGAAAGTTAATAATATCGGTTTGTCATCTCCGATTAAGTCAAATTATAGTCTTTTCCATATAAAATAATTTAATGGCTTTCTATTTCTTAATATCACTTACTATTTTCTGTAGCCTATTGAACCTAGCAAGGAAACGAATTTTATTGGACATATACCATCAGATCTGTCTACAATACTTAAATAATTATAAAAAGGTACCAAGTTGTTTCAATGTATTTAAAAAGCTCGAAACTAAGGATGTAAGTTGTATAAAGTTTAAATAAAATTCTTTACGATTTTTCGAACTTTTTAGCACCTTGCATCAATTTGTTCTTTCTAAACTTTGTTTTTTTTATTTACTTTTATTTATTACTTAGAGATTGCAATAAACTTAATGTATTACAGATGATGTGTTAAGTTAGTCGTAAAATGTAATAAATAATTAATTTAGTTTCAGTAGTACGGATAGCATTCTGCTTAAATTGAGCTTTTCAAGCAAGCGTCAACAAGATATATGTACGCACGCAACCTTACCACAAACTCCATTAATCCCCTGCCACCATTTACCCCAAACTGACACGCCGTACCTTAACCTCTTTTTAAGGAAGCATTCCATTTAGCTCACCTCAAAAGCGCGTCGACCTCGTGATAAGATATACTTGACAAATTGGCAGCGCCAGGAAGGTTTCGTAGGAGAGCAACCAACGGGGACGGTAGTCAATTATCAGGCGCCAGACAATCCGATTATATACGCGTCCGCTCTGCCTGAGAGCGCGTTTGGCCTAAAATGGAAATTTCAGCTGTACACGGCTTGTCATCTGTTTTGTATTCGACCGATGTAATTGTGCTCACACTGCTAATCTAACTACCAGCGGAGTGCTCTCGACTGGGTTAGTTTGGCCGTGATTTTAACCTCATTGTGTTTTGCGACGATTCTCAGAAATAAAGTAACGGTAACTCTTATCAGGGTAAATTTAATTTATCTCGTTTATCTCCTAATTCTTTGAGCAAAGTTATATGCAAGGTGGTAAGATAAAGAATATCTAGTCAATTGCAATTTTACATATCTCTGCGTTACAATCAAAACTTGTATTTGTAAAAAACTTAGAAACTGGGAAAATAGGTTTCTTTTTATTTCGAGAATAGTTATGAATAAAGTATTTGTGTTAAAACTTTTATATCTTAAATAGTAATAAAAAAATTAACATATGTTACAAAATACGAAAAGGTGATTTTGGAAATTTTGTCATAAAAATTAAAAGTGTGTTTTTTATCGCCTGTTGTAGCATTAACGTTAGTGTTTTAGTTAAGTTAGTTTAAAATATTGAAAAAATTTAGAACTTCTTTTCTGCTATCAAATAAAACAATGTCCGTCGCATTTAAGACTATTTTATCAATAAAGAATTACGAGGACATGTAACATAATTGTAGCAGATTTTATAATTGTAATTAGACATGTTGGCAGGATTTAAAACACGAAGGAAGGAAATAATTCAAAAACATTTATTTTTACTTATCTTGAAGTACGTCTATGAAAATATTGTTTAACGTATTCGTAAAATTTTTCAATTGGGCTCCATGTCATTTGGAAGTCTTACTTTTTAATTTCATTCTGTCTGTATATTTTGATGGGAATAAGTCTAATAATAATATAATAACGTCGTTTTATAACTTAATTATTTTAAATAATTTTATTTTATAACGTTATTTTATAATCACAAGCATTTGAAAGATTATCTATCTCCCTTTCAATTTTCCGATGAAAACGGAAAAACTCAGTAAAGAGCATTAAAAAGGCGAACTCCCAATCTAAATACGAAACAATGCTCATGTCATTGTAATAAAACATCTCACTTTATTAACTTTTTTGAACGCCAAAAATTGGCATTAAAAGCAATTTTAAATAATTTTAAGATAACTATTTTTTAGGTTTGGATTTAAATATTTCTTTACTTCTCGTTAGAAGTCCTAGGTTTGAAACCCTAAAACATTGAATATACTTGGCGTTAATTTTGTAGAAATTCATTATTCACAATTAAATGAAACTATGTGATGTAGTATTATTTCTACTTTCTTTAATTTCTTTACCACGACCTAAGTTTTGTTGTATTACAACAATATTCAGGTGGGATATTAGCAAAGATCTCTTTCTTGAAAAAGGAATCTTTTCTAATATCCCACCTGAAGATGTAATACAATGAAACATAGGTCGTGGTAAAGAAATTAAAGAAAGTAGAAATAGTACTACATCACATAGTTTCATTTAATTGTGAACCCTAAAACAGTTTTATACTTACGTCAGTATTCGGTTCATTACTAATGATATTTTACTATAATGGGTATATGAATGGACGGATAGACATCAAGTTCTGTATGAAAAATTAACAGCCTTATTAAAAGGTTTTATATATTTTGTTTTATTTATATAAATGATTCAACAATCGTAGAAGTTACTTAATAATTTGAAGAATAAACATTGCAAATTAATATTTTGAATTTGATAACTGAATACGTTACTAAGGAAATTGGAAAATTTAGTGTAAATAATATTTCTGCTACTAACTTCCTGAAGATTGATCATATTGGAAATTTCTTGACGTCCAGTATACTTAAATTTATTTTTAATTTTTGCAACAATTTTCTTTAAGAGTTTGACTAGAAACAATATTTACTTGAATCATGAAGTTTCATTTCTTACTAGTATGATTTTTTTGAGTTATTTATTGAAAAGCCAATTTCATTGAGTTTATCTTTGGAAATGCAGACACTATGCCTAATTTATTGATGTATTACTTATGTTTTTAGCCGGCTTGCAAGTAACAATGATAGTAACGTGAACATAATTACATTAATCTTAGACTTGATAATCTAGAATTAGATTATAAAGTCTAAGATTAATGTATTAATGTTCACGTTACTCTCGTTGGGCTTATTACATAGACCTGATCAAAGAAGAGTTGATAGCCCGTAAGACCAGACTGATAAATTCGAAGTTAAGGTATTCATATAGAATCCGTTATTCTCATTGCCAAAACTCAAACAGAAATGTAGAAATAGCTAAATAAATAGCAGCAGGCACTAGAAAGCAGAGATCTTAGGGTGAACTGAGACAAGACTCAATACATGCAGTGTAATGTGTCTGAAAATGGCGTCAAGGACAACCAGTAATGATCGCAGGAATTTCTTGAAAAAAGGAGATCGGTTTAAGTATCTTGGTTCATTTGTAGCTTTGAAAGACAGCACTGAAAAGATATCACAGACTAACAACTGTTTGGCTCAAAGTGAGATCTCTATCAGCAAGCACTGATATATGGATCGGTATGCTGGCCGATGAGAAAGGTGGACGAACACAAGATGCATATTATGCAGAAATGGAAATGCTGCGTTTGGTTGGGAGAGTTACGAGGTTATATAGAATTAAAAACGAGAATATTAAATGAACATTTAAAGTTGCAAAGATTAAGGATAAGATGAGAGAAAATTACTTACATTGATACGGACGCGTCATGAAGTGAAACAAATACCATAAGACTAGAACTGTGATAAAAATATGTGAAGAGAAAAGAGGACGAGGGCTGGCCCCAAATGTGATATGGGATCATAGCCAGGAAAAAGAAAGTCAATGGGATGAGATGAGTTGTTTTGACGTGATGCGTGCACAACCACGTAATCAGATAAACAGGCAAAAATTTCAAAAATGATCTTAATGCATTCTATCATTTATTGTTCTCTCCTCAATTATTTGCTTTGCAATTATTTGCAACGTACAGACACGTAAAGTTTACAGTTTTATTATATATACAAATTACCATTAGATCGATTTCAATTAAAATCTCAACATCAATATCGAGGAGAAAGCATATTTTTTCCTTACTCAAAAATAAATACATTGTTGTTTAGTTTTTCCGTCAGTAACACATACACATATCATGGTCATATTGAATTTAAATTAACAAAATTATTTCACTATAATGAGGTTGCTCAGACACAGCTATATGTAAATCGAACCATTAGCATTTGTAATAAGCAAGGAAGGCCCTTAAAAGTTTTCTTTGAGATTGTTTTGTTGTCATATACTTAATTGTCTTTGAAGTATCTTCGTAAAAATAGAGCTTAAAGTTTCTTTAAAAAAAAGAATTATATATTTTTCAATTAGGAATGCTAATTTTGTCTAATGGTATACTTTCATATTATCACAGACGTTTCTGAAGTTATATTGTAATTTAATCGAATTCTTTTATTATTTTTACAAAATTTAAATTCAATGTTGTTTATATTATATAATAAATGAAATAAGTGAATTGAAAAGCTTTTCTACGTTTGTTGGATTTTTGGCTTGGAAGAGCTTAAAAGTTTATGTTCAAAACTTATAATAATTATTTTATACAGAAAAACCAGAAGGCCCTTTGCATGGTAAATTCATAGCAATAATTATCTTCAAAAGTAGAGGTAGCTATGTCAGGTCAATGTCGCTAGATATTTCCTGAATATGTTTTCAATGAAAAAAGAAATAAACCTATCGTTATATTATTAGAATCATCGTCCGAGTGTTACGTAAAAAATGCTGCATTTTTACTCTTATAAGCATTTTTTTCTCCATACGTCCTGAATATTTCAGCGGGTGTAACTGATAAATTTTTCATTCATCGTTGTCTGAAATAGATATTAAAATTATAAAATTTTGTATATTTATGTTCACATAAACCTTAAAAAACTTATCAACAACCAGTAGAAATCGCACTACGGTAGAGTTCTAGAAACCCTTTTTTTCATAATTTCAGGTTAAGTATTTTAGAAAATAAGGAGAGCAGTTTTTCGCTTATTTTTTAGTATATCTCTGAAGATATACCACCTAAAATTATGCGAAAGTCTACTATGCCTTACACTATATATGGAACTTAAGAACATATTTAATTTAATCCCTATATTTTCCATACAAATATTTTTGAGTAGTATCTATTGAAATATGTGCGAGTTAAAATGTTTTAATACTTCAGCAAATATCAAGTTTCCACGTCAAGCAGTTTTGGGGCAGCTGTGATCAACAGAGTGACAGGCGAATCTTATATGGACTTCTTAATTATTTATTTTGAGGTACGAAATAGTAAAAATTAAGCAAGAATGGAAACTTATTTTTAAAATATACTTTTATCAAATACTGTACAGATTTCGCGTCGATTATTAATATTGACATGATTTGATCACACGTCTTCACGCTATGTTTATTTAAAACACATTACAGATATGATTTTGAAATTCAACTAAACGAACTGCGGGGAGACGGAAAGGGGATATTGTAACGCTCATAACAAACTTTTATAACTAACCAAACTAAACCAATGCAAATCAAATAATAATATTATCTAAATTTTTCCACAGCAAATTACTATCAGTTTCATGACGTCCGTATTTTTAACGTGCTACTAGATACAATTGGTATCGGATACAAATCCGGTACCACACTTAAAGACTTATTCATGTCAAAAAACTCATATTGAAATTATGTTAAAATCCGGCTTGTTACATGCAAGTATAAAACAGCTTTAGATTTTATGCAATAAATGCTAAAACATTACTCTGATTGTTAATAATATTAAACTCGCTTTAATATCTGTTATAATTAATGGTTTAAATACCAGTAAAAATCTCATTGGATGTAAAACAAAATGTAAAAAAAAATGTAGTTAGAAAAGCAGTATTTCATAATGTCAGAAATGTTACGTGGTTAAAGTAAAAAAGTGGAATGAATTGTTTTATGAAAATCGATTAAGAAATCAAGAAAGATTAAATTATAAATTTATATGGATTATAAATTTTATAAAAAACTACTTTATTCCAAATATATTAATTAATCAAAGAATTAAATTATTTACTTGATATTTAGTCGCTTACAAAAATAAAAACAATTTTGAAAATATTTGAGTACATATATTTTTAGTAAATAAATCGAAATAACTAAGTATTTATCTAATATACGTTTGTTGTGTATGAATATTTTAATAATTTCTTTTTACGTACTATTTAACCCGACTATGCTATGGGTTGTAAATTTTACAGGCTATATATATATGTGTATATATATATATATATATATATATTTATGGGTGCGTTGGGTGTGTTTGTGTATGTAATAATAATACAATAATACAACAGAACTGTGCACAAACTAAAGGGTATATGACTTTTATTTCGGTCTTAATTTGATTTTAATAATGATGTTAATGCTTCAGATAATTAATAAAAGAACCTCTAGGCTCTTAATGTTTTAACTCTATTTAGGCTTATATTATATTTATCCATTTTAAGTTAATAATGAAACCTATAGCGCCATTGTCCACGAATGGAAGGTAGTATACAAAATATAGTAGGCAAAATATTTACACACAGAGGGTAGATAGTATAAACTCCATTAATCCCCTGGCACTATTTCCTCCACCTGACAAGCCGTAACTTAACCTCTTTTTAAGGAAGCACTCTATTTAGCTCACCTTCAAGCTCACCGACCTCGCGATACTTGTGATAAGGTAAACTTGACAAATCGGCTGTAGCGACGATGCTTCGTAAGCGAACAGTCGACGCGGATACCAGCCAAATAGAAATCGTTAGGCAATCCTATCTTAAATGTGCCCGTTCTTCTTGATAGCAATTGCATTTGGTCTAAAATGGAAATTGGACTATATACAGCTCCTCTTCTATTGCTTGTCTTCTGATTTGTATTCAGTTACCGTAATTGTCTTTATACTAATCAAAATAAAGACTCAGCACTCTTAACTGGGACGGTTCACTCTTGTTGCTTCTAATTATATTATTTATATATTATATTCTGATTTGTATTCAGCTTGTGTAATTGTTTTTATACTATTACTCAAAATGAAAGCTCAGTGCTAGGTCGGTTGACTAAGCTTGCTAGATCTTGAGTGCGTCTTGCTCTAATTATAGTGTATTGTTTATTTATTTGTTGCCTTTAAAGCAAAGTATATATTGGCCTATTTATTGCTACGTGGGCAATAAAAAGAAAGAAAATAAAATTTTAAAAAATTGTTTTTTGATAAATTCAATACTGTCTTCAGCATAATGTGACGAATCACAGCTTTAGCAAAAATTAGTACAATAGAGTCATGTCAGCACATCGGTTCGTTAGTTGATCTTATTAATGTTACTTAGTTTGGGAAAAGAGTTTTCCTATAGTTTGTAAAGTTTTATTTTTCTTATTTTATAAAGATAATTATAAAAGGAAATTATCAAAGTAATTTAACATTCACTAAAAATATTTTACGTTCAGAATGATGACCTCTGTGAATCCACCCGGTAAAAATATATCGTAAGAAGGCTTAAAGATATTATGCTGAGAAGATTATGCAAAATTTTGAAATGTTATTAAAAAAACGAGTCTAATGATTCGTCCGTCTGTCTGTTGTAGTACTGTTTTTATCAAAAATCTTTTATTGAATATATTTGGCGTTAATTTTGTAGAAATTCATTATTCACAATTAAATGAAACTACGTGATGTAGTATTATTTCTACTATCTTTAATTTCTTTACCACGACCTAGGTTTCGTTGTATTACAACATCTTCAGGTGGGATATTAGCAAAGATTATATTAGATATTAGCAAAAAATCTTTGCTAATATCCGACCTGAAGATGTTGTAATACAACGAAACCTAGGTCGTGGTAAAGAAATTAAAGATAGTAGAAATAATACTACATCACGTAGTTTCATTTAATTGCAAAAATCTTTTGTTAAAGAAACTTAAAAGTTTATTGTACAGAGTATTAACTTGCATACCTCAAAAGTTTACATTCTGGAATGATTATATGAAAATTCTGGGTGGGGCAAATGAAGTAATATTTTTTTTTTTAATTTCAAGCTTGCTTGTATTATAAATTGAAAGAGTTAGAAGAGAGAGAATTTTAAAATTATATTTCTAAGAATTAAATTGATAAAGTCCAAATTATGAAAAAAAGAGTGCTATTAGAAATTCAACTGAAATTTTCCGACAATGATTCTAAACTCGTTATTTTTGAGAAATTACAGACGTAACATACGTCTGTGAAAAATTACGCAGTATGGTGATATTTGGCGTTAATTTTGTAGAAATAATGTTATATATAGAAAAAATGATGTTATATGTAGAAATAATATTATATACATATATATACATATGTATATATATATATATGTATATATATATATATATATATATATATATATAAATATTGTGTACCCTTAAATGTTCGTATCTAAATGTACACCAAATGATTAGAGCATGATATTAAATTAATGTCGTGTGAAAGTGTGAAAATGAAAACACACTGACCTGGTGGACGGTGAAAATAGATTTGAATTTACAGAAATGGTGCGTAATTTTTAAAATGCTAGAAAAATCTAGGAAAAGAAAACAGATTAAGAAATCAGCGGCTAGAAATACGGTTTAGGCCATAAAAAATTGCTTTTACATTCTCTAGTACAGGTGAACTAATGAACCAATAAGAGCATGCCTCAAATGCAGAAAAACCGACTCTACTATATATGATTTATATTGTGATACATTTACGGGAATTTTAAATAAACTAAATGTTAATTAAGTAGAATTACAGTTTTATCTATTTAAGAAATAGAAATCGTAAGTTTATTTCAAATTTCACTTGTCATGAAATCGATTTTCATGTAGGAGAATTTTATTTTCTTTTATTATGCAAAAGTAAGTTTTTAAATTATTGTTAGCAAGTAAATAAGGAAAGGATTGGAAAGTATTCGCATAATGTACGACTTCATAATCATTTGCTATTCCTATACGTTTGTGCACATATGTTTTGACGAGCTTTTGCCTGCAACTTCTTTAGAATGAGTTGTTAATTTTTCTTAGGTCCAGAATATATCCTCTTAAACCAGTGATTGTTCCTTTTGTAATATTTTTTTAGAAATGAAAATATAGCCTGAATAAGATGTTATAATTGGTAGACTGGGTAGCTCAATCTACAATCAAGTTCCGTTTAAAAAATGCTGTCATTTTATTTTAAAGGAGATAGTTACCCTTCCCTGAGCTTGAAAATTTACTGGAGAAGATAATTATTATCGTTTCCACTTAATTATGATCTCATCTTTGTACACAAATTTCGTCTACCAGAAGCAAACTAGCATAAGCACATTTCTTATTTCCATGAGAAATATTTTCCAACACATTATGCGGTTAATGCCAATTAAATATTGTAATATTAATGAGATACATAAACAGCCGTTAATCGATCAACGTGTTAATTTATTTCCAATTATTGAATAGTGAAACAAAGCTACAAGCTTATATAAATACATTAAAATGAGTTTTATCCACTTTCAATAAACACTTAATTTTATTAATACCAGCATTTAATTAATTGACTACTCGTAAAATACAGACATCCTAACACGTGCAGACAGCATAGTGCTCGCCAGCCCTATGATGTGTTATTCGGTCGCCGTCGGCTAAGCGTGCGTGGCGGGGATGACAATAATGCTGTGCTCGTAGCGTTTGTACCGTCGTCCAATCCTCGCTGGTCTGCCGACGCTTTCGGCATCGTGACAATGGCAGGGCCAACAATGGTAGCGATAGCCGGTGGCGCGCGGCAGATTGCACAAGCAAAAGGCCGGCAGGTGTAGGGCAAAATTTTAGAAGACAAAACTGGAGAATTATTTCAGTTTACACCAAAGAGAGATGTTTTTTGAGACACCACACATGTAAAATTAAGCAACAAAGAGCTGCTCTTTAACACACTCGACCTCTCTTTTTAAAGTATTCTTAAGTTCAGAATATTATTGGTTTTGAGTTTTAGTTTTTCGTTTAATTTGAATCTGAAAACTTCTTTGCCGCGTTGTCCAGGGATCTTATTTTGAAATATAAGCATTTTTCTCGCATTATATAAAACTAGATAAAATGTATTTTATTGCTACATTCATGAAACTGGATAAAATGTAGTCTGGGTTAGAATGTAGGGTATCACCTTTCTACCAATGAAATAATTTTCAAAATCTATTGGGTAGTTTTTGGAATTACCTTGAACTATTAGACTCTCAAACTTTTCTTCTTCATTATATTAGTGTAGATTTTATTAGTTTTTGTTTATATTATTGCATACATATCTTAATAATTGTAATTAGGACTATAATTGAAAATCATATAGAAAATACGAACAAAAATCGGATGAGGCTGTTTTTTGTTGATGCGGCCGAAATTTGCGCGTGACAATATAAATTCAGAATTATAATGCAACGACACATGTTTATGAGCGCGTCTTAGTTCACTGTTTCACATCGTGCGAGCTAGTGCGTCATTTTAATTCTAATATGATCTCAGTAAATCAGGTGAACAAAATAAATATCAAAACGATAGTATTGGGTAAGTGTTTGTATTTGTTTAGTAGTTTTTTCTAGTAATTTTACTGGAATCGTCATGTGAATTAGTGCATCGTGTGATGCACTAATTCACATGACGAGCAACAGTGAATTGAGACGCGCTCAACAGTAAATTTGGTTCTTCCTCTCTCCCGTCTTAGGCGCCCAAGAGAACTTGAAGGCATCTTTTGAATAATACCATAAATATTAATTTTATTCCGTCAACTATGAAGCGTGTAATATGCGCATCAGGTTTCGTACCCGTATGTGACTCCACCGCTCCTACCGCGCTTAAGACATCATGTACAGTGAATGGGAAAGAAGGGCTAATTTATTAGATTTTTTTGCTTTTTAATTAAAAATAGTGCGAACAGTATGTAATAAATAGCGTTAGTATTTTGAGATTGAGTTTGTTTCGTCTATAGGAGAAAATAGTGTATAAATTAGTGTGAATCTTAACAAAAGTTTGTAATGTTGCTGCATATGCTATTATCTACTATACTATATTCTATTAAGTGACATATTTTTAAAACATTACGCTTAAATTGTGTATATATATATATATATATATATATATATATATATATATATATGTGTGTATAAGATAATATTTAAGAATTTTTGCTATAAAATTGCGTAACGCACTTGAGAGAGGTGTTTGGTTTCATTGGTATTTTAATAATCACGATTAATTTAGAAAAATGTAGAAAACTGGGCAAAAGAATTGATTAAAGTAAGGTTATTCCATTATTTTTTATAGAATTGCTGTGAAATTATATTTTAAATATAAGCAAAATCGATTTTGATATTAGTTTATTCTTATATTTAAAACTATTTAATTCTAATTGAATCGCTCGATTGTGAGAAAATATAATAATATTTTCTTAAATGAATATTCAGAAACGTAGAAATTAACTAGAAAACATTAGTTTGTTTGAAAGGTGATTAGTTTAGTTTTTTTTGAGATTCGATAGTTTGTCTTTATGTTCATCCTAACGTGATAGTTACATTATTGTTGGTAAGAAAGGGAAAGAAGTCGTGACTAGAGCTTGTGAAGCATCGGTACCTGCAGCAGAACATTTCAAGGTGGTCCTCAACCGATACTAGCTAAAGACCATTAATTCAAATATTTCTTTAATTTTTTATTTAACATCTAAAATATAAACGAATTTAAAGCATCGAACCTCAAAATGTTTCAAGTACTCTTTTGTAATCCTTAATAAGGCTTAATTTATTTCGCACAATAAATACTTTTATTCATTTTGTTTCAACTAATTGGAGGACCTTTATGTGGTTTTACCTTTGGTTACTATAATCGTTTGTCTACAGAAAAATTCAAAATTGAAGCAAGCTTATAATAAAAATAAATACATATATAAATGTTTAAATTTTTAATTTAACATATGAAACAAGACATCTCAGATTCATCCGATCATTCTATGGAAATAAATACAGATACTATAATGTTATACTACGATGCTTACCTTCAAAAGTAAAAAATAACATCAAAACCTACCTGTACAAATTAGGCTTGAACTCAAATTCCCACTTCAGAGTCTACCTAGCATTCACTTTACTTTATCGTTTTACTTAAAAATATTCACCGTTAAAAACCTTAAATGGATTTTTCTGATGTCGCTAAATGAAAATTAATTGTCAAAGGTAAAGCTAGCATATGTACATGAAAATATACTATTAGGTAAATAAATGTGTACAAAGCCTTTGGAACCGACGAGTTGAAAAAAGTACTAGACAAATTAATTACTTTTATGTGGGTTTACGTGTATGTTGGATGTAGGCAAGTCTGTGATCTTCTACCTGTACCGCTGGTGAGGTATACTGTGATAAATGTAATGTAAATCTTAATTTGTGGAAAGTTATGATATTTCATTTAAATTTAGCCACCTTATTCCATTATTTTTAATATTGCGGTAGGAGAGTAGTTGCAATATCGCCGATGGCAATCGTCAGAGAGAAGGGTGAACTTCATTCAGTTTTGGTTTATGTATTTTATTTATAATTTCAAGGAAAATATGGTATTGAGAAACAGTTATTCAAAACCCACTTTTGAAGTGGAATTTTGAATTCGAACAAAATTTCGTGAAAATATATCTTTGCAAAATCACAGCACCAACTTCCAGAAGAAATTTATTTACGTACTAGTTTAGATGGCTAAAACTAACTTCAATAAAAGATGTATTGATGTGATGACTTCAAAAAAAATGTATTAATTAATTGATGAATGATATTTTGGTTGATTAATGCACTAAAATATTAAATTAACTGTACCGTATCTCCAAAAATATTTATAAAAATTAAATGACGTGTGAGTGGCGAGTGTTTATGACGTGTGAGTATTTTCAAAGATAATAACAATGACATCATAGTATTTTAAATTTTGAACAATGTATAATTTATTGGATTTTTCTTAAGATAAATTTTAGCTAATTATTATTTTGAACCGCCGTCTCTTTCATACTATTGGATACATTTGGTCCGTCGACAGATTTGACCTAGATATGGATCTAAACTATTTTGTGCTAAATTTTATCTTGATTAAAGAGTAATACAGTCGTCTAAAAATTTCGCCTCATACCATATATATATATATACATATAAATATATATATATATATATATATTTACATATATATGTATATATATATATATATGTATATATATATATATATATATATATATATATATATATATATATAACATTTTTAAGGTAGTGTTCCTTTAGCACATCTCTGTGCATACTGACGATACTCGGTACAAAATGCATTTGACAAATCAGAAGCCCCGGGAAATTTCATCGGTGAGCGACCGCCGCGGACATCGGGCAATTAGCGGGCGCTAGACAATCCGATTATAAACGCGCCCGCCCCACCTGAGAGCGACCGAAAATAAAAATTTCAACTGTATACGGTTGGTCATCTGTTTTGTATTTTACTGTTGTAGTTGTGCTCACACTGTTGATAGGACTACAGGCAAAATACTCTTGATGAACTGAGTCTGACCCGTATTGCTTTTAACATTAATGAGTTTTAAGCATAGATTAACTAAACATAGGTTTTTTTTGTTATGCTGAAAATTAAATATGATCAAAATAATTGTGAATATTTTTTGTTACTTTGCGACAATAATAATATACATAGAAGTTTTGTCATATTTAATAAGTATGGCGAAACAAATTTAAACTAAAAGCCAAATTATCAGAATTTAATTTTGGTTTAATATTTAAAGTTCTAAATGGAAAACGATAATTCTTTTCATAATATTGTTTTTAAAATATAATATACTTGAAAGTGTCATCGTAATAATATTTAAATTTACATTACATGTAATGGAAAATAGTTACTCGGTTGCGATTTTTCAAAGCATATCAAGATATTGCTTTTCAGGTCGTGTAACTTTTATTTCATGAAGAATGGCAACTAATTATATGATAGCCATTATGTATACCTATTGTTATTAATAATATTTAAAATTAATGTAAACATATTTTTAATAATGTTTATCATCCAACCCTGATCCTGACCACGATACTAAATGATATTTATATATATAGATATATATATATATATATATATATATATATATATATATGATTGTGTGTGTGTGAATGTGTGTGTGTGTGTGTGTGTGTGTATGAAAGATATTTTTGTAAACTTTGTAATACGTCATATTTAAAAACGACTTTTTTCAATTTTTATCTAAATGTCTCTCTCTTTTCTTGCTCTCATGTGTTGAATTCGTGCCTATTAAATAACAACTAAATTAAGTGCCATTTTGGTAAAATTCTTATATTTTGAGAAATTATGTCTGTTTTTGTCTTAGCTTGTACACATTGTACCTAAAATTAACGTAGTTTATTTAAACTGACATAAAGAAGTATTCATATTTTTACAGGTATATGACAATACAATGTAAAAAATGAAGAAATAGTATAAACATTTCGACTATATATTTGGCTAAACATTGATCACTGTCATTTAAAACTAGGTACAAATATCACTTATGTGAGCTAAACCGTGGGTAAGACAATACGAAAATAAAAGTTATTACGAAATAAAAAGCTAATACTAAATAAAAAGGTAATGCAAAAAAGTTAATACGAAATAAAAATTTATTGCGTAATAAAAAGTTAATACGAAATAAAAATTAATATGAAATAAAAAGCTAATACAAAATAAAACATCAATACGAAATGAAAAGATAACATGAAATAAGGAGTTGATACGAAATAAAAAGTTAATACGAAAGAAAAAGCTAATACTAAATAAAAATGTGGTACAAAATAAAAAGCTAATACGAAAAAAAAAGTAAATTCGAAGTGAACAGCTAATACGAAATGAAAAGTTGATATGAAATAAAAAGCTATTTCGAAATAAAAAGCCAATACGAATTTATTATATTCCAAAAAAAAAAATAAATTATGTATAATTATATATTCTGAATGAAAATGACCTTTAGACTATCAGTCATTTTTAGATATAAGATTTTCAGTAATTTTTCTTGTAGTGTCAAAAATATTTTTTTCAAAATTTAACTAGACTATATTTTTGATTATCTTAGGATTCATTTGAATATACTGTTACTATAGCTATGGGTTTACATACTGTGTTTGCCCATCTGTAGCAATGTATAAAAGAGTTACGAGCTAAAAAAATAATAAACTTTAACTAAGCTCAATTTAATTTTTCAATTTTGTGAGTAAAACGTTTGTAATTAATAATATTTAAGATTAATGTAAACATATTTTTAATAATGTTTATCATCCAAAAACGAAAAATCCGATCTCGATTTTGACCATGATATTAAATAAATAAATATAAATATTTACTAGGGTGCTGTAGTTCCATTCGTAACTTCTATATCTTAAAATTTTACAAAAATATAAACTAACCTCGAAATCCACTATATGTTATTACCTTACAGCATATTACAAAGTATATGTCTCTAAAATTGAATTTTACCGTAGAATTTAGGACATAAATGAAATTCCCACTTCAGGTCCTATGGCTCTACTCTACTTGATTACAGTACTTAAAAAAAATGTCTACAATTTACCTCATAAACCTCTAAATGGGCCTTTTTGATAACACTAAATGATAATTAAGTGTTAAAAGTAAAGCCAACAAGTGGACAAGAATGTATAACGTTAGATAAATAAATGTGTATAAAGCCTTTGGTCTGAGGGACGAGCTGAAAAATGCGCCATACAATTTAATTACTTTTATGCGGGCTGACGTGTATGTCGGGTAGTGGATGTGGGTAGGTCTGTGACCTCTGCATGTACTATATATGAAGTATAATGAGATAAACCTGTTGTTAGTCTTAATTGTGGGGAGTTTTAAAATTGTATTTAAATTTAGTCGCCTTATTTTACTATCCTTAATAATATAAGAGGAGAGGATATTTAATAAAAAACATGCACTTTGAATATAATTTATTTTGATAACGGATGTGTGATGAAGGTGAATGCTGATTTTATGATGAGTAATGTTAATCGCAAACATTTTTTTTTGTTTACAGCGACTTTAGTCGTTAAAAAAAAATTAAAACTGCATGTATCAACACGGACTAAGTCAAGTCAATCTAAATCTGTACATAATTACGATATATACTAGCTGATTTCGTTGACTAATGCTAGTTTATTATTTTTATATAATAACTGATGGCAGTAAAAGTTGAAAGAAAAATGTTGAAGAAAAAATTATGAAAAGTTGTAATAGCTTTTCGACAGGCATTTCTTTTTTCAATAAGCTCTATTTTCTGTGAATTTTATGTCATTTGTGAATCAAATATAAACTATAGAGAGTGACTTCCAAGAGTGAATACCCATATTCCTTTACATAACATTGGAGATTTATTATAAATACTTAGATTGTTACTTTTATTATATTAAAATTATTTAGCTCAAAGAGATTGGTACCATTTCAAATTCACTTAATAATAATTAGTCCTTTTGCCTAAGACTTATTGTGCATGGGATGCATTATCGGAATATATTGTTTATTTCATTAAGATTATTTAAGTTAAAGAGATTGATCCTATATCAAATTACTTAATAGTAATTTATCTTTTTGCCTGAAACTAATTGTGTATGGGATGCATTGTTGGAATGTATTGTTTATTTCATTAAGATTATTTAAGTTAAAGAGATTGATCCTATATCAAATTACTTAATAGTAATTTATCTTTTTGCTTGAAACTAATTGTGCATGGGATGCATTGTTGGAATGTATTGTTTATTTCATTAAGATTATTTAAGTTAAAGAGATGGATCCTATATCAAATTACTTAATAGTAATTTATCTTTTTGCCTGAAACTTATTTTGCTTGGCATGCATTATTGGAATTTATTGTTTATTTCTTTAAGATTATTTAAGTTAAGGAGATTGATCTTATATCAAATTACTTAATAGTAATTTATCTTTTTGCCTGAAACTTATTGTGCATAGGATGCATTATTGGAATGAATTGTTTATTTCATTAAGATTATTTAAGTTAATCAGATTGATTTTATATCAAATTACTTAATAGTCATTTAACTTTTTGCCTGAGACTTATTGTTCAGGAAATGTTTAGTTCATTCTGCTGTTATAACGAAGTTGGTTGCCAACGTTTAATAATGTCATTGTCATCTTTATTTCCTTAATTTTCTAGACTATAACAGAAAAAAATGTCATATCGTCGGTGATAGAAAGCCACATATGAACAGTGTTTAAATACCGCCTAAGTGAATGTGAAGATTTCAGAGGAAGAAGAAAAAAGGGCACATTTTAGCTTCTTAAAGAGATTTCTTAGGCTAATTTTTTACAATATACTTGGATTTTGTTATGAATACTCGTACGTATTATAAATTTATAGGAAAAATACATGATTTTTTTTTAAATTACTTTGGCGGTTGAATTAAATATTGAATTTTACTATGACTAAATAATAAAAAAATTCTACTAAAACAAAAATGCTTTAAAAAAGAAGTAAGCCATGAGATAACAAGGTTTTTAACCCTCATACTGGACTTTCTAAGTAAAAAAATAACAAAATCTTAATCTCATTAAATAGTTAGGCACTTAATACAGTCTTGCTTAATTCCGTATAGAATATATTACTAAAATTAATAAAAAAACATAAATAAACACTTATTCTTAATATTACGTCATCCATAAAATTCACAACAAGGAAAGAATATAAACTTAGATACGTATCTTAACTATTTTATAACTAATTATAATAAAAAATAAAGAGTGTTTCCTTGGTTTTCAATTGAGAAAAATATTAATTACAATACTTACTACTACACTACTACTTTACTACTACTACTTAAATTATAATTACAATACTTACTAGGAACTTATTTTACAATAATATTAGCTATAAGGTAATTTATCTTTTATTATACTAGTCATGATAATCACGTGGTATCCCTTTTTTTAAATAAAGTGAGTCTTGATTAATAAATTGAGGCTGAGCTGTGAGTCAAGATCCTTTGGTCTTCTAGGCAAAGGAGTAAAGTCAATTGCAAAATAAAATTTGTGGTCTATTGCACCTACTGGGTTATATCTCAAGTTATAAAATAAGCAAATCGGAGCTTCAACACGTAGACGTAAAATCTGAAATTTGGTAATTTTGGATATAGACTGTATTGAGAAATTGCTTGTGCGCTATCGCAGATAACACACATTATAAAATATTAATTTAAATTAATTTATGAGTGATGTCAGTAAAATAAAAAATATTACTAATAAGATTGCTATATTAGACTTTCGAAAATTCTTAATTTGTAATGTTTTTTCTCAGTTACTAAAAATTAACTAATTTAATACTAGTGAAAACTCTATCAAAATTGATAAGTAATTTTACAGGATGTCCAGTAGAATAGATAGAAAAATGAATTTATCGCATCAATCGAGTGAAAATAATAATTACAATTATCGGCCAAGGAAATAGATTTCGTAACTAACATTCTCCACAAAATTTCGGAAAATTAAACCACTTTGTATATATTGGATCCGTATCGAAAGACCAAGAAGGATACAAATTGGAAATATCTGGACGAATCAAACATCTAAAGCATTCAGAGTGACTGAAGTAACGGAGACATGGTGTGACGGAAACATGTCTAGAAATGCCTAAGTAAGGCTTGTTGGAAACCTGATATTTTCGATTTTTATATATGGAGGCGAGACATGAATTATAAGATTGATGAATTTGAAGAACGGTACTAGTGTAGAATGCTACTGATTTGTTTTTTAGCAATCCAGAGTGGATTGATAAACGAACTAATGTGTTTATATTTCAGGAACTGAAAGTAAAAACAAGCTTGTCTATCATCTGGTTATAAAGAACACTCCCACACTTTGGCTATATAGCTCGACGCAAAGGAGGTAGTTTAGAAAAGCTATTAAGGGTGGGAAAAATAATGGAAAAGAAACCAAGAAGACGTTTTTCGACTAGTTGGGCGGACCAGATACGAAAACTTGTATGCTCTTCAGGAATGTCATACGGCATCTCAAGTCCAGTGGAAAAGAATAATAAAATTAAGTAAGTTTGCGATTCCAAGTGGATACAACCCTCAGTCGTGAGGAGATGACTAAAATGAATAAATCTGTTTGCCTTTACTCTTTTATGAACACTTTGTCGTCCGCACGTGGAACTAATATCATTTTGTCTGGCGCTGGTAAGTCATGCGTAGATCTGTCGACACATGCCGGCGACAGGCGGTCTTACCTACAACACGTCACCGGTGTTTGTTAAGAAATCACAAAACATTTTAACAAAAGAATATTTGAAAACCCATTTACTTATTTTTGGCGAATTTTGAGGGTAAAGATACATTTAGATCTGTTTCTTATTCTGTTATATGGCCAGCATTTGCGTAATAACATTTACATGACACCGAGACGGATTTACTGGAATTTTTTGATACTTTTCATGTGGAGCAAATATAATGTTGTCGAATAGACTAGTATGATTATATAGATTGATACATTTATAGTTAAATGCTTTAAATTATTTTATTCCTTTATTTGTGTTGAGAAAAATACAAACAAGCTGTACTATAAACTTCTGAATGCTATTGTTCCTACAAGCAATGTATAAAATTCCTTTTCAAAGAAGCATTCTATTTGGCACTTCACCACGCACAGTATACTAATACTCACTATAAGATACACACAACCCATCGGCAGCCCCAGAATAGCTTCATCGACGAGTGGCCGATGTGAACATCAGGTAATTACCAGGTGCTAGACAATTCGATTATGAAAGCTCCCGCCCTACCCCAGTGTGGCCACATTGGGCCTAAAATGAAACTGTCCGTATGCGGCTGATGCCCTATTTTAAATTCCGCTATTGTTGTGCTCATTCTGCTAATCCAACTACGGGCGAAATGCTTTCGACTCGATCGTGTGGCCCCGTTTTGCTTTCAATGTTATGGAGTCATGAGTGCACAGTCAAAGCTGAAGATATCGAAACTCCTGGTTGGAGCCTAAGTGTTATTTAATTTATTGTTTTACTTACGATTATTGTTATTTTTATTATACTTACGGTTATGACTATCAATAAATTATTATTTTTTGAATTTGAAACTTAAATACCAACTATTGGAATTTATTTCTAATTTAGAATCCACAGTGCAAAGGCGAATGTGAATATTTTTTGTAATATTCATATAAATACAAAATAAAATACCATATCCTTGAAAGTAAGGTTATGATAATCTGTATTATTATTACCCTTCCACCACCATGAATTTCACCGAAAATTGTTGTAAAATACAACTCATCATTTGTTTAAAAATTTTCAAAAACAATATGAAAGTTTTTTTTTAGGTTCCATGGTTTTATATAGCGTCAATTTATTATGCATCTTAAGTATTCAGTACACAAGATGTGTTACGAGAACTTGCCTATGTTTAATGGAAACTTTATATAAAAAGGTGATTTTCAGCACCTAGCAATAAAACTGCAATTTAATGTCTTTTACATCATAGCAACGCGATGGGTTTAAAAAATAAAAAGTCTAAAGTTAATTAAGCGCTATTAAGTTAACTTTTGCAGGTAATTAATTCATAACTAATGAAATACCTGAAATATATTTTAAATATTTGTTTAACCAAATGTATTTATATAGGTATTTATATTTTTGATATATAATTTTGGTAGCGTTTCCAAAGATTTGCAATTTAGAATTCTTGGATTAATCCTCGGATATAATGTGCAGAGGTTCAGAATTGTCTATTTTTCAATATTGATTTGTTTTCAAATACCACCAGTTTAAATGTAATTTCCATTGTTATATTACTTAAAGCTTAGGAAAGAAAATTCAAGTCCGTCGTACTTATTATTTTATAACAAGAGGTCAAAGGGTTGAAACAAAGAAAAATATTATTATTATAACACTAACCATTGATATCTGTGATATATAAGTGGTTAAACAAGAAAGGATATAATGATTAAACCACGGGTAAAATGCTAGTTTTAAATACTGGATGTTTTCTTACGCATACATTGTGTGTGTGTGTGAAGGAAAAAGCAACACCAATTATAATATAAATTGTTCGATATAACCAAGTAATATTTTAAATAAATTCAGGATCTTGTGAAACCCTTTTTTTGAGTAAAAACCAAAGGAAATATGTATCATTTACTATACAATCTCGGATGACTTAGAGGTGAGAATACATTAAAACAGAACCTTAAGGTAGTTTATATTCTTAAATTTACAGGATGGTTTTATGAGAAATTTTACGAATTTCTCATATAGTGTTATAAGTGTTGTTAATGTGATCGCCAAATGAGAGGTTGTCTTTCGAAACTAAAAGTTAGAAAGTACTATTTCTTATTGGTACGAAATTATTTATTATTTTAAATTAATTATAGACTTGCCTACTCGATTTTGTTACTCAAATTTTCTTCTAATTGACTCTATATTCAAGGAGGTCACAATTATTGCCGTCGTATTTTATAGAAACATCTTCAAATCGTCGACAAACTGCAAGGACTTTTAGCAGTACTGAATATTAATGGAAAGCCATTTATCATTAAGGGGAAGAGGAGAGGTTCTAATTTACTACTCTGGCTCACGCCATTGTTATAATATATGACTCCTATCTAAAACTTCTGTATTGGGCGAACTTCTTTCAAGATCAAAAATAATAGGCAAAAACCTGAACCAAATTGAGTAATTTTGAACGTGGAATATGTGAGATATGTTTCACTAATATGGATTCATTTCGTTACTATGCCGTTGATGTTTGGTAGATATCATTGGTAATTTCAGTGCAGATGATATAATGATACCTGTACTTATGATAACATATTATAAGATTCTTTGAATCATATCTACTTTTCATGATCATCCTAAAAATGTTCTTCTTATCTTTATTCATTCCCGTTATATTTTATATCTAAAAAAAAACATAAAAATAAATTGTTGAGGACGAAACTAGAAACGTGGAAAAAGTATGAAATATAAAAGCCATAACTCTAAGTAATGCTATCAGTTCGTCCTTTTGTTTGAATACTTTCGTAAAACTCTTCGTATAGAGGATTATAGCAGTAAATTGGTGACCCTTTATAAAAGCCAAATTTGTTATATGGCAATAAGGTCTTCATTCTAGTTGGGCAAAATTAAAATTGCTTCTCTGATTAGCTCTATTATTTCATTATTCTTAATATGAAACAGAGAGAGTTTTGTTTCCTTTTAATAATAATGGGATAAATAAAACAACTGGATTGTAGTTTTAAAATTAGAGGACAAATTTTAAATCCCGCCCTACCCGAGGTCGACCACTTGGGCATAAAATGAAACTTTCTGCCGTCTGGTCAATTATTTTATATTCCAATATTGTAGCTGTGCTTACTCTACTAATACAACTACGCACGAAATGCTTTCCACTTGCTCGTGTAGCCCATATGGCTTCCAACGTTATGAAGTCGTCGGCACACGTTAACAACTGAAGATATGGAGGGTCCTGGTTAGAACCTAAGTATTATTTGATTTCTTTATTATACTGACGATTACTGTTGATTTCGTTATATTACGATTGAAAATATATTTACATATCTTGTACTTATGAGATTAAAAGTTGAAAACAAACTATTTTAATTTATTTTTAAATAAGAATCTAAAATGTAAAGGTGGAAGTGAGAAGTTTTCTTGTTATTCATACAAAATAAAATACAATATTTCAGAAGCTTACATTTTTATCACGGTTTTGTCACCATGGATTTCCCTGAAAATTGTTTTACAAAACAATTCATCATCTACTCACATTTTCCAAACAGTTTCAAAGTATTTATTTTTAAGGCTGCATGACTTTATTTTATATGGCATCAATTTATTATATATCTTTAGTATACGGCACGTAAAAAAGGTCATCTGACATTGCCTGTGTTCAATGTAAACTTTATATAAATATATGACTCTTCAGTTTCTAGCAGTAAAAACGCAATTTAATATATTTTATATTATAGCAAGGCGATGCGTTTAAAATATAAAAAAGGATGAAGTCAATTAAGCGCCATTAGGTTATTTTTTGCAAGGAATTCATTCATAAATAATACAACACGAAAAAAGGAAAATATATTCATACACAATGAAATAAAGCAGTATACAATAAGAAAATATAAAGACGAAACGATTAACGAAAGGACACTCTATATATTGAATGAAACGTGTAATCTATTTTAAAGGTTTATTTCATCAAATGTATTTATTTAGGTCTTTATGTTTTGGAAATATATATATGTATATATATATATATATATATATATATATATATATATATGTATATATATATACATATATATTTATTTTTTTAATTTTTTTGGAGCTAAGAAACGCTCTGCAATTTAGAATTCTTGGATTAATCCTCGGATATAATGTGCAGAGGTTCAGAAATTATCTATATTTCAATTTGTTTATTTTCATATTCCACAGTTTAAATGTAATTTCCATTGTTACATTACTTAAAGCTTAGGAAAAAAAATCTGTCGTGCTCGTTATATTATAACAAGAGGTCAAAGTGTTGAAACCAAAAAAAATAATTGACTAGTATCATACGACTAAACATTGATATCTGCGACCGATAAGTGGTTAAACAAAAAAGTATATGAGGATTAAACCGTGGGTAAAATGCTAGTTTAAAATACTGGATGTTTTCTTATGCACAAACAATAGTGTGAAAGAAAACGCCATACCAATTCCAACATAAATTTTTCAATATAACCAAGTACTATTTTAAATAAATTCGGGATCTCGTGAAACTCTTTTTTTTAGTAAAACCTAAAGGAATCATGTGTAGTTTTTTCCTGCCATACAATCTCGAAGGACTTAAAGGTAGTTTATATTCTGCAATATTTAAGATGGTTTTTCGAGAAATTTTATGAATTTCTCATATAGTGTTATAATTATTGTTAATGTAATCGCCAAATGAGAGGCTGTCTTTCGTAACTAAAGGCTAGAACGTTTTATATTCGTACAAAATTATTTACTATATTAAATTAATTATAGTTATATATATTTCAAAATCGGTCTTGTTACTCAAATTTTATTCTAATTGGTTCTCTATTGAAGGAGGTCACAATCGTAACCGTCGTATTTTCTAGAAATATCTCCAATTCGTCGACAAACTGCAAGCACTTGGCAGTACTGAATATTAATGGAAAGCCATTTATCATTAAGGGGAAAAGGAAAGGTTCTAATTTACTACTCTGACTCACGCCATTGTTATAATATATGACTCCTATCTAAAACTTCTGTATTGGGTGAACTGCTTTCAAGATCGAAAATAATGGGCAGAAACCTGAACCAAATTGAGCAATTTTGAAGGTGAAATATTATCCATATGTTCTCAATATGTGAGAAATATTTCACTAATATGAATTCATTTCGTATTACTATGTCATTCACATTTGGTAGATATCACTGGTTATATTAGTGCAGATGATATCATGGTACCTGCACCGATGAAAACATATTATAAGATCTTTTAAATCACATGTACTTTTCATGATCGTGCTAAAAATGTTCATATCTTTCATTTTAGCTGCTAAAAAATATTTAAAAATAAATTGTTGAGGATAAAATAGAAACGTGTAAAAGTTATGAAATATTAAAACCATAACTCTAAATAATCCTATTAGTTCTTCGTATTGTTTGAATACTTTTGTAAAACTTTTGGTATATAGGATTATAGCAGCAAGTTGGTGACTTGCTATAAAAGCTGAATTTGTTATATGGCATTAAGGTCTTCATTCTAATTGGGCAAAATTAGTTTCTGATTAGTTGTATTATTTCATTATTCTTAATATGAAACAGACAGAGTTTTATTTCCTTTTAATAATAATGGGATAAATAATACAACTCGATTGTAGTTTTAAAATTAGAAGAGATATTTTAAATCATTAACGAAATAAGCATGGTCCTATAAATTATCAAAGGGAGCTATAATTTCTGGGCAAAATATGGTGTTATTCGAATAATGAAATTAATTTATCCCATCACATTTATAATAATAATGACATTATATAAGAAACAAAATAATTATTGAATTTGGAAAAAAACAAATAATTTTTAATTTTTTTCTGTTCAAGAAAGTAGGTTGAATGTTTTTGAAAGTAAAAGAAAATTTAATTTTAAAGCAAATAAATTAAATTTACTCACAAGTTTTGCTCTGTTACCTTAATTGAAACACGTGTCATTGCAAGATCCTAAAAACTATGGTAGTTAAATTGTTTTTACTTACAATTTTTTTTCATTATCATACAGAAAGAGGTTAATGAAAATAAGAGACTAAGGTTGTTTTTAAAAGAAAGGTTAATGTATGAGCACGAATCACTTAGGAGTCTGAAAACATTTATTTATGTACGCACGTACGTATCATAGTCAAGGGTTTATGAAATGTAAAGGGAGAATCTGTTTGACTACGGATTTTTTCTCTGTCAGTACTCAGCGGAACGAACGAAACGATAAGTTTTCGAGCTCGAATTTTTCGATTTCCACCGAAAGTAAAATCTATATCTTGCAAAAGCTAAATCCAAACTAGTTGGTTTGGAAACTGTTATTGAGGTAAAGGCAAAAAACCGAATTTTGCTTTTCCCATACACTAGTAAGCTACTGGTAGGCAGCGCGCATGCAGGAGGTAATGATGATTAGCTCCTTTTTTTCGTAATTCGGATAAATCTGCTACTTTTGATAGGAACTTTTAATATTATACTGTGACAGCGCCACATTTTTTTAACGTGATTTATAAGTTTTCCCATACGGAAAAATAAATTTTTACAAGAAATTTTCTCCAGACCACTCGTTATCATAACTTTTTTAAGTTCCTCCATTTTATATAACAACAGTCAACTGGCTGTTCACGTCGATGATAGTTTCAGATACATTTCATCATAAAGCGTATGTTTTATTGAAAGAATAGTCAACTTCTCAATACACAAACACATTTTGGGTCAAAAGTCAAAAGACAAAACCTTTCCAATATTTTAGATTTATTTGATTTCATTATAAATTTAAATCCATGATGATATTTCTGACTTTTTAAAGGAAAAATGCCGTTTAGTGCTCCTCCACGTACACTGATGATGCTCGTTGTAAAATACATATGGCAAGTTGACAGCTCCAGAAAAGCTTCTTTGACGTGTGGTTTAGGCGAACATCGAGCAATCGGCAGTGCTAGACAATCCGATATGAAAGCTTCCGTTTTACTCGTGAGTGGCTATTTTGGGCATAAAATGAAAGTTTCAGCTTATGGATTGTCATGTATTTTATAAATCACTATTGTGCTCACGCTGGTAGTCCAACTAGGGGCGAAATGCTTTCGACTCACTCATGGGCTACATTGCTTCTGATATTGTGGAGTCATGAGGACACATTAAACACTGAAGATAAGGGCACTTCTGGTTAGAGTTTAAGTGTTATTTGATTTATTATACTGTTGATTGAATTGACAATAAGTTGGAGTTTCAGTTTACTTAGGAATTCGAATACACATTAATGGAATTTGTTTTTAATTTAGAATCTAAAGTGTAAAGGCGAATGCAAAGAGTTTTCATATAAATAAAATACAATATTCCATGTATTTATTTATATGAAAACTCATATCACCATGGATTTTCCCAAAGTTTGTTATGTAAAAGAATTCATCATTTATTCACAATTTTTCAAACAATATCAAAGTATTGTTTTTAAGGTTGCAGAACTTCACTTTAGATGGTATCAGTTTAATCTTAAGCATACGATGCGTAGGATGTGTCACCTGACATTGCTTGAGTTCAATGTAAACTTTGTATAAATATGATTCTTCAAAACACCAAGCAATAACATTGCAATTTAATGTCTTTTAAATTATACCAATGCGTATTAAAATATGAGAAAGTGTAATATTAGTACTGGCAGCCGGCGTGCATGCACGAGGTGATGATGATCAACTCAGATTCTAGAGGTTATTTATTTTACATTACAACTCGGACATACTCGGACGCTACACTTAATAGGAAATCGTCTAAACATGTTTGATGGATTTTGAATATATTTGGAGTTAATTCATTATTCACAATTAAATGAAACAACGCGATGTAGTATTATTTCTACTTTCTTTAAGTTCTTTACCACGACCTAGGTTCCGTTGTATTACAACATCTTCAGTTGATGGTTTGAATCTTTTTGTGGGTTATTAGCAAAGATGGTTTGCATTTTATTTTAAAATTAAAATTGGTCTAGGTACTTGAAAATAATTATTTATTATAAAGTAATAATTATTTATTATATTTATTTTTTTTACTAAACACTAAAACTACATTAATTCATATGTATGTACCCAAAATATAGTTATATGTCAAATGTCTGTAAGTCTGAAATTCATAGATGAATGGAAAGCTCATATTTGAGTGCCAGTTCCCCTTTGAATTTAGTGGACTTCGAGATGTCAGTGTTAGTGGTACAAGATATCATTTATATTTTTCTTAAGAGTTGCTCATATTAAAAATTTTAGTATTTTACTAGAGGTACCCCTTAATTGTTTTTTTTACTTATTTAAAATTATAATAATGAGGGTAAAGTTCGAAAATAGGTATGGACGTAAGCAAGATGAATATTAGTAAAATACATTGAAGTTTTTAAATAAAATATATATAAAATACTTTGACTGCAGTTATATAGATTGACGTATATGCCTTGTTAGATTTTTTACTAGGTCTATAATCCTTAACCCATGTTGCATATGAGTGTAATTTTAGATAAATTTATTATAATCTTCAATCGGGAACAAAAATATGAAATTTTAATTTCGACTAGCTGCGTCGTTAGACTAATCTTAATAAGATATGAATTATAAAGTTGAATGAATTTCGATAAAATATTAACTTCATCAAGGAGAGAAAAGAAAGTAAAAAGCACAACAATAGTTAAAATATATCAATTATCCTTTTACGTTTGGTAAGAACTTTCAACAGATTTCATGAAATGCGAAGTTAGATACATAATTTTGATTTATGTTACTTAGATATTAATTTCTATTATCGTAACCGTTCATTTACCACTAGAATCTATTGAAGTAAATAGTTTGGAATATCTATCCACTACCTTAATATTAGTTTTCCATAATATTTCGTCATTTAAATTTAAAGCGCCAACACGCTTCGAATTGTATTAGTTTGAAGTTCGTTGTTCAGATTTCCACAAGAGAATTTCTATTTTATTTATATACTTACTTAAGGAAATCTGCTGTTTACTTAGAAAGTTAAGTACTCAAGTTGCAAAGTTATTGTTAAAAAAGCAATCTATTTTAACCGACTTCAATGTAAGCTGGTAGCTACTAGGATTATGGTAAAACGTAAATGATCGATACATTATCATGCTATTTAATGGCGATAAAAAGTAAAGATATTTGCCTAAAATATATATTAAAGAATTATTAATGAAATTTTTATAAAGCAACATATATAAGAGAAATAAGAAAGGTGTACGAGATAAAAAGGGATTTTGATTTCTATAGGTTACGTTAGGTAATTCAATTTAATAAATGGCTCTTGGAGACGAATAATGAGGGGAATTAATTCCATAATCATGTTTCATATTCTATAAATAATTTTATATCGAATTTAATTGTAACTTGGAAAATTAAAGGAGTATTGTTGTTTTTAGAACTTGATCTAAGGTCACGCGCGATAGATGTTGGAATTGAGATCGGAAATTTGTATTAGTGAAAGAATAATTAAAGTTATTGATCAATTTATGTTTTATTTTTATTTTTAACCTTAATGTATTTGATAAAGTCTTAAACAAAACATTATATGTCGCAGATAACCATTCCCTTGGTATCTGGGAATAATATTGTTTAGTTATATATTATGCCTCTTCATTTTAAAATATATTTAACCACAAAAGAAGTTAAAAAAATTAAAATATTTATTTTGTTACTCATTTTAAATATCTCTTCTTAAATCATTCTTCTTAGCCTAAATTTTCAAAATTTTTTATACTACGTAACATATATTTATATACATCAAAAAATGATATTTAATTAATATGGTACAATTTTTATTTCATGCCTTTTAAATTATAGATATTTTGACTTCAAAAAAAATATGGAAAAAATCTATGAAAACTTATGGAATACCTAGACGATTTAGTTCGCTGATTGAAAGTGTAGCTGCACAGACGTATCAACACCCGTCGAAAATCAAGTAATAATAAATTGTTGTAAAAAGAACATCAAACAACCAATCAGTAAGATATTCTTACGAAAAACACATGCAATATTAAACGCATACTCAAAAGTCAAGCGGCCCGGAGTACGCAGGCAGGGAGCTCTGTGATGTCCTCTCATCTCGGCGACTTATATATTCCATCTCCTTCATAGTATGTCTGTCTATTCGTTTGTTTAGTTTCGTTCCTTGTATTGTCATCTCTCTTTTGGGCCACACTTTTTTATGTATTAAAGTAGGTATGCTAGTAGAATAATTCATTTTTTTGACTTCTACACATTAAATACTTTTTTTTTATTTACCGAACTCCTGTTAAGTACCCGCTTCAGAAACTTGCTTTAGATATTTAGTTTAAAGCCATTGACGTTAAAGCAATTAAATCAATCAAAGTATAACTTTTACCGCATATAGCTATTTGTCAGTCAGGTTTTTTAACTATGAAGAATTATTACAGTTATATTGCAGATACATACGAATGGAAGGCTGTATATCGATCGGCCAAAAGCATACGGTTTAATGTTTTTAAAGTGTAAAATTTTGTCATAATATTCTCTAATAAAATTTTCAGTATATTTGGTTTAAATTACAATCTGTTAGTTTATGGTTTAATTGAACTTTTTAAATTAATTTTTTATTCCAAATTTAAAACTTCAAGTTTTTCTGCAGTAAAATTTGCAAACTGTTTCTTAAACCAATTTGCGTTTCAACCTTGATGTATATTTGTTGTAACATTGTAACAAAATTTTATCCTTGGGCTTATAGAATAGCGCAGGATAAATTAAATAATAGTAACAAACACCACGAAACCCCGTCACACTTTGCTCTCATTGTGTGAAAATACTCAATTTATTAAGGCTCAAGTTAGGGTATTAATTACCAAGCTTCCCGGAAAATAAATTCTCATATTACATGGCTTATAAACTATTAAAACATGAAACGTTTGAAGAAATTGTCGAAACCGTTTTTGAGAATATTGCAATTGAAATTTGTTTTTTGCAACGTGCACTAAATAACATTTAGCTGAAAAAATGAAGAACACGGTTAAATATAGATATAAGTGTTAATATCAAATTTCATTTAGAGGGATCCATTAATTTAAGTGTTCAAGAACTGAGAAAAAGCACACTCTCTCACACACACACACACGTACCTATATACACGTACGCATGCATTTTCCTGTTTTCAGACACTGTTAATGTTAAATAAACGATTTCCATTGAAAAATAGAGTTCGAATTTTTGAACTATTAAAAATACTTTACTCCTTATATCATTCAAAAATCAACAAATGATTTCCAATTGAATCTTTCTAGAGAGATAGAATTATGTTTTTACCTTACTGTATGAAATCGTAATGTTTGTGTAATACTATCAATAGTAATACTTTCTATCGTCTTGCCATATGATAAAATTTATAAAGCTGCTAGAGTTTTCTCTTTATATAACTCTTTTTGTTACAGCAAAAAACGCTTGAAAACTATTTATTCTACGCGACTAAGTCCAATTTAGTTATAGATACAATATTCAATAAATCTAGACGAAAAGCTCTTCCCCGTCTACACTTCTAAAGAAAAACTTTGCAAAACTTGGTTGCTTCTATCTCATCTCTGTTTACAACCAACTTTTTAAGGAGAAACTTGGCCTTTTTACAGTAATATTTTTGGTTTGGTATTAATTTACTTTCCATTGAATGAGTTACTTCCATATCATATAAAATTTAAATAAGCTGTCTTCTATAAATGCGATAAACGTACAACTCGTTTATATATGAGATACTATTTATACTTGCTGATGTAATCAGACATATTAAGGGATGGCTACATAATACGACATATTTAGGGAGAGTTACATAATGCCACTTTGCACACTTCCGTTTCGCGTTAACATGACCATGAAATGTCAAAAAAAATCGCAATGAACTTCACCTTAACTCCTCGCGATTACCTTAATATTTGTTTATATGTACATACATTACTGTAGTGAACTTTGAACTAGTCCCTTGAACTCACAGATGTTACTTCAATAGAAGGCGAAATAGCTATTTTGTTATGAAAATAAATTTGAATAATAATTAAATCGGTTTCATGAAAGAAGTTTTGATTTTTAACTTATGTTTGAAAGTTGTTTCCATTCTTCCACGTTGAGCAGGTTAGTCAAATTTTTTAATCTGCCCAGATTGATAGCATTGAATTACCAACAATCTTATTACAATTTTTAAAGTAAAATAATTGGGCGCATGCAACTCAGTACAACTAACAGAAGTAAAACTCCTTTGGAGATTTAAATATCGATTTGTAATAGTAAGGACTAAAACGGTAGAGTGGAACAGAGAGAGAGAGAGACAGAAATACTAAGTATTAGTCCATAGATTGTATTAAATTCGTATACAATTTTAAACTATAAATACAGAATTATTAATAAAATGTCGTTACTAATTGACATAAACGACAAATAAAATCTTCATATAAATTTACAGAGACAATTATCAATTTAAAATATAGCCGGATTTATAAATAAATTAAGTACATATATTGCTAGTCTTGTAATAGATGAAGTACATGCAAAATTAGTAATACGTATAGGGTAAATAGATAATAAATCTTTGCGCGCCATTTTTGTTTATTTTTTTGTATGCGCACTCATCGTATTCTGTCGTGTTCATTTATCTTTCTCAGTTGTTAGCCAAGTATCTATTTTCTGTCCTTATTGCAAGAGATTCGTTTCATTCAGACGTTACAACTAAACTTTGCACGAAAATGTTGCATAAAACGTTGCACGAAATTCTATCTCGACATTTAACTCTTATCGCGCTCAAAGAATTTTGACTTCAAGGAAAATAGTCTTCCGCTGAATATTAATTTACTATGAGAATAACTACCTTATACAAGTATTTAGCAACCTCTTGTGAAATTATAAGGTATTTGCCTCGAAACTTCACGATTTTGTTGATATAAATCTACCCCACGCTCTTTTTATACCTGCCTTAGTGAATGAAGGATAACCCTATTTATTTCAGTGATCATATTTCAAAAGAATGTATTATAATGGTGTTGGCTGGAGATGGTGTATATTTTGTGTGACTCAGGCTAGAAATGGATAAAATAATTATCTCTGAATAGCTATGGACTACTTTGAGTTGAATACCTAAAAGAAAGTTGACGTATCAAATAATTTGCGATAGCTGCTAAAAGCTGGTGTTGCCAAAGGAAAAAAAAGTGAAGGAAGTCAATCACATGCATAGCAATAGACAATTAAAACCAAATATACTGTGATGAATTTGATATAAAGTGACAATCGGCCTTCCAAACCTCATATCAAAATCGACATTATATTTCTTTTCGAAAAAAAGTATAGAAAAATGGTAATTTCGTTTCCTGGAAGATCACAATGTTACGCTTTTATATTTTATACAATATTAGAACAGTTATTACAAATTACAGATATAAATATTTTTTTATTTGTTTAAGCGAATTAAGAAGAAACTAAATTAATTATTTTTAAATAAGAAGACGAAGTCTTGAATTATGAGAACAAGTTAATTTGTTAAAGATACATGTTTTTTTTTAAAAGTGGTATTATAACTGATAAAAAACAAAAAAGTATTTTGTCTCGAAATACTTGCAAAATAGGGTCTTATGTGTGTCTGTATCTCTTGAATTTGTTGACATAATTTTACTGAACATTTTTATTCTTTAAATTATTACTTTAATTTTGTTAAAAAGTTTTTTTAAACCTTAGCATACCTACAGTAATTTTCCCGATTTTTACAGAGTTTAAAAATGATCAACAAAATCTCAATTTCATTATGAAAAATCTTTTTAAAAATCCCTTTTAATGTGATACAGAACTTGAGTAGAGGTACATTTAAATATATATTTTTAATAGTTTGTTAAAATTTTTAAGAGCATAACGACATTTTAAGTTTATTCCGTTTTCCGTAATTGAACCCTAATAACGAAACAACAAAGGATAGACGAGTATTGCTGAGATAAATCTTCGTATATTCTACATACACACATATGTGCGTACATGTGTGTGCGTGCGTGCATGCGTGCGCGCGTGTGCGTGTGCGTGTGCGTGTATATATATATATATATATATATATATATATATATATATATATATATTCGTATTATTTTGTGTCAATTTTAGGCAAACAAATTTCGTATAACAATGATCATTTGCAATTTATTATAAAGATTAAGATACCTACTTCACTTTATCTAATTTTAAGGAATATTAAACCAAGTTTTAAGAATAAGTAAACTAACCAGCTATTGCAGAAAACGCTAAGCTGAGTCATGTAACAATATACGATATGGCCTTACTACTAACTCCATTAATCCCACAGCGTTATTTCCCTCAACCTGACACCCTTAAGATGAAGATACCTATTTCATTTTACATAATTTTAAGGAATATTGCACAAATTTTGAGGAATAAATAAACTAACTAGGTATTGCGGCAAATGACAAACTGAGCTGCTTAACAATATACGATATAGTCTAGCTACTAACTATATTAATTCCATAGAACAATATCCTTCAAACTGACACTCCATAAACTTAATCGTTTTAAAGAACATATTGTTTACCTAGTAGTTTATTTAGCTCAACTCAAAAGTGCGTCTACCTCGCGATAAGATACATTCAACAAACCGGCAGCGCAAGGGAGGTTGAAAGCTTAGCAGCCGATGTGAACGGCAGTCAATTAGCAGGTACCAGCTAATCCGATTATAAATGTGCCCGCTCTACATGAGAGCGGCCGCATTTGGCTACGAGTGGCAGTTTCAACTGCACGCTACTGGACATCTGCTTTGTATTCGACCGATGTAAATGCTACTTATATTGCTAATTTAACGATCAGATTGTTTTGCATTAGGCTGATCTATCCTTTGTCGTATTTAGTCTTATTGTATTATGGACATGTATCATAAACAACATGGAAAAAATATTTGTAGCAAAACATTATTTTCTTCGGTTAAGTGACTGATTTATGAAACTTTAATGGAAAATAAGACGTTTTAAATGAAACTTGCCAAAGTAATGTTAGATTGTCATTTCCGATTAAATGAAACTTGCCCACCTGAAGATGTTGTAATACAACGAAACCTAGGTCGTGGTATAGAACTTAGAAAGTAGAAATAATTCTACATCACGTAGTTTCATTTAATTGTGAACTAATCCTTTCAAAGCTATGTATGTATATATATATATATATATATATATATATATATATATATACATATATATATATATATAAATACACATATTATTTAAAGTCCTTCATTTGACCTGCTTTCTAAAATGTCCATATAAATATTTTGAGTATTAGCAATTAAAAAATGTGTGCAAGTTAATATGTTATATTACTCTACTAAATTTCAAGTTTCTACGCAAAACAGTTTCTGAGAAAAACGACTCTGATGGTCAGACAGACAAACACGTGACCGTTCTTATAAAGTTTCTGTTTTTACTTTCGATGTACGGAACTCTAAAAGTTCAGTTTGATGATGATTGATTTTTTCTCATTATCATCTTCAAATAGCTTTGTTATTCTTTTCAAATTTATCACTATTTATACAATTTAAGATCAATTATTTACTAAAGAAGGAAAGTCAAACACGACACGTTTATATTATATTGCTACTTATTAATATCTGTACTCAAAAGAGCATGCATAAAATTATTAGTTTATTAAATTCCTACAAATGCCAAAGAAACAAAGTGCAAATCAAAAACATGACACCAATTAAAAACATTTAAATTTAATCCAATTTTATTCTGTTTTATTATTTGCCGTTAATTTTATTCTAAGTTAGTATTTAATTAAAATTATTAATAAAAAGTTAATTGAATTACGCGAAGGCAACTGAATTAATTACTACTTGGAATTCAGAGCTTTATTTAAAAATTAAAATACACTCTGCAGGAGATTAAAACCATCTATAGAGATAATATTTCTGTATATATTTTCAAGAGCTGTTGACGTTAATGAAATATTTACTCCTACCTTGTCCTCTCCAAATTAACTTCTGACTTTTTTTAGCTTTAAAGATATATAAAGAATCCCTGAGATATCTATAAACCAATATAATTACTTTGTTTCCACATATTTCTTTGAAGGATAGAAATGATGTGAATCAACTTTACATATATTAATCACTTATTAGTATGATTGTGTTTAACAATCATATCCTAATGAACTTTAACTCCCAATACGTATGGAAAGATAAATTAAACCGTGTAAATGGAATTTTTAAGAAAAATACTATATGTATTATAAAAAAATATCCAGTTCAGTTTCAGGTATAAATTCAAAGTTCAAGTGTATTTATTATAATTTATAAATTTTATAAATTACTTCACGTAAAAGATAATTAAGAATAATTTCCCTTAAATAAAGTAAATCGACAATTTTTTTAAATATTTTGTATTATTTTGAAGCCTATTACTCTAAGCATAATCGTCCGAATTTAGCTGTTTAAACTCTACAAGGTTATTACTTCATAAAGTTATAAAAGGATGGCTAAATATTACTGATAAGTATATGTACATATCATTTTTCTTTAGACATTATCGAAATAGTAAATTTTATCGAATTGATAAGCGTTTTCTTTCAGTCTTTTGCAGTACTATTTATATTGATATGGCAAAGAGTTTAATACTATATAATAAAAATTATATTCAATATTAATTACGAGCTACGATCAATAGTTATCGTATATAAAACTGGATTTTAAATGAGTTTTAAGTCAACATTTGAAAATAGCTATAAACTCCATAATTGAACACTTTTATATCACTAGAACTAACGTACAATGCAGATCCATTTGACTACGTTAACATCGTCATTTTCAAATGTAAGCCATCGATCTATGACAACCGCGAGATCTCATAAATTCAAAACGCCATGGTGAGGGGAACCGCAATCCACCTGTTCAATCGGTGTGGGCGATATATATTACAGCCATTACAAGGGTGATGCACCAACTGCAGAAATATTAGGACCGTAAGGGAAATTGACAACAGTTATTTGTTGTGAATGTCTCTTTCTAACTTGTAAATTATTATGCGGCACATGTTGAATGTCTCTTTCTAACTTGTAAATTATTATGCAGCACATGTTCGTGTTATTCATTTCTCTTTATAACTTAATGTCATTTGTCACTAGGTAGGGTAAGCGGGAGGATGGAATGCCAAACTAATTTTACCCTGATACTTTTCCCTCTTTGATCCCTCATTAAGTTTTTGTAACATTATAGCTATTTTTAATTTTTTTTTGATCGATTACGTCACCTTATGTTGTGTTATAATATAGAGTAATTATTTTAGCTCGCTTAGTTTCCTCTCGCTTAGTTTTTTCGGTACTCGCTTTCAAAACTGTTACAGCATCCGTTCTTTTGTATTCACAACTATATTTTTTTTCATGATTGTAGCCTGTTTGAATTTTTTTAAACTTACCATATGAACTATTTCCATCGCTGTATGATGTAAAACTTTGACTTTTTACATGCTACTCTCTGAAAGAAAATGGGGTTATATTTTTTTCAATAAATCTACTTCAAACATAGGTTACAAAGGGTTGAGCGTGTATTTTAAGAAAAAAATGTGTATTATATAAAAACCGACAGTCCGATTCAAAACTAAAATACTATCATGTAAAACTAAAATGAAAATCTGAAAAAGCACCACAAAAACATTAAAATTAAATTCGAGATGAAATATAATAGATTAATAATTTGAATTTTTCACTATCAACTGTCTATAGAAAATATAGAAAGTATAGAAAATAATTATGGAGAAAAAAAAGAATTTATAAAAAACAGTTCGAGACCAAATAATCAAAACTAGAAGAAATTATAAGAAATAAACAGTAAAAGATTTAGCAATTACACAGATATTTACTGACTATTATGTCAATGTCAAGAAATAATACCCTACATAAAGCAAAAAGGTATATTTTGAGAAAGAGAAACAATATACAATTTCAAAAATAATAATGTAGTTAAAAAAACAATTTTGCAGTAACGTCAAAATACCTAGATTAACGTTACAAGCTTATAGAAAAGAAAGGATCGTATTATAAATATAAGATTAATTCTGAACTTGAAATCTAACATACATAATGATTATGGGATAGGGATACCATTACAGACAGAAAAATGTGACCCAAATAAACTAGATCTAATGCTCATTATTAAAGTTTTAAAAATTATATATTTAAAAAAGATGTAAGTTTAAACATTTATCGCCTTAAAAAAACACACGGAAACAACTAAGGAATACATTTAAACGAAATTATACAAAGGTAGCAACATAGGCTATTAATATTGTATCTACAATAATTTCATGCATACTTATTGTCCTTGGAATAAGACTTGGTATATAGCTAAGAATTACCCAAATGCTTGCACATAGTGTCCAATAATAGTATTGACCACCATTTCCTAAACCATATTTTTATTTCTATTAAATAATACAATAAAGAAGAAAAGTTATAATAAAAACATAATAGACCGAGTATAAGTACTCGGTTTTCACACATTCTCAGTTTTCCCTAGAATTTGGAAATCGAATATGGCCTTGGGCCTTAGCCCATATTCGATTTCCAAATTCTAGGGAAAACTGAGAATGTGATTTTAACTTTGAGCTGACAATTCAATGTTGCTGAACTTATCTTACTATTTTATTTAAATGTATTGTTATATTATGTGATTTATATGTTAACAAAATATAAATAATTTGACCGACATTTTTTCTACTGAAATTCTTTGTAATGGCCACTGAGTATGTGTTTTTTGTAGTCTATATTATTTTAAACTACTTTAAACCGTCTTTACAGAATTTCTTTTAAAACTTTAAGCCAAGTTTTAAAACAGAAATCACCGTTTATTTTCCCAGCAAATTGAACATTCATCTTCTAGGATAATATTTCATCTTTTAGAGCGACTTAAAGTAGCGTGAAAATATTGAGAGAAAGAGATTTTGGTCCTTTTGTATTTTCTTCCTTCAATTTCTTTATTTTCAATAAAAAATTCTCCACTGGAAAAATAATAATTTATCATTGGTTTGTAAGTACATTTGGTGATTATAATATAAGGTTTAAAAGGTGACGGCATCAACTACTTTTTCATATATTCATCAAAAGGACTTTGAGGGAGATTTGAGTCTATCTTAAAAAGTAATCTTTTGCATGAAGTAAAATTTAATACGGCGTATGCACATGTATATTTAATGTAATAATCTCATAATTAACGTCTCCCGTATGTACAATGGCTGGCAGGTTGCCGAGCTAAGTTAACCGATTAGAAATTTAAGGCGGTGATCAAACTTAGTGCTGTCACCAGTGGGTCTCTACGTAAAATGTTCTTGCCTAAAATTAAATAATATGTTTGTTCAAAAATTTACAAAGTTGTAGGAAAATACGGTTTCTAAAATTTTTTTTGCTATATGGAGGAAAACAATAAATATTCTGATTGTTTTTATTGATACATTTTATAAAAATGGCAGTAAAAAGATAATGGTCTTTGTTTTCTTTCCATGGAGACGATGACATAAAACCATAGTTAAAAACGCTATACATTTATTTTATGTGTTGCTTGGTCGACGATAGTTCAAAGACTAATGGTCCGATTAAGATAGAATTTTCTATTTATACTAACAAGGAGCCAATGAACTCATTACGGCTTTAAAGTACCCTCACTGATGACCTAAATACCAATTTCACGAACTTAAAAACGCACTCTCACATGTGTGTGCGTTTGTACATACCACACACACACACACACACACACACACACACACACACACATATATATATATATGTATATTAATACATATAAATGTGCGTATGTGCGTTTATATGCTCATTCATATTTAGATATTAGTAAGGATGATAATGTGACTACTTTATTGAAAACTCTATAAAATATGTTAGCAACATGATTCAAAATGGCAATCTGATAAATTATAATATGTAATTTTTTTTAAAAGTAAGAGAAATAAAAATCTTAATCCTGACGGAAGGGGGCTTTTTTGAATAATTTCGGATTTAAGTAATTAGTTCTTCGTTCGCGTCATAATTTTTCCTGGTTCTTTTATTGAAGATCTATAACATACTCGTATGTTAAGATATTTCCTACTTGCGAAAAATGTATTAATTTAATGCATCACTTTCTTTCGTTTAATTCAATATCACGTTTAATTGGTTATAACAAAACTTAAAAAATTGTGAGCAGCGGAAGTGATTTTATTATTTGAAAGATAATTCAAATGAGCATGTAAACCTCCTTTGTATTTATATATTACGCCTAACATTTTTACTATTTCACAAAGTTTCGTTAACATATTTCCTATATATCCTAACCCGATATATTGGTCATTTCATGTACTTATTTGTTAATATTATTTGTGACATTCATTCAAATCTGTATTTAAATTTGAACTGAAAACAATAGATGGCGTGGTTTATTATTTTTAAAACTTAAAAAAAAATATTTAAGCTTTTGTATTCAAAGTATGTTGATGTGTGTATATTTGTTATAACTAATCTTATCAGGACACCATATGAATAAAATTTAAATTGCATAATATAAATAATGATTACAATTTTACATAAAATTGTAACGAATATATGTGTTTTTACTAATAAATTAGTTAAAAATGATTCAATAAGCAAGTTTGTCAAGAAAAGTAAAGACAAGCATTGACAATAAGCAAGTTTCCTTCAAAGACACAGGTTTTCAAGCTCATATTTTGTTTAACAAAATAAAATATTTATTAAAGACATTTTATAAAATATAAATAAAGTTTCTTGTACCTTTCTTGTTAGGTAGTTCTACTAATTTCATAATTAATATCAAATTTAAGCAAATTGCACTGAGTAGTTTTTTAATTATACCATATTTCAACAATTACGAAACAACACAAACAAATTACACAACACAAATTTCGTTGCCAAGAAAGTGCTGTTTTTGAATGCAATTGCGATTGTTAAATTGGATCACTAAATATAATTTTTACCCAAATTAACAATTTTTACGTGACAAGCACTAATTATCTAATTGACATTTAGCGCAATGTTTTACATGACATCCTAAATATATATTTAAGATAAAACATAAAGCTTTCTTTAGAATAACTGTTCTCGTTAAGTATCCTGTATGAACGCAGCCCTAGAAGTGATTGGATGCTGCGGGCAGCGCGGAGACGAAACTTAGTTAGGTCCAATTGTTGTGTCATCAGAACTGAGAAAAGCGGACGTGGGTCGACGTGTCGAGTTGCTGCGGTGCATGTGCAAGCAAACGCATACGTAATGTTTATTTTACTGCTGTAACTTTGTATTTTCAGCATCTTTGTGACGTAGTTCTGTTTTGTGTATGTTAGTTTCAAAAACATTAAAGTTTGTAAAGGTTCTAGTCACAGTAGCTGATGTGTATATAATGCACGAAAATTTCTATGCTCGTATTAACTGTATATATATATACATAATGCAAGTGGCATGTTACAATGTGTATTCTTTATTTCAAAATCACATAATAACTTATGCTTACGATATATTTAATAATAAATTATATATGGAAGTACAAAAGATGTTAAAATTCATTAAAGAAGTACAAACAAATATTGCGAAGTACTAACGTTTTCTGTACATATTAAATTACATTTTGCAGTAAAAAACTAGTTAAAATTGTATACATAATTAAGAAAATCCCGTTTGTATTTCAGACTTAGCAGCTTTTTGCATAAAGTTTTCTGGATATATTCAATTCTAATTTAACTTAATTTTAGTATTTATTTAAATGTTTTTGGGAAGTTTTGACCTGCTTACAATAAAACTGTTATTCAAATTTGGAGTGTTTATGATGCACAATTTAAACGCTATAAGATTGACTGTATAAAATATTTTATTTATATTTATTTTTTTTATATTTTATCTGCTATTTTTGTATACGGTGCGCAAAATGCCTTCTAGTCGACTATAGGGAAAAAAGTTGAATCATTAGTCACGAAGTGAAGGCAAAATCTAGAAGTGACAATTCAAATAAATATAAAGAAATAATTGTGATAAGAAATATTTAAAAATTGCCTGAACTTGTTAAGAGAACATAGAAAATGAACGAAACACGATGTAGGTATTATTTAAATGAAGAGATATTAAAATTAAAAATGTTAATGACAATATAAGATTTATATGAATTTACTATAACATCATATCGATAACAGTTAAATTTAGAATAGCTTCTACAACAAGGTTATATAGAAACTTTTATATTTCAAACAACAAGAAATATTATTATAGTTCAGTAGAATTATAAATATATGATTTTCAGATTTAAACATTCTTCAACGTTTTTATTTAAGAGATTAAGTAAACATATTCATAATTTTTCGGTATTTTTCAGTTCTGTGTATATATGGTATGTACACATGTATAATGTACATATGTGTGACACTTTATTAAGTCGTCATTTTATTCGATAGAGTTTCGCGGGTAAATAAATTATATTTTGTCTCAGTACCGCCAGTCCCATGCATGCCGCTTTCCTTTACCGGTATGTGACGTAACTAAATGAGACCGGTGAAAATGAGTTCAGCGTAACAGAAATAGAATACAATTTTTAAAGATACTTGTTTTATTTTTGAGAAAAGGAAATACCAAACAATTCAATAATCGATAATCAGGAGAGAGCAAGAAATATGACGCAATTTGTGACCATGATACAAAGAAAAACTATCTCCATAAACGCGTAAATACGATATTATTATAATATGAACAATTTATGTTAAGAAATGAAATAACGATATAAACTTGAAAGAATATATGGGAACTTTTTCGAAAAGATTCTGAAAAATAGTCAACATCATGAATGATTGACGATGAGAAGTACACTGATGATGATATATTCATAACAATTTGAAACACAAGTAGCTTTTCATAACCTAAAAGTCATGCAATAATGATGGAGATATTGTCTAATGGCCACCATTTTGAATGATTGCTACATATTAATTATCACAGTGTGATTATTTATCATTATTTCAAAATTCCAAGAAGAAATCACAATTTTGTTAATTTTGGTTCCAATATTTACAAATCTATCATGCATCAACAGAAATCATGTACCAACATAATTTTACAAATAAACCATGCATCAACAGAAATCATGTATCAACAGAATTTTACAAATCTACCATGTATCAACAGAAATCATGTATCAACAGAATTTTACAAATCTACCATGTATCAACAGAAATCATGTAACAACAGAATTTTACAAATCTACCATGAATCAGCACAAATCATGTAACAATAGAATTTTACAAATCTACCATGTATCAATAGCAATCATGTATGAACAGAATTTTACAAATCTACCATGTATCAACAGAAATCATGTATCAACAGAATTTTACAAATCTGCCATGTGACAACAGAACTCTATTGATTAATGAAGAATCCACAAAATGATTTTAAAAAATTGTAGCGGTTAAATATGACTGACGCAACTATCTACATTTCTTATAAATTGAAAAAAAAACACTATTCCAGCTAATATAATTAGAATGTTGACTTTGAATTTAACTGTGGGTAGAGCAAAGAAATGGTTTATTAATTGGATTTTATTATTATTTTTAGGCAGTACAGGCCGTATAAAAACAATGATGAAATAACCAAGCAATTGTAAAAACATATGACATGTAAGCAAAGCATCAGTAAATAAAATAAATTTAATATATGTCGAAATTCATAAATTAAATGGAAACTTCTAAAATTATTTTCGTACGAGTTTGAGAAACCAGAAAATTGTTCTAACCGCAGTTTCTTAAACTTTTGCACATTTACGAATTTTTAATTCGCTTTGTACTAGACAGTTGGTGTTTTTAGTAATTTTAATAAATCTTTTTATTGAATGAAATTTTGTCGATTCTTCTACTGCATGTTAACGATGTGGTAAATTTATTAATATACCATTTACTACTAACAATATATATTCGGAAATGGGTTTCTTACCTAATAACTTTGAAACTAAGCCACGACTCGCTACTAAATATCGTGTTCATATGATTTATGTGAGAGAGCAGAATATAGACAACTTGGCAGTCGCAACTTAGCTTGCGCTGAATATTAATATCGAATAAAGTGTGTTTGGATATTTTTTTATTAAATCACGCCTCAGCAGCTGTATAGATTTTCACGAAATTTAGTACATATATGTTTATATAGTTTCTGATATATATTTAAATATACGTTACCTTTTAGTCAGAGATGTAATCTACTTCCTGTGGAATGAAACTGTGTTTCTATCTAATAAAAAAAATCATAATTACAAAATTTCAATACATGGCATAATGTTTATATTAAATGGCTCAAATACTTAGAGAGCTCAAAATCTATATATTTGTTGAACACTAAGAACATTATAGTATGTTATTTTTGTGATAGCCTGTTTAGATTAGAGACTCGGTAAACTGAAAATGTTTCAGATCGCATAATAACATATTACTGAAGAGATTTAATTACGAAATTTTTTTGAAGTGAAATTTCTCTACAAACCTCTAAGTTACATTAAAATTGTGTAACACTTGAAGAAGCAATTGCCGAACGTATCCGACTAGCAGCGGAACCGGTCGAGCGCTGACAACGGGGCGATCGAGAATGTCGAACAATTAATTTTATATTATTAATTAAGAAAAATAGTTAAAGAACTTTCACTTTTTCCTTGAGCTTGTATGAGAGAGGTTTCCGTTTTTTTTCATTCAGTCCTTTTGGACTTCTTATCCGCTCATGGATAATTTCGTCAGGACATCTATTACTTTCTTCATAATGAATCCATTTTTAAATTTGAATCTATTTATAATTTTTAGATTATATATAAAAAAAGGGTCCAACACATTAATTTTCAAGAATACGAGCTTCACCGTAGTAGGTAATGGAAGATCGATTCTCATCCACTGTAAAACGAAAGTCATGCACACCTCCATCCAATCTTATAATCGTTAGGTACGTGATCAAAATACGTCCGCTCCACGCCGAAATCTTGCGAGTGGAACAATCGGAGATTTGAGCGAGGAACACCTGCTGCCTGCTTCGTGCATAGATTTGAAACTGTAGGCGGAGCGTCGACGGGGTATGGTCTCGTAGTTTTCAATAATACCGACGTTGACAATGAGAGAATTTCGAATATAGAATACATTCGCGTATACTTTTTTAATATTATACCATTTTAATATTATACTATTTTAATATTACAATATTTTAATATTTCTCTTTTTGCCTATAGAATAATAATATATACACAAGTTTAAATTCTGAAGCACGTGGCAACTTCGTCTTTTTTATATGAGTATCATATAAAAGATATATTTTGTATCGTCTATTTTTGTGTGATAAAATGAATACGAAAAAATGTAGAGAACAATATGTACGTAACACGAAACTTCTCGCAAATAAAATGAAAAAAATCGCTATTTACAGTTATTTGAGTTTCATGATTATTTTTAGCAGTCTTTTTATAGAGTATGTACATTTTTGGTAAGGATCATTTTGGAAAAGAAGGAAAAACAGTATTTAGAACAAAGCCCTTTTCATTTATTCACACTTGCAACAATGTTGTTCTTACGGTAATAAGGTAATACTAAATAAGTTTAAGGCCCAAAAGTTGCACTACTAAATAAACGTCGCAACTATCTAGCCGTTATCCATTTTGTTATATGTTATTACAGTTTGCCTATTTTGAGAACAATTCCTTGCCAATCTAGGTAAAGGTTCGTACACATTGGTCATAGCGCAACAAACGCGAATGTTTCTTTTTTAATTTTGCGCTCGTTCAACTTTTGCTCTGCATATGCAACGTACAGGCAGCCTAATTACGCTGCGCCCGCACTATTTACGCTCCTCTCTCAGTTTGCTTTCGTCAGTAGTGGAGGAAAGACGCATTTATCCTAATAGGAGAATGAAACGAGAAGACGTTTAATTGAACTTTATGTTTACGTTTAATTGAAATTTATCAAAGATTTTAAATTTTGTGGCATCCTTGTATACTAATCATAATCGATTGAGATAAATGAATAATTTACGATTTTATTTGCATACGAACATATCGTGAACTGCACGCGTGCAGTACGTGAGCCTGTTTCATCCGTTGCACGAAGAGAGCGTGCAGTTTTTGAGCCTGGATAAGGTGTAGGAAAAAGGACCACAGTATGTAAGTTCATTTCACAACTCGCCAATGTATATAAATCGAAAGAGGTGTTTTTGTCATACTTAAATGTATTTTATATCCATATTAGTTTTCAATATTGTCGTAAATTAATTAATGTCGAATTTGAAAATAAAATTGTAATATTGACGTTTATATACATTACATTCATCATCAAAACTATTTCAATGCGTTATCTAGTATAATATATTTTATAAGAATGTCATCAATATAACTATATAAGTACTACAAAAATATACAAACTCAATAAGAGAGTCAATGTATTTATATATAATAGCTAACGACCAAACATCAGTTGTAAACCTTTAATCAAACGACGTCCTACTATTGATTAACGCTAAATGGCTTTAATAATTTTGAAGAAATTCATTATTCACAATTAAACGAAACTACGTGATGTAGTATTATTTCTACTTTATTTAAATTCTTTACCGTGCCCTAGGTTTTGTTGTATTACATCTTCAGTTGGGCTATTAGATCTTTGCTAATAGAAGATGTTGTAATACAACGAAACCTAGGTCGTGGTAAAGAATTTAAAGAAAGTAGATATAATACTACATCACATAGTTTCGTTTACTTGCGGACGTCTTACTAACAAATACGAAACTAGTTTGAAATAGAGAGAGTCAATGCTGTCTAAATTTCAGAAAAATATTTTTTTTGTAATGTAATGATGTGATAAAAAGTCAGAATAAAGTACACTTACAACTGAGGATAACATCTAGAAATAAAAATATGTAATCAATTTATTTTTAGCACGCGCATGACCATGAGTGAATTCAAAATAATTGTTTGATTTTGATTCGGATCCGATCAGAGAAAAATAGCTGGGACAATTAGTTGATAGCATAAAAAAGCTTGTAATTATGCAATTACATAATTAAAAGTTACCAATTGGTTTATATACGTATTCACTAAAAGAAAAATGTCTTCCTTGTATGTTGCAATTGGTGATATAGTGAAAATGTGGAAAAAAATACATCGTAGTTATACGACTATATTTACGTGAATGCAGATTAGAGCACCTTGGAGGATAAAAAAAATGAACGAATTTTGATAATTGTCTAAAATATTTTGAGTCGTTACGTAAAATATACTCTCATTTATATCGCTTCTTAATATTATAGTAATATATCGATATAGGCTTAAACTAATTTTTTTCATTTTTTCGCTTTTAATTTTGTATAGATGCTTCGTTATGGGCGTATATCAATGATATTCTTTTTCTTTGACACGAAACACCCTCATAGGTTTTATTATTCTACAAAACTTTCTTCCACGTAGTTCTTTGTAAGGTCTTAATTTTTAGAGATCCATAGATAAATCGTAAATAATCTCTTATTTACGATATACATCTTGATAAAAATTGGCAGGGTTCTTAAATAAAAATATGAAGTAAGTCTATATCAAATATCGTGCAAATTTGTAACAAAATCTAAATACAATTTGATATCCATACTTACTTGGTTTCTTCTCTTGGTTCTCTTGGTTCCCACGTAACAAAGAAACTATAAAATGAACTTTCTTTTGAATTTATATTATTAAGAAAAGTATGTGGTGATTATTTATATTCATGATGATCAGGATTTCAATGATATGAGGATATCAACAAATAATTGTCCCATCACCATTTAATAGAATCAGCAATTTTGGAAAACTAAACAACAGCGTTAATTGTATCAAAAATGCACATATTTCTACTAAGTGCTAAAAAAAAGTATGTAAATCCTTAACATAATTCTATGGTACCACAAGACAGAAAAAATTTTTTTAACTGAAATACATACGAATATAAATACGTATTTTATTTAATAAGGTCAACGCAGTCGCATTTTAGTCACAAAAAATTGATGACGCTATTAAATGCACAACATTGAGTATATACTTGCATATACATTGTACATTTAACAGCCACAGTAGACATGAGTTACTAAAATGTGACTGCGTTGATCGAATTAAATAATATAGGTATACAAACCAAAAATAAAGGTATTTGAAATAATACGTCTTTTTCAAATTTCTTACGAATCTATTCATTTTTAATCTGACCGACGCATTTTTATTCTTAGTGAACCATAATTGATGACGCTGTTAAAAATATACAATATACTCGAATATGTGCATTGTAAATTATTAGCATCCAGCAAATATGGATTAGCATGGAGCTCCATGCTAAGACAGGAAAAATCATTCATATGAAATACCTATATTTTCCATATATGTATACGTACCTTGTTTCAATTCTCTAATACACTACCACTTTGGCTCGCTCTACATTCGATTGCTTGAGAGGAATGCGACGAACATTCCTATCACGACGACGAACGGTTGAAGCGGAAAGCCCCCGGGATAATTGAAAACTGAGATCAATTTGTCATAATAACAAGGCTCTTGACCCTCAGAGTGGTAAAGTCGATACCGACATGAAATTGCTTTTCAAGTTGTGCTTTTAATTGAGTGAAGCTCGTCACGGTGAAACCGGCCTTTATTCAAAGGAATAGGTGAAAGGTCGCAACAAGATCTTGAATGTTAAAAGAAGCAAGCTTTTAATGATTTCTAAGATCAGATAATAATTTATACTTTAACACAATATATTTACATTGTTCATATGAGTATACATACATTTCTAGGTAACTTTTATCTCTATTCAGAGAGTGCTTGTGATTTAGTTTGCCTTATGTTTGAAAAAAATAACGTAGATAATTTGGAAAGAAAAGTTACAATTAACTTCAAAAGGTACCTCACTTTAAATCAGTATATAAATATATGTGATTTTTCTTTTTTACCCTTAACCCTAGACTCTTAATCTTCTGGGTACGCGCTTTGGTGTAACCATCCCTAGACCTTAAATATGGAATCCAAACTAAGAAAGCGCAGGCATTTGCCTTTTTATTAGCCAGAGTGTGATGTTATCTAGATGTCAACTTGTATAAAACCACGCCACAGTTATCGGAATCCGAAATGATGACTGTAATGATTAAGAACATATTTCAATTATAAACTAAGTTCAAGTTTTTCTTCTACGACTTCAAGAAAAGTGTTCTAGAGTAATTAAGATACGTAGCAAATATGTTTCTATTCTAAAGTAAGTCCAAGTTTTGATATATGACTTGTTAATTACTGTACCAGGGACGTGGTTTAGGGTAACTAAAATACGTAACAAATATATCACAATAATAAAGGAAGTCCAAGTTTGGTATGCATGACTTTTCCATTGTTATATGAGGAACTTGGTATAGGGTAGTTAAGATACGTCACAAATATACTTCAATCATAAACGAAATTCAATTTATGTATACATGACTTCTTCATTGTTGTATTAGAGACCTGGTTTAGGATAATGAAGATACGTAGCAAATATGTTTGAATTATAAACTAAGTCCAAGTTTTGTATATATGGCTTATTCATTGTTGTACCAGAGACGTGGTTTAAGGCAATTAAAATACGTAGCAAATATACTTCAATCATAAAAGAAGTCCAAGTTTTGTAAGCATGACTTCTTCGTTGTTGTATGTGAGACATGGTTAAAGGTAATAGAGATAAAATAAGTGAGTAAATTTTTACACCATATTTAACTTTCCCTATTCGAGGTGCTTATAGAATACTAAACTTTCCGTGAAATAATAATAGTTTTTACAAACAAAAGATATAAAATTTTTTTATATATTAATAAACATTAATTGGAAAAAATCGTCACTCCTCTCATTAAAAAAAATTACGAAACAGTATTACTTTTTGTCTAGTTGTCATTATAATAAATATTAATATTATAATAAATATTAAATGAAAACTGTTATTTATATTATTATAATAAATATTAATAACAGTTTTCATTGTTAAATTAAATAACGTTGTTATTAAGAGTCTTAGGTGTGATATATTTTTCTGTTCCACAAAAAAAAATTATAGCTAATTATAATTTCGATCTAATTACATTTAATTAAGATTTAGGCAGGCTAAGAATCAACAAACTCTTTTACAGATAACTATATTATTATTCAAAACCTATACTACATTCACTTAACCGTATTACTATTACAGAAATTATTATCAGAAAGCATAGACTCGCAAATCTAAACATAAAACGATGTTCAAAAATTTGGTAATTTTTCTAAAGATTTTTATTAAGATTAAGAGAAAGAACTCATATATTTTAACGCATCTAGACTAACCAAAAATATTTAGGAAAAGTAACAAATTACATTCTTCAGAACAAATTGACGTATTACAAGAAATATTTATGCTTTATTTACTTATGCAATATTTATGCAAAACATAGTTTTGTCATTCTTCATCACAATGCTCAAAAGTTACCTTCCTAGTCATTTTTATTCAATTTACTTAATATTTTAATTAGTTCTTATTCGATAAATTGCGCAGAAGATATTATTATTAATGAATATATAGTCGCCATACAGATTTGATCTAAAAATTCATTCAAACTTGCAACAGAAAAAAATATAGCATCTTGTGTAGGTATTAAGTCCTCATATTATAATCGATGGGGTTTCTTGTTCACGAATATACCATAAATTACCAGGTGAATTTATATACAACGATCTTCCATTTCCCATTTTACTTCATTTTTTTTATTGTAATTGATACCGATTTAAAGTCAAAGCATATTTGAACAGTATGAGTTAGTTTAATGTGTACTGATGACTAGCAATGTAAAAATTATATTTAAATTAAACAAAAAAAAACCCAATTAATTACTGCAACTAATACTGTCATTATAGTTAAATAATACTACATTAACGAATGAGTCCGTGAATTGATTACAATGGGGCACAGAAATTGTATCGTTGCTTTTGTTCCATTTTAAATCATGATTTGGAATAACCATACTCAAACGTAACGTACATATTTTATCAAAAAAAGATGAAAATTTGATACAGTAGAAAAAATAACGCGAAGTAGACTTTCTCTGTTTTTTAACAAAAAAGAATCTTTTATTTTTTCAAAAATTTAATCCTATAAGTATGACATAAAAATCTCTTAAAATCATAACTTTAACCTCAGAAATATTTTTTACTGCATCAAATCAATTTCGTAAGCAATTTCATTCTCGTAGGTAGTGTAAACTCTCTTTTAAATTAAACTATTATTTAGTTAAATCATTTTTCATATTAATTCGAATTAATGTAACGTCCTAAATTACACATAGCTAGGAAATATAACAGTGTTTTCACAAATGATACCTTTCGTGAATATTATTTAATCCACTGTCGAAAAATGAGAAAATAGACGAACAATAACAATCTCACATTATGTAAATAATCTCAGCCCTTCTTGCTTTCGAGAGTAAAAACTAAAGGGAAGTATGAATAAATTAAAAAAGTATAACTAAAAGTATAAATGAACTACAGAGAGCAAAGTATATATTAATTTGAGGACGACAATTTTTTGTTTGAAATGGTTATATCCTTAATGGTAGAAAAGTTCATTCACTCAAATCTCCATTCATACATACACACAAATCTCTAAGCAAAATTCATACACTCAAATCTCGTTTCAAGCGTATGCTAAAAGCTCAGTAAGTCTAACGAATTACCCCAAAAAAAATTCCACCCACAATCGTACACCAAGCCGCACAACTATAAAGCAGCATGTCAACCCAAAACCCATCAGTCATTTGGTGGCGAATAAATAAAGTGAAATAATCAGAATAAAAGCCCATCCGGCCCCCAATCCTCACCGGACCGAGTCGACGCCGCTTTTGAATACTAAATTGTTAACGTATCGCCGAGCACTACCTTCCCCTCGTAGCTTAACGGGCGATATGTCCTCGTGACTCGCCTAAAATACGGAGTCGGAAATTCGGCTCTCAGTATGGGCCTGGGGGATTAGAAATAATTTTAAATTTTAAGTTAATAACCCAAAAGATCTATAGCAGTTTGTAAGAAATAATCACCGAAATTTTTGGAAAAGGCAAATTTTCTGTCCATTGCCCAAATTTACTTTCTTGATGCTATTGTCTAAAAATTAAATTTTGAATTTAGGACAATTGGTTATTAAGGAATGTTTTAAAATATACCGATTGTTGATTTAAAATTGTTTAACGGAAAATTACGGGTTTCGATAATATTAAAGGGAGAGAAGGTTTGTGGTAAAATAAAATTTGTGTCTGTGATTTTCGATTTTTGAAATTTTAAATAGCTTTCTGCTAGCATATTCGATTGTTAAAATTAACTTAGTGTTAAAAAAAATTCTATCTGTCTATCTGTCTTTACAGATTTAACTAGAAAACTATTGGCATACATTTAAGAGAGGTAATAGACGGATAATTTTCCAAAAGTTAAAGTTGGATAATTTTACAGAGGTTGTAGATGGGTAATTTTACACAGGTTATAGATGGATAGTTTCACAGAGAATATAAATGGATAATTTTAAAGAGGCTATAGATGGATAGTTTTACAGAGTTTAAAATGCAAAATATTAAAGAGGCTATAGATGGATAATTTTACAGAGGTTAAAAATATATAATTTTACGGAGATTGTGGATGGATAATTTTGTAAAAGTTATATATGAATAATTTAAAAAGGTTATAAACGGATAAATTTACAGACATTATAAATGGATAATTTTGCGGAGGTTTTAGATAACCTGAGACTAATTTAGTTTTTGTTCAATTGGGATATCTCAAAGGCTCCATCATGGAATCCAATACCAAATGGATACAATGAAGTATGTCTGCATATTCTTAATTTTTGAAGCTCCGCTATGCACGCGTAGCGTAGCTAATACCCTGCTTAATACAGGTAAAATATGTATTCAAATACAATCGAATTTAGAAATATGCATGTATAAAGCCATATGATTACTCCTTGGTCATTATCTAAAATACAATCGAATTTAGAAATATTCAAATACAATGGAATTTAGAAATATGCATGTATAAAGCCATATAATTACTCCTTGGTCATTTTCTAAAGTACAATCGAATTTAGAAATATGCATGTATAAATCCATATAATTACTCCTTGATCATTATCTAAAGTACAATCGAATTTAGAAATATGCATGTATAAAGCCATATAATTACTCCTTGGTAATTATCTAAAATACAATCGAGTTTAGAAATATGCATGTATAAAGCCATATAATTACTCCTTGGTAATTATCTAAAATACAATCGAATTTAGAAATATGCATGTATAAAGCCATATAATTACTCCTTGGTAATTATCTAAAATACAATCGAATTTAGAAATATGCATGTATAAAGCCATATAATTACTCCGTGGTCATTATCTAAAGTACCTTCGAATTTAGAAATATGCATGTATAAAGCCATATAATTACTCTTTGCTCATAATCTAAAGTACAATCGAATTTAGAAATATGCATGTATAAAGCCATATAATTACTCCTTGGTTATAATCTAAAGTACAATCAAATTTAGAAATATGCATGTATAAAGCCATATAATTACTCCTTGGTCATTATCTAAAATACTTTTAGTCGATATTTGCAATTTAGGTTATATTCTATAGGGCGTTATTTCATAGGACATAAAACAGTAGTAAAACTATTTTAACTTATATTTCCTTGTTTAATTATATATATTCATACTATATTTCATTTTCGTTTTTAAATAATCTCTTTCAATAGTTCCATAAGTTCATGAAGTCGTGGCGCAGGTAGTATTAAATAAAAATTTGATAGAAGAAGTTTCATCAATCACGTGTCGTTTGCAATTACTGTCTTTCACTCATTACTCCGTCCATGTAGTTGTGATCCTTTGCTTTTATGTTTATTTGATTATTTAGTAATTAAATTTTATAGTTTAGAAACCCGAGTACAGACTAATTGCAATTAGAACAATCTTGCCCGCCCGATCCCAGTATAGCAAGTGTGATTATATATTCACTCTGCAACAGTTTGTGAATAATATAAGGAGGAGAACTTAGAGAAATTATTTATAGCGAAGAAAAGTGTAATATTCATGAATATTTACATGAATATTACATAAATATGCAATAAGTAAATCTAAAGATTTTGAATATTTCTGTTCACGATCAATTTCTTCCTATTTAAATTAGTTAATTTGCTAAAATAGCTCTTTATGCTTTATATAATGACGACTATATATACATATACATATATATATATATATATATATATATATATATATATATATATATATATATATATCTTCTTTTTTGTTTTCTTATATTCTTTTTTGCTTTATCATAATTAACACATTGTAAAATGTATCTTAGTATTGTTTACACTGCAGTGAAAGGGAATTTATTTTTCTGTCTATTTATTACGCCTTCACGACTAAATTGCCAAACTGATTTTAGTAAAATTTAGCAAACACAATTTAGTGCTTGCACAAGGATATAATATATACAATGCCATTATATATAACAATAATTCCAGCATGTCGGTAAATTTTTTTTCGATGTGGCAATAGAACACAAAAACATATTTATTTTTTATTATTATTTATTTTTCTTACCATAAATTAACAAAAATGTGTCACGCTGCTAGATAAATTATACAATAAAGGCGTACTTATAGAGTTTTTATTCACGCGGTCATATTCACAAAGGCAATATTGGTGATGCTCGGTGGAATGGGAGGGAGGTTGGAGTGCCTATAGCAAGCTTTCTATCCGAATGTGCACACCCAGAAGAACATACATTCTTGACGGACGTCTGTGCGGAATTATTACTACGCCTAACTTCCATTTGTTAATATCGTTACAATGTTTAATTATATTTTTGGCGACTACACGATTCCGGTAATTACAAAATACCAATTATGCAATATTAAAATCGGTCGTAAATAAATGTTTATGCTGAAAAAGTTAAGGTTAGGAACCTACCACGACATTATACCTCATTCACTTGAAAGGTAAAAATTACACCAAAAGTAAACATAATTAAAAATACAACCATATAAATGTAATACAAGATTTTCAGGTATTTTAATGATGTTCAAATTAGTCAACAAAACAATGGTTTAATCTTAAACTTAAAACAGTTTGTGGGAACCATATATGATGTACAAGTAATTTATATAAACCAGTATTCACTACAACACATTCAACTATAACATAGATGAGATTCATGGAATCGGCTCGAAGGGATTTCAGCAGACTGAACATCATTAATCGAATAAGAAAAGTAGCCAAATTCGACTGAAACTCGCACATTCAGGGTTAAGTATTATGACTAATTAACAAACAAAGTTAATTTTGCGTTCCATCAATTAAAATTTTAGTCTTAGTGGCTTATTGTGCTACTAATAATTTTTAAAAATTTTGAAAAAATAATTTTGGAATGAGCTTAAAAATAAGTTTAGTGCGTATTCGACCTGTTTAAAGAATTTTTTAGAATTTGGACAAGCATGGATAAGTGACATATATAACTAGATTTAGGCTAACTAAATTTTCAAGGCGTTATTTTGTACATTTTCTGAAATTTGTAACCGTGGATATGTGGATAAATAGACGGATGGAAAACGAAGTGTCACTACGAGGATTCATTTTTATGATTTTTAAATTTGGACAAGCTTGGATAAGTAACTTACAACTATATCTGACGAATTTCTAAGTCTATATTATAATAGATGGACGAAAAACAAGAATAATGTGTATTTTCCGAAATTAATTACCATAACAAATAGATAATTAGATGGATGGGAAATGAAGTTTCACTGTGAGGATTCATTTTTCCAATTTTCTGATTGCGACTAGTGTGGATAAGTAACTTATATAACTATGCCGAATTTCCAAGTCGACATTATAATAAATGGATGGAAGACAAGAATAATGTGTATTCTCTTCTTCTGAGGATACATTTTTAATGGTTTTTCTATTTGGACTAGCGTGGATAAGTAATTTATATAACTATGCGGAATTTCCAAGTCGATATTATTATAGACGAAGAAAGACAAGAATAATGTGTATTTCCTGAAATTAATAACCGTGACACATGGGAAAATAGAGACAAGACGGGAAACAAAATCTCACTAGAAAGATTAATTTTTACTATTTTTTTATTTGGAGCAGTGTGAATAAATAACTTATTTAATTATGCCGAATTTTTAAGTTGAAATTATAACAGATGGATGGAAGGCAAGGATAATTTGTATTTTCTGAAATTAATAACCATGACATATACATAAATAGGCAGATGGGAAACGAAGTCTCACTATGAGGATTCATTTTTACGATTTTGTTATTTGGTCTAATATCGATAAGTAACTTATGTAATTATGTCGAATTTCCAAGTCGATATCATGTGCATTTTTTGAAATTAATAACCGTGACATATAGACAGATGGATGGAAGAGAAGAATGGATGAAAAGCAGCGTAATTTGTAGAATAAAACTCGATGTTTTATTTAATTATAAAGATTCAGTAATATGACGTATCGATAGATGGCGTGACGAATACAATAAATTTAACAATCACTTGCATGGGAACCTATAATCTGCATGTAGATTCCTTAAATTAAAGTTCACACAAACGAAACGATGGATAAAAACTATTTTATTTATTTACAGTCTTTAATGTGCACAATTAATACATATAGCGGGGTCATTGCTACGAGATCAATCTCTTACGTGATGTTGGCTACATCACTCGATGAGTGGTCGAGAATCAAACCCGGGATCTACGCCGCGACCTACTGAGTTCGCCGCGGCGATGACTTAGTAATGATATAAAAAATACCTAAAAACGTAATAAAACTTTTATTTTACTAATTTAAATATTATTTTCCATTATTAAAGTTCTTTTTTTTAAATAATTTTTTTAAAATTTTTTTTTAATTCTTTTTTAAACTTTTTTTTTTAAATTTATTTTTCTCTCACGTATCTTGATTCCTTCCTCCGTCTGCTAAAACCTGCTACCTCATATATACACCAGTTCTTTTTTTCAATTACGCAGTATTCAATTTCCTTTAATCTTTATTCTCGTGATTATTTATATATTTAGTGTAGCGTGAGTTTGTATATTACCTACATAATAGTACGTGAAGAAATTTCATTTTAATTAGGTGTATATATCATTTATTTTGTTAATAATATTAGTTGTCATAATATTTCTGGGTTACGAGTGGAAAAACTTTATCAATATCTTACTCAAACCTGTCATAATATTAATTAGTTTAGGGCGAGTTTTCTTCTTATCTCATCAAAAGTTTTTACTTGCAATTGAACTGGCCAATGAGAGGTAATTATCACACAGCTAGGTAAATTTTGTCACGAAAGAATATTTTGATCTGAATTTGAATTCCAATTTGAATTAATCTAGAAGTTGTGACGAGGTTTATGTACGAATATTTCAATATCCTCTACAGTACCACTATTTATTTCCTCCAAGCTTGAAAATAAAATTAGATTGGCAAATAATAAAACCGCTATTTGAGTTTACCAGTTTTTGATTATCTAGGAGTCACACATGGTACGTCCACTTCTTCTACAAACCATAAAATTTGTTTATTGTAGTATGAGGGCATTACAGTAGTTCTCTTAGAAAAGGTAATTTAAACTGGATATCTGTTACATAAGCTTTTTCAAATTTGCACTTAGCCAAACTAAGGGTATAAACCACGTGCATGCAGGAAGATGGCTGTCGTTACTATAGTTACATTTTTAAATAGTTCAATTTTTGCTTGGCACTTAAAAATGATCTTATCAAAGCCATTATATTGTTGTACATTATTTTATTCATTATTAACCTGTAACGAATTATAGGTAAATAAATTATTTATATATGTATATATATATATATATATATATATATATATATATATAAATAACCTTTTTTATTAAGGTGCTTAAGACAATTTTTCAGGTTTCAATTTAAACAAACTTAGAAATTAAAAAAAATGTGAAACTCAAAATTTAGGAAATTATATATGCTAGTCTAAATTCCACTTTAACGAAAGCTAAGTCCGCACATGAACATTTTTTTTTTAAAATCAGTAGAAATGTATTATCTATATTTGTAACATATAAAATTTATATATTTAGTATATTTGGTAATTTTACTAATATTAATAGTATAGCTTGAATATTCGTAGCCAATAATAAAATCACCAATATTTCCCTACAAAAATAGCACGTTTCCAAGTTAGGCCACCGCCAAGTGAAATGTGAGCTGAAAGTATTCGATCATTACCTATTTTCATCACAATATCAAATAATGCAAAAGCTTTGAAAGAAAATAGGGCAGTTTCGAATTAAAAATTTCAGCCACTAGACTACAGACGCCAACACTATCGGTGTCGCTAAATTAGATAAATTTGAAGTTATTTTATATCATTGTTTCTATTTACGTATAATTTAGAAGCATTATGTTATACAAATTATAATACAAGTAGTCTTGATAACACATACTGGTTTATAAACAAAAGGACATGACAAATAAATATTTACATTTTACACTAATTCGTTATTATAAGCAGGCCAGAGGACTGAGCATATCAGCTTCTTCATTACTTACAAGTCCGCTCAGTAGCACCTAATTTGAAAACGTGTCACACTCTGCAAATACAGATTTGAGAAATGTGTAATATTATTTCCTTTTAAAGGACAAAATATATTATTATCTATTTGTACTAAATGTTGTTAATATTACTAAAGCATGTGATGGAGTCGTATTTATTATTAGAACGAAGAAAAGCTAGTTTTGGTGTGATAACACTTTTATGACAATCTTCACGGTGATGAGTCGTCCTTAAGGGCTCACAATATGTTATAAGTAACTGTAAGCTTTTTTACTGCCCTTCTTTGTTACCTATATGTCCGTTCAGTAGCACCTAATTTGAAATCGTGTCACGCTCTGCAAATGCAGATCTTATTTTATTTCCTTTTAAAAAACAAAATAAATTATTATCTACTTATACTACTGCTAATGTGTTGAAATTGATTACTAAATCATGTCTTTAAGGGCTCAAAACATGTTATAGGTAACTGTAAGCTTTCTTTATCGTTATTGAGATCTAGATTTACTCCAAGTGTAGTAAAAAGTCAATCCTTGTATCCGCACTAGCAGATATCATTGCACAAAAATTTTCTAGATTGCGAATATATTCAGAACAGTGAAACTGGTTAAATGGATTACCATTTTTTATGCATTTGTTGCGATCCAATATCTTGGAATGACTCATATGATTATTAGGGTCTATTAATTATGAATGACTTTAAATTCAAACTTATTAAATTATGTGTCATGGCTTAAGTCCATAAAACTAATTCAAAAAGTAAATATTTAAAGTTATATTTTAATATTCGTTTTCACTTAGGTACTGTTCATTCAATTTCTGCTAAAAGGCCCTACGATACAAGCAACGTTTTTCCTCGGTGGCAAATGATCGATATTTACTAAAGCCTTCGTATATTTTAAGAGTAGCGGCTACTTAAAATGCGACAAACATTCCGATCACGATAGGGGGCGAGTCACGCGGAAAGCCCTTAAGATAATTGAAAACTGCGATCAATTCGTCATAGTAACAAGCTCGTGACCTTCGTAATGGCACAATTATGCTGATGCCAAACATAGTTCTATCAATATTGAAGTATAGCTTGTTAGCTTGCGAGTTACGTTTATTATAATATATATATATATACATATATATATATATATATATATATATATATATATATATATATATATATATATATATATATAGACCACCAAAAAGAACTAAACGTAGTTAAATAAATTTTTCTTTTTAGTTGCCCTCAGATATAGTTTCCACAAAAATTGTACGTACTAACTGAGGTACTAGTTCCCATTTTGTGTTTCTGATTAGTCAAAATAATTTTCTTTTTTACTAATCACCATCTGATATGGTTTTCGCTATATATAAATTCTCTACAAACGGAACGAAAATATTCCGGATTGTAATATAAACAGAAACTTACTAATTAGCAAAGTTATTAACAAAAATATTCAAATATTTGGTAGTTAAATACAAAGGAGAATAGAATTATCCATACACACACACAGATATATATATATATATATATATATATATATATATATTTATATTTATAACATTGAAAATTATTGGTGCATTTAGTTGTGCCTGGGGTAACATATAGATTAAGCTCGATCACAATCGAGAAACTAAAAACGACACACAGCAAAAAATTACATTTAAGGTTTTGATACAAAGTGTACTTTCTGAAAAGAAATTAACTTTCATAATTATTATAGTATATAGCATTACGTGTTCTAATCTTATTATTAAGTTAATAACATTTTCTATATGTCCACATGCGAATGAATTCGCAGGCACATTTACAAGTGGTTTTGAAATAAATGGAAACATCTTGGGCAATAGAAAAAAGTTTAATATTCTTGTGTTGCATTTATCAGAAAGCATAGCAGCATACATATTTGTATACGAACAAACCTTCTGGAAGTAATATGAAATAAGCTATTTAGATGACTTCAATTCATAAAATAGATAAAATGTATTGAGATGATAATGGAATATCATACAAAACAAAAATTTAATTGCTTTCCACAATTATATCGTCACATATATTTATATTACAGTTCAGAATATTTTCGTTCCGTTTGTAGTGATAAATTCACATTTAGCGAAAACCATATCCATCGCGGTTTGTAAAAAAAATTACTTTGACTACTTTGCGTTTCCATTGGAAACGCAAAAAATGAACTAGTACCTTAATTAGTGCATACAATTTTTGTCTATATCTGAGGGCAACTAAAAAGAAAAGTTTATTTAAATAAGAAATACCAAAAATCCGACGCTAACTCTTAAACTATTTTGATAACTGTTATTTCTGTGTACGAATATTACTGGGATCAAGCAGAAAAATCGATTTCAGTGGATTTATTAAAATTTTCTATTCACCGCGAGATTTCTAGTGATATATCAAACCTGCTTCCTTCAATATCTAACGAATAATCAAGCCAAGACGGCAACCAAAACATTCACAAACTTAATATTCCACATAGCGCCTTCCATTTGGATAATTCCCTGAAACTTCTGAAAGTATTCATGCCAAATGAACTAAATAACATTTCCAGGGATCTTAATTTCAGTGGATTTATTAAAATTTTCCATTCACCGTGAGATTTCTAGTGATAAATCAAACCTGCTTCCTTCAATATCTAACGAATAATCAAGCCAAGACGGCAACCAAAACATTCACAAACCTAATATTCCACATAGTGCCTTCCATTTGGATAATTCCCTGAAACTTCTGAAAGTATTCATGCAAAATGAACTAAATAACATTTCCAGGGATCTTAATTTGTCTCAAGCCGCTTTTTATTTATGTTATACTGTCGACTTATGTTGCATCGTGTGCGCACATCGTAAAATTTCACTCTCATTATTTTTTCATAACGCTCCTAAAGAAGCACTTCAGAATTAAATATAAAGATGCTTAAAACAACGCAAAATAGAATTCGGGCTTCTTTAAAATAATTAAAGCTCATCAAGTTAAATTGGAAAAGATTCAAAAATAAAAAAAAATTAATATCAATAATTTTAATCTCAAAACCAACCGTAAAACGTATTCCTACTTTGTCGCTTAGTTACAGAAAAAAACAAGTATTTCATCCCTAGAGTGGTTCACGCCCGACCCGACCAACAGTGGTTCGCTCAAGCTTCGGTCGACGGCGGAGCAAAGGCCATGCAAATTTTATTCATTTTCTGCAATCCTACTTATTCGAGTGAAGTTATTTTGCACTCACCTCGACGGGAAGCGATGCGAGCTATCATATTCTTTTCCGCTTTCGTAATACACCGTCGGAATGAGTGACGGGAGTACATTTCGGAATTTAAAGATGCATTTTATTAAAATCGCGTGCGTTGAAGCCGAAAGTTCTTCTACCGTGAAATAAAAGCTTCGATGGGTAAATTCTCTTTGGTAATTTTTTTGTAAATTTTCTTTGGTAAATTTTCTGATGTTATTCATTCATTAATCTTAATATTAAAATATTTCGTTAAGTATTTCATATTTTTTAGCGAATTTTAAAATATGCGCCTAAAATAGACATTATAATTTTTTATGTATTAGTAAAAGTTATGTTCGCCTTTTAAAAATTGAGTTGAAATAAAATTAGTTTTATATGGAAATTTAAGTGCTAGACAAAATACTTTTTCAATTAAACCTTTTATTTTTAATATAAAAGAAAAAACCTAATTAAAATAAGAAGAAAAAAATGTTTTATTTTCGATTTTGTTTTCTACATTACCATTCTTTATTTAAAAACGTTTTAATTTTTGAACCCTTCTATGAAATATTAATTCTTGAAGGGTCCTATATACTAAAGATATGATAATGAAATAATATTACATAAACAGAGTATTTATATGACATAAAGTTTTGTAAAAGTATTATACCTCTGACCCAAGAATTACTGTAAACAATTTTTAAAAAGTTGATATGGAAAACGTGAATTAAGTTCACGAAATTGATAACCAATTTTGGAAGTTCTTTTTTGTTTATGTGCTTTTTTTCTATTCAAACAGAGAATTCAATATAAAAATTTAGAGAAAACTAGTTAAAAGTTGTAATGTATTTACATTTTTAGGAGGAAAAACCGATGATCGGTTTCATGTGAATTTCGGAGTTTCATGAATATTAATACGACTACGAGAAATGTAAAAGTAATGAAAACATTTATATCATACTGGCACGTGTTTGTTGGTATGTTACCAGTAAAGGTATATTAAAAAGACATCGTTAAATTTATTTTATCGATACTTACAGAGTCAATGCCACGGTCTATTTTTGTTCGAGAAAAAACTCCTAGTGGCTGATGTTTGACAGATGTGGTATTGGTATATATGTAAAATGCGTTCATATTAGTTTTGTGGCGATTAAAGAAAGTTGGCGATTTAAGAATGTGAAATGCGGTCATATTAGTATTGTGGCGATGTAAGAAAGTTGGCTATTTAAGAATGTGAAATGCGGTCATATTAGTATTGTGAAGATGTAAGAAAGTTGGCTATTTAAGAATGTGAAATGCGGTCATATTAGTATTGTGGCGATGTAAGAAAGTTGGCTATTTAAGAATGTGAAATGCGGTCATATTAGTATTGTGGAGATATAAGAAAGTTGGGTATTTAAGAATGTGAAATGCGGTCATATTAGTATTGTGGAGATGTAAGAAAGTTGGCTATTTAAGAATGTGAAATGCGGTCATATTAGTATTGTGGCGATGTAAGAAAGTTGGCTATTTAAGAATGTGAAATGCGGTCATATTAGTATTGTGGAGATATAAGAAAGTTGGGTATTTAAGAATGTGAAATGCGGTCATATTAGTATTGTGGAGATGTAAGAAAGTTGGCTATTTAAGAATGTGAAATGCGGTCATATTAGTATTGTGGCGATGTAAGAAAGTTGGCTATTTAAGAATGTGAAATGCGGTCATATTAGTATTGTGGAGATGTAAGAAAGTTGGCTATTTAAGAATGTGAAATGCGGTCATATTAGTATTGTGGCAATTTAAGAAATTTGGCGATTTAAGAATGTGAAATATGTTCATATTATTATTGTAACGATTTAAGCAAGTTGACGATTTATGAATGTGAAATGCGTTCTTATTGGTATTGTGGCAATTTAAGAAATTTGTTTTTATTTGTGTGATTTATTATCTAAACTCTTTTGATTCTCTTTGCTCAATATATAGTGAATTATTCTGAGATCATAAGGTAATATTTGGATTACAATTTTATCAAACATTTGTTCACGTATTTTATTTATTTTAATCAATTCATTCAGATATTATAAGAAAATATCAAACAGGAAAATATCAAATAGGAAGCAGAATCTATTTGCGGTAGTCCCTTTCTATTTTCTCGTAAAATAGAAACATTCCAGCCACGATATTTACACTGCCAAAAATGTTAAGAAATTGCGTCCTACTTTGGACCTCGCCAATGGCTGTGTTATGAAAATTGTTTTAGTGGAAAATAATTCAATGGTAGAAAAGTAATAAAATAAATACAATTTTGTTAAAATTGTATTGAAAATTTCAAACAATTTTTATGAGATTAATTGTTTTTAACCTTATTTCCAATTAATTATAATATGAAAAAGCAAATTATTTCTATTATTTTTGTACACCTAAAAATAGTTTAACCCTGATTATAGCCGATTTATGCTTTTAAGGGTATTCAATTACCCTACATAACTATTTCTTCATTTACATTGGATCTAAAGATCATTCTCTTTTCATTATAAATAAAATAAAATTTAATGTGGCAGTATCAAATATATTTTAATTTATTTCTGGACAATTTGAATAGGAAATTTCTTCCTCTGCCTTAAATAAAACTAGAACAAAATTTAGAATAATACATAAAAATATTCTTCCATCTTTTGTACACAAAATTTCAGCATATTTGATACATTTATATACGACTGATCACTAAACTGTATGCTTATAATATCGTAGCGTAAATTCGTTAAAACTAATTAATACTATAGTCTTTATAATAGCTAAAAGGGTACTTGATGAATTCATGCATTACACTCAACTTAAGAAAACATTTTTCCTCTTTGTTTCCGTTACACATTGTCGTGACGCTACTCAAACCCACTTATCCAATGGCTAAAAGTTTTTATCCAATTACTAAAAGTTTATAGTTTCTATGTCACCTGGATAGAATACATTTTTTAATTAAAATTTTTTAATCCATTTTAAATTATCAAATTTCCTATTTTATTGCACGATGAAACATATGCAAAACGCGTAAAATTATTCATTGCCACAGACATTTGATTCAAAATTAAACTTATATTTTTTACGATATAATATTTTTACATATTATGCATGAGCCGCCTTCCATTTCCACCTTACGTAAAGTATATAAAAAGAAAGCTTATGTATTATTGTTTCCTTTAATACATAGAGGCTTATATAAAAGCAGACAGGGTCAGCTGCGATCCTTTGCCGCGCCGGCGATTAAATTCTCACGGTCAGCCGGCCAACCGTCACGTGCTGACTCTGGGGTGGCCGAAGGTGAGCAGATATCGCGGAAAGGCTTTTTCTCTTACGTTTTATAATATTGTTTTTATATGATTAAGGTATATGGTCTAAATAAAGTCCATTTCACTTCTGTATATGGGTACTTAAGTTTAATTTTTGGGGTTCCCTCTCTAAAATATGAAAACGGCGTCCTTGTGCAAATTTCGCGCAGTTGTAGAATTTGCCTTTCTGCATATATTACAGAATCTATAAAATAATTTTCTAAATATTTTTATCTTCAAAATTTAGGGTTGAAATTTAAAAGTAGAAGAGTACGACAGGAAGAGTTTAATTATTTCTCCTATGAAAGATTTTAGCTACTTCCCTTTTAATTTAAGTTACATAATTTTGAATAATCACCAAAATATTCGTTTTTGCACTCCGAACAATCTGAAATAATTTAAACTGGTAGTAGATCTTGTGTAAACTACTCTATTAATAAAAAAAAGTTTATATAATTACGCTTATCGAGGAAAAACATTAAACTTTTAAAATTCTCATCCTTTAATTTGATAATCATGAATCCGTGTATATATTTGGAGAATATTGTAATTTTGTCATTACAATTCATGGTATCTTGGGCACGGAACCCTCGGCGCGAGAATTTTACTAGTACTTGGCGGATTTTATTGCATAGGTATTTGTATACCCACATCACTTGTGAGCGTTAATTTACATCTGTATACCCACATCACCCACATCACTTGTGAGCGTTTATTTACATCTGTATACCCACATACATCTGTATACCCACATCACTTGTGAGCGTTAATTTAAATTGTCAATATTTCACATAGTCGTAGGGAATGGATTGAAATATCTATATTTAACTATTGTCCCATAAGTATATAAGGAATATTTAGGACTTACACATGGGAGAGAGAGATATACTTTTTTCTCTTTCTATCGTTGTAATTGAACATATTTACAAGCCGCTTTGGTCTAAATATACAAATACTCATTAAAAAAAATTAATGATTGTATGTTACAGTTATTTTTAATATTTTTTTGAAACGTTTTTTTAGTTATTTTATATTTATTATTTTATTGTTATTATTATACATAAAAAATCTATGCTTTTTAAATTTATTTATAGTCAACATTTTGACAAGATTTTGAAGTTTAGGGAAAATTCATATAGGATATTGAATATTGTATTTTGCTGAACCATTTAAGGTTCAGCAAAATACAATATTTTGGGAAGCACTCAAGTATAATAATATTATGTAAAAATATTATTTAGCTGTCCATTAAAAATATGTTTTTAAAATTCAGGGTACTGTAAATTATTAAAACTCTACCGAAAAACAATTGGCCCCTGACTAAATATTACTAAATATTAATGATCTTCAATAATATGACACAACTTACTGATTTTCTGGTATTAATCCCATATCCACGTTGTCGTCATTGAGTAGCGAGTACTATGTACTTTATTACGGGATTCAATAAATTTTTACACAAACATATGCAAAATATATATTGGCAGTATTCTCTAGTATCATGAAACGAATATACATATATACATATATATATATATATGTATATATATATATATATATATATATATATATATATATATATATATATATATATATATGGACAATATTGGGAAATGTGACAATATTGGGAAAAAATATCTTGAAATTTTAGTGCGTAAAAAAGCCACGATAAAATTAAATATTAACTGTTGAATTATAAAAAATCGTTTTATAAAAAATTCAAGAAAAAATATATTTATTATAGGCGTAGTCTTCATTTTTTCCTCCTCGTCTTGCTTCATAATTTTGATAATTTTTGAGAAACATACAACAGATTTAAGGAACAAGTTTTTGAATATTAGCGAAAATTTACCAGATGATATCATAGTAAATAAAGCGCACGAATCTGAAGTTGTCTTATTCTGTAGTCTTTTCGGCATTACCTAATCTTTTAAATTAGAAAAATCCATATCATATTTCCATCCAAAGATTTTTAACCAGGCAGCAAAATTTTTTTCACACATGAAAGATTACCAAAACAATTAAAATATAATCCAAAAGCTTGCTGAGCTCACATTTAATTTTGAATAATTCAAATTTAAAACGGAGAGAAATCAATTTCGATAATTTTAATCCAGTAACGAATGCAAATCTTATTCCAGTTCGTTGTTCAGTCGTTGAAAAAAAAAATTATAATGAGTATTTCGCCCTCGGCAATCCGAGAAAAGTGCTTCGCGTATTATTCGGACGTCGGCGGGGGCAAAGGCTATGCAAATTTTATTCATATTCTGCAATCCGCGCTACTTATTCAACTTGAGTTATCTTGTACTCACCTCGACGCGAAGCGATGCGGGCTAGCGTATTGTGTTCCGTTTCCGTAATATGAGTGACGGGAGGTAGTCGCCGAATTTAGAGATGCATTTTATTAAAATCGGCTCGGGGTCGAAAGTTGTTTACCGGGAAGCTTTTTTGCAAAAGCTTTAATAGTAGATACGGTTATGCGTTCATTTTTTTTCGTACAGAAATATTTTAATACTACTCCGTATTTTTTGTAAGCAAATTTGCATTTTCTTAAACATAACGTAACTTATTATCAAATTGAATTTAAGTAAAAACGGTTTGTAAATAAAAACTTGTGTTTTGGAAATACCTTAACGGACACTACGTTTATTTATTATAGTTTATTTTTATTTATTATAGTTATAGTTATATTTTTTAAGGGTTCTTTACCTCAAAAAGAGCATAGGAATCCTTATAGGTTTACTTCAGTGTCCGCCTGTCGGTCTGTCAAAACCCTTTTTCGCATAAATGCGTTAAGGTATCAAGTTGAAATTAATATCTAATATAAAGTCAATTATTGAATATATTTGGCGTTAATTTGGTAGAAATTCATTATTCACAATTAAATGAAACTACGTGATGTAGTATTATTTCTACTTTCTTTAAGTTCTTTACCACGACCTAGGTTTCGTTGTATTGCAACATCTTCAGGTGGCATATTAGCAAAGAATCAGGTGAGATATTAGCAAGATTCTTTGCTAATATCCCACCTGAAGATGATGTAATACAACGAAACCTAGGTGGTGGTAAAGAATTTAAAGAAAGTAGAAATAATACTACATCACGTAGTTTCATTTAATTGTGAATAAAGTTAATTAATATCTATAGGTTCCTTCGGCTTTAAAAAATCAATCTTTTAAGCCAATGCAATTAAGATGAACCCTGAAAATACGGTCATTTATGCTGCGTATTTTGAGACTCTCAAACAAATTAAAACCTATAGGGTACTTCCCGTTAACCTAGAATCATTAAGTCTGGCAAGTTTTAAGGTCTTATAGCAGAAGTAAGGGAAAAAATCTAAGTTAATTTGTAATTATATCACATAAAAATAATTTTTTAAATATCCCCTGTAAAAGATGTGGCGGGCAATTTATTTTCTTTCAAAAAATTAATGTTTTGTAAATAGTTTAATAGAAATATTATGTACCATTAAATGTTTATAAATGCTTAAATATTCACAGAATACTCGTAATGTGAGTTCCACTAGTGTTTGACAGGTATTATTTAATAAATCTATTTTTAAAAATTTTTGTTAATTCATGAATACCTACCTATAAATATATGAAGAAAAAATACTTATTAAGAATAATTTCAAAAAGAAGAAGAAAGACATTTACTTCTTGTAGAGTGATAGATGTTGTACCCGAAATATAGTCCTGCAGAGTAAATGATAAGTATATTACTTTCTGGATCATGTGGGTTAAAACAATGATTTCTTACGTCATTTCGAAGACCATTAAAGTAATTGTCGTGTAAAACACCTTGTTGAGGAAAGTGGCTAATTTTTTTATACATCATTTAAACTATAAATAACATATAACAGAGTTACTTTAAAATTATAAAATTATTTACCGTTTAGTTTTGGTACAAATTGCTCTCAAATTGTACAATTAGCATTACGGGTACATACGAGGGTCGTAATATCACCACACTTTTAATTTTATTAAAAAACTTGTCGAATGATTTGTTTAAAACACTAACTCAAATGCATTATCTAAAAAATAACATTTTGAAAAAAAAATAATATTTACCTTTTAGTTTTGGTATAAATCGCTCTTAAAAATTGTGCAATCAACGTTACGGGTGCATACAAAAGCACAATTTCACCACACTTCTCATTTTACTTAAAAATGCGTCAAGTAGTTTGTCTAAAACAATAAGTCAATAAAAATGATGTTACATAAACATTTTGAAAAAACAATTATTTACCGCTTAGTTTTCGATAAAAATCGCTTTAAAAATGGTACAATTACTATTAGGTAATGTAGTATTTTCACCACACTTCATTTAAAAAAAAACACATCGAGCGATTTGTCCAAAAATTACGTTAATTAAAATTTTGGCAAAAAAATATATTTACCGTTTAGTTTTGATAAAATTGCTCTCAAAAATTATACAATCAACATTAAGGGAAAATTGGGTAATTCACCTCACTTCATTTTATTTAAGAAAAAAAAGTAATAAAGAACTTAAAAATTATGTTTTTACAAACTATTAAAATAATATTTTGTTACCAGTTTGGGTAACAAAAAAATAATTTAATAAATTATAATAATTTTTGGATCATACTGTCACATGACAACTACCTTAAGATTTGATTACGCAACAATCAAATAAAAATAATAAAGATATTGTATGATCCAATGATCCAAATATTCTTGTATTTGGATCATTTGCAGTATCCATCAAACGAACGTAAACTTAATTATGTGTAATTTTGATTATTGTATACATTTACCATACAATATACGCATATACATACACACACACACACACACACATATATATATATATATATATATATATATATATATATGCGAGAGGTGTTGTAGTCAATTACCAGATAAGGGATGGTCCTGCCATATTTTAAAGCACATATTAGGTGGGTTTACTGTTAGCTATTAAGAAGTTTCCATAACCACCTTTCTTCTCCATCATCACAACCATTTAGTTAAAATGTATAACCGAAGAACTCATGAGACAAGTCAAAAGTGTTAAAATGTTATGTGATTATTGTTAGTCATTGTGGTCCCATGACCAACGTTCTTCTCCATATCCAGCTGTTCCTGGTTCCAACATGTAACAAAATGACTCGTTGAGACATTGTGAACTAGCCCAAACTCGATGGATTTGCTGTTAGTCATTGAGAACTTCCTATGACCACTTCTGTCCACCATCATTATATTAGGCTGATAGTACCACGTTATTGTATTGCCATGAGAAATGCATAAGTTTGCAAGGCTTCAAATCGATACAATAATACTTAGTCATATACAAGTGAAGTTAACGAATAAAAAAATGTTAACGAATAAAATCAGTTAACGAATAAAAGCAACAAATTGCATGGAGTAAATCTGTGAAATAAAATATTGAAAGTATTCGGTACCTATTTTTGAATGAGAAGAGCCTACAAAAAACCGATGAAAAGTTCAAAAGGCATTGCGTATTTGACTCCTTCATTCACAAGTGGTTAAATAAAATTCTTTATGGATTAAAGATTATGAGTGGTGCTGAGTGCCGGGGGCACTCGAAAGATGTAAAAAACGAAGAAGGACTCAATAAAATCGACGATATTAAGTCGGATGTAAGCCGATGGTAAATATCTCAGAAAACGTGAATTGAATGTCCTGAAATATTCGTGAATCAAAATAGATTATATGATATTTGAGGAATCAGAAAGATCTCGCAGTTAGGTTAGGTTAGGTTAGGTGGGTAACAGGTTTATTCACAGTTGCTAAAATGTGATCGTTTAAATGCGATGTTTAGACAGGTTCGAGCGTAATCCAAATAAGTTTTTGTGATCATTCGTCACGGTTTGTGAAGCATAAATATATCTCTACTCGCAGAAAACCGAAGAACCTTGGTGAACTTAATAATGGTAAATTCTAATGTCCATGTACTATTTCAACGTAGAGCACTTGTTCGTTGATAACATTTTAATGATGTTTAAACTATTAGCCTCACGTGGGTAGATTGAATCGATCGATTTTGTTTAATCAAATTACGTCCCATAGAATTAATTTCTTGACACTTGTCTGTTTTATGGATTTATATAGATTGAATCGATCGATTTTGTTTAATCAAATTACGTCCCATAGAATTAATTTCTTGACACTTGTCTGTTTTATGGATTTATATAGATTGAATCGATCGATTTTGTTTAATCAAATTACGTCCCATAGCATTAATTTCTTGACACTTGTCTGTTTTATGGATTTATATAGATTGAATCGATCGATTTTGTTTAATCAAATTACGTCCCATAGAATTAATTTCTTGACACTTGTCTGTTTTATGTATTTATAGTATTTACTTATTGTTTTCTAAATCTTAGAATCCATTTATTAGTTTTGCTCAAAGATTAATCAAGATCCACTGAAAAACAAGTATAAATTGAACCGAAAAATATTCTTTTATTTCCGCATGATCATGGACCATAAAAAGGATAATTTATTAATACTTGAAAAATATGGTTAGACAACCAAAAAAGTCATATCCTTATTTTAGTAAGTAAACAATTTAATAATTTATTTAATTATTAAAGCTTATTTTAACCATCCGATTTTTATGAAACAAAAACAAAATTTTATTCGATTAAAATTGAATATATTTGACGTTAATTTTGTAGAAATTCATTATTCACAATTACATGAAACTACGTGATGTAGTATTATTTCTACTTTCCTTAATTTCTTTACCACGACCTAGGTTTCGTTGTATTACAACATCTTCAGGTGTGATATTAGCAAAGATCTTTGCTTTAGTTTCATTTAATTGTCGATTAACATTTAGAAAATTAATATGAATTTTAACAAACTATTTAAAAAAAGGTGTTTTTAAGTTCTTTTAAGTGACATCTCGTTTTGAATGTACAAAAGAATAAAGAATGTTTTCTTCCTTGTCTGTATTTTAATTTTTAAAATGTTTACGAATTAATTTATTTTCATTATCTTCTATAATAATGACATGACGATAATGACATGCTCGGAGAAAATACGGAAACAATGAACTTTTGCCATCATAACAAATAAATTTTATTATAAGTTGACGTACAAAAACCCGAAAGGTAATAAATTGATTTTATTCACACCCGTTGAGGTGCAAAACCGAAACGACATTAAATTTAAAAAAAACCGGTGAAGATGAAGATTTGAAAGGAGCAAAAGAAGATATAGTTTCAGAACTGACAGGATGCATCTGTGATATCTTAAAAAAATATGCGAAAAATTTTAGGTTATAACTACGTCCAACTTAGTCCTTTTATTCAGCATAGTATTCTATATATTATGACGTGAAGTTGCTGATGAAGATGATTTTGTTTTAACTGTAAAAAGAAGTAAATATTTAAAATATAAGTATTCCGCTAAGACACATAACAGTGTCACACATACAGTCTTGTATTATGTTATTACCAGTTTAAAAAAAACGATTTTATTTAATGGCAATTAATGGTTCTACCAATGTTTTCCCTGTATAAAATTTTAACGATTTTAAAAGCTTTAAATACCATTTCCAGTCTGAAAAATAAACTTTGATGTCTCTAATTGTATTAACTCTGATGAAGTATTAAATTAGAAGTTTTATTCCATTTAAATGTAATGTCTCATATTTATGCACATAAAAAAATATATAGATTTAGCCTTCCTGTGTATTGAAGGAACTGGCAAACAATTTATATGGGCATTATAAAAATAATAAAACAAAAACATTTTGTTTTTAGAAAAATACCTGAATAAAACCAAAAAGTATTGTTTTTAGAAAAATACATCGCATTTGTGTAATCTAGGTACATGAGTACATACATGGAGTTATGTACGTTTTAAATCGCGCTATAAAGTTTCCTACCTAGATATATATTGACAAAATGGCCAGACGTGAAATGCATGGTGCCGATGGATTTTGTTAGGTCAGGAGTTTTATTGCCTTCAAAAAAAAAATATGACATCTTGACGTTTCAATGCAAAGTGAACTTACCTAAAAAAGTTAATTTTCAAAATTATTGTGATACGTGTTACATGTGTCGATGTTAAATTTAACTTAATAATATTCTCTAAAGTTTCATACATGAGCAAAGTCGCGGGCACAGCTAGTTGTTAATATATTAGCAGAATAGGTTCTGTAGACCATTAAACTCTCATAAATTACCTTCACGCAAGAAATGTGAGGCCACGTGGGCAGCTCTAAGGGAACTTCCTTGCAATCTAAATTATGTGTAACCTTATTTAGATCATTGATAAGTTTTATATTAAATTTAAAGTTAACCAATTTATCAATAATGGAGGAGAAAGCAAACAAACACACATGCGTGTGCTGTATAAATAAAAATTCATGTATAAAGAAGGCTGTCAACTCATTCCACTCTGTACAGAAATTGTAATAATATTCTCTATTTGTCACAAGAATATTAGCACATAGTTTGAAAGCCTTTAATGAAAATTTAGGGTTAAATTATGTCTGAACAATAAATATTTCGAGAGCCAGGATTATTATTACAGCAAACTGGGGTGGATAGGGAATGATTTTCCTGTAATTTATCATTGTTTTTATGACGATAAATTTAATTTGTCTCTGAAGTTTAAATTTATAAACCAAATTAGTGATAAATGAAGTTTAATCATAACTTTATCTTTGCATAAATACGTTTGATCCTATTTCTTAAGATCTTGTAAAAGAACAACTTGACACCATGATTGATAGGTAAATCACAGATTCTGTAATTTACCAATAAATAAAACCTTTCCACAAATTTTGTTTTTTTAAATTTCACATAAAGGAATTACAATTAAATGAAACTACGTGATGTAGTAATATTTCTACTTTCTTTAAGTTCATTACCACGACCTAGGTTTCGTTGTATTACATCTTCAGGTGGGACATTAGCAAAGAATCCTAATCCTATCCCACATGAAGATGTTGTAATACAACGAAACCTAGGTCGTGGTAAAGAATTTAAAGAAAGTAGAAATAATACTACATCACGTAGTTTCATTTAATTGTGAATACTGAATTTCTACAAAATTAACGACAAATATATTCAATACAATTTACATTATATAAAATTTTATTTCTTTCTAACAAAATTGCAACAAAATAGAATAGTAATCTGAGGCATTAGTCGATATGACAATAAACGATTAACTTATTTATGATTTAAACAAGCTTTCCAATTTTGGACAACATATTTTTAAGAAACAGATAAAGTTAAATGTAGCCAATTTTAAAATTATTGTAGTTTTATAAATTCAACTAATCTTCAAGATAAGATTAAATAATTAGCAATTTTACTTCTCCATTAAAGTTCTTTATGAAACTTTTTGCTATTATCTCACCACTTCACAACCCTAAAATTTTATTTATAAATTTGGATATAATGTTTTGATGGGATTAAACAAATATTTTTAATTATCTATTTATTTATAAGCATTGTAATTTTCTATCCTAATTATTATGTTGATATATGTATTATTAACACAGTGGAAGATAAACAGTTTTCTCTTCAATCCTAGAAAATATAGTTTATTTTTTATTATGTAAAAAAATACTTGTATAACCTAACTTTCATATAAAATTCTCACTAATTATAATTTATAAACAATATACGTCTATTCCAATATTTTTTACATAAATCAAAATAAAAATTTACGAGTTTAATTAGAACTAGCGAGATCAATTCCGACCCTTGTCATCGGGGTCCTAGAGCGTGACGTGAATATGAACTTCGGTGTTAAAATAATTCTGACCGTGTTCGTTACAGGTGTACGTCTGAAGCTCTTTCATTGGAAAGAACTACTATATGATTCACAACGTCTGATCTGGCTCCAAAAGTGTATTTGTCACTTCCATATACAAAATAAACATGAAATATGCATATGAATCTGTCATATGAATTTCACGAAATTTTAAAAGCTCCATTTTTTCTCTACGAAACGCCCTATATGGTGAGTATTTTTATCAAACACATCTAATAAATACTACTTGTATTATCTATATTTTAATACGTGAAGAGAAAATTGTTATACCCTTTTTAAGCCTTCGGACAAATAAAACAATTGCGAGTTTATGTAACCATTGAAGTATGAAGTGAATCTATGTTGTTGAATAGATAAATATATGCTTTATTCATTATTAATTTTTGAAACAGTTATTAGTACAATATTTGTATAGTTGTAAAAACCGAATAAATACACATATATAAACATACTACTAGCCCAAATTATCCATATTCTTGAGTTTTTTTTTCTTTATTAGTATCAGAAACGATACATCTGTATCAAATTTTAAAGTTCTAGCTATTTTAAAAGTGACCTGTGTGTTTTAATAATCTGCAAGCGAATAAGTGAGAACGAGTCAAGAAATTCATGATTGATGTAAAGTATTTTGGAAACGATTATATATTACACCAGATTTCCAGCATTTGTTGTAGTTATCAAGTGTTATCAAAATAGATGCGAAGCTCTTCTGGCAAAAAGGCTGATATTCTTTTGCGAGAAGAGCTTTTTTTTGTCATCAGATTTATTAAATAGAGACAAATGGTTCAAACGTAAAATACTTGAATGAATAATTAAAATAGGGTCCACATAGTTGTCATTTCACGAATATCATCGTAATAATCAGACTCTGTCAAATTTATTAAAAAAATCAATAAAACAGCGAAAGGAAAGAAACAAATTTCAGACATTCTAATAGAGTAACGAAAGCGGATCTTTATTCCAGCCTCGCCGTTTAATAGCTGGGAAAAGTTATGTAAGTATTTCATCTCCAGAAATCCGAACCTAAATTCTCCGCTTATAATTCGGACGGCGGAAGTAAAGGCTATGCAAATTTTATTCATATCCCGGAATTTGCGATACTTATTCAACTGAAGCTATTTTGTACTTACCTCGACGGGAAGCAATGCCGGAAATCGTATTGTGTTCGAGTTCCGTTATATACTGTCTGAGAGAGTGACGAGAGATCGTCACGGAATTTAAACAAGTATTTTATTTAAATCGCGAACTTTTATAATTATTACTGTGTATATATTCGTCCTCTTACAGAAATATATAGAATTCATATACTTAATATATTATAATATTATAACTTAACCTGACGATAGTACAATATAACGTATTCAGGAAAATATTTCTTTAAAAAGTTAATCTATAGATACGCGAACTTTTATAATTATTACTGTGTATATATTAGTCTCTTACAGAAATATATAAAATTTATAAACTGAATGTATTATGATATTATAACTTAACCTAACGATAGTACAACATAGTATATTCAGGAAATAATTTCTTCAAAAAGTTAATCTACACGTATAATAAAATCTTAAAAGAACTAAGTCTGTATATTAAATGTTTTTACTAAAATTTTTCAGTGTAATAAGCGCTACTTTCTAAGGATATGCTATTAAAGCTAGAATAACAGTTGTAAGAATTGTCTGCTTGTCGATTTTTCTGTTTGTCTATTTGTCTATGGGTACCTTCGTTGTACACGCTAATCTCAGCAAAGGCTGAACTGATTTGAATGTGGGTTTAGTTGGTGTATTTAGATTGGATTGGGCTATATATATAATTTAGGCTTGGTTTCATTTCAATTGGTTCACAAATAAAAAAGATGAATCAATCTTTAGTTCGTTGTGCACGCTAATATCAGAACCGGTGAAATCGATTTGGTTGAAAACCCCGTGTATTAGCGTTTTAAGTTCTGAGAGAAAAAAAAAGAAAAAAAAGCAAAAAACCTAATAACTGTTTTTATTTCGAATTCATCGCAAATGAAGTCGCATGCACAGCTAATGAATATAAAAATGAGTAACACAGGGGATATATTGCATTAAAGTGAAAATATTAAAATTGATTCCATTCGTTTTGCACCTTTATTTGAATATAAAACTTGAGGATGTTTCTAAATGTTTAGGTAAAAGCGGTTTATTGTGAAAGAAAAAATAAACATAGGAAAATACATTGTTTACGAAATTTAATTTAAATTGAATTTCACATTCTTGAGAAAATTCATTCATCGAATATATTAAAATAGATCTTAAGACGTGAAACGTGCAAGAAAGACGTTTAATAAGTTATTTTAACTTTTACCCCCTGTAATAATTCGTAATGTGGTGTTGGGGAGTTGCTGTATTAAATTACTCGATTATATTTAAATATTTAGCTCTCTTCAGCACCTATTCATTACATGTATGAGATATTAGCTTGGTTATAGGAAAATTATATCATCTTCAAATTAAAAATGAAGAAAAGTCAACATAATGTCAGTATAAACTCGCCTGAATACCAAGTCGAAATACAGAAATCGTATTCCGTTGAAAGAGATGTTGAAGAGCATTGGATTTGTAATGGGACTCCGTTTGAAAGAGTAAAATGGTGCCGGAAACGTAAGAAATAGCGGCATCCGAGCGCACCAGCGATGATGCTAGTATGTCTGGATGACGGCGATAAGAAAAAAAAATACATTTATAGATCTCGCGGAAAATATCTTTTCTTTCAATCAACGAGTAAGGTGAATTTATGTTTCGCTTTACTTGATAAGTGAAAAAAACATACGATACGGTTATGGCAAAGGATGCCCAATATTTTGGGACAGATTGTACACGTATAATGTTACTTTCGAATTTACGTTTTAAAAATATAATATAGAGTAATCTCTGTTACATAAAATTGTATGTGTGCAGATCTCCAATAATTTATATGAGTATAAACTAGTAAATAAATACATTCGTAACAAATTAAAGATATTACAAATATTATCTGAGTTTAGAAGACTCAATTGAAGTATTAACTTTAAAATGAATAGGCAGAAATATTTATAATCGTACAACATGATTTATATAACTTTATCAAAGTGTAATTATAAATATAAGGAAAGATGGAATGTTTTAGTTATATTAGGCTTACGAACAAGGAAATGATTTTTGTTATATTAGGAAGACGAGACAAGTATACATACACACACACACACACACACACATGTATATATATATATACATATATATATATAAAGTGTATGATTTGAAATGTCATTTCTTTAAAAATTGGTAGTAATATATTAATAATCATTGTATATGAAACTGGAAAAAGAGGAGATATTGAAAACGGTGATAGAGGAGGAATAAAAAAATTGAAGATGCTGGAAAAAACCAGAAATTATACCAATTTTTTTTTGTATTTGTACCATCTAAAATTGCATAAAAAATATTCAAGAAAATGCTAGTTAAAAATTCAAATAAATGTAACTAAGGTACAAAAATAACTCCAGTAAGATGACATCCATTCTGATGTAGTCATTATTCCAAGGGAGCATTGAAGTGATTCATAATATTCCACAGCATTGCCAGTGGGTTTGAACCATCTCCTGTCGGATCCATTCTTTCGGTGCTTCAACTGTTCGTGGTGGGTTCTTCGGATATACTTTACTTTTTAAGTGACACCACAAGAAAGTTCTAAGTTGTTAGGTCCCGTAAAGATACCATGCCATATCCAGTTGCAAGTTGTTAAGTCCGTTAAAGAGGCCATAAGATATCCTCATTTAGAGAGATCACGTGAATTGTAAATAAAGAATTAATAACATTCATGCTCAATCTTGCCGTATGAGAGGCTGCTACGTCTTTTTCAAAAAAGTTCTCCTCGTTAACTTCGTATCGAGTAATTTGTGCACGCTGTATTATTTCGAGTTGAAGAAATTTTAAGTGCAGTAATTTTATACATTTCCATTTATCACTTCAGAAGTGAGTTGCTATTCATGAAAATTAGCAATATCAGAGTTGTTTTAAATTGTATTTAAAAAATAAATATAGCAACTTCGTCGACAGGTGTCACTTTAAGCTGGCACATGGATAACAACGTTTATTTAGATGCTTTTGGCGAATAAAATTTAATAAACATAAGTTGTAAAATTATTTCACTTTTTACTTAACACTATGAATTATTCGTAATTAAATATTATAAGGTGATAAATTGTTTGGGTATGAGGGTTTGAGGGAGACAAATTGCTTATTAGAATTTCAGTAGAAAAGTAAAAATTGTATGCCGGGATTACAGTTGAAATTAACTTTCAGTTTTCTAATCTCGATCTGAAATATCTCTGAATATGTTCAAGCAATGGTTTTAGGTATTATTACGATAAATTTTGAACAAAACTATGATTGTACGAAATTTTGCCATATATTATTATTCATACTAGGCTGATTTTATTTTTAACCGATTTTAAGTAAGTGGAAGATTCTTAATTTTATCTCTTCCTATTTTTAATAGCCTTTGAAAGCATTTTGCAGAAAACGTCTCTTTTATAGTGGAAAAAGGAAAATAATAGTACCATCAGCGATAAAAACGTTTTCAGTTTTTTTACAATAAAAATGTTACACGAACATAATAATCAGTGACGCACTGTGCTCATTGACATTTAGTTTATGAAAAAAAAATAATTTGTATAATGATATTGTTATTAAGAGAAAGTTATCGATAGTGCTGGAAAGTAAACTTTTGTCATATAAATTTAGATAAAAAAGTTAGAATTAAATTTTGCTTTTTTAGTAATTTTGGTATGTCAGAAAGTAGAAGAGTATAGTATGTAAATAGCTTGTATATAGTAAATTATATTATTTAGACAGTATATTATGTAGAATAGTCACTAGTCTCTAAAAATTCTCCCCAAAAATTAAAATAATCATTAAACCACTTTACTTAGGTGTCGTTAGTGTGAACTCCGACTTAACAGTGTGTCACTGTCTTATTATATGGTAATATCTGTCAAAACTTTTACGACAATATTCCTGCGTTATGATTAAATGTTTTATCTACAAGACTCTCCCAGCAAAAGCTTGCAGACAAATTTTCGTTCGCGAGTTCAGACAAATATTATTTAATTGAAATTATTCATGATTGTTTTTTGATCTATTTCTAATTACTTTGAACCCAAGAGTGAAAAATAATGCAGTGATAGCAATATTTAATTTATTTTATTACACTCACACTGTGTTAGTAAGTGTGACTAAATTGAACTAAATTCTGTCGTGTTAGAATGATACCGCCATTAATTTTGCTAATGGGCCAATTCGATTTGTGTTACAATATTCGCACCCATGCCGTACTTGCTCAGATACTTTCATAGAAACTTTCATCGTATCGTTATTCGCACCCATGTCGTACTTGCTCAGATACTTTCATAGAAACTTTCATCGTATCGTTATTCGCACCCATGTCGTACTTGCTCAGATACTTTCATAGAAACTTTCATCGTATCGTTATTCGCACCCATGTCGTACTTGCTCAGATACTTTCATAGAAACTTTCATCGTATCGTTATTCGCACCCATGTCGTACTTGCTCAGATACTTTCATAGAAACTTTCATCGTATCGTTATTCGCACCCATGTCGTACTTGCTCAGATACTTTCATAGAAACTTTCATCGTATCGTTATTCGCACCCATGTCGTACTTGCTCAGATACTTTCATAGAAACTTTCATCGTATCGTTATTCGTACCCATGTCGTACTTGCTTAGATACGTTCATAGCTTCGTAGAAACTTTCATAAATACAACTACTTTTTGTACATGTTTTTTTTAACTTGATAGCTCAAACTTTTGGTTTTACACTTATTTGAATGTTATTTAATGTTTTATATTTTTAATTATTTTTATAATGTTGTAATGTGTCTAATTAATATAACGACATTGCTCTAATTATTTCAATTACTTCCTATTTGAATGTGTACTCACCTATTTGAATGTATATTTTATATTTTTCATTCTTTTTATGATGGTGTAATGTGTTTTCTTAATATAACATCATTGTTCTCATTATTTCAATTACTATCTATTTGAATGTGTACTAACCTATTTAATTATATATTTAATATTTCATATTTTTCATTCTTTTTATAATGGTGTAATGTGTCTACTTAATATAACATCATTGTTATAATTATTTCAATTACTAGCTATTTGAATATGTACTCACCTATTTGAATGTATATTTAATGTTTCATATTTTTACTTAATATACTTAATATAACAATATTGTTCTCAATATTTCAATTACTGCATAGTTTAAAATGAAGTGTCGCTACGCGTATTTAATAATAGTCTATCTAATCTCGGGAATTGCTAAAGAAATATTTACATTATCTCTTTACGATGTAACAGTGAACGTGACATGTCATCTAAGCTGGATAAAATTAAGCTTTTGGTGCATGGAAAATTAAAGACGTTGCCAAAGCTATGGGACGTATATCAAACTTTCATCAGAATTTCTAGATAATTATGTATTTATGTGATTTTTGTCATATTACGTGGTCTATATTTTGGAGATTATTTTAGTAAAATACACAATTTTATACCTATATAAATAGTAAAATATTCAAATACTTTAATTGCAAAAATTACGATTAAACCGGATCTTATTTCCGGCATTTAAATGTAATTATGTCGTGGAAGTGTCACTTGGTGTCTGGTACTATACGTTACAGCTACAGTTAGTAGCGTCATGCTATATCGATATTTTAAATGGTGAGGTAAACGTGTTAATATTTTTCTAATGAAAATTAAGCGTTCTGGTTTGAATATTTGACTGTCTTTTTAATATTAATTTAAAAAATAAAAAAGTAACAATTTCTCATTTTCTTTTTTATTTTATGGACTTAAATAAAATATACAAATTGCATAAATACTCCACTTAGTCTCTATCATTTACATCTATCTGTTTTGTAGTATTCTGATTCATATTTCAAACACGTTGCACGAGAATATACAATACAAAAGGTAAAAAAAGTTTACGAGTACTTTCAATTTAAATATATTTAATTTTTTTCATCTTCTAGAGTTCCAGTTTTATTGACAAATGAGAAAAGTAAATCAAATATAGATTCAAAATTTCACCTCAATCAGTTCATTGCACCGAACAAACTACGAGGATTGTAGACTTTATTGCCCGACTCTCGAACTAACGCTCAATAAAGAGTATACACTTGTCGAAAATTTTAAACAAATAATTATTATACTGACAGAATTTAAATTACAGGTTATTGTTCTTTGTTGTGAACTGTGTATTAAAATTAATACATTATTGTCCATATTTTTTAAAAATTAAGTTAAAAAAGTTCTGTTTTTTGACGTTTTGTTTTTCATTGATTGTCAATACGGAATCAGATTGAAATGAGTTTTTTTTCATTGATTGTCAATACGGAATCCAATAGAATTAATATGGGTATTTATATAAAATATGTTTTTGAATAGTGGGACTCCGCTTCGTTACTTTAGTTCCAACGTGCTTCAATATGTAAAATATCCTATGAATACTTGTAGTTTATATACTCGTCGTTAGTAATAACTTTCCGATGAGTAATCGTCCTAAGACTCAAAGTTTTTCTACTTCTTGGTGTCTGAATGATCTGGGATTAAATAAAAATACAACAGTAATAATAAATTATTTATTCATTTATAAGCTATGTCTTGTTTTGTAATGAGCACTTCAGTCTTACTTCAGTTCCAATTTTTCTACAAACCACGTAAAATTTTGTTAATATTATTCATATTAGAGTTACAAAATCACTTTTAAACCTTTACAAAATTACTTTAACCTTTGTATAAAGTGATTTACAAGGGGTATACCTACTAAAGTGATTTTCAAGAGGTTAGGTACACCTTTAGGTTTTGTTTTTTGAAGTTACGCACTCATATAATAACATAAAATAACAGTCTTATATTTCTTATTACTTGTATCGGTATAACGTTCAATCAACTACTACGTAAAGATAACATTTTTTATTAACGTTTTTAAGTCATTCTCAAATTTTGACATCGATCTAAATTCTTGTTAAATGTTGAGATAGATCGTGAAATTTGTAAAGTTCTCGTTAGTGACACATAATTATAATGGATCTACTTGTCGTTTCAAAACAAGTTTTATTCTCTTAAAAATTTCAAAACGTTTTCCATTTCTATCTTACATGAAATACATATTTATCATAATTTCCTTTGTTTAATACACAGAGGCTTATACATGAAAGATTGAATCAGCTGAAGTCCCTCGCCGCCCCACTGATTAAATTCTTATGGTCCACCACCCAACCTTCACGCACTGATTCATATGGGGAGGAATATATGCAGATGTGGGAGATAAGCTTTCTCTATTAAATTATGTTTTATTATCTTTTTCATAGACCGAAGTATGATATTAGAAATAAATTCTGTTTAATTAAGCTTATACAATTTTGATTAAGATTTTGCGTATCGTGATATCACGCATACCAAAATTTATCTGTTATTTTTAAGAAACTGCTTACAAAATATCAAGTAATAAGGAAGCTTTGTCATTGAAGTCCACGTATTTGTTCATATTTAAAAAAATCTTTTAAAACCAATTGAAACCTCACATTTTTAAAGTCAACATTTCAAAAGTTTGTAACACATGTTACGGTAATGAAAAATATTTTAAAAGTTCAACCCGCTTTCGCATAATTTTCTTGCTGCATTACTTGTCTTACTGATAGTACTAGTATACTCCTGGTAGTACGTAAAATATTCTTATGCCATAAATAATTTTTAGAATTCTTTATAAACCTTTTGTTTTTCTCTTCATCATTCTAGTACAGATTAATGAAGAATATTTTCTTATAAGTATGATGGCGATACGTGGTGTCCACTTGGTTTTATTGTACACTGGCAATGTTGCTCGCTCGTTGTTCAGGAAAATTTTTGCATATTAATTATCTCTAGTTTTCCCTTTGAAGTTCATTCAGTAGTGTGCCTTTAACTTTGATACATGTGATACGTAAATAAAAAATTAGTATTACATTAAATAATTAATTAAATATAAACTGAACACAGTTATCTGACAGATAATTTTATAACAAACATTTATGAGCACTTACACGAAAACAGATATAGGTAATTAATTAACTTTCAAGCACGCGACAGAGGCGTCGAATCGACCTTCCTTAGCAAATATTCTGTCATTAAATTATATTTTCACGTTATAGGTATACCCCATTTTTAATAGCCTGTAATAGGTTTATTACGCACATAAATAACTATTATTAACTAACAGAAAATACCTGTCGCGCGGCGGACAGGTAGTTTCTGTTTCATTTGCGACTCAGACGTCAAATCGGTTACATGTGCCTGGTGACAAAAAGTCGATGCGCGACTCTCTTTGTGAAAGTGTTTTGCTGTTTTAAGTAATAAAGTTTGTAATATTGTGGTTTTTTATTAGAAACTATGGCTTATAACATATTAGCGATAACAGCATAATACTAATACTTTTGAGAGTACCTCAACGCTCAGTGGCCCATAACTGTCAAAACACCTGTCAGATGTAGAAGAAATCAAAGAACCTGTAATGAGCGATATACGAGTAGCTTGGATGAAGAAAATTTATCCCTTTCAGTAAGAGTTTGCCTTTTTACGAATGTAATTAGGATAGGGTGAGAAATCAAACACAAAATATTTTTACAAAAGAGACTGAGGATCGTAGAAGTAATGTAGGGTGACTGTCCTTTTCTTTTGGGTATTATTGCCTGATATTTATTTATAAGTGTTGAAATTATTGAAAAATAAGTCAAATTCACTGAAAAAAAGACTCATTATACGGTAGAGCTCAGGACTACAAAAAAATTGGTACTTTCGAGATCTGAATATTGTTTAGGTTACTTTATGTTGCTGGAACATTGCGAATATCACATGTAAATTTAAAGAATTTGTATTGTTTTTATTTGTATTTAACTAAGATTTTCCTACCGAAATCCCCAGCTAAAACATATTCATACATTAGCTATACATATAATAACATTGTAACCGAGTGACTTCTATATATTGAAAGTATTTTTTAAAAAAAGTGATCGATTTAGCGTATAGAATAATAATAAAAGCCAGAAAAACTTTTTTTTTAATTTTTTGTCTATGTGTATTTATGTTAATTTGTACTGGTATCACGCAAAATCTACTAAACGGATTCTGATGAAATTTGGTATTTTAATAGTAATATACCCTGGAGCAACATACAAGAGAAAAAAAACAAACAATTTTTTTCTTAATTACACGCAAATGAAGTCGTAGGTAAAGTTAGTCTTAAATAAATGAAAAACATTTTTTTATTTATTTATGTTTTATATCGCTTAAAAGTTAAAGAGGTCGAAACGACTACGCACATGCGCTGTCGTCCTCCATAACATCCGTTACCGGTAACCAATTTTAGATTAATTGAGTATTAGTTTATAAATTAATACTACAAGAGTAAAGCCGCATAATAATCTTAATCTTATCCATTGTAAATGTTGACTAAATATTTAAGTCTGTTTAAAAGTTTTACTAAAATCAGTCTAGTTTTTTAGTATGATGTGTGCACACATAAAGTTTCGGTCCAATACCAGTTCCCGTATAAATTTTCTAAGGAATTCTCAGAGCGCTATTGCAATATGCGCGCTTTTATTGTTAAATTTATTAGGAATTAAATATACAATACCGTTCATGTATTTGGTAAAGTTTGAATGATATCGGAACTTGTACTCAATGAAAACCATGTTCACCGTTTGCGGTGTTCTGGATCCCCCCTATTTAATAAATATTAAGCCGAGGCACTAGCAGCTATGTAGATATATGTGTTGTAAACAACAGGTAGATTTCCTATCTTCCGGAAATGTTAACGATCGCTATGTAGCAATGGGCACCTACGCATATACTAAACGGGGTTATCTGGATGAGACGGCTTTCCATTATCCTCGTATGCTCATTTTATCATTACATTTTTAATAAAGTAGTTCCTTCGTCCGTTTCCGGCCTCTTTTCAAAAAGAACGAATATTTCTTTCATTGGAGAGCGAATTCATTGAATAACCTTTGGCGAAGGTTTCGAGTGGGGGTAGGTAGGTTGTTGGAAACGAGAGGTCTTCCGAATTTTTTCGTGGAAAAATATACGTCTTGTATGAACTTTCTAACTCGACATTGATGTAAGAAGGTCTGTGTAAGGCTAAGTGCAGACTGATGTTTTTAAATGGTAAATATAAAACACAATAAATAAATGCAAAATATGAAACACAATAGGTATGTTAATAAATCTGTAATTTAATAGTTTAGTTATGTATTTATCGTTGCTTTGTAGTTATTTTATTACGAAACTCATTCAATAAAGTATAAATTATATTCTAATCAATATTTTTAAAATTTCATTATTCAAATGGTTTTTCTTATTGGATTGTTAGATCGAATAATTATTTTTTAAATGTTTTCTTTCAGTTTATGACATTGAAACAAATTTATAAATATATCCAATTACAAACAATAACTATATTATTCCATGTAATAAGTATTGGAATCCTCAGGTATTATAATACATACAAAAGCAGTAAGTTCAGATGCAACCTGCATAACAGACAAATTAAAAATTATTTTGATTTATAAAAGGTAGTTGATTGAGTCGACAATGATATTCTGCTAACAAAATTATTAGAAGCCGTAATGTCTTCCAGCCTCATAAAATTATTAGTTAATTAATTTCGAGTTCGTAAATAAAAAGTCCAGTTTGGAAATTTCAAATAGCTGCCTTATATTATTCAATTTGGAATCAAAGGATGTAGCACTTTAAATCCACTTTTGTTTCTCGTTATGATAAATAATTTATCCTCAGTTACCATCAATGTTTATTGCCTTCTTTAGGTAGATAATTTAAAATTCTATCTGTACTTACTGCTTTTGTATACATTAGAACTACTCCATAGGTAAAGTGGCACGTACTGCTGTAAGTGCTTCGTTGATTGTAGAGGTCCTTATTGTATAGTAATGGTATTGCGGTTACATGAATCTAAGGTCTAATGGAATTTGAGCAAAAAACCACACTTTAATGTGAGAAGATATGCAATGACGACGTACTTTCAGCTCCCCTTGTGCATAGTTATGATAAGTCACATTTTATATTCAGTTCATTAGAATCTTTCAGAAAGCCTACATGGCACTAGGATGTGTGATTGCCATAATTTTTTATGATATCGATTATATTGTGATTTTATTTATCTAATATTCTTGAAACGTATGGAATTATTTGGTTTCCGTATGAAGCGATATGCGTTCTGATCTTTTGCTCAGTACTTCCAGTTGTAAAGTTCGAACGTTCTACGACTTGAGTCTGTATTGACGGAGTCTTGCTATAATGGTGGACCCGACGTTGATGTCATGCAGATTAGTAATAGCAACTAAGTACTTGCGTTCCCCAAACTAAAGAAGTCAATAGGACTTGAAGGTTTCACCGTTTATTTTCTAAAAACATGCACTGATATTAAAATATATATTTAATAAGGCTTTGTCCTTCACGATTAAATAATCTAGTAACGTTACGAACGTTACTAGATTTTGGTTTTACCTAAGGGTTTACCTAAGGGTAAAACCGTTTCTGAAGTACCTCTCTGCGTGTCAGCTAAATTATTGCATTTTGCGTTATACCGTAGCATCTGTTTGGGTAATATAAGTCTGACCAGTAACGAGCAACACGGTTTTTGCATTGAATGTTCGACAATTAGGGATCTTCCGTGTTTCATCAACCATGTTTCTATAAGATTAATCTCGGTTTTCAAGCCGATGTGCCGTATCTCAACTACCAGAAAGTTTTATATCGCGTCGATAATGACAGTCTATTAAACCGCTTTGGAAAAGCCAGTTTCTCTCTTCAAGTCTTAACGTTTTTTCTCTTCTTATTTTTTCATAGAAACAATACCTACAAGTAGCTATTGTTTCTGTTAAAAAATAATCTACATCTGATTCCTATTTCACGCGGTCAGGAGTGAGACTGAAGTTGAATCATGCGCCTTTACTGTTCACTACCTTTGTAAATAATATCGGAATTCTGGTAAAAATTCCTCGATATATTCTAGTTGACGGGTAATATGAAGATTTTTCTAGCTGCTAGAATTATGTCAGATTGCAAGTTGCCGTAAAGTGATATCTCTGCTGTTCTCGCGTGGAGCGTTGCGAGTGGTTTGCGGCTCAATTCAAGGAAATTCTCTGTGATGAATCACTCTCGAGCGCGTGCTTCTGTCGAGTATGAATGTACCATTTATGAATATATATATATATATATATATATATATATACACACACACACACACATATATATATATATATATATATATATATATAACATACCATTGGTGGGACGTCCTTATGCCGACCTATTTAAGTAGATGATCTAGGAATTCAATTCGGTTTGTGTTTAACTTTTTGTGGTTATTTGGCGGATGTAGTGAAAAATCATTTTGAAGGATTGGATCTATATTTGCTACAGAGACTTCCGATATGTTTCTCCAGTTTATTTATTATATATGACTTCAGTACGAAGGAGTCAGCTCTATTATTTGAAGCTCACATGAAACTAAATACAATATAAGGTCCAAAAAACGGTTCCTCGATATTTGTACATGAAATTATATTGTTAATTACTTTTTATGTTTCCAACCAATTTTCTCTTGAGTGTATTGAGTTACGATACACTGTACCGTAGATGAAAAGTTTTTCCGATGAAATTTAGTTTTCAAATGGTAAATAAGAAGATGTAAATGAAGAGAACCCTAATTTATTGCCAAAAAAATGCACTTTTATAACAATATGAACTGAAAAATAAAAAATAATCTTTAGATGTAATGATTTTGGTTTAGAATAACTAACAACTCGGTGTAACTTAATTTTTTGAACAAGTTTGAAATAATAATGAAATGATTGGCAAAAACATTAATTTTAATGTAAAAAAAAAGTGTGAGACGTTATCGACTTAGATTTTCATAATACATTACAAACAGCTAGCGTTAAAAAACTTACCACAACTGATATCAAGCGTGAGGTGCTTGATATCAATTGTCGTTTTTTGTATTAAAGTTAATTTTTATTGAATTAAAGAGTGAGGATAAAATGTCCAAAAAAATTAATTTCAAATATTATTTGAAAGCACTTTTTTCGAGGAACCAAAAATATTTTAATTGCATATTTAAAAAGATATTCTAAGAAATATGCGGATATAGGTTATCCTCTTTCCTTAATTCTGAAACTACTGAACTAGAAATCACGTAAGAAATAGAGATGGTAAAATATGACTAAAAGAAAACGGAACAAATAGATTTTTACAATGCATCTCTTTAGGCCAGTAAAATATATGTCAGAAAATATATTAACTTCATCAAATGGGCTACCTCATCCATGGGATACACCCCTGGGAAAGGTTTCTGGAAACACAATAAAAAATATCAATTATATTTTTGAAAATGTCGATTGCACCAACATCTCAAAAAGTGGGCCCCATTTTTAAATAAGCTTGTGAAAAGTGTGACTATAGCGCCTTTTGGTAAACAACACGAAGTAAAATAATTTTGGTTAACTCGCTTTAACAAACTAAAGATATATAGGCATTCAAGTTGTTTTTACGTATGTTATATAACAACATTGTGAAAAATTGTGTGCACATACATATGTGTAATATTAAAAATTGTATATAATTAGAATAGGAATTTAAAGCAATAAATTGATTCAGTAAGGTAATTGCAGGTAGGGTAAGAATATATAAAGGCAGCAACTTTTCGAAATTCGAAGCTTATTATGTCCAATAATTAAATAAAACTGTCTAGGGTATAACAGACCGCCAAAAGAGAACATCAATCACATCCAATTTGTACTCCTAATAAAGAGTTAATTCAGGCCAAATTATTACCTGCGTTGAATAATTATGTTGCCTTAATCTAATTGATTCACGTCCTAAGTTGAATAGTTAAGCTTTTTCTGATTAGAGAACAAATTCAACTTTTTCCCAGGTGCCAATGATTTTCAAAGTTGTTTCAGTTTCTGATAAAGAAGAACAATATATGCTCAAGTTCTAACTTAGTATAGGTTGAATTACGTTACAACTCAATATAGGTTAGACGATTTTTGCTGTATAAAATGTACCAGTCCAGTACCAGAGTAAACTTAATTTTTGAAATTCTCTTTATACAAAGAAGTAAATGTATTTATTAGTGAAGTATATCTTGTCCTTTTAAGTTGAACAGAATTTATTTAACATAAAAGTAAAGAAACTTAAATAGTAATTTTAAATAGCGAAATAATAAAAGAATTTAAGAAATTTTCGTTGATAAATTTACACGATATTTTTCAATATTGACGCAAGAAAACACTGTTGTGTATAATAATAAATATCAATACAATTGTTCAATATTTCAAATTCAACAAGTAATTATATAGTTGTTTCCTTGCTAACAAGTAGAAAAGGCAATTTTATGGTACAAATTTAGGTATCGTTGCCAAGTGTGTGTGTGTGAGGGAGAGAGAGAGACATAAATTTCAACTTAGATGGTTAGTCAATTTTCTTATTAATATTCATGAAATTCATGGTGTATTTTCACGACTAAATAGATTCAAATCACTTGGAAACTCCTTTCACTCGACAAAGACATAGGTCTTACTTAATTTCAACTTAATTTTCAACACGAAAATTAACTTTCAAGGGAACAAAGAAAAGATTTTCTGTGCCCTAAACCCATAAAGAAAAAAGTATTTATAATTATTCAAGTTGCCAACGTGCAGGTTGGTCTTGAGTAAAAAGAACATACACATAATGTGTCGATCGTACCAGAGAACGAAGTCTTGCAAATTTTGTTTGTTTCTTTACTCTATTTTGTAAATTTTATGTTTTATATTTTATTTCTCACCCATAACTTATTAGTTAACGAAGTAAAGACAACACAGATTTTTTTGAAGTGACAATGATCCTAAAAAATAAAAATATTCCTACATTTTAGAATCTACATATTGACTGCCATAATATTAGTCACATTCTTTATTATTAATAACTGGTAACCCTTGAGTATTTTCAAGGCACACTATGATTAAAAGTGTAAAAATATTTAATTAAAAGTAATTTTTTAATTAATTTCTATTACTGAAAGAGGGAAACCCATGGATTCCACCATATACTTTATGAAATTACGTTCCACCATGCAAACTAAGGCTGAATCTAAAAATTTATAAACAATTACCATATACCTTTTATACACTATACGCTATATGAAGCAAATATTGTCTATCTTTGCTTTTATTAGCTCTCTTTTCCTGTTACAAGAATACATATGCAATTAAAAATATTTATTATGCAATTTATCTATTTCATAAATGATTGGGATTGTTATATACCTCCCCAAAAGAGGACATGCTTAATTGGAGTAGGAGGCGACGAGACAAGAAACATGGTATTGTCCTGTGCCCCTTCTATCGAGCATATTTTACTTGACCTCAGCATTTATATACATGTACAGTTACATTCATTTATATACATGTGCATTTATATTAAGTGTATTAAATGCAAGATAACTTCGCAAGATCGGTAACATTGCTCTTTGAGATAAAATTATTGTCATGAAAGCGAAAAATCTTGGTTTTCATAACCGAATGTTGATTTTGAATACTGAATTTTTTGTATCAATCTTTCAAACAATTAATTTAGTACAAATAAAGAAGTTTTTTATAAATAATTATTGTGGTTAATTACTTATTTATTTTATGATTAAACTATTTGAAATTCTAATAATCTTCATAGAAAATTAATACATCACTTTTTAGATAATTTTTTTTCTGAAGCTTACATTCGTTCAAGAGAATAACGAATTAGAGCACGATTATTGTCTTTGGAATAATGCTTGAGGTTTATAAGAAAATAGTTTTACTATTCGATAAAAATTGATCGATACATTCACGTATATTAATGCATTCTCCGATAAAAATTCACCTATTACGGAGCCACAGAACAGGTAAGAGCCAAATATAAAACCACATAATGAACATAATAAAAAAACTGTAGACATCGCTTCCCTTTAGATACGCATTCTCTGTTGGCAATATAAGTTACAAAATAGCTTTTCTTGCGCATTTTATGCGTATTTTATGCATTTTATAACCTCCTACACGATGTTCGATGTTGATAAGTGGGCTCCGTTGCATCCGGTCTAGATAATATAAATAAGATAGAGTTTACAAGGGATGTATTCATATTATTGTGTATGTTGATTTATTGATACTACGCCTATGACTCAACCTTAATACAAAGGTTGTATCTGAAGAGCTTTCATTGATAAAAGTAAAATAATCACGTATATTTATTTGAATTTTTTAATTGTTACTAATGTGGACTTCCTAGCAGAATAAATATTTAATATTACCTAAAATAATTAATTGGGGGTGAGGCCTCATATTTAATATGGAAAATGTCTGAAAAATGATGACATCCGGAATCTTTGTTATAGATTTCTTATAAGCTTCATGGGGGTATCTTAAAAGCTTTTTCTTTCCTTAGTTTTGGGTTTAGTAGTTTGGGAAATAAGATGACCCCCATCTTACCCCTATCTTACCCCCATTTTACCCCCATCGTACCTTTTCCAGTATGTCTCTGAAGATATACTTTTAAAAAGTTCCAACCGTTTCAAACTCTTGCTTATAATTAATAGAATTATAAAAAAATTTCGAGTGTTTAATTAAACAAACTCTCCCCCGCCTAAAAAATTTCATATAAATATTTTTCAGTACCAGTCACTGAGGTATACGGGGGTGAATATGCTTTACCGCTCTGACAGATTTCAGGTCTGTACGTCAAGCGGTTTCTGAAAAAAAAACGGCTCACGGTCACAGACAAACAGACGGACAGATGATTTTATAAGGATTTCGTTTTTCTTTTTCAGGTGCACACCTTTAAAAGAAATCAACGCCAGTTATATCTAATAGAAATTTAGTACTTTTATCTCTGATCCTAAACGGACCTCGTTATATAACATTTTTAAAACTAGATTATCTGCATTTATTCGATTTGATTTACACGGAGTCAAAATATATGCGAAGCGCTTCAAGTAAAGGTTGCAGTATCTGTTTGTACAGTTCGGAACTTGGTGATGCAGTACCACATTCCCAGAACTGAAAATAATCTATTTTTTACGCTATTCTCGTTAATATAACAATCAAAACAAAATTCACTCTGATATTACTCGGCAACAGACTTGAAATATGACAATAGAATGAAAATATGTGTACATTGTGTTTGAACATTTAACTATCATTAGTACGAAAATTAATTTGTAGTTAAAGTAAAGAAAGCAATGCACATGTGTTTACTTCAACTTAAATTAAAATGTAAATAATTGCAGATTAGACTTTACACGAGAAGATGTAACGTTAGTTAAAATGTCAAGAATCCTACAAGTTGAGAAAAAAGATATCGACGAAATATCAAGAAATCAATATTCGCGGCAGTATTAAAAATAAAACCTAGGTTATATAAGTATATTACCAATATAACATAATAATATATTTATAAGAAATTTGTAAGAATATGTCTCTCTACACAGCATTTTTTTTCAAATGATCACTTTGCGTAAACTACAAAAAAATCCATCAAAACATATGTCGAAGTGACCTTCACTATTATGAATACATGCTTATCAATACTTTGATAAATTATAATTCTGCAATGTCTTAGAGATGAACTCTACGCGAAAACCTTTCTAAGGTCAGTGCAGGCGTATTTAAATTGCCTTAGCAAATTAAACACTCTCTTGTAATTAATATTTGCGATAAATTATAATGCGCGACAAAACTAACATTTTTAAAGTGAATCGCTATCATATAATATAATAATTGCACTAGATTTATCACTAACTTAATCATCCGTTCGTAATCCTCCGTCTTATTACTACTCACTGACGCAGTATTAAACATTAACCCTATATAAAATTAAACATTGTTTATTATTTATTTGTTACTCAGTCACCAAAAAATATACTAAAATGCAACAAACCTCAAATATACCATTACCAAAATACCATTACGTTACGAAACCGTTACGAAAATACCATTAAAATGTTAAACATGTTATCCTATCGCAAAATCTTAATTTATTCGGCCAGCGTCACCAAAATGTGTGACAGAAATAACGCGTCAGAAGTGGACAGAGCGAGCTATGTTAAAGCTCGTCATAAATTCGTCCAAGTCAAAAAGTAAAAAAGTCCAAGTCGTAATTTATCATCTCTATTTGCATACGTTTATTAATATCATAACAATAATTTTCATTATATATAGCGAACTTTGCTGCAGTAGCAATCTATTTCGGTCAATCTTAACAATAAGTTTTGAAAAATTGGTTGTTTATTAGACCATGGAAGATGTTACATAAAGGGTATATAAAAAGAAAGAAAAAACCTTAATAAGTAATTTCAACAGAAGATTAAAAAATCATATTTAATTAAAACTTATTAAATATATAGAAAAATAATATTAGCAGAACTAGGATTTCAGTCTATCAAGATTCAGTCGATTTCAAAGTTTTACTGCTTGGATTATTGTAATGGATTTTTTCTTAAAGGTTCATTTGGAAATATATTTTGTAGGCTTAGTTTATTTATAACATGTACAAGTTACATATTAAACCATGAAAACAAGAAAATTTAGTGCAGTTTTTCTAATGACGGAGTATTAAATATAAAACCTACAAGTCGTGTATACATTCCACAACAATTCCAACATATATGTATCAGAATAAAGCGAATAAGACCGCTTTGCCGTAAAGATGCCTCGTCGGTAATATAAACAGTATTTAATATTCATCCCGATTATCGGCAACAACATTATCATATCGGTAGGAGGTATGGAATATAACCGTCATATGCAGCTCGGTTCCGCGCGCCTGAGGAATATCTAACAGCATGTACCGGTGTCAATTTGTGTCTTCGCGACTTGATTTGTGTCGGGAGCAAGCGACGTCCTCCAGCGCTGCTGCGGTGAATTCATAAATCACCCGTGCTTTAGACGAAGTGCAATGAACTTATGTTGATGAGCAATTATGCGCTTCACGTTTTGAGATGATAGTTGTAATCGTCTGCATTTCTATACATGTTTAATAGTTGGCGTATTATTTATGCCCTCCTGAAAATACAGTAAGCCATGATGAAATGTGGCATTTATTAAGGCAGGTCACAACAACTATAAGTCAAATATAGCTCCATTGACTTGCTTTGATAATATATACAGCTAGCTGAACTATGAAAGGCGATGAAGGCAGTAGTATACTTTTAATGGAATATTAAGAGGAAGGCATTCATTCCTACTGAAACATGTTCGAGCTAATAATTTTATATATTACTTCTAGTTCTTCCTGTTAATAAATTCTTTATTAAAGGGCCACGCTTTATTCTATTATTGTAACCAATTATTTTAATTAACGTAAAATAATTTAGTTTCAGAAAAGAAAATAAAGCAGTTCTTCACTTGACGTAATACTGTCTATCTATATATATATAATAACACTGCAAACTTGGTGTGTTTTTACATTGACAATATTTGCAAACGAAATAATTGGGGAAATGAATGATTAGTAATAGGATGTGTTAATATCATTTTTGGAATTTTTATGTTTGTCTGTGAGTCTGCTTACTTGTTCGCACATTACGTAAAATCAACTATAGGGATTTTGATAAAATTTTCACTTATTATTTCGTTGGGCTTGGGGTAATATATTGGCTATGGACACCATGTGCCTCAATGCAATCGACTTTCTAAAAAAAGACATCTACTGTATTTGACATTTCAGTACAAGGCACAATTGTTGAGAAAAGTTTATTTTTATAGTTGTTTTAATAGATGGTGTGACGTATATTAATCTTACAATTGACTTAATAATATTTTCTAAAGGCCATTCAGTCGCGGACACAATTAGTTAAATAGTTAATTAAAACACTTGGAGATCAACTACATATATATACGTAGAGATCAAAATATTCCGTTCGCTATTTTATATTACATAATTGTATATTACATATTGTTATATATCAAAGAGCTAGGAATGTTAAACACAAAAAAATGTTTTAATAAAAAAAATCACAAAATTTCTCGGAATTATAATTATCTATTCCCTTACAAATACAATAATCTTTAAATGTAAAATATTTTATTAAATCTTAACCCTTTGCTTTCTTTTGGCAAAACGAAATTTTCCCGTACGAAATAATTATTTCGATAAAATTAAGTCGTTTCATTTACCAAGACGGTGTTATCTTATTCCATTGTTAGCGAAACCTACTCGTTTTCTGTGAGTACGTACGTACCTCAAAAGAGTCATTTCAATCTTGGGTCACTCCGTCGTTCCTTGCGCCGGGTCTGCATGTCTCTCCCGACAGAGATAAAGGAGATGAAGTCTGTTTGTAACTGACTTTTTCACGTCTTGCCTGTGCTTTTCACTTCACTGCAATGGTTTTTCGTTCTTCTTTTGTTATTGTCTTAACTCTGTTTCTGTAGATTCGATGAATTCCATATAGAAGTACATCTCATGTTATGTATCTGGTGTGTTTTTAATGAACAAGTCATAGGGTGTGATTAAATAAATCACAATTGCGATTTTTTTAATAAACCTTCGCTTATAATACTGGTTGGAAAAAACCTTAAAAAATTGGTTTAATAAGAATCTGTAGATTACTTCTTTATTCACATTGTAACAAACTCGATCGACTAAATGATACTAATACTAGTTATTGTGTTTTGTTTATTAGATTACAGTCTTTTCTTTAGGAAAGAATGCCAGTTAGATAAAAGAAATAAATTACTACTGAATTAGTCCATTTTAAGGATTCTATATCACAGAAAGAAAAATTACTGGTTAAAAAACTTCCAAAATTGGTTTAATAAAAATCTGTTGATTACTTCTTCATTCACATTGTAACAGATTCGATTGACTAAATGATACTAATACTAGTTATTGTGTTATGTTTTTTAGCTTATAGTCTTTTCTTTAGGGAATAATGCCAGTTAGATTAAAGAAATAAATTACTACTGAATTAGTCCATCTTAAGGATTCTATACCTCAAAAGGAGAAACGAAATCCTTGTAAGATTTCTCACGTATCCTTGTAACATTTCTCACGTATCCTTGTAACATTTCTCACGTGTCTTTGTAAAATTTCTCAAGTGTCCGTCGTCACATTCATTTTTTCAGAAAACGTTTGATGTAGAAACTTTAAATTAGGCACAATAATAGAATATATCCGTACGCATATATTTTAATAGACAATATTAAAAAATAATCATATTAAAATTTTAGTTGTGAAGGAGGGGGTAATAAGTACTCGAAAAAATACTTAAAGTTCAATTTATAGTGTGGGGTATCGGTTGAGGGATACTTTTAAGAGATTTACGAATATTTTTTCGTAACTTTAGATACTATATCTTGCATAATTTTATACGCCTGTAAGAGACATAGTAGGTAATGCATTTACATCACGAAGAATTAATATCCGTAAACAGTTTAAATGATATACTAGGAATCCTTAAATGTTTATGCGTTCCTAAATATTAGAGTCTTCATTGTGGGAGTTTTGTTCGCACTTGACAGGTTTGGTTACATATAATTAATGAAGTTAATAACAGTAGCACATGTGATAAAAAAGATACTATTTTAAAGTCGAAATGTTTGTTTTTAACCATTTACATGTTCGTAATGCATTCGCAAAAATAATATATGCGAAATTAATTCAATATTGGACAATATATACGATATCTGAGTGTTACAAGATAGACTTTGAAATTGTTTAGTCAATTCAAGTATATCAAATAAGCGAATGATGGTTTTGTTCCAAGAATATAAGAAAATGTATTCGAGTACCGATATTTTATTACATGAAGTTTTAATTATAACTGCTAATCTCGTTACGATATATTATATTGTATTTTTGCATCATGTTAATGAAGACTCCATGTTACTTTATTTTTCTGTTACTGCCCTTTAGCAACACTCTACTCTTTAGCAACACCTTGCTTTTAGAACTTTTCGAATCATCAATTTCAAATGTGACCTTTTCAACGTGTTTCCACACCTCCTGCCGATATGATAATGCTGTTGCCTTATACAATATGTTTTTATTCAGAAGTTAAAAAATATATTGTATAAGTTTTTTATTTCTTTATATCAGTATAAATATATGTATATATATATATATATATATATATATACATATATACATATATATATATATATATATATATATATATATATATGCACATAATTTTTCCTTTTTTAATCTAAATTATTAATTTTTTAGTTTTTCATTCAATTTGGAGTAGGGTTTAGAAAAAAGTTATATGAACATTTTCTTTAAAATAACTTCAAAATTTTATCTATGAAATTTTTCGTTCTCCTATGAATTTTTTTGACGCCATGCAAAGGAATATGATGGTAAACATTTTCTTTTTCAGATAGGTCAGTTAGCCAGCTAGCAAAAAATCGGGTGTTTATAAAAATTATTGATTTTATAAAAAAACATTTTGTCTTCATTTATGAGCTTGGAAAAAAACTTAAAAGGAATTATAACTCAGAGTCTATCATAAATCACTGAACATATATTCGGATAGGCCTTGAGGTTTTTTACCTCTATGCTTCCACTTGGTAATATTTTCTGACACACACATATATAGGTATATATATATATATATATATATATATATATATATATATATATATATATATATACATATATATATATGTATATAAAGGACAACCTATTTGTAGTATTTAATTAATATTTTGAAGCCAATGACGAAGCGTCAAAAATACATACAATAATAAAAGTTGTAGTATATACTAGTTAAAAGAATATAAATAGAAGAACTAGAAAAAGAAGAAAGTTTATATACTAGTTTGTAAAGAAAAACCATTTTAATGGTACAGAGGATAGCTCAATTACTCTTTCATTTTGAAAAGCTTTGTTACTTTTTCATTTTGAATCATTGTTTCTTATCTATGTTAAGCTCTTAGAGAACGGAAGAAATAAAAAGGTATCAGTCTTATTTCTTTCATTATGACTTGAAACATTAACGGCACAGTCGTCGCTCCAACTTTCACAAAACAACTGCAAGACTGTATACGTGTATTTCGGCATATCGCAGTAAATTTGTATTTTTTATTATATTATTTGACTATGTTGATGAACTGTTATTATTACTACTTATTACCTCTCCTACTGCCCTCCAATTCACCAACCACCATGTTATTCTCACCGTTCTATTTTCTCATCTCCCCGTATTGTCTCATCTCCCCTTTCCATCCCCTCTCATACAAAAGACGTGAGTTTCGAAGGCCCCGTAATAGTGGTACATATTTACAAGCACAGCGCTTTCACGGGACTGGATTAAAAACCATCCCCCCTAAAGGAGTCATTCAATATCTCCATTTTTTAAGGACACATTTGGCGAAAGCGCTAAACGACTCATCGGTCTATTTTTAACCAAGTCTCGGATGCTAAAGATATCACGTTCTGAGGCTCCCCGTAATTCTACTCTGATATAATTTCTCGTCTTGTATGTGCTGTATGAATACTTGAAATTTGCTTCGGTTTTGCAAAACAATATTTTACATAAATGGTAAAACACTGATTTATAACAAAAAAAACGACCAAGTGCAAATCGGACTAGCGAAGGGTTCCATAATTTCACTTTTTCATTGTATAGCGGTTCACAGAATACAACAACCATCCAAATTTCATCTATATTACCATTTAGTCGGAGATTATTGCTAATATAGACATAAATATATAGGCTGTGACATATAGACAGATGAGCGGGACGAAATTATATGGGTTACGTTTTGGCTACGAAACCCTAATAACAATTTAGTAGATTGTAATAGACTACAGTTAACCGAAGGATGTAAGAGCGTGAGCGTTAGGCCATTGTCCGCTAATAGGGTTGTGCCTGGTTGTAAGTAGAAGCCGTCACAAATAAAAAAAATTCTGAATCACAGTTTTGTTTTGCCCATTGACTGCGTTAATCATACTTCATTTCTAGAATAAAATAAACCTTTGGTTTATGTTCCATAATTCATAATGTATGCTTCTAATTTATGAAACTTAAACTTTAATACACAAATTGGCAAGTAAGGAAGTTTATACATTTTTACCGTTTAAGGTACCGAATTACAGAAGAGCGTATGATGTGGCAATCTATTATTAATATGAGATAATAACAAGTCTACTTTAAATAAATTTATGAAGTAGAGTCTCTTTATTGACCTCAAAGCTTCAGTAAAGTTTGTATAATAAAATAACGATATAAAAAGCCCCTATATGCCGCCATTGAAATCAACTTCGACTCCCTTATCAAAGGTAAAATAAGTATATATGTAAATCTATACTTATAAAAAAAATATATATATGTATCTTCAATTATTTTATTTTATATCATAGTGACGCGAGAATTCAAACTGCAACACATATACTATCTAAAGAAGATATATATTCTTGATAAAACGGAAATAGCATTCTATCCGGCACACGGGCCGATGCTTTTAGTATCAGTAATAAATAAAAACTAACCAATTGCGCCCTGAAAATATGATTTCATATTTGCCTATATCTCTTAAAATTCTTCATGCAAGTTAGCTGAAATTATTTTAATTGAAATTCCAATTAAAAAGTCTAATTTTTTTCCAAATTTGTTAATTTCGCGATGAAAAATTAGGAAGGGGGAGTTTTAAAGTTCGATATTTCACAGACAAGAGTCATTAAGGAAAAATGGTAAATAAAACATTAATTTTATTTTGAAAAATCTCCCCAATAACTTTATAGTATGTGGGAAAACATATTTTTTGCTGAATATTTGTTAAAGCTTTTTTTTATATTTCGCTACATGTTAATCAAGATTTCAACCTAAAGTACCTGCTTGAAAACTTTATAAATATAAATACATATAAAGTCGTCGTGTCTTTGAAGCTGTAGAAGAAATGCGGACAAATGGATAAAACAAAGTTATAAGAATTCTTTAATTCACTACGGTATTTCAATAAGTTCAATTTGCTAAGAAATGTCTCAAAAATGTTGATGAACTCTGTAAAAGCTCCTACTACTACTATACTAGACCGAATGTCTTATTTACTCGGGTTCAGCCTTCCTCGTCCTCTTCCACTAAACACGGTTTTTTGTTGTGTTGGCGTCAAATTGGGCTGCTTTCAGGTTTTTTTCGACCATTGCCAACCAAGTGTAGGGTGGACTTCCACGTCTACGTTTTATCGTCTGCAAGTTTAAGGCAATCTTCACCTCCAGACGTCTCTGGATATAATCATGCTATCGAAGACTTTTTTTTTTACTTTGTCTGTTATCAGGTCAAATTAAAGCTAGCTCTTATGTAATTATTACTAATTTTAATCTAGTGAAATGATACATGTTGACCAGCGAAATATGCAAATTTATGTTGGGAACAGTCTGTAGAGGTGTTTATTGTTAACATTCCAACATTCTGAAGCAACCTGTAAAAAAGCCATACAAGACTGGATGTCATACAAACTGCGAAAAACCACGCAAAATTAGGTCTTTTTTAATAGAAGGTTTTATAGGTCTTTGGTAGATTTTCCTTCGGTTTTAAGTGGCAAGCATTGGACATGACACGCCTGTTGTTTTTTGTACATCTGTGTGCACCAACGCTTTAAAACTGTTGGCATAAAATGATATCTCGTCTTCAAATTAATGTATTTAATTAAATTAATGTATATATTTAATAAATCAAACTGGATATGTTAAAATAACGGATTGAAACCGTTTTCAACATGCTCCCATTAATTCTACGTAAACAACGTTTCAAAAACATATCATCTACTCACTGTGCTCCCGATTACTAAATACTTGAAGTTAAAACGCTAAAGTCAAGTTATTAAACGCAAGTATCAAATTCATTTGGGGTAAATGGGGTCTGGGCGATATCGCGGGTTACTTTACAATGATATTAAAATCACACCGAACATCGGTCCCATACTTGGGATTGTCCTTATTTAATTAAAATTTGCGTTTTAATATAAAAGCAAGGTACTTATGTACTGCTTTAGGGAGACTATTAAAAATGAATCTCAAAGGAATACTCTCAACTCGAGTGTGCCAGAAAATGAACGTTTTTGGGGAACATTTTGAAATGTTAAGATAATGAGATCTATGGCATAATTGGATAATTTATAAATAATAAATGTGTTTCAACATGAACAAGAATGAAGACAAGTAGGTTTCATCAAAGATGAGAAATGTTTTTTGAAGCTGCCACTGGGATCTTCGTAAATATTATATTAGCTTTTTTCGCACAAGCGAAATGTTTACGTTAGGATTAAATTTGTTGAATGTTGCCTCTTGGGATAAAGATCCCATTGCGTCAAACTTTATTTTCAATTTATTTTGCATTATTCTTTGGTGTTGCGTTTAGATAAGTTTTTTTTGTAGTTTATCCGCAAGTAAAAAACAAAAAAGTAAGACAAACTGTTAAGAAATAAAAAAGTATCACAAACTGAGAATCAATAAAAAAAGTACTTTTTATCGGTAGAAATGCCAATAATTTCGGTGAATGAATTGCAAATTTTTGATCATCCGATATTTCCAACAAACAACCGCTGAGGTTTGCAATAAATAGCCGCCCAAATTTGCAATAAATATCCGCCAATATTTGCTAAAATATAATTCTTTGATTTGCTTATTTCTTTTATTTATTTATTTTTTAATGTATTTACTGAGTGAAGACTATGAATCGCAACATCGGATGCCCTAGCTCGGTGGATTGACGGCCTAAAATGTCAGCGGAAAGTGTACGTGGCGGCGCGTGAAAAAGTCCTGTATCTAAATAACAGAATGTAGATCAGTCTGCACTGATAACGAATGCAACCCTTGTCCGGTGGACTTATTGCTACAAAAGAAGTCTTCCACAAAATCACAATCGAAGCATACAAGCAAATAACTCTGAGGTATATTGTAAAATTAATGGAATGTTTCTTTACTCTGTTTATTCCAAATCTACTCAGATTAATCTGATTAGAATATTAAATTTTTGTCGTATATTTTCAGAGTAATACGCTATTTAAATTCGTTATGATTCCTTTTGCGTTTTGAGGCTATAAGTATTCATCGGAATAGACAAGCATTTCACAAGGTTCAGCGTACGAAGCCATCATTAACGCCAATATTTTTAAGTAATATTTATATTATCATAGCTATTATAAAATATTCATAAATTTGAAGCAGCAACGGAAGCGTATTTCGTTTCGTACATTGATATTTCCGGTGTAAATATTACAATTTTTTTTAACAATAATTAAATGAAACTACGTGATGTAGTATTATTTCTACTTTCTTTAATTTCTTTACCACGACCTAGGTGTCGTTGTATTACAACATCTTCAGGTGGACTATTAGCAAAGATCTTTCTAATAGCCCACCTGAAGATCTTGTAATACAACGAAACCTAGGTCGTGGTAAAGAACTTAAAGAAAGTACAAATAATACTGCATCACGTAGTATCATTTAATTACCAATAATGAATTTCTACAAAATTAACGCCAAATATATTAAAATTTTTTTTTAAATAAAAGACTTTACTTAACTAAACTTAACGTGTACATGCTGAATTATCGTGGCTGTTATAACAGGTATCTATGTAACATTAAAACACTTTTTTCTTATACATATGCATGATAGCATTAGGAAATTGTTATGTAAAAACATTAATTTTCGGTTCTTTAATTGAATATGATTCAACTAAACAATAAAAAATATAAAAAACAAACTTAGTTCATGATCAAATGATAACCCAAAATGAAAAATTACATTTTTTCAAATTTTACGCGGAAATACTTTTTGTTTAGACACCAAATCTTAAAATTCATATAAATAACATAACATAATATTTTTAATAGTGAGAATTATGATTTCTAAGATAATAACATGGTGACTGCAAAACCAATGACGCTTTAAATACTTATGCATTCTGTAGCCAGGACTACTACAGTAAACACTATTTAGGAATATGTTAAATAACGATTATGGCACACTGTAAATTTGAGGGCTACAAACTTTTGATTTTATCAATAACTAACTGCCCTTCCTTATTTTAACCGGGCAAAAAGCCATGGCTACATTTACTTTCAATTACTTTTCTATTTAATATTAATTTATATTTAATTTATTAATATTATTCTCGACCGTTTATTTATTTTATAGTTTAATCGAATACGACACATAGCTTAATCTTATAAAAAAACGCTTACAAAAACAATTTATAATATTAGGCGAAATATACATTGGAACGTTTGGTAAATTTCTTTATCATATACTATTTTTTCAAACATTACTCTGCTGTAGCTATAAACGAATAGTTCGTTTGACTCAACATTTTTTTCTATAGTCCGATTTTGTAACAGAAAACGGGTTATTATGGAAACTGTAATAATGAACATTTTTTTTAGATTTTCATGTTGTTTGTAATATTTTCATTGGTAGTTTTAAGATAGATTTAATAGTTTAAAATTTTAACCAAAAATACACACGTTGGTTTTTTTTACACATAATGTGGAATTGCTTAGTATATACATGTTCTAAAAAATATTATGTGTCCTATGATTGTCCAAACACTAAAAGCTACAAGACAGTGAAAGTTACTATCGGATAAATAGTTTTATTTCAAATTCCAAAAAAATATATATACTTCCTTCTTAAAAAAATTAATGTTCAATAAAACATTTTTCTTTTACCCTTGTGATTCAGTATAGTAGTACAGTCACTTAGGTAATAGAGATATACTTAATTGCGGTATAGAATAGTCGATGCAATCATTTGAGTTGGTACATAGTTTAGTCCATAGGCGTATTTATTTATATATTTATCTCCTTTAATGCATCTAATTGATACATATGGCGAACATATTGTTACATACAACCATAACACCAGTCCGGCCCCGTTTGACGAATGGCCGGGAATCGTACCCGGGTCTCCGCGGTGCGCCGCATCGTCAAAGGCCATATGCCTCGTGATCAACCCAACCCACCACAACGACGACAACTTATGTATGGACTAAGCCGTATATAAAATGTAAAAGAGTGAATTCTGTTCATGGAAATTATTTTAAAACGAGGGATCGATTTAGCGTATATAATGATAATAGAAGCAGAAAACCTGCATTTCGAATGTTTACCTATCTGTCTGTTTGTTAGTTTGTTCTTCAATCATGCGGAATCTACTAAACGGATTTTGATCAAAATTCGTATTGTGGTACTCGTTGTTTATATTATCGGACAGTACTTTTTATTTGGATATTACAAATTAAGAAAATCTTGGTTTGGTTAATATTACAATATTGGTACTGTAAACGCCAAGTATTAGCGTTTTTAATACACTTTATACTCATGAATATTGTGAAAAAAAAACAAAAGGAAAACAGAGAAATGGTAATGTTCGTTTTTCCTAATAACTTTTCTTATTCCAAATTTTACGCGAACGAAGTCACAAGCACAGCTAGCGGTAACTAATACCCTAGGTATATTGGTAATTAATTACGATGTGGCGTTTTACTATCGCAACTGGTCCTAGCTATTGGGAAATTATAAGTATGTCTTTTTTGCTAGAATTTTCAAATTGTAACCGAACATTTGGTTTATGGTTTATTGCAATGTCTGTAGGGAAGAGTATTTGATCGATTTATGTTGTTTTGTTGAAAGCATCTCCATCGCCGTTTGAAATTATTAATAATATACATCTGTCTTAACTGCCACACGAAACCAAATGAAATTTTATTAGAAGCAACTTGTCAAGCACCAGTAGAATTTATATTATAACGGTTCTGTACACGTTAGGCTTTTATAAACGTTTATAGGGATATAATATTCCTATTAAACAAATTACAAATATTAATCTTTCACAGGCGTTTTATATAGAGTTATCGTTATAATTTTTCTATAACTCTCTAGACGAATGGTTATAAAAACTATTTTTTTCACAACTTTAGGTTTAGTGCTTTCAGAAATAAGGATAGCGTATTTGGCATATCTTTTTGTATATGTCAGAAGATACGAGACTTAAAATTGTGATTTTTTGAGGCTCTTTTAATTAACGCTTCCAAATGATATGCATCTCTACACAAGGAACTTAGAAAAAAAATCGATTCTCTCTCTCTCCGCTTAGAATTCTCGTACGAAAAAAATCGGTTCTCTCTCTCTCTCTCTCCGCCTAGAATTCTCGTACGAAAAAAATCGATTCTCTCTCTCTCTCTCTCCGCCTAGAATTCTTGTACGAAAAAAATCGATTCTCTCTCTCTCCGCCTAGAATTTTCGTACGAAAAAAATCGATTCTCTCTCTCTATCTCCGCCTAGAATTTACATACGAATATTTTTGAATGTTAGCTTTGAGATTTGTGTGGGTTAATATATTTTATTATTAAATAGAATTTCAAATTCTTACCCCAAATAGTTTCTAAAGAAGATGGTTTTGACAGACAAACGGACAAAGAGTTAAGTATCTTTCAAGGGTTCCGTTTTTCTCCGAGTACGGACCTCTAAAAAAAGAAATGAGTTAAATGTAAAATTACAGACATTTTAACTTATTGATATCATTTTTGAATACATTATTCCTAAGTTCAACCATTTGTTTGGGGGCTGGTATCAACTAAAACCTTTTCAATTTGTATTAGTGTGTATTGAATATAGGACATGTTATTCAGGATAAGATCCTAAAATTGAAAGAGATCAGCTTAAAGCCCAAAATCGAAATTAATACGATAGCACGCTTGAATAATTTCAATAATAAGTATCTGAATGAAGTATGCGCCGGGCGCCAAGACTCGGGCCGATGGGGATCGCGTAGACTTTATTTAATTACGACCTATTGTGAAGGGAAGAGGCTTTAATGGACACTGGGCGGTAATAACGGCGACACGCCCCCCCGCCTCCTAACTGTGGGTGGCAGACCAGCGTTTCTCAAACGTGCTAATTAGAAGCGCAGTGATTTCGAGCGATTGCTGATAAAAGTTTTTATGCGCTTTGACGTGACGTTGATTTGTTTATTTTGGCATTTTACACTACAATACTATCTACACTTTTATACTTAAACCAGATAGCAGTAATAAAGGAATAGTTTATATAAATATTGATATCACATAAATTTATGGAAATATATGTTTCGTTTAAATTATATTAATGTTTTCAATTTTTTTGCAATCAATTGTTTCGCATTTCACTGTATTCTTTCATATGATTATGAGGTTCCTATCGAGAGTTCTGCTTATGTTCGTTTTTTATGGACATTTTCGAATATTGAATATATTTGGCGTTAATTTTGTAGAAATGCATTATTCACAATTAAATGAAACCACGTGATGTAGTATTATTTCTACTTTCTTTAAGTTCTCTACCACGACCTAGGTTTCGTTGTATTACAACATCTTCAGGTGGGCTATTAGCAAAGGTGTTTTTTGTTAATAGCCCACCTCAATAGTTAATATTGAGCCAAAGCCAAACAATAGAAGTTGTAGTAGGTACCAGCACAATACCCTAGTCCTCTGTACAGGGGCTATGAAAAAATTCGCATTAAGAAAGAAATAAAAGAACGAATAGAAATAAAACAAAAAAAAAACAAACGAATAACTGATTTTGAAAATGAAATATTACGATTCTGGGGAAAAATATATTTGAATTTGGAATTTAACCCTAAAATAAAATAACCAGTACGTAAAACGATAATTTAATGATTGTGAACGTGTTTTATTAATAAGTAAGAAAGAAAATATTATTTACATAACTAACTCAAAATATAACAGAAACAAATTCCTTTCAAAATAAAAAAGTTCGAATTTAAATAAAAATTTTATTATATGCTCTTGTTAATTTTCCTAACGAAAACAAATGAAAGAAATATTTCTATGTAACTCACGGTTTATTTTGCTAATGGTAATGGTATATACGTAAATGGTTAGTTGTAATTTGATATCGTAATGGTTAGTTGTAATTTTATGTCACGTAATTCTAATATATCTCAAGAATGTTTATACTTAATACTAATACAATTAATAACTAATGACGCATAATTATTTTCAGTAACTGAACGTCAGACCCATAGACAACAATATGAGTATCATGGTTCTTTGCGTCAATAATTACTTATATGCCTATGTAAAATTTAGATAAAAGTATTATTTTACTATTATATAAACGCTCAGTAGAACCATAAAATGAAAAATAGGAAAAGTAGAACAAAGCACTAGAAAAATATTTGCTTCAAATGAAAAAAAAACAGGACACCTTTAACATCATTAATTTTTCTGTCTGAAAGGGTTGGAATTGAATAATTTAATGAATAAATGGGTAATTTGGACAAAACTTAGATTACTTTCGAAAAGTCGAAATATCAATTAAAAGCTCTCCATAACACTAAAATCTGTCCATATAGTAAATCTTTTCACCGTATATAGTAAAAACTTGCAGATGTATTATTTATCGAAGTACTGTTACTCCAGAGATTCTCATTATTCCTATTAAGATATGTTTCGAAAAATTGCTAATTCATTACTTTTGGAGTTATAAAATATCAAATACGGTCAGGAATAAACACTACAAAACTCACGAGAGGGTAAAAAGAAAAATGTTAAAAAATCAGTTTCTTTGAATCCATGTGAATTTAAAAATTTGTGCTATTTTTACATATAATTTAAAAATTTTATATATTTAAATTGGAAAACTCTAAAACCTGTGTATTAAATTTATTTTTGACCTCACAGCTTGTGGTGACTCAGGGTCAGTTATTATGGTATATTTCTGAATGTCACTTTCAATTTAACTGAACAAATTTTGGTGAACTTTCAAAGGGAATACATGAACCGAGTTTCATTATTTTAATAATCTTGCTATTTCATGCTACCTCCGATTTCAATACTCTATAATTTTATTGATCGATTTATTGCTAATAGTACCAGATTATAGAACCATGTTGAATACGGAGTGCGAACTTCATTTTAAAAAGTGGTAACTTTGATAATTTGGTGATCAATATCCACAGGATATTTTTATATTCGCAGCCACAACTTACTAAAAAGGATGATATTATGTCAGATAATTTACTTCTTTTTTGTGTTAGAATATCCATCTTTTTGTCGTTAGGTTTCCATAATTTTATTAAGAAATTTTACAACTTCAATACATACTTTCAACAACTTTTGAACTATATGCATGAAAATTTGCAACTAAACTTTTTAAATAAGAATACTAATATGTAGAATAACGCATATAATATGTAAAACAAAAATGTAATTTTCTTTCCGCGCACACCATTAGATGACTTCATAGATCTACCAAAAAATAATGAAGTTTCTTTTATTTTTTTTTCCTACAAACCTAATTTTGTAATAATTTACTTCACTATTTCAAGAAATGTGCTATCTCGACATGCATTTTATTGTTTACATTTAAACGTTTATTTTTGTAGACTCCATGTTTATGTTTATCGTTAAAAAAATTATAAATAAAGAAAAGATATACTTATTAAAATAATATCTGTTGCAGCTATAGATAATATGAACACTTCACTAATACATTAAACTACAATAAAATCAATATCGTAATAAGAAAATCTTGTAAACAAAATCTCGTATCCTGTCGAAATACTACTTCAAAACGTATTCTCTAGTCTTAAACCTAAAACATGCATCCAGGAGAGCTTTAAAACTTAAGATAACCTGCTAAATATGCTTACTCTGTAAGTATCTTTAGAAGATATTAGACGGATTCTGTCGTATTTTATATAGCTGGCTACAAGGCTGCAGCAAGGCTCAGTTGCTGTACTCAGTTTATACATTAAATTATTTATGAAATATGGAAGTATGATAAAATGAAGCGTGCATAATAGTGAAATATGAAAGCTTTTGCCTACGCAATTTCAAGTTTGATGTAAACAAAAGTCGAGTGCATCGGATATCGTTTGGAACAACGTTCAAACAGATATTGAATACTGCATTTGAAGTCATCTATCTATGTTTCAAAATGGGCAATGGGATTTTCTGAAGTAGTTTGAAATATTGAAATGAAATTACTTTTTTGTAAGCCCGTCGTATCCCACTGGTGGACAAAGGTCTCTTTCATTTCTATCCATGTGGTCTTATCCTTTTCGTCTACAGTATCGGTCCAGCTCTGTCCTGCAATGTTTTTTATATTTATATATTATTACTATTGGCAAGGGAAACATGGTTTAAATGGTATTATTTTATAAATATTTTAATCCATTTTCACTGCGTACAATACTGTATGCATATGTGTGTGTAAAAAAGAAGTATTAAAAGAAGAATAAAGAAGATTTAAAAAGTAAAAATTATTTTAGCTTAACTAACTCGTTTATATTAGCCTCTTAACAACCAATATTAACTCGTTTATATTAGCCAATTAACAACCATTCATCTAGGTCAGTTCAAGTGGGCTATTAGCAAAGATTATCTTTGCTACTTGAAAATGTTGTAATACAACGTAACGTAGGTCGTGGTAAAGAACTTAAAGAAAGTAGAAATATTACTATATCACGTAGTTTCATTTAATTGTGAATAATGAATTCCTACAAAATTAACGATAAATATATTAAATTTTTAATTCTATCAAGGAATTTCGTGTCATGTTAAAGGCACTTCTTTAATTATTTCGTATTACCCAGAACTCAGTTTTATGCTGTTTTAAATTATTCATTACATGACGCTTTTCTTTTTTCTATGATCTTTGTTTGATCGTTCATAACTTTCTATTTCTTTCTTTTTAGTAACTTACGTAATTCCAGTATATAAATTACTTTAAGATCTTATTTTAAATTTCTCCCACAATTTTATATTAACTAAAATAGTTTAAAGGGCAAGCCTAAATTTTATTACAGTTGCATTACTTCAATTTCCACTATTTGACGCAGTGTACTGGCATAAAAAATTATATTTGAAATATTATTTCTCGATATATAAAGTTATTTAAAACGTCTAATTTTTTTAATCACGAGAATCGTAACTTTGTAGAGTAGAAACTAAAAAAAAAACAAAAGACATGATGATCTAGCAAATAATCTTAGTAAAAATTAATAAAGAAAAAGAAAAAAATATTTCTATGTACTGAGTAGTAGCAAATTAGAATAAACATGAACTTCTACTTGAAAAAAGTTTCAAGAGCTTTCATTTTTAGAAGCGCAGGATTTAATCACTAAACAAAAGGACTGAAGGGTTTGCAAAAGCTTAAGCGAAAGTTAGAGATCCGCCTCGATGCTTATTCCGGACACTGGTTAAAATCCAATCATATCGCTTACGCAATAGTATATTGTTATCAGTTGAGTTTTTGAGAGCTAATACTTATATTCCATAAGTTTATATTGGATTATTATATTATCAGGGATTTGTTCACGACGTTCAATATTATTTTCGCAAGAAAGTTTAGATTTAAGAAATTATTATATAATAATGATATCTTTGAATACAGTTATATTCTTGGAATTCACGAGATGAAAATTAAGCTTAATATATGAAGCAACTTTCTTATCGCACTTAGCTTTACTTAAACTATATTTAATAACAGATTTATGTTATTGCAGACAGTTTCGGACTGCTCATGATAATTTACAACGCCGTTTTATATGAATTTTCATTTAGTAGTTACGTTGGTTTATTTATTTGAGAAAGAGTTTTTTTACAATACGAAAATCACTTACCCTTTTTTTTATGCTTGTTATTATATTTTCTCGTGGATTGATTTGTATTTTCCTTTATAAGCAATGCATTTATTATTTTTTGTTATTATTTATAGCGATTTAAAACTTTTTCTGTCAATTGTTTCGGGTCAATTGTTATAGATTAATATGGAAGCATATTATAGGTTTTACCGTGGATTTGAATCCAGACATCCTTAAATTTTATATCATTTCGGTTTTTAGAAGGATACAAATGAGTTTATCGAGTTTATTGAGTAGGAAAATTGAGTTTATTAAATTAAACCTACCTACCATAAGTCTTTATTTGTTAACGCTCTTTGAACTCGTCGTTAAGTAATTATCTATCTCTTATAATTATTAAATTAGGGTTTAAAAAGAGTTAAACATGTAAAAATGGCCATTGAGTAAGTACTGATTATTGATTATATTATAAAGAGGAAATAATTTTAAATTGAGTTATTTAAATTTATTCATCACAAGTTTATGGATCGAAATCATTGTGGAAAAACCGTTTAATTAATAATTGAATCTGAGTTTAAGGAGAGGCTAGCATAACAAAAATATATTATTGAGTAAGTTTTACGTAGTGATATTATACTAGGCTTATAATTAATATTACTATTGCCTAAGGATAGCTGAAAAAAAATCGCTGAACACAGATCGTCCGAAAAAAATGTTACTACATGTACATGGAGGGGGTGATCTTTAGTAATAAGGATTGACCAGAAACATGGATTGGTTATAAACCAATAACAAAGATGCTTTAAGGGTGAAATAAGGATGATACCAAATAAAACGACCTAAAATTATGACTGTAATGTAGTATAAAATATATTGTAGAAAACAAATTAAATCCAGCGGATATGTTCTCTACTTTGGCACGGCACAGTTGCTCATGAAGGGTAAACTATTGTGAGTGGACAATACATACACTTGCAATACTTACTACGGACGGGAAATTATGTAAACTTAAAATACAATATATTTTGTCTCAACTGGTACTTTCATCTGCGGTTCTACATACTGCAAACTATTTTATTAAATCAAATGAAACCAGTTGTTTCAGACTACCATACAGCATTACATTAACCTACTATCGCAGTTTTTTCACTTACGTTCTTATTTCTAAGGTATGCTGGACGTAAAGCCAAAAGAGATAAGTCCATTTTTTTGTTTCAGAGGAAAATTTCCATTAAATTAAAAAACCCAAAATAAAATATGCGCTCCCTTCTTTTGTACTTTTACGCACTCGGGAGTATTCCTGCACTCAGCTGCTATCCACCGTCCATATAGTGGAGGCTTTACTTACTTTTCTACGTAACCTTTCCATCATGCTCAAAATAATATTTTCAACAGGACGCAATAGAAACTAAATTATTTCCTTCAGTAGTTTTTGAGTTAAATCCATTCTTTCAGATAGACCGACAGACATAAATAATTCCTTTCACCTTTAGATTTCTTTTTGTAATTAAATATGAAAACGGAAAAATTATTTAAAAGTCACAGCCAGACACTTCAATTTTATTATCTCTATGATTTAGTGTTAGAGAAGATATATTCAAGTATGACCAACGATTTGCGAAATAATTATAACTCGAAAAAAAATATGTTTGCAAACTTATGTTATATTAGTAACTCTTAAACGGTAAGTTTTACGAAAACGGCCAAAGTTCTAGGAAATTAAAGTAAGTGGAGCATTAAATATAATCCAAAAATATTCTCATTATTTTCAACAGTTCATGAGATATTTAGCTTTAAAAGTTTTTGCAAAGATGGCAGATTTAGCACAATCTCTCAGACTAATCCAACTTAACAAATTATTTAGGTCATGGCAATTAACGATATAAAAAAAATACTTTAAAGTAATGAGTTACGAACCTATATTTTCTCAACAGTTTTAATTTACTACATCATTTGCTTAATTTCGTTGATACTTGGATCGTAGCATTGTAGCATCGTAGCATCGTAGCATCAATCTTAAAATGTGCGTTTATGTAATAATTTAAAAACTTTTCGACGAAATAAAAGATAAGTAGAAATATCAATTGACTATGTTTTCATGGAACTAAAAATAATATAGAATATAGAATATATTTCTGATTAATATATCCAAATTACAGTCTCTTGTAATAAAATAAGTGACAGAATAGGAGCATAGAACATATTTTGAAAGAATGTTAGTTTCTTTGAATGTTCCTGTAGGAACTAACTTTTTTCCCACTATAAATGGGCAAAACTTGTACATTTTAATGAAAAATTCATAATATTGTGGGTAATTTTATATTTTGATCCATATACCATACGAGCTCTAATCGTTATACGTTTATGTAAACATCACTCGATAAATTTACGTATGGATGACTCATTGCCTCCATATGTAAATTTATCAAGTGGAGACTGAATTAATGCAACCCTGTTATTAAGTAATCACACTTGAAAGTTAAACGACCATTAAATATAAACTAACTGATCTCCAATCAGTGCGTGATTTTATTCTAATATTCGAATTGCAATTTCAATCATGTCATTGTTAGTTGAACGAATTTCATCAATTCAATCGTCAGTTGAATGAGTTTCATCAATTTTATGATTTAATTTTTAAACTGTGGTAAACATATTAATTCCGATACGATTTCCCTTTGTATATTGAATTAAACAATTTTTAAAATAGGCTTTCCATTTGGAAGAAAGTTATTTTACGTAACAAAAAAACCTGTATAGAACAAATAGCACTCAAACTACACAAGGGTTCCGTATATAAATTTACAAGGCTGCATAATATTTCTCTAAAACGTTTTACAGATTTAATATTATTTTTCGTCACTAAAATATATTGCACAGTTTACAAAAGCGTAAAAATATTGCAAATATCTCAAAAATGATGAAGTGTAGAATTGTCACCATAGTTTCTTGATAAATTTTAGATAAAATTTTCTTAATTTTTTTTTGTTTCGGAGATGGAGACGGAATCTTTCCATCTCCATAACGTAACCCACATTATGGATATGGAAATATTTTTTGCACATTATCAACGGTACCTCCATAATGCGAATAATCTTATATAAAGATCTAATATAAATAGTGTTATAATTCATATAACTTGCTCTTTTAAGTCATATTCTGTACGATATACAAAATCTAAAAATAAATATAAAGTACTTTATTTGCCGGCCTCTTACAAGTTTATTTTAAATATTTTTGTATGTTAACTATTGAGATATACGTGGGTTAATATGCTTTATTTAGTAACTAATTTCCGTTACTACTTCGAACGATTTTTGAGAGAAACGACGACAGATGGACAGACAGAAAGAGGAATGGAAACTGAAATAATCTTATATGGGTTCAGTTTTATCCTTTTGAGGTAAGGAAACCTAAAAAAATGGAATGCGTATTCAAAAAAAGTCCGAAATAACAATTCATTTTTCGTTTATTATGTTAGAATTTATATAAGATTTACGTCCTTTAAATAAGATACACTTGTTTAGAGACCAATTTTGTTGAATCCTAGTTATAATAAAAATGGTCAAGTGTATATCAGCACACAAAAAAAATAAAATTACCTAGTAGTTTATTTATCTTAGAATTGTTGATAAATTGTTGAGGAAAATAATTACAAATCAAATATCTTGGTATCCAGAACCCTAGGTATAAGGTTTTTCAAAAACATGATTTAAAGATGAGGGAGGGTTAAGGACTTCTCTCGTCAGTTTGTAGCTTGTGCAAATTGATTTTATTAGAAAAAAAGTTAAAAGAACCTTGATTTCATTTTGAAAAACCTGTTTAATATTAACCCCCTCAATAGGAAAGGCATTTTATATGTATGGGATTATATTTAGAGTAAATGGAGATCTCTATACGAAGCATACTGGTATTCATGTGCATACGTAGCTCTAAGCCTGTAGAATCTTTATGGCTATAATAGAGAGATGGACGCATGGATAGAGCAAAATTACTGAAAGATGGAACATATTTCACTAACGAATTCTTGTAGTAAAAGGGCTAGAATTTCTATTAGAAAAACAAGATGTTAACAATGTATTTTATAAATGATATAACCAAGAGGTAAACACAGTCAACTAATAATGCTGTGAATAAAGATATAAAACTTATACATATATATATATATAGTTATGTGTGTGTGTATATATATATATATATATATATATATATATATATATATATATATATATATATATATATATATATATGTACTTGGGGAATATATCTTAGTCTTGATTAAATCTTTGTATGTCCCAAATGTTCATTATGAAATAGTTAATAAAATAATGTAACCTTTCTTTGTTTTGTTGAAGAACTGAAAATGATTTATAATCATATTTCATAACATATTGTTATTTATTTTTATGTTATGTTATGTCTAATCTTATACATGTATATTGTCATATCTCACTATTGGTATACTCGTTAAAAAATTAGCTTGAGGAGCATTGGGTGGGAAATGAAGGAGGGGTCAGCATAGTGTGAGGTCATAAATCGCGGGCATGGCGTGTCGCAGCGTCTTCAGCCGGCGACAAAACATTTCCATAAAATATGGTAAAAATGTGCCGACGAGCCCCATCGTCCTTCGCGGATCGAACTACTTGGCGTTTGGTTAGTTATTTAGCTAGTTCGGGGCTGTTGATCGAAGGCAGGAGGTGTTAACGGCGAAGGAAAGCTGGTATTTAGAGGTTTACATCACTAACTTAAGTAATTAAAGAATGATTTTTATACGTTATTAAAAAATTGTCGTTACATTGAAAAATTCTCTGTAACAAAATCAAGTTTTTTCATATTACTTAAGTTTCTTTTTCTTTTTTCCTCAAGTTTTTTGAGTACAATTACTATATAAGTAAATGTAATTATATATTTACACTAGTAATTAAATAAGAATGGATAAAATTTTATCAGATATTTATTTTTTTCTTATTTCCGAAAAAAAAATAAACCTATTGAGTACGATTTTAGTACGAGTTGAATACGAGTAAACATGCACTACGAGGGTTCCATATTGACATAGGTTTAAATATTTGAAGGTACCTAATATGTATATTAAACTGTTACAAATATTAACACTACTTTTGAAAATACAAATAGTTTACCTAGTAATTTTCACAGGTTCAAGAAAAATAATTGTTTGTCTAAATCTCTTTCATTTTTTAATAGAAGTTGACTAAAATAATTACGCAATCATATTTAAGAAAACGTGATTCACGTAAATTGCAAACTTAGTACTTCGAGAGACCATACTCTATAAGGTTCGCAAGAAAAAATGTTACACCTAAATTCGATTAATGGTAATTAAAAAAAAATATTTTTCAATAAAAAAATTTAAAAATAAGTAAAGTTTTATAACTATCGGCCTTAAACTGAACATACGGAGCAAAAAATACTCAAAGCGGCTTTAAACTGAACATACGGAGCAAAAAATACTCAAAGCGGCTTTAAACTGAACATACGGAGCAAAAAATATTCACAGACACGAAACAATTATAAGAGTTTCGTCTTTCCACATGGCGACGGAATACTATATAGGTGACATTAAAATTATCCGATTAAGAGCAACGCACGTGTGACATTTAGTATACATTAGTATCCAAGCAGTTTCTCACAGTTATATAGACCATCATAATATGTGACCTCACTATTCCACTATTGCTCAAAGATCACACTTACTATAAATATACCCACAAAGAGGAATATATTTAAAGATGATTTTGTGAAACTCCAACGAACCATAAAAGTTGTGAAATACGTATTTTATTGTTTTTTTTTTATTAAATTTTGATTAACTTTTATATCGTTTCGTCAATTATTGTTCGTATACTTCAAAAGTTTATTTTAAAAATATGTTCTAATGGAAATTTACATGCATTTAACATATGTCCATTCAATAAATGTAGCCATATATATTAATACATAATAAAGTAATATAATATATAGGAGCTCAGGCGGTAATATATACCGTATGAAAATGGATATATTCCAAAAACAAAAAATATAGCCTTTCAATAATTGATACGATATCCGCCCACGCCCCCGAACGTTTACGCGAAACTTCAAACGGAAACTAATAAATAACTTGAGAAGCGAGCGGCAACCCATCTATCTAAACTGGACCAACTAGCGGAAATATTCAGAAAGAAAACCAATTCATCAAACAGAATTTACCGCGACGACACTCGACGTGAGATGTGGAAAGTTGGTTGGGCGCCGTGCAAACACTTGCGCCGGCTATTGCAAGCTCAAGATGATGCCTGGTATCGGGAATTACTTAACACAGCTTTTACTGGAAAACTTTTTGAAAGCTCCGCCCAGTGGAGCTTACTCGCATTAGTTCTACGTGTTGAATCGAAGGCGTCGTATCTACGTTCTATATATGTAACTGAACGCTTTCTTTGTACGCATACATGTATGTAATTTTACATGTATGTGTGAAGGCTATTTAACGAAATGTTGTTTTACATAGGCAACGTGTGTTAATTTCTTTTTCTTTCTGTTTGCTGTTTGAATTCAATTTCGTAAATTTTATTACACCAATTACAGGTATTCAAAGAACTTAAGTTTCAATTTCATAAGACCTTTGCCCTTTTCTATGATGTAATAAAAGAATTAAAATATAACGTATTTATTTAAACGAGTTTCACAATTTCATAAGTTCTCGTGACACAAAAATATAAACGGTTAAAATAATGATTGAAGAAACGTAATTAATACTGAATGTGTTCTACCATATTGACGATAACGTAACACTGAACATTTTCAAAATAGAAAACAATTGTTTTTATTATATGATAACAACCATTTTTTATTATTTTAACCGAAGAAAGGAGAATTAGACTGTGTTTTTTATTAACGGTAAGAAAAGTTATTATCAATTTTTTCGTGTTTTTTTTTCTTAGGATTCTATGGTCATGATTTCTTTGAATTTCTATGAACTAGATTTAATGAAAAGTGCGTCTATATACTGCTTTATTTTTTATGTAATTATTTATTAAATATTGGCCAATTCACAGAGCAAAAGTTACATATAAAACATGGGAGAAATAGCGGGTTGCCTTTTAATTTCTTAATTTAATAAGTCGTTAAACACAGTGATCAATGGTTAACGATCTTACAATATAAATACAACTGATATCTTTTGAATTATGAATTTTTAACGTCGTCTTTATGTATGAAATTTTACGTCACTTCTTTGCTTAGACTTCAAACAAAAAACAAATATTTAAATGGACTAAGTCGTAACGAGAAATAAATACCAATAAAACACAGGAATATATATTATTTACCTAAATTTCACTAATTTATTAAAATGACACGAACCTTATTCTTTCTCTGTTCTTTCTTTTTCTCTGTCCTTTACAGGGTTTTATTAAATTGGCATAGCAGCGGGTTTTTATAGGCCCTTTCTAGAAATACACTATTTCAACATTATCCCAAGGGTTAAGCGTACTTCGATATACACACACCGACTATCACACGGCATCAAAACTATATAAGACGTCACGCACCTAACACCCCAATGTGTCCTTGAATGGTAAACGACAGATAAGTAGGTTTTTCTTAACGTGGAGATATTCTTTATAATAATGAAAGTTTAAGAAAAGAATTTTCAATATAAAAAAAAATATTTTGTTATTGAAAATTAAATTATTACTGTGTAATAAAGGTTTCAATCAACACAATAAATCATTTTATAAAATGTACAGTCAGAGAAATTTTCAATTAGCTAACCAAAAATACATTTGACCGCGCCTAAAATGAAATTAGTAGACTGTGTGGCCATAATATTGAGCAATAAGAAGTAATTTTATTTATTTCTTAATTTTAACCTTAAACAAAAATGTCAAAGTATTTTCAGCTTCGTGTAAAATAAAGCTAATGTATTTTAAAAGTTCAGTGTCATGCGTTAAACTTCACTTAAAAAAAAGTTAGTTTTAATGATTTGATTAATATTTATCATTACTTTTATCAGCCTATTTATTTCAAATTCTGTGATAACAGAAATAACGTTGTAAGAATGTATTGCAGATAGATTTGCAAGTAGTTTTTTCGAGGTATTTAAAAAAATTATAACATGTGTGATATTCATGGATACATGTACAATAGTTCCTTGAAATATGACATAAAAATATTTTGGTTCAGACGCCTTTTATTTTTATCTCAACTTCTGCATTATACGAACAAAATTTTGAGTTTATATATTGAATTAAGTAACTTTACACTAACTTTATTTTGTTTTATTTGAATTCTGTATATATGTACAAATAAATATATATATATATATATATATATATATATATATTTATATATATATATATATATATATGTATATATATATATATATATATATATATATATATATATATATATATATATGTATATATATGTATACACATATGTGTGCAGGTATACTTATACACATTTTACTTTAATGAGAAAGTCTTACAAATGTGTCTGGTTTGAAGTAATTAGGTAGATCGCTAGAGTTGGAATTAAAAAATCAGAGAATAAAAGAAATATATCAATTTATTTGTACATTGACAAAGTAGTTACTAAATAATTGTAGTTCTTTCTCCTTTTATGAATATATTATAACCAAAATGTGCCCACTTTCGTTTCTAAACATGTGTATATGGAAATATTTTGTACAATACTAGTACAAAGAGTCTTATTTTAGTTTTTATTGTATTTAAAAAAAGCAGTACGTTTTGCCCAAATAGTTACATAGATTGCAATATATATTTCATCATTCTTTACATATAAATCCTTAAAAAGCACTTCACATCAAGGTTGAGAGAAAATATCTCAGTGATTGCTAGTTAAATTTTATTTCAGTAAGTAAGTTAAGACAGGTCTACTCTTGACACTGTTAATGCCAATTGAATATACTACATTTGACTGAAAAAAAAAGCGGTGTTCAACCTACAAGTATCCCATTTTTTATTTCATTACATTAGTACGTGACAAACTTTAAATAAGTAAGTGCTGAATAAAAGTCTTTTTTTAAACACAAGTTGCTTTTTATTGAGATCAATTTTTCACACTCACTGACTACAAAATAATGTACCCATTTTATTTCCTATTAAATTTATTGTCATTAAGTTCTTTGCCAGACATCTAGGTACTCCTATCTCAGCAATTAAGGTCAAATTAATATGTCTAAATCTAGATATTTGAAAAACCTACTCAACATACTTTTAAATATTTAATGTTACTTCTGTCATGGGACTTTAATGGCTGAGGTCGTTATTTACACTGAATTGATTTACTTTATTCTTATCAAGCGTATTAAGTGAATTAAAAATTAGATTTTGGCGATGTCTGAGCTTTGTACGTAAATGGATTGGATTTGATTAATAATAGCTTGTCTTTTTTTAATTTTACCTCTATCACTATTAAAGAAAAAAAGTAAAATTAAACTAAGTTAAGAACATCGCTTTTCGTTACTTTTATGAGAACGTTATGCTTTTCCGGACCTCGTCACAGGTGTTACTTGCTTCATTTAATTTTTTTTCTATAATATTGCAATAAAAGTTTTCTTAATAGACTAATTTTTCGACTTTTTTTTAAAACCACTTACGGATTTTTAGTGCATGCATTATTTTAAATTCGCTCTTTTTAATAACTGTTTATTTTGTCGGAATCCATGTGTAAATCTCTCTCTCATTGTCATTGAGGTATCTATTTACTAGAGGTTATAAGTATACTATAACCCTAATAGGGTTATAGTATATTATTCATTATAATATAATATAACCCTATTAGGGTTTTAGTATATTATTCATTATATTATATTTGTTTCATTTATTTTTGGACAATTATTCCAATATAGGATATTAATGGAAAGAGTTGAGAATTTGCTGATTTAATACTTATTTTTATTCTTTTAGCAATAATAACTCTAGGATATGCTTGTTTTGGATACACAATTTTTAAAGTGAAAATTTCTTCAGGCGCATTGATCGTTTTTTGGTAGGGGAAAATTTTATGGGTTCGCGTCACCGACATGCTAATGTTAACAGTATATCTGTAGTTATGAGAATGACTTGTGTTATATATATATATATATAAACGTGCTTGAAGAAGTTTTTGTAACTAAAATAAAATTGTATGTATTCGTTAATAGATGTACTTACGTATATATGCAGAATATATCGAAACATAGCTGATAGGCCTATTCAATATGTTCTCATTGACGTCTATATTACCTTCAAGTTAAGTAGAAGGCCCACAAATAAGATATTTTAAGGTAAAAACAAAATTTAAATAAATCATTTTTTACTTATTTTATTTGTTTTTTTAATTATTAAGAGTCAAAACATATACTATGTTTATAGTTTTATTACTTTGTGGAACTAAAATATATTGATTTCCCGAAGTTTCCGGTGTGGAAAACCCAGCATATTATAACAAAAACACTTCGACCTCACTTCTATTCGAAAAACTCCTGAAGTTTTTTTATTGTGAAAGAAAATAGTACTTTCACCGGAAGCTGTTATTGTTTAGAAGCGAACGGTATATTGATTGGAATCATTGAGATAATTGAAATATGTGAAGGTGGTGGTCAGATAATATGTCAAGTGAATTGAACGTGCGAATGGAGATACAAAAAGAGTAGCGATGTGAGAATTCAATATTTAGTGACTTAACTGAAATATTATTTTAGTTTTCATCGCAGACACCTGTTTTTTTTCAGTTAAGTAACATTGCGCTATAAAAAAAATGGGGTATGGCTGTGTCATGGACACGGCCGTGTGTTGTACGTGAACACGACTATATAACGGGTTATATTTTTTAAATAAAATATTTTTGATAATTTTTTTTTATTCTAACACCTTATATTCACTATCACTACCTTAAACTAATGTTTTATATACAATCGATAGATTTTGACGACAGCTGACGATTAAAACTTAAACGAACATTGTAGCTTTTCCGAATCAAAAGTTATACTAATTGCAAATCTCGATATGCAGAAAAATAACCTCAAAATGACGGCCCTTCGCACTTCCCCCATCGCACGTGATGCGTCACTATTATTGCTTATCGTAATGAATTGTTTGATCCTTTAGCTATCTGGTGGTATAATTTAATTTTTGATGTAGAAGATAGATTTAAAACTACAACGCCAAACTATACCCCCGATTTTGTTATCATTAGGTTTTTTGGATTGCCCCCGTATGGTAGCAAATTTAATGACGTATTCACATCAAAATTGTTTTTAGAGACAGATAATTTTCATCCTTAAAATTACCTTTAAATAGAATATAAGGATTTCACGTGCATTGTGCATGTTTCGATTTGATAAACCGCATAACTCCCATGAAACATAGGCATTTTTTTATGAATTATATCTTTTCAACTCCTTGTACATGAACCCATTGTGTAAAACCGGGTAAAATGTAGTTTGTATTAGAAAGCAGTGTACCACTTATCCACCACTGAAAGAAACCTAGATCGAATTAATAATCTTACAAAAGGTACTTCTTCATCATATTGTTATATATAAATAATATCTAGGCTACCCAAATAGCATGTTTTACCAAGTAAAATGTAGCCTGTATTAGAAAGCAGTGTACCACTTATCCACCAATGAAAGAAACCTAGATCGAATTGATAATCTTAAAAATAGTACTTTTTTATCATATTGTTATAGATAAATAATGTCTAGGCTACCAAAATAGCAGGTTTTGCATGATCTGTAACCCGTAGGGCATGGCATTGTTAATTCTTATTTCTTAAGTGAATAGTAACTAAAAAAACATGGTGGTTTTTTTTTCCATAGTTTTTATACTACGGCTTTATATTTATAAATATATTATTAAGGGATTAAGTCTGTTACTAAGGGAGTTCTTATTACTAAGGGAGTAATAATGTAAATTTAAGGTATAGTTTCGTCTGAATGTGATAATATATGAATTTCAAAAATTATCCAACGAGCAAGCGACAAATGGATCAAGCAGGCAGTCTCAGCTGTAGTCTCTCCAACTGTAATTATTTTGCGTCCACAGCAATTATTTTGCGCATTTTATTTTAAATCGGAACTCGTAAACGATTGTGAACGTTTAATGAATTACTAACAAACATCCAAATGAACATTCGCGTCTGGGCGTCATTAGAATGCTAATTCCCATCTTCGGCTGCAGAACGGCAATGAAAAAGTATAATTTTGCCATTTATATTCCGGAATATTACTCGGCGTGTATCTGCTTTTTCAGATTGCGAAAGAGGATTTCGGCTTTTAGCGAAAAGGCATTTTTCGTGGGAAAATTGCTTTTGAATAGTTGAAAGAGAAAATTTAAGACAAATTATGTTTTACAAACTATCAAGAATCTTTCATTTACTGAAATGTTTCGAATCGTTTCCTTTAAATTCTTTCTGAGACAAAGCCGAATTAGAATAAGCACCACAAAAATTACCCAGTAAACGAACAAACATTTTGTTTAACAAAGGATTTCAATTTACCTTTCATTCAAAAGTTTTTAGTAGTTTTATTACAGTAGAGTTTCTCAATCCTATTCCTAATTATAATATTTTATATAATAGTACATATTACATACAATATATATCATTACATATCACCTGGAATAAGGGATCCTGCTGGGAACTGTAGAGGGGATAAGGCCTCATGGTGGAAAGTCAGAATGTTGGACCTACTAGATTACAAACATTCTGCAATTGAACATTCATGAAGTAGTAAGATTAGCACAAGATCACAAAAACGGGTGTCCAGCAATTCACTCTAAGACGGAATACTTCATTTTGAGTCATGATCCTCAGTAACGGGGGAGCAATTGAAGAGAGAGTTTGTACATTAGAAATTGTATGTTATTACACTGTAAATGCGAATATATGTTTGTTTGTTATGTTATAACATTGTAAATGCGAACATATGTTTGTTATATTATTACATTATTAATTCGAACGTATGTTTGTTTGTATTGTTTCGCTCTAGCTACTCAATTGATATTCACAAAATCTAGTAAAGATTACAAACATTCTGCAATTGAATATTCACGAAGTCGTAAAATTAGTACGAGATCACTAGAACGGGTGTCCGGCAATTCACACTAAGATTACCACTATGGTATATAAAAAAATGTGTTCTATATGTCTATTCGTTCGTAAACGTACGTTATTTACGAAGATTAATCGGAAAACAACTAAACAGAAAAGAACTACTGACAATTGAATGAATTGACATTAAATTAAAATCTCCAAATTCTTTGTCAATTATTCCAGTTGTTTTTCTATCCAGTTCGTGGGTATAAAATGGTTGAAACATTCCCTTTTCATAAAAATTCATTATTTATCTGAAAAAACATACCATATATATTAGATTATTTTCATTTATTTTCCGGTTTACATAGGAAATAATTTAAATACAAATTAGAGATCTAGTTTTAAATGCAGATTACTTTTAAATATTTAGCAAATAAAAAAGAATATGTTGTCACTGATATTTTTTATCCCAAGTATACATGTATATATGCATATATATATATATATATATATATATACATATATATATATATATATATATGTATATATATACATACATACATATATATATATATATATATATATATATATATATATATATATATATATATATATATATATATATATATAATGTTTTTTAATTGGTGTGTTTTTGATTTAAACTTAAAAAAATTTCAATAAATTCCAAAAATTGCATTGAAAGATTTAATGATTGGATATCGCGGACTAATTGCTACAGTGAAGAACTGATTCCAGTGGACCAAAACAATAAATTTAGAAAAAATAGTTGTTTTAATTATAATTTTTTTAAGAATGAAATGTAATTTGAAAAGGAATCTTTTATTTTTGGTTTTATCATTCTTCTTAGGATCCAACTATTAAAACCGGTATTTTTCCAGCGATATTTAGATACTTGCTAAGTTAGTTCCTAACGTTTGTTTGGTTAACAAGTAAGTTTTGACGAGTAAAGAACCAACAAAATATAGAAATTTAACTGAAAAAAATTTCAGTGCCCTTGCTTTTAAAATTCCGCTTAAGTCCAAAGTGAGGTTTACCTAACAGACAACCAACAACATGCAACATATACACAATGATGGGTGAAGGCGCACTCTCACACGATAGCATAGCATTGATTTCAAAGACAAAAAGAAAGAAATTTTGATTTTTCCGATGAGCACCCAAGTCGAGCATTAATTGTATAAAAAATTGAAAACCTTATTAAGTTTGCGTTATCTAGTTGAACCAATCACGTATATCAGGAAAACTTCTTCATGCCTTGGGCAAAAAATGGACGTATTCTGTTTTGCTACACATAAGCTAACACTATAAATGCATTAAACAAGATTAACTGTAATTTTATCATGAAATAATTTCCGTTGGATTGACGAAAATAAATCATATTCCTCTTTGCTGTTTAAACATCACAAATTACTTTTACATCAAAATATTTTTAAATTACAAAATATGACCAACGCAGCGATCAGTTTGGCTAAGTTTGCAATAAGATTATTTCTCTTTAATAAAAACATGTAAAAGAAGATGAAAGGAAATCTTTATTATATGGACCGTATATATTTTAGAAAAGATTGCAAAACTAATGTCATGAGAGTAATATTAAAATATCTTCCTATTTTCTTCACATTTCCATCCCTTCATCGATCAATTATCAAGCACCCTACTCCGAGAATCAAACTGTGACTTATGGCCTTATAAACCCCGTAAGATTGAAACGAATGACCTAGTTTGAAGGAGGCAGAAGGGCTCGATGGAATGGCAGGTAGCAGGCACCGTGTCTGGTTGTTATCGCGATGGACGGGCAACGGGACAGTGATGTAAGTTGGGCGGGCGCCGTCGCGTGACCGGAGGGTGGGCGGCTTGAAAGAATCGCTTCGTGCGTGTGCTTTTGTTTTTGGGAAATTTTAGTCTACATTTACACAGCGAGGAAAATTTTAGCAAAATATTGTTTATAATTGTGCACAAATTGCATTTTTCGAGTTTTAAATACTTGAAGTTGCAATTTGAGAATTAGAATGATAGAATCGCTGATTGGTAAAGTATCTAAAAATTATCTAGAGTCGAGAATTGATTTTTAATCACTTAAATTTTTATTTCTAATCATCCGTGTAAAATGAAAAAAAAAGAAAATTTTGTAAAATAACACTCTTTTATCTTGTAAACTATTAAGTTAAATCATAGAATTTAAGCGAGTTCCACTATTATCAGTGCAAACCTGGAAATTAAACAAGAAAACGAATTCAAGGTTTGCAGAACGATTTTTATTTCGAATTATAGTTTTAATGCCCTCATTTATTTTTTGAAATCATTAACTTCTTATTTAAATAGATATAAGATATTACAGTTTTAATGAACACATAACAGGTATAAAATAAATAAAGATATAGTTTTCCTAAGCTAACTTACGATACAAGGAGTAATACAGAACCTATCTACGTGTAAACAGAGCCCTTTGTTACCCCACTAGATGGGGTGCTCCACTAATTGCTCAATTTAGTTCAGACTGGCGCCGTAGCTGATACAGTTGGTAGATATCCAACGCCAGATATCGCCGACACTTATTCTAACTTTATTTCTCTACGCACAATTTAGGAACCGCCACCCTCCACCCTCTACTGCCCGGCCTGTTTATAATGTGTTAATTTAACCCAACTAGCGTGGCCGAAATTCGGGTCGATCCCCATATATGTAGGTAGTTTAAGATTTGAGTTATAACCTGTTAGGTGTGGTTACTTAGGTGCTTATTCACTTATAGTCGGACCGGAGCAGTCTATAGCTATGAGGGAATAGATTAGTTTTCAGAGGTTGATTGTTCTGAAAGTAATGTGGAAATTTTATGTGTATGAGAATTTTATTAAATACCGTAAATTGAAAGAATATATTTTTCTGCGTGCATCTTTTAACGTTCATGTTCAATGCGCCCTTTCGGTCGTTTATTTAGGTTGTAACCATTTTTTTACATCATCTAACCAACTTACCGCCAACGCATACTTTTAACCTTTTTTTTTTTTTTTTTTATAGTTTTCATGATATGTGTTCATTTAAAAAAATTAAGGAATAGGTGTATAACCGTATAAATATGACATTTTTGAGAGTATAAATTATCAGTGATTTAATAACTGGAATAAAAAACAACAAATTCCAAGTGTTTTATGATAACAGTTGGTTTTGTTGAATTAAAAAAGTAGAAAAAAATTATTATATTTTTGTTTATCCATGAAAACTAAAGTTAATAAGCAAAATATGTGTATTCTTCTTTATTTTTTTTATATTCAAACATAAATAATAAAAGAGGTAAATTACTCAATGCAAAGGTTTATGGTTATCACATTAATACACTATCGGCATACGTTAATAAAAAATTAATTAATTAAAGAACATACTGCTTTTATTTTTATATTGACGATTTCTTAATTAATTGACTTATACATGAAGTCTTGTTTTTTTCACATTAATTGATACACTCATTAAATGGATGCGGACAGTTTTATTTTATGAAAATAAATAGTTTTGTAATATTTATAATCTATAGATCTTACTAAACATTTTCTTTAAATAGATATTGCTAAAAAAGCTTTCATAAATTAAAGAAAAATTAAAATTAAAATAATAAATTATTCTCATGACTATTTTTGATGTATTGCACTAAATTATGGTTAATCTCTTACGAGTGACTCTATTTATATGAAGACTAATTAAAATATAATATTTTCCAGAACATTTCTAAAACTACCTTACCTAAAATTCCAAAAAAAATATTTAAGAATTCTAAAGGTAATTATTCTCATAAATACACTCTTTTAATCCCCACAAGATAATTGGATTTAAAAAAAATCTAGTATTTATTGCACCTCTCAAATTTTTATATGAATACTTTTGAATGTTAGATATTGAGTTAAAGTTTATGGCAAACAGTTCTTGCGAAAAATTCAAATTTCCACAATTTTCATTTTCACGCCAATTTTCAATCTCTCACGTCAAACGATTCCGAACGAGAGAAACGTCTATGACCTGCAGACAGATGAATGATATTATAAGGCTCCATTTTTCCCTTTCAGGTAATGCACCCTAATGCATACTAAATATATCATTCAATCGTGGCTAGCAACATTAGCTAGATCACTAATCCATTAGTAGTAATTAAAAATTCAACGATAAAAAAACGATATCTTAGTAAGTGTAGTTGGTATATATCGCAGTGACTAATATAAAACAAGTGGTTATTAATCAAGATATATCTAATAAAGTATTAATATTCATTATTAATAATGATACGTACTAATTATATCATTCAATCGTGGCTAGTAACATTAGATAGATCATTGATCCATTAGTAGCAATTAAAAATTCAAACATAAAAGAACGATATCTCAGTAAGTGTAATTGGCATATATCGCAGTGACTAATATAAAACAAGTGGTTATTAATCGAGATATATCTAATAAAAGATTAACATTCATTATTAATTAACTCAAAGTAGGTACCTACTTATAAATAATAAATAAGTTACTTATATTTTAATTTGGTACCAGCACTGTTGATCAATTTAAACACATTTATAATTATATTTAATTTATAATTGAAACTTAAATCCTTAACTTTTTATGTACTTGAGTACGAAAAAGTTTCATAAAGAGCGTATTTATAATATAAAATTTTGCATTTATTTCAGGCGATCGGCGGTATTGGAACCGAATTCGAAAATAAGTTTTTATGAAAAAGTAGGTACCCATTTTAAGGTAGTTATTTTTAATTCTTTAGTACCTACTTTTTTGAAGTCAGTTTTTAAAAAAAAATAATTTATTTTAGAATGTTTAGTGATTAATAATGTTAATCATCACTCTTTACCTAACGTTAAATTATTTCCTTTCTTAGTAGTGTATTTGTATAATTATTAAAAGTCGCAGGAAAAAGCTGGTACATATATATATATATATATATATACACTTTCCTCTATGTCTAAATTTGGTTATCAACAACACCCGGAAGCAAAGAGATAGTAGTAATCTTGAATGTTTAGCTGTCACCCGTTGACTCGTTCTCTATGTTCGAAGTCCAATATCATATCTTGCAATGTAACTACTATAAGTAGTAAATATTTTTAATCAGTGTTGATTTACTACCATTCGTTAGGGTGTTGCATTTTTCATCTCCAGAACTCATCATCAAACCTTAAACTGGTCGATTGCGTAGTTCTTTTACAATAAAACAAGTACCCGTAGCAAACATCTTGAATCACGGTTGATTTACTACCATCGTTAAGAAGTTCCATTGTTCATATCGTGAACTCATCATCGGATTCTACTCTGATTGATGGGTTAATCATTTTGCAATAAAATAAGTATCAGCAGCGAACATCTTGATTAATAGTAATAGATAGTTATTTTATAATTATTATATAGTTATTTTATAACTATTTTCAGTAATATATAGTTATTGTATATTTAGTAATGTATAGTTATTTTACAAAGTAACAAATACCGATAATAAATATCTTGAAATCACAATTGATTTACAACAATTGATTAAGGAGTTTCATTGTTCATTTCCAGGCTTCATTATCAGATCATTATGTATTTATCGAGATCACCTCGTTAGTATACTCTATCAAACAAAAAAAGAAGAATAGGTCAAGAAATCTCGGAGAAATTGGTGCATACACATCCAAAAATCCTCATCTTTTTCTGTAGTCTGTTAAACATACTGATGGACATCAACGGAGATTCGAGCGATTGAACATCAATATAAGTCAGAGAAAAATGGAAGAAATAAATAACGAGTGTAAATTCATAATTGATTATCCCATATTTTATTTGCAGATCATTAAGTTACGTATTTTTTTTGTTATTATTTTTAGATAAATTTATTTTTTAAAAGTATAAAACTATGTAGAACCTTTATTTTTATACATATAGAATTGCTTCTAGTATAATTTGAAATGTAAATTAATTTCCAGCCAAGTACTTGAAGCAAAAATGTAAATGACAAACAAAATGTAACATTACAAAACTATAAAGTGCTAAATTTATATACAAATAAGATAAAATAAAAATACCTCCAACAAATAAATATAAAGACAAAGCCATATTACCTAAAAATAATATACTCGTTCACACGTCCGTCCCACAAATTTTTCGTCCACGAAGCAACTCGTGTTTACCTTTCGCCTCATTATCAACACGAGTATGTCCTCGGGCAGAGGACGCGCGAGGCATAAAGCGATCTGTCCGACGCGAAATAGCTCATCAGTGTAACAGCTCACGCCGTAACATCGTGGAGAACCTTTTGCAGGAGCGGACTGTTGGAAGTTGAAGTGTCGACAGCAGCCCCGCTGATCAGCGTAAAAATGATGGAATTGTTGTTGCGTGACCCATGGTGATTCTCTGTCGCGCAATATAGAACGGACTTTTTTAGGCTGATGATGGAAAGTTGTCTTTATTATAAACATTTTTTAATTTCATTAACTCGTGCTTATTAGTCACTTAGAGTATTTTTATATTTTTTCCTTTTTCAATAAAGGTGTTGACATTTTCATATAATATATTCGATATAACATAACTAAACTTTTATACTATTTCACAAAGTCACTTTTTCGTGTCTTCTTCTTTCTTGTAATTGCATGAAATTAAATTTTAATGTGTGACGTAGAAAGTACAAAAAGCTATTTAGTCTAGTTTAGTGAATGTAATGTATTTAACGATATTTTAAAATAATATTGTTTTTGTAAAACACTTTTGTATTAATTAAAATAACTTCCAGTAGTTAAAATATAGTTAATTAAACTAAATTGGTTAAAGAGAGCGAAATTAAAAAAACTGAAATACGATAAAGTGTAAAAAATGATTTCCTAGTACCCTTTCTGTTTAAAAATTTAATATATGGTTCTTATTTTACGTGACGAAGAGTTAGCGAGAGTTCGAATCTGGAGCCTTTACTATAGTTATATTTGTAAATAATTTTGGGCAATAAGGTTAAAATTGGCAACTGCCTTCTATTTGTAAATAACACGAAGTATTTTTTGTTACAAAGGTATAGTAGATTGTAAGTTGCTTCAGTAGAAAATCGATTCTTTTCTTGAGTGGAATGTCACAGGTGCTTTGCAGCTCAATTCAGGCAAATTGTCTGTGGGGAGTTACGAGTTACGGAGCTACTCTCGGCCGTTGGTGAGATGCCCCTATGTATTGAATTAGTGAATGCGCCAGACTTTTCGTGGTCATTTCTTGGATACAGTAACTAATGAAGTAACGACAGAGTTTAAACTCTTGAATGTCTTAATTATTTTTTATATATACCATAGAGCTAAGCACGTTTGAAGTTAGCTTTATTATTTGGAGCTAACATGACATTAAGCATAGCCTGGTGATTGACCGTGTTCAAAAAACATACTTTCGATATTCATAACTGAAATGATGTGTTGATAAAAAAGGGCCGTGTTATCATATGCTGTAGTATAGAAGAGAATTTTCATTAGTAAAATTTGTTTTCCGATTGAAACAATAGGAAACAATTTTGTTTCCTATTTTATTAAAAACAACTACCGGCGTTTGCATACCCATAATAGCATATAGAACCAAAATTACATAGAAATTCCCTAATTTCCCATCGTATCAAGTAGTTGACCAATTGTGTCAACCACTTGATCGTAGCTACACGCAATAACCATATGCGATGTCATTGTGATGGGTAAAAATAAACTTCTTAAAGTGTGTCATCGTTACTTATTGTAGCGTTACTGAATTGATTAATTGCTTAGTATTTTAATTGGAACATATTTGAATAATATCAGTAGCGTTTCCATAACTATACGTAAATAAATAAATATCTTCTAGACGGCTCTATGAAATTTAACCAAATTTATGGGCTATTTTCAAGATACTTAGAAATGTTTCAGAATTGTGAATCAAAATTGAAAATAACAATATCTACTTGACAGTTGCAGTGTCTTCTGGGGACAAATCTATTCTATCCATGGTCAGTATAAATCACTCTCATGGTACTTATTGAATTTCAGAATTTGATTCAGAATGAATTAACTAGTTTACGTAAAACAACCTTATCAACTCCTTTAATAACTAAGGAGTCGCTAATCCATTGGACCCAGCAATTCATATTTGGCTTAATAACTTATAATATTCGGCTTTTGCGACGTTGCTTCTCTTAGTATTTTTCAACGATAGTGTAGCATAGGAAATGAAGTCGGCAGTCAGTTAGCGCGCCATGCACGAGTGCTACGGACATCAAAGGTGTGTATGGGTTTGCTGGATTCGGCAGCGACTAAATACGTAAGTGATTTTTCAATACCGTTATTACTACTTATTTACCTATTTTCTTTATTTTGTTTCACAAAAAATGGCAACCAATAGGGGTATGAGGCTTGAAGAGGTAGGACAATATCATGATGAAGAAATAGGAAACGAAGACTGCTCTGAAACAGAAGACTAGTAGTAGTAGAAAACTAATAATAGTAAGTAAAAATAAATCGGATTCCAAACAAGAAGGCGAAGTATTCAGCTCATTAGCATCAAATATACACTCTGAACATGAACTAAACTTAGTAAAAATAAGGCATCTATCGACAGGCCCCTGATCTTTACCGTTTGGATTTAGATTCTGTTCCATTGTCGATTTTATGAAAAAGGTTATTATATTGGTAAAAATAAAACTACCGTATTGAGTATTGAAGAACCAGCAAGAAATATAAGAACTCGGGTTATAACATCATTCAAAAGTTCCTGGGACTTGTCAAGAAGCATTGAACTCAACTGCACCGTAAGAGACGTTTTGTATTTTTTTCCCGAATAAATCAGTGAATTTGAAATATTTGATGACTGAAAAAGTTCGGGACAATTTTGAAACAGAGAGAGAGAGACTATAAATCTACAAATATGACGGAAATAAAAGTTTGTTTGGACCACTTTTCTATACTGGAAAGTTGAGAGGAGCACACTTGAATATTAAGAACTTGTAGGCAATAGATGTGATGTCTGCATAGCAGCTATGTCAAGACGTATATTTCACTTTTTGCTTAGATGCTAGCGTCTTGATGATATAACGACAAGGCAGACTAATAAGGAAAACGATAAGTTGGCGCCGGTCCGAGATGTTTTTGAGCAATTTGTATCTTATATTCAGAAATACTACATGTATTGAGATCATGTCACCACAGATGAAATGCTTTTAGCGTTCTGTGGTCGGTGTCCGTGGTCCGCGGTCGTGTAAACAAAACGATGGTCCATATTAGATCAGCATCTTTCCAAATGAAGTGGTAAAAAAACTGATGGATCCAATAAAAGGTTCGAATCGTAATGTCGTCTGGTTCATGAGTGTTTCATTGATGGCAGATTTATTGGACAACTTTAGCTTGAGATACTTACGAAATCTTAGAAAGAACAAAAAAGAGATACCTCAAGAGTTTACTGAAACTAGAGGCAGAGAGAAGCATGATACGTACTTTGGGTTTCACGATAATACCACATTGTTATCTTACGTGCCTAAACGTGGCAAAGTAGTTCTCTTAGCATTTATTATGCGTCTTGATGCTAAATTGGATGTAAAAACAGGTGAATAAAAGAAACCCAAAATGATAACCGATTATGAAACCCGAAATGATAACCTTCAAATGTGGAGTCGATCTAGTTGACCAAATGACTGGTACATATTCTGTATCTATATTTTTTGGGTTATTGAATATTGACAAATTAAACGTTTACGTTATTCAAAAGGCCAAATTACCTTCTGATAACTTCACATGAAGAGATTTTATCAAAATATTGGCTATTTCTCTGATTGAACTATTTCTCCTTGAAAGAATTTCTATTACACGTTTTATTAAACATTCCACAGCACATCAAAAGCCGTATTCGAAATATAATACCAGGAGAAGAACCAACTTCTGAATCCGGCCCACCAGTGAGTGGGAGAAAACTGAGTTGCGGTCAATGTAATTGGAAAAAAGATAGAAAAACCAACCTTTTTGCATAAAGTGCAGTGTACTAATTTGTGGAGAACATAGGAATCATATTTAGTCAAATTGTTATTTTTCAATACCGTTATTACTACTTTTTGTACATTTTGTATACATTTTATATACAAAATGTCTAAAGAATGTTAATATTATTTTATTCCAAAGAAGATATTTAATTTTTAGTTTTTTTTTTCATAATACTATGAAGATTGATATCTTTTTGTTATTTTGTGGTATTATAGCTGTGTAAAAAATACACATTTTATCTTAAGTAAGTAATTATAGAAATTATAATGGTTATACTGCATATTGTCTTAAAACTAATACGTAATTACGTTTATTTTTGTTTACAGCTACGTAATTCCTAGAAGAAAGTCGATATTTAAGTTTATTAAGCGATTTAGGAATAAACTTATAGTAATAAAGTAGGTTTAGTGGACCCGGTCGCGACTACTTGAGTAATAAATTAGGGCGCGACTCTTTAAATATTTTACCTTAATAAGCTCTTTAAGAATAGATAGCATATTATCATTTGAGCTTTGGAACAACTAAATTTTAATCGGAAACTAAAGTAATTACAAGTATTTAATAAAAGGTCATAATAATTGCTTAAAAGAATAATCACTCACTATGGTACTTTTTGTAAATAAAAAGTAATCTAACGACAGCTCTGAGTCAAATTTAGGTTTTTTAGACTTTCGAGTTTTATAGCAATATTATTCAACGAAAGCCAAATATAATTATTCTCTATAGACTAGTACAGTTATTCTCAATATAATGTTGTACAAATAACAAGTTATCAGCAAATTATTTTATTAGTTTTCATTGTGGAGTCAGAAGCTATTGAAAGATAATTAATTTATATACCTAATACTTCATATTGCATTTCACCACTGACACAATATTTATTAACACATCAAAATGTCGCTCTTTTAGAAACAGTTCATCTCTAGCTGCCGCTGTCATACTCCGATCTAATAAAATATTTTGATCCCATATTAAACTTTACGACTAATTAGAAACAGGAAGAGTTCCATTTCAATATTACATATTTATTTTAACCTATGCATCTGCTCTACATTATTTAGGTTATTAACAATCAAAGATGGTCTAAAAGCTGTAGAAAACTTACGTAAAATTGTAAAATAATCATTACCTTGGTAACGTGAGATTAATCAGATAAAGTTACCATATTATGCAGGGTGGTAAAACTAATTTGCCACTTTCGATATAAGTTTAATATGATAGTTTGTAACCAGGAGATCAAGTCGCCTTTCAAACTTGACATATATATATATATATATATATATATACACTCATTTGATGAAAGTAACACTTCCACTGTAACGTAAACAAACATTCTTTACAACTCAAAGCTTATCCAATCATGGGCATAAAATCAAACAGGTAAAGCTATCAGTGTAAAGCGAGGACCGACAGTCAGGTGTACTGTGGATGCGATTCGGGCAGCTGTAAAAAACAAAAAGAGTCATCAAAGCAGTGAAGGGATGCTGTATAGGCGCGACTCATGTCATAAACGCACGTACAGATGTGTGCTGAGTTTGCTAACATTGCACATAGGAGTAAAGGGATGGATTCGTTGAAAGCGATTTTGAAAAAGTTGAAAAATTTATATCAATAAGAAGTATAAAGAAAATTTCTATTATCTTATGTGTAATAATCGACGTATTGTTAATTTAAAATATGGTCATTGTTTTATTAACATGCGTTTACTCTTTGCCATGAGAGTGTTTGTTAGCAAATTCAGAACATATCTGCACGGGTAATTAAGGCAAGTGTCCCTAAACTATATCTTTTCACGTGTTTAATGACCATTTCTGTATTTTATTTTAGAATCACGTAGATCATGCTCATAGTATACCCCAAATATGACCCTGGCTTTACGCTATTTGCTTTACCTGCTTATTTTCATGTCCGTAAGTGTTTAGGGTTGAATTACAAAGGTTTTTTTTTGTTTTCATTCCTATGGAGGATTTGTAGCTAGATTTTGGAGACGACCAAATAAATGTAAATGTTGTTTTAACATTTACTATGATGAAGAAAATTAATGCTATTTCCGTACTGTATTGCAGATTTTTATATTTATGTGAACGACTATGCGCAGCATATATGAAAACTAATTTTGCCCCGTTACAGACTTTACAAACGTTTGATTGAATAACATTCCGCATAGAAAAATGAGTCCAGTTTCTTACATATATTATCTTATACTGTACTTTTTAAACATTTAAGTATAATTATAGTATGCTCTATTATTTAATAAACAAGCATTTAAAATTTTAATTGTGTGTTGTGTTTATGATTAATTGCGGCAAATATCGATTATGAAGTTTTTCATCAAACGATATCCGAGAAAAAGAAATTGCGGCAGACACTCAAATTAACAGAGAAGTATACTAAGCTGTTCTGAAAAATGTATCCTATGAATTTTTTCTTTAACAAAGACTGACTTACATTTTTTTTTCGTTTTTAGTAACTATTGGGTCAAAATGAAATTTTTAGGCCATGAAATAAATGAGGTTTAGATATTATGTTCAAAAATTAAACATCCTTACTAAGTGAGCGACTAGCAGATATTTTGATATCTATTTTGTAAAACTATATATATATATATATATATATATGTATATATATATATATATATATATATATATATATATATATATAACTTATGTTGCCGGGTTATCATGGCTTGTTATTTTGTTATTGTATTCGTAAAATGGAGAAGCAATAGAGCAAATTTTTTTTTGGATTAATTTCGAATATATAAGACGAAGCTAGTCGGTGACATTATGTTAATTTGCATTTTTATTATTGAGGAATAATTTATTTTCCAATAACAAAATACGTTTGATTATTAATGTATTCGTAATTGTAAATTATAAATAAATGCATCATTATCTTAAACAGACGTTAAGTAAAAAAAGAAAAACTTAAAAGAACACTGAACATATAAATTTTTGTTACTGAGAAATAGAAATCGTATTGCCCAATATTCAGAGCCGAATAAAATTTTCCTTGTGATAACGTTGAAATAGTGATGTCAAGAAAGTAATAAGGTACGAAACAAATTTAGAGAAGCCAGCTTGTTACACCAAGTTGACGACAACCTGCATACATTCTCAGTAACTATATTGTAGGTTTTTCATTTGATACGTGTAAAAGAAGTGTCACCGATAACACTTTTTCTTAAAAAAAGTGTTACCGATAACACTTTTTCTTAAAAAAGTGTTACCGATAACACTTTTTCTTAAAACCGATAAGGATTCAAATATTGAAATAGATAAACTCCTATTTGAGTACATATACATACATACACAGATATGATATAAGTACATACACATACATACACAGATACGATATGAGTACATACACATACATACACAGAGACACACGCGCACAAGCGTGCGCATGCACACACACGTCACATAAACACGTTTCCTAAAACGCGTCGTTATTATAGTTATTTTTCCAATTTACTTTTTTATGTAATTTATATATTATACAGTGAAGAGAAAAAGTTTTGACGTATAATAAAAGACAACAATGAAAGATATTTAAACTGTCCAGATAATTTGTTAGAAAAAGAATCTTAAATTTATCCGTATAAAAAATTCCGAAAATTACACTTTGAAAACAAATATATTTATAATTCTAAGCCAACCATAATCTGTAGCTCCATTATGTTATTTCGTAGATATTTTTCGATTAACTCTAGGGTAAATTAAGTCACATACAAATATGTTCACTTTCCGTTTAGTCCGAAGAGGAAATCAAACTTTAAATTAGGTTTTACGAACAATTTTTTTTAAAACTATTTAAAATGTTACCAAGCACAGACGGATATACAAATCAAACAAAGAGTAATTTTTTTTTTAATTTGGAACAAAATTACGAAAACATAACGATTTATGACTTTGACTTAAGAGAGTAAATTACACATAAAAATACATTGAAAGGATTTAGATCCATAGATCTTTTCAGTGTTGCTGCTGAAATAAAGAGTAAACCAAATGTTGGGCTTGGGTGTTGCAAGAATAAAAATAACACTCTCATATAGAAATATGATAAATAAACCAATTAAGGGTTATTCAAATCGCCAATTATACAAATGAGGAATCATGTGTTTTTTTTTCAACTCATGTTGTTTTTCATGATGGTTTTTAAATGTTATTTCTACGGATCTCTTGAAACCAGTAAGACAAAACAAAGTGCAGATTGTTTATCCTTGGATCATCTATACACAGATGTAACATACAAATCCATAAACCTCATAGGTTTGGCACTGGCGTCGAAAAAAGTCACGTAAAACTCAATGACAGCGAAAAATACATTTAACATAATAGAACAAATGTATTGATATTAGTTCCATAAGTTAACACTTTATATTTAATTAATGTAGGCAACAGCTATCTTAATTAAATATAAAGTATTAACAGCTAGTTAAAAACAAATAATCGGTTTTTTTATTTTGTTGTATTCTTTAAACTTTATCAGATTTTGTTATAAATTTTATTTCCTAATAATAATTGTTGAAACCAAGGTTACAAATAGCATTGCACCAAGGTTACAAATAGCATTTTATTTTTTAGTTTTTCCGTATTGTTTCATTTATTTGTTTGTTTTTTTATATTCTAAATAACAGCAAAATTTAAAAAAAATATATTCTATTTCTATATCGTCAGGCTCATTTTTGCTAATTTTCTTTAAAATTTTTGGAATTTCATACCGGGAACTAAATAATGAGTGTATTAAGGGATTCGGGTTGGAGAATTCATGCAAATTAAAATACTGCAATTGGGTCTTTAAAACCGCTAAGTAATTATTCTATTTGAATATAATCACAGTATAGACTGATTTTTCCTTGGAGTCTTTTGGGGTTATTATATAAAACAATGGATTGAAGTGAAAGCCTTAACAAATTTTACTTGTACAAGCATTTTCGCGCTTTCCAAACAAAAACTTTTAAAAATGTGCCGAAAAAGACTTGTTAGCATAATTTAGGTTACGAAAGCACATGTGGGTACTGAGCTAGATAAACTTAAAAAAATAAAAGCACCTCGTGCGCTCGTCGTATAATTTTTTTGCCAACGAAGCAACTCGTGTTTACCTCTCCCCTCATTATCCATATATTGGCGCTCTCGTACGGGACACGTAAAGTGTACACCGACCTGTCCTGCACAAAACAGCTTGTCGGGTCTACATTTTTCGCTGTAACAACCTAAAACCTTTCACGAAAGCAGCTGAAAGATTATGCAGTGACAGGGTTCTTGCCGATCAACATAATAAAATGAAAAAATAATAGCCGATTGACCTGCGATGCAAATATTTGGGTCTTAAAGGTAAACATTGGATGAGAGCGTTTTGGTACATTATTGTTTGCAAAGTGATAAAGTAAATTGATTCAGTAGGTGCATAGTTCAAAGATAAGTAATATTAATACCAAAGAAAAGGTCCAAATACTCGGAAAATATATGGTTAAGCATAATTTGAGAATGTGAAAAGAGTCGAAAATCATACGAAATATATACTTTGGTTTAATTTGATTTTATTCGTTTTTTTAGGGTTCCGTATCTTAAAAAAAAATTGAAGTCTTCAAAGATTGCATGTATAGGTCTGTTAGCTATAAATACATAGTTTTAAAGTACGATAATAAACAGCACGTTATAAGTATTATAACCGTGCTTTATATAGAATTGAACAAGTTCATTTGATAAAACTTTAAGGCATAACTGTGCTTTTTATAAAATTGAAGGAGTACGTTAATTACATAAAAATTCAAGGTATAATTGTGTTTTTTATAGAATGGAACACGTGCGTTATTTAGATAAAAATTTAAGGTATAACTGTGCTTTTCATAAAATTGAAATTTTCTCAAAATATGATATCTCCCCAACTCTGTTAAAATTAAAAACCAATGTTAACCTTATTTCTCACTCGTAATACACCCACCCATTTTAAATTAATTTAAAACTTATGAAATACTTGAAGCTGACGCTCATGTTATACCCCCGGTTGGAATGAAAATTAGTAAAAACATTGAAGTCAGTTGTTAAATATTCAAAGTTAAATTTTAAGTGAATAAGAGATATTTTTATTTCAAGAAAAGTATTCTGCTTTTAACTTCTAACTTTTTGAATTCAATTCCACATATTCTTTGAGAAGGTCGCCTGAACTTTAATAGACTACTTAGTGCCTTGTATGTTTGAACTCAGTCTTGCCTTTGTGTTTTAAATCGTCAGTACCAAAAACACTTCAAGGTATATCATTACACTATTGCAAAATTTAAAATAAAAATGTTTATTCATTGAATTTCTGTTCACTGAATAAAAAATTAACACATATAATCACTTTGAATAAAAATGAATTGTTTTTTTTTAATTTGAATGAATTTGAAATTGAAATGTTGCAAAAGATATCAATTAATTTGTTTCTTTCGATATGAATGCAAGATATATGGTTGAATACCTCCAAGAAGCTTAAACGTATTCCTGTAATGATTGTCTCTATTTATTTAAATTGATTTCATGATTTAAAATTATTTTATTAACTTGATTTGAAATAAAATTTTAATGAAAGACGTGTCCAATATATTTTTAAATTCCAAATGTTATTTGATAATTTTTTTACTTTCCCGTGTCATCCAAAAATGTCCAGGTAGAGGCTGATTTTAAATACTTGGATTTATTTCTTTCGTAATTTAAAAATTGTGGGTTTCTAAATTTTAGATACTATTGGTAGACTTTCTACTACTGATTGACTGACAATTAAAGAGTGAGCACTGTTTTTTATGTTGTCAAATCGTCGAGCAGAATTAACTTTTCCTAATTTAATTATAGCTTAAATGTTTATAATATCTAATTGCATGAAAAAAGTTCATGCAACCCAGCGCTATTACAAATATGATATGTTAATTAAATAAAAGTTTGTGGTAAAGTTTCTGTCAATCGCCGAATTTATATTTTATGATATATTTATACATAAAAGTGATGTCAATATTTATTAAAATTGTCAAGTAAACTTTACGATTTTAAACGCATTACAACCTAATATTTACTTGACTGATACCAGGGAAGTCGACTAAATGAGCAGCTTTTCTTTATTGGCATACAATAAGTTCATGATTCATCTGGTCATCTGGTACTGATCATAATTATGACATATATACACGAAAAATTTCCTGATAACTTTCTCTTCCTAGATAATTACTTAAAACAATTTATTTTATTTATTGAAATCCATTTGATAAACATGGGATCGTAAACCTATGAGACGACCGTAAAACCATTTTTAAAAAAGGGATACGATATTTCTACAGCTCCACGCAACTTACTGATAAGGTAGAAAATGAAGAAGAGATTCAAAGCTACATCATACTTGAATATCGATTTATTACACCATAATTTTCAGAAGGAAAGTACTTTTCAGAAAACGTGCTAGGATCATCTTTTTATATCATTTGCATTATATGGCACGTATATTTTCTAATACAGTAAACACGCTGTGGTGGGGAAAATTATGATTACGTTTACAAAAAATATTGTTGGCTTCTTTTCCGAGGAAAACATTTTTCATACCTGCTTTTTACTGGAATTATTCTGTTAATATCAATTAGAAAACTACCTGAACTAGTTAACTGGTGTCGGATTTTCTACGGGACAGAATAACAGCATAAAGAGATCTTAACTGCATTTTTCTTTAACCGTTATTTTTATATAATTAAAAACTAAAAGGTACGAACACATATGTGTATATATGCACACACACACACACACACACACACACACATATATATATAATTGTTATGAGGATACAACACTTTGAAAGGCATTTTCTTATTTAATATGACATTTCGCATGTGCTGCGTTTAAAAAATTACTATCACCAAACAAGTTCAAATAATCTGTCACATTTTGACAAGTCGCATATATAATATTTATGATTTGATTAAGCACGTATGTCTCATTGCAGCATTAAATGAGTTCAATTTTTATGCGGGTCTCGCAGTTAAGCGACGTGATCCAATGTTAGCAAATTTAGCACAGATAGCATAGTGATAGCAGAGGGTGTAGTGTATTACTAGTGTGATTATTTTGTTTGTCACACCTGTACAGAGTCTACACGCGGCTTTGATGTCTGTTTTTGCTTTTTGTAGTCGCCTGAGCCCACAAACAGTACGCTGGCATGCTCTATGACGAAAGTTTTTCATGTCTGATTTTAAGCTAGCGATTGGACGAGTTCGGAGTGGTAAAAGGTTTTTTGTTTATATATCTAGAGTAATGTTGTCCTCTGTATATTGGCGAGGATGTTATTTTGATTGCATAGAAGAGAGAGCTTGCTCCTTTGAACTCGTAGTGTATTTTTGCGTTTGAAGCTTCACAATTTTCTATTAAACATAGGTACAGTTTAATTATTGTGATGTTTTTGAGAACTTTACAAGTTTTTAGCTTTAGAATCATAATATGTCCGTTCATCACACTTGTTTTTTGCACAAATCGTTTGATGTGGAAAGTTAAAATTAAGTGTAGTAACAGTGTATTTACATTGACATTTTTTACGATAGTAATAACCTACAAGATTTATGTGATAATTTTGGACGTGGTAAAAGTTTACAGAAAATAATCTTTCAAATTGCTGAAGTCAATATTATTAAAAGCAAATGGGGCTATTAAAAGTTCATCTAAAGTTAATTGGAAAACAATTACAGTGATTATAGATTTCACAGCTTGAGAAATTAGACATTTTTTTTTACATTTGTTAGATAGTCGTAGTTTAAATTTGTGTATTTATATAAATGTATTCAGACTGCTCATTGTACAAATTCTACCCACAATTAAGGTTTTTTGAAGTAACTGAAACCCGAACTCTACACTGTGTAGCATAGAGATGAAATGTATTTTGTCGAATCTATTGAATTTGTTTCTATTTATTTTAATTAGCATGTTTCATGTTTTTTTAAACTACTCATTGAATAAAAAAACAATTATTGAGTTTTGGAAATTTAATATAATATGGGTATATTCATAATTTGATAAAAAAACACCTGATGTATTATTTGCAGAATAGATCGATACAGCATTTAATTATCGTTGCCTACTCCATATGTTAATTGACCTAATAGTGCGGCTAGATACACAAATTTACTTGTCGATTACTAATAGAACTTGCGTTATGAGTGTTCCGTACAGACATTTGTCGCAAAAAATTTAATTTTTTGCAACGTAAATATATTGCTTAGTATGCTTTTCATAGGTAAGTATGATTTTCATATATTGCTTAGTATGCTTTTCATATGCTTTTCATGTCGTGTGAAATCGTCTAATCGATAAAGCAGACTCATTTTAGATTTTGCTCAAACTTAATGAGAATCTCCTTTAGGGTCTCAAAGGAGAAAATCCTGCGTCATTTAATTTTCTAATGCGGCATTCCTCTTGAATTAAAATATTTAAAAAACATTTTTGTTCTTACATATTTTTAGCTGTCAAAATTTTTACACTTTGAATAATCCCTGATAATAAAATGGAGCTGAAAATATGTTTACTAATTTTTACGGAGGTTCCACACATATTTACGTAACCTATATATGATATTCTTAGATGTAAGAAAATTAAGTTAAGTACAGGGAAAAAATATTTACCAATTGACATAAATCTTCTGAATTAACATTTCAATGGATGTTTCACGTCATACTAATTAAATCTACAATACATATATTAATTACGGACAAAATTCGCGTTACGAGGTTTCTATAAAAATTTATGTAACTTATAAAGTATTTCCATTAAACTATTTGGAACATATGCACTTTACAACCAGGAACATTTCGACAATTTTTTTGAAATCATATGAAAGTATACACATTAAAAACTACATACCAAGAAAGAAATTCTGCAGCTGATTATGATTATTTATTATAAAAAATCTATTTAAAAAAAATACTCACCAGAAATATGTCGAAATTTGTACATTACATCTTTATTTCTTATTATATTCACAATGAATGTATCGCTAGATATTACACATTGACACACACACACAAAGTTATTAGAAATTAATGAAATTAAATCACTTAAAATAAAGTTTTAAAATTACGTTAAAACAATGTTATTCTTAACAGTATTAAACGTCAGATAAGAAAATTATCAATTATACTAACTTAATAGGTTTTACTATCTGTAAATCTTAATTTATGGTTCTTTTTTTAATTTATGACTATAAACCTTTGCATTTGCCATTACTGTAAAAATATAATTATGGTGATTAATGTTCAAGATATAAACTAATAATATACTACGTATAAAAAAAATTGAGCTGAAAATATGTTTACTAATATTTACTAATTTTTTCAGTACTGTGTTATTTTTCAGGAATATTGTGTGAATTTACATTTTGTATGCAAGAATTAATATCTTTCAACTTTAAAACGTCATCTTGAACATATAGATATCTTAATTGAACGTTACCAGGTAAATATATTAAAGTAATGTTATTTAAACGTCATAATTTGCGTAAGCAAGTACTGCAAGCAAAAATTAAATGACTCTGGATTTCCTTGTTTGGGACTCTAAAGAAGATTTGTTATTTGTTATTTATTTTTTGCAGGTAGATTTACAGTAAATTCTTTTGCACGTCAATATTTTTTCCTACCAGCACTTCGACGTAACTGGCCTGCTGAGAAGAAGCGCCGCAACAAACTCAACAGTAAGCCTTTTTTCAAAAGGTCAATGTTATAAAAATCTTAAAATGTGCAGGAGAGATAATTAAAGTGTCCACAAATTTTTATCATTTAAATAATCTACTACTTTGTAATAACCCTTTTTCATCAGCTGACGTTTGATAGTCAATCTAAATTTAGGCAAAGGTAAGTCGATAAAGCTTTGTGGAAGCTTATTAAACATTTTTATGCTTAATCCAATAAAACAATTACCAGTCTTATGCAGTCTGAGATTGTTATAAAGTTCGAGTAAAATAAAAAATAAAAAAACATTTTAGACGATTTCACATGGAATGACTCAGGCTTAAAATTTGATGCATATTTGAAATCTTGAATAATCTATATAGTTTTCTTATAACCATTTAGTCACGTTTTATCAGGCCTGCTATTTTGACGATTTTTGGTTCAGTAGTTTCTGAAATAAAGGTTGAGATAGAGGAGGGACAATGCCCTTGTTTCACACATTTTTTAGAATATAATTTTGAATGTGTATTTAAAATTCTATTCCTTATTACAAATTATTAAAAATGAGAAAAAATCTCCTTTACCCCTCTTTAATTCTTACATGAATATTTAAAAAAAATTAGTTCATTCAAAATAGGTGTGTTAATAAGATTATGTGTCATGTCAGTTTTATATCATGTCACTATACGACTTATGCATCTACTGTAACAAATTTCTAGTTTATATGATGAATGGTTTCTGATAAAATCGGCTACAAAAGACGGATATACAGACAGACACGATAAGAGTTCCGTTTTCCAGTTCTAGGTACGAAACCTAAAAAAACCGATTTGAACTTTGATCAAAGAACTTTTTTCAAACGATGTCCCATATACTTACACGAAGAAAAAACATTTGGATGTCTTTCCATATAAACTAAACAAAATCACAAAACATAATTTTAAACAATTTTAAACACCGTCTCTACTTTTGGGCCTAGGAACTAAATGTCGTATGGCAATTTTAAGTCCACATCATATTACGTTTAAACTATAATTATATATTTTGTTTTGTGATAAATCTAGCATTTAATATTTATTTACAAACTATTACCGTACTCATTTTTCTGACTTGTTTCCGTGTGGTTGGTTTTAAGAGATTAATATTTTAGGTTTAAGTCCACCCCTGTCTCCTTATTTTTCTATAATTGTGATAAAATATCACAAATAAACAAATAAGTTTGCCTTTATTCCTTACTAAAACAAAACCGCCAGATAAAATTATAATCCAATTAGCAATTTAAATCAAAAACCCTTACAGCCAATACGTATAGAGTCACTTGAAAACTAATTAAACTTATTTTTATTTGTCAAAAGAGCTCGTTGAAAACCGTCAGTTCCGAATGCAATTACCGGAAACGAGGTAAAGTTGCGGACGGAAGTTCTTTTCCAGCAGAGCAGGCTGGGGTCACACCGAATTAAATATGGATACAAATAATTAAGCTTTTCACATACAGTTGGGAGCATAAAAGACTTGGAAATAAGTCTTTTAGAAAAAAGAATCTAAAAGACTTTAAAGAAAAAAATCTCCTTAAAGTTAAGAACAAATTACCTTCTCGCCTGTAGATCTTCTCTAATTGTAGATTGTAAGATTGTGCATTTTATATTGCTTTAGTAAAAGTGGCACCAGTTGAGTTTTTTACGTAAATTATATTAATCGAAATAAATGTTTTATTTTCATGGGAATAACAATGAAAAAGTATGCTTACTACTTGTGTCTGTGCCATCTTATTGATTTTGTAAATATTTACGTAAAAAGGAAATATTTATTTAGCCTCAAGTTTCATTTTTTATTTAAATTCTTTTATTAAAATTTAGCTGAAATAATTTGGTTTATTACCAAAGAATTAAGTTAATTCTTTTATAATGTAAAGACATGTTGGTAATTGTGTGACTAACGTTTATTTTATATTCGTAATAGCGTTTACATATAAAAACTGAAATGTATACCTAGTCAAGTGTTACTATTTAACATTTAATATTTAATTTCTTTTTAAACACTTTAGAAAACAAAAATAAACCTTGAATATTGAATATATTTGGCGTTAATTTTGTAGAAATTCATTATTCACAATTAAATGAAACTACGTGATGTAGTATTATTTCTACTTTCTCTAATTTCTTTACCACGACCTAGGTTTCGTTGTAGTATATCTTCAGGTGAGATATTAGCAAAGAATCTTTGCTAATATCCCACCTGAAGTTGTTGTAATACAACGAAACCTAGGTCGTGGTAAAGAAATTAAAGAATGTAGAAATAATACTACATCACCAAGTTTCATTTAATTGTGAAAAATAAACCTATTAAGTACGAAGAGAAATCGAACTGTGTGAATTCCGTAAACCTATGCATATGTAAAAATTGAAACATAGTATACGTATATGTAAAAATAGAAACATAGATTTTCCATGATATTATTTTGAAATACCAATGTCATTAAAAACATAGTTCCTAGCTTTTCATTTAGGGGCGTAAAATTATGATAAATTTCAACATAACACTTCAATTTAACTTTAATACTTCTAAAATTTTATTATTTTGTATTTTACTGTCTTTAGTATTTGTTGTTTAAATACAGAAGCGTATTGTTATTTAAATTATAGCTTTCTAAATAGCAATATTTTTGCGTTTGATCTGGTAACACGATGTGTCCAAAAAGGGATATTTTGATGATCCATGAAGTGGCGATTTTACGGTGAGAAAATTAAAAAAAAATAATAAATTGTGCTTTTACATATATTTCCCGAGTTTATGTGGAAACACATTTTGCAGTCCCTTTCACATTCTCTAGTGTTAATCATTTTCAGTAGTAAGCGCATAGTTTTAAAACTTTAATAGATAGTCTTATAAAAAGCATATTGTCCACAGCTAAGTAAAGTAACAAAAAAAAATTAGTGAAAAATGTAACTAAATAATTTTAACTAAAATTTTGAATACTTATAAGTTCACCCACAGATAAATATCACAATGAACAAATATAACACTATTTTATTACGAATTACGACAATATTTGATAAATGAAACGAAATGAAAAAAAATACAAATGAAACAGAACTTAGTCAAATAACAATCTCAAAATTATTTCTTAAAATTATATTGCGAGAAAACGCAAATTTAAATAATACAGTTCAGTCTTAAACATATTTTCAAGTCAAAAAGGGACACTTCTCAAGTCACGAACTTTTACCCCACATTTAACGACCAACTGAAAGTAACTGCATTTGCAGCGAGCTGATTCCTAAAAAGTTTTCAGACGAGAGTGTGGTGAAGTCGGATGCAGTATAATTATCAAAACTTTTATTTGTATAGTGAAAATATAATTGAGTTTATTTATGTTTCAGGTAATATAGTAAAGAAACTGGTTCTTAGTTTACGCAATTCCAACATTCAGAATGTATCCTCAAATATAAATTCGTCTTAAGAATAATTTTTTTTGTGATTCCAGCTTATTTATTGAATTATACGTTTTTACATAAACACTACGCCGCTACCCAATTTTATTTATATACATTGGCTTTGTTTTGGAATGGAAACGTTATTATTGTTATAAAATTCTTTTTTTTATGTTACAAAGAAAATAGAAAAATAAATATTTCAATAATTGTTTCTCCACGTATTTGTTCGTTCTGAAAAATCTTTAAAAAAACTTATTAATGATTCTTAATGAGTTTATAGAAATGGCTTGAGGCACATACTCATAGGTTTAAAACTGTAAAAATTCTATAGTCGTGATCGATGGACGGATGACCGGACATAACGAAGGTGTAAGGATCCTTTGCAAATATTTACAAACAAAATTATTGGTGGGGTGAAAGATGAGTGTTGAATTTTTAGTCTGTTTGTGTGTTTGTGCACGTATTACGCAATCTCTTCGCTAAATCAGTATATATGAGAATTTAATGTTTTCAAATTACGTAAAGGTATAGTGTACATATTTATATCAATAGATGGCGCTACCTTTTTACTAAATCGTGCAATGAAATTTTCCACCCGGAAATAAATTGGTGAAACTAGTATAGCCAGATGTGAAGCATGGAAGTATATTTATAATAACGGCATCACTACGTTGTCCAGTAATTGGCGTATACGAAACGAGGGCACAACTAATTAATAATATAATCATATATTAATTAAAGTGTAGGGTTGAAAACAAATAAGTTGTGATTTTTATAATTTAGATTGATTTGAATATTGCTGTTTTTTTCATTTTTTTGTTGGAAGTACAAAACTTTCATTTTGAATGTAGAATGGATATAGCTTAGAAAACTGAAGCAAAACTGAAATAAAAACTTCATTTGCCTGTAAAATTCTAATTATGTCTAGCCATTATGGTTCTGTAAATGAAAACAAAACGTAGTATGTTACGGTTCCTGAGCTTTGTCTTCGTAGTCTCTCATGCAAATTTATATAAAAGGATTAAAATCATTGAAGTTAAAAGCATTGTTATCACATTAACAATAATATTTATATTAATGAAAAACATTGTTATTACATTATAATAAGCGTTATTATAATAACATTTACTATATTCAAGAGCATTGTTATCACATTAATTACAATATGATAACAATGGTTTTGATTATTGTAAATGTTTACGCATGTGATTTTAAAATATTTTATTATATATGTATATAAAATACATTGTTTATAAGCCTATCAATATTATTGTAAAATGGTTATTATAAAAAGGGTCTATGTTATTTTTTTACATCATGTAAATCTTTCGATATTATCTGTGGATATCAGTAGATGATATTTGTGGATATCAGTAGATAAAGTTAGATATAATAAGCTTTCAGGTTTTGGGAGACGTGATTTCGAAAGAAGTCAACATATGCATATATAATATAAAAATATATACAAATACATACATAGACACCCCCTCATACTTACACAGATATATAAGCTAAGGATTTTTTATCATTGTTATAACTCTATATCACCATCAATAATTTTACGATAAACTTTAATTGTATAGCGTTGATTTTAATTATTTTGATATAACATGCGCGTCGTATGAAACGAATGGCATGAAAGGTGTTTTTAAAATGACAACTCTAAATATCGTCACCGCAAAAATTTTATATTAATAAACAAAGAATGAAAATGCTCGGTGAATAATTAAGAAGTTACAGGAAAAACCGCTAAAAACGGCCAACACGTACAGAGCCACTTGCAAACTAATTAAACTTATTTATATTTTGTAAAAGAGCTCGTTGAAAACTGTGTGCTAGAGTGCAATTACCGGAAACGAATTGAAAGACGTAAGGACCGAAACGGATGGCGGACACGATGGAAGTTCCTTTGTAGTAAGGTTGGCGGAGGTCGCACTAATTATGTTGAATCAAAGTATTTTTTTGAGTCTTTTGTATATTACAATTAAAATCTTACTTTAAATAAATCAGGCATACTCGTCACTTGTTAAATCTCATTTGACATGCAGTAAAAGAGATCATACGGTAGCATGTTTTTTTCTAATAGCGTATAATGCTCTATGAAATCAATCAAATTTACTACCAGATACTACAATTGTTATTAAATGCAATTCAGTCCTCTGGCAAAATATTAAAATATTGAGTTAACTTATCAGTTTTCCGAATCGCGTCCATAACATTTCTGGAAATGTTATTAGTATAAGGTTTAAAATGGTCCGAAGTGCACTCAGTCAATGACCGTTGGTCTTAAGTTTAAGTGAATTATATCGAAAAAAAGTGGATAAAAATTTGTATCAAATAGTTACACGATTTGGAGTAGAATATGTTATGAATTATGATTTATCAAAAAATATTGATTTTTAAAATAAAATTCGATTAGTACAAGCAATTAGTAACCAGTTATGGGAAATAAGTTATAAAAGTGAATCAAGACACTAATGACATAGTTCAGAATAGACTGGAGTTTCATTACCCAAACGCGAATTAATTACCAGAAAGCTAATGTTGCGCTGCTGGTGGGATAGCAAGGGTGTTATATATTTAGAGTTACTTCCAGCAAAATCCACGGATAATTCCAAGATTCATATTAGGTAATTAGATGAATTAGTTAATAAAATTAGGGTAAACAGGATGAGCATGATAACGCTGCACCACATACTGCGAAATATACTCGCCAAAAATTAAAAAACTTTACCTGGGTTCTGCTAGTACATCTTATTACTTGACAATGTCCAATCGATTATCACTCGTCCAGAGTTCTAAGTAATAATTTACAAAATATACAAAGAGAGTATTAAAGACTTGGCAGAAATAAGAGATCGCAGTCAGCCATAGAAAAATATGGTATATGTATAGTTTGAATTCTTGGCAATGTTCATATTTTAAAGTATTTGTTATAATAAGAAGTCAAAGTTAAAAAGTAATTTGTCAACCGAATAAAAACATTAAGCATTTATCAATGTAATTAATCTAAATATGGAGGGATTATATATTCATTAATAATTGATCCATTTATAGTCTATAAATGGATATTTTATTGTAATATTCAGAAACGCTTATTCTATATTAACTTAGATGATGGGTTGTATTTTTTAAATAATTTTCACATTTTGTTAATCGAAACGTAAAGGATCATGCAATTGAATTCAATCCCTTTTTAATGTTCCTTTATTTGCCTTTTAAAACTGGACTTAATGGATAAATTGTTGAATTATTCAGAAACGTTTATTTGATATTAACTTACAACCCATCATGGGTTGTATTTTTCGAGTAAGTATAACATGTCTGTTAATTGAAACATAAAGTAGTACGCAATTGAATTCTGTATTTTTTTTACTGCTCCCTTATTGTGCCTTTTAAAACGGGAATTAATGAATATATTGTCGAATTATTCAGAAACACTTATTTGATATTAACTTTGATGATGGGTTGTATTTTTAAAATAATTATAATATGTCTGTTAATTGAAACGTAAAGGAGCACGCAATTTAATTCTGTCCTTTTTTTACTGTTCGTTTATTGTGCCTTTTAATACAGGACTTAGTGGATAAATTCTCGAATTATTCAGAAATGTTCAATATTAACCAAGATGATGGGTTGCATTTTTTAAATAATTATGACATGTCTGCTAATTGAAAAGTAAAAGAGTATGCAATTGCATATTCGTCCCTTTTTTAGTATTCCTTTATTGTACCTTTTAAAACAGGATTAAACTCTAGAATTTTAAAATGTTTTTTTGCTTTTCATTTTTGACAAACATTAAATATTTTGGGTACATCAAAAACGGTATAGAATGCAAATGAAATAAATACGGGTTAATCAGTTGAATGTGATAAATCGTACTCAAATGGGACATAGGAAAGATTAAGGGGAGTATCAATTCACTAACATTAAAAACAGCAACAAATTTTATAAGAAAAAGAGCATTATAGTTTTTCCACCAATATACGAATATATTAAATATAATTATTCTGGGAAAGTAACAAAAAAACCACAACTCTTAACTCACTCAACAGAGAACCTAATTGAATCAGTCAGCATGAAATAAGACCGGCCGTCGACTGTTCTGCAGACTCGGTTGTAAAATGGTTATAAAAACAAAAAGAGTCATCAAAGCTCCGGAAGGATGCTGTAAAGGCGCGACACATGTAATATTCGTACTTGGAGATCTGCACGGAGTTTGCTAACACCTGCTCTCGACATATTCAAAATGAGCTGAGCCCATTAAAATCTATGTTTTATGTAAATAAATGAAAAATTTAATACGTAGGTATTTAAAAATATTTCAAATATTATCATGTATGCACATATTTACATTGAAACATTTTAAATGTTTTATTGCAAATATTTTAGCCAAAACCTTCCTGATATTTATATTAAATAATGAATTATTAATTTGTTTTTTCGTCCTTTTATCTATTTGAAACCCAAATTTGTATTTTCTACAAAATTTATGGGATATTTTCGATTTCGATATATCGTTCTAGTGATGGATTAAGAATATTGAAACTATTCTAGATAAATAGACTAAGGTTTGGCCGACTTTTTGTGACAAGTTGTTTCGAAAAACATACTTTATACATTACCATTGTCAAGTAAATAAGTTCGAGCGACCAAATTTGATTCAGTGATGGCAAATTTGAGTTGCAAATAATAAAATTAACGAAGAGGTTACATGTTATATTTATATAGTTAAAATAATTGATTTTACCATATAAATCACAAGCCATTACAAACAATTAGCACCAGTCACGTAACGACACAGTGTGGGGCCCTTGGCAAATTTTTAGACTGGGGCCTTCAAAGAATTAAGCTCGTTGTTATTTATATTATGGGTACTTTTAGCATGTTGTAGAACCGCACTTATAGCTCAATTCGCGTAGCTATCAAGTAGAATTATAACATAAGAAATATGTGCTACGATAATAAATTTTAGAATTAATTTTTATTAATACAGTCATAAAAGGAAATACTTGAAAAAAATTAAAATTGTTTTTTTGGGCGTTCATTTCAGTAAAGTTATCAATTACTTCATCAAATTCTAATTTTCGATTGACAGTATTGCTAAATTATTAAAGCTTTCCTGTTTTATAGAACTCCTTAAATATCTTTTTATTAATTTTAATTTTGAGAACGATCGTTCGGCACTAGTGGTAGTGACAGAATTGTCAAAAATAATATTAACGGTACCAACTTCAGGGTATCTTAAAAAACACAAAACAGTTTTTTTATAATTTACAAATCTGCAAGTTCCTTTGAGAGGTAATTTTTTTTTCATTTTTTTTATCAAATCTAAAAGTTGACCGCAAGTTGAGAATTGATTTTGCCAATGTAACAGATATATATTTTTTATACAAATCGACAAACTCCGTAGCCTTGTTTAATAACTTTGATTCATTTAAATTTTTCAAGAATTTAAAATTCACAACACTGAAATTGGAAATTATTCCATTCATAACAACGAAGCGAAATGTCAACTGATTTATTATGATATCTAATACCCGATAAAATTAGTTCACTCGAAACTAACTTTCAGGGCCTAGCAAACGTTTATCTTCGCAAATTTCATCTAAATAGTATTTCACCTTCTTTTGACGAATTTTAGAAAACTTGGGAGTTGAGCTCCATTTTTTTACATTTTTTTACTCGCATTGTAAGTTTTCAAATTTTTGAACGATACTTTTTTGATTTCGTTCCATTACTCTATTGTCATCATTTTCAATTACACAGTAAAAATAGAGTTCATAGAGTTGGACTATTTTTGATGTATCTTGAGTTGATCAAATGTAATTGAATAAAATGGTGCCTCCACAATTTCTTTTATTAATTTGGGTTCAATCTTTTGTCAAAGATGAGCAACAAGCTCATTTCATATTTTTGGACTTAAATATTTTATTTGACCTTTTAGTTAGTTCAATAACTCTTGTAAAACAGGATCAGGAAAAGAAGGAGTGTTTTGCTAATGACTCAATAATATTTAGATAATTGCCACTTGCTTCGTTGCTGTTCATTTTTTTCTGTATATTCACAAAAAGCTAAATTACTCATTGAATGGGTCACAGTTACATCAAAGAACCTTTTCAGCACTTGAGCATAAAAATATTTTTCTTTTTTAAGTATGGACTCTTGTTCTTTGTTTAGAGTATCATGCATGTTCATTTATGATACACTATAGTAAATACATTTTAGATGTTTCATGTTTTTTAAAGCCTTCACAATATGCTTTCAAAAGTATCATGCATGTTCATTTATGAGACACTATAGTAAATGCATTTTAGATGTTTCGTGTTTTTTTAAAGCCTTCATAATATGTATCTATTCACTATATCTGTCAATTCAAATATTGTGTAACTGTTTTGATGATTTAATAAATATATAAAACCTGTTACGTATGGTAATTGAATGTACTGAGTAATTTAAAATTAGTTTTATTATAGTTTATTAATATAATTTTTTTCCCTGTCTATTCTATGTATTATTGTGGTACTTGTAGTGTAATTGACTGGAAATTTCACAAAATCTATGAGAAAGCATCTGAGTGGTAATGAAAAACCAAGGTGAAAGAAAGGAGTTAAAAAATGGCTCGTAATACGCCTTTTGAAGCAATATCGAATAACACAACTCTGTGCGTTCTAATTTAACACCAGATTTAGAAATAAGGTAATAATATTTCTCCACAAATGAATTATTGCCACATTATTTTTAAAAGGGACCTTTTGGGTTTAAGTGTCCGTTTTCAATCACAAAACGTCTAACTTGATCATTCACTTCTTTAAAATTATCTTTATCAGTAATGTAAGGAGCATTTTTTATTTGCTCAAGTCAAATAATAACATTTCACTTTGAATTAGTGCATTTCTGGTGACCAGAGCAACCATATTCAACTTCTTTCTTCTACTTGCGTTTTTCACTACTGTTCAGACGTTTTCTCATAGACATTTTGTTAATTATAGATTTGCAGTCAATTACAACACAAGTGCCACAATAATACGTAGAATAGACGGGAGAAAATAGTTCTATTAATAAACTATAATAAAACTAATAAAACTATTTCATTTTAAATTAATCAGTACATTTATTAACACGCGCGTAATAGGTTTTATATATTTTTGGTATATATTACGAGACAGAAAGAGTGCGGAGTATCTCCTTGCTCTGTAATCGAGCATTCCTAGATCTAACCAGAGATGATACTTGTTATACGAATGTACTTGATAATGTGGTTTATCTTTTGGTAATAGTAGATACTTTATGGTACCATGCATCGCAAATAATATAGCATATGGAAAACCCGAATCGAGCATAGATATCTGAAAATAGTTTTTGAAAATCAAGCAAAAGGTCGGGGCTCTCTCGGGCCCAGGACCCGTGGTACTTTGCCAAAAGGTTAGTGAAATATGCTCTCTGAGTTTTATTTTAGACAGTAAACTACTTTTTTATCAAAATATTGAAAATATTTTTCAAAGCAAAGTTTACCACACCACTCGGTTTGTGATTCGAATCAATAAAATTTTTTCATCTGTCGATAATTTGAGAATATTATATCGCTCATTAATTCGTAGTATCTTCGACTAAGGATCACAGCTGTTACCTTCGCATTATAACGTTTACGAGGTTCGAGTAGAACGAGTTCAATACCAAATTTCTGAAACACTTCGCTCTTCGACAGCACGTTTACATAGCAATCTAGCTGAACTAGCATTTCGCCTTGAACTTCCTAAGCTGGAAAGCAGAAGAATTAATGCAGATACGATAATATTTATAAAATATTGAATGAATACTTAATTTGATTTCTGCTATACCTATGCGAACACTTCAACGATTGTCCAGATCTAGGCTCTTATTTCACTTCTAGAATATCTATGAAAACATGGAACTAACTTGAAATATTCTTTTTATGTCCTAGATATATTTAACGTAGAACCAAATGATTTTAATAAGTTTGTTAAACAAACACTATGAAATAAGGGAATATAGTGTGGAAACGATAACCCAGGAAGCATATACACACTCAATTTAATAAATGTTTATAGACGCATTCAGGTATAAAATTCATTCTATCGTCATATTATGTAGCACACTTCCACGCATAACACACATAGATGTACTTATAAAACACTTTTCATAATCACAATATAACGATAAAATTATAACGATAATATGGTAATATGTTAATGATGAATGATATCAATTTGAAAACTGATTACCAAGTACATTTGCACCCGAGAGTGCAAAATAATGGAAATTTATAGTGGGACGTGAGTATTGAAAACTATTTTTTATAACTAATACATTGTAACAAAAAAATGATAGCATATAATTTATGTTACAATTTATATGGTGTATTTTTTCGTAGTACACAAAAATTAATTAAAATAACATAGACAATACTTTATGTCCAGTTTCCTTTTAAAAGTTGCACAATTTTGTATTGTCTATGTTATTTTAATTAATTTTTATGTACTAGGGAAAAAATACAACATATAAATTGTAACATAAATTATATGCTATAATTTGTTATTACAATATATTAGCTATATAAAATAGTTTTCAATACTCATGTGCCACTATAAATTTCCATTATTTTGCACTGTCGTGTGCAAATATACTTAGTAACCAGTTTTAAAATTGATATCATTTATCATTGAGGGTCATTATCCTCAATACGAAGGCTAGATTCCCACTCGGCTGGTTTTTTACATTGCAGTAGGTAGCATAAAGAACCTGTCACGAATAAACACAAGTAAAATTCACACAACGAGAGTTTCATACACATTTAGATAATTATAAACGTTTAAGTTATATAGTTACATTATTATTATTAACAATATAAATTTTATAATGAACAATATGTAATAATTATTTACAATATATTAAAAAACTTATCAAGTACGATTAGAATTCGAATAACGAAGGTTCCGTATAAACTTTAGCACTTATAAACATTTAAGGGTACCTAGTATCTCTATTACAAAGTTGTAGGACTATTTATATATATTGATATTTCTCAAAGTAAATATACTCTCTACTGTATTTTTCACGGGCTTAAAAGCATAGAGCATATTTCAAAAATTATGGCACTTGCTCGTATAATCATCGTAATAGTCTTGCAACAACCTTTGCGTAGATTTCTGAAAACTCTGTTTTTTCATAATTTTGAGGTTGAAGGGGACATTTTTTTTGTTTATTTTTCAATATGCCTTTGAAGATATGATACCTAAAATTATTACGAAACACGTTTGATACCCTTATAAGGAGCCCTTTCAAACTATACTTGATTCTCTACATGCGATTCCAAATCTTATTTCGGGTATTTTCCTTTTATCCGCGTGAATTTCCATATGAAAATTTTTAAAATTATATACAGATATATGTGGGTTCACATTATTGTGCCAACGTTTCATTTAATGTTTCTACGTCAAGCCGAGAAGCTTCTGAGAAATACGACTGTGATAGACAGACAGACATACACATTAGTGATTTTTAAACGAGTCCGTTTCTCTCCTTGATGTGGAGAACCATAAAAATACAAACTAAATATAAACTTATAAAAAGGATTTAAATATTTATTGTGCGGGATTTAATCAAAATAAACTCAGCACGTCAGCATACCATTTCGTCGCCCAATGAAAATAAACATTTTTGTAATTGCACGCACTCACTTTTGTCAACATTTTATATACAAAATAATTACCAATAAAGAACAAACAATATAATTCGAAAAGGTAGATAAAACTTTGCCACATGGAACTGCGGGCCTGAAATAAAATAGGTAATTCTACCTGATTACGGCGAATGCTGACAACCGGATATGCTGCGGGCATGGTCCAACCAGCTGTCAAAAGCTGAAAGAGCCATCAAATTTATGAAGGCATGCTATACGTGTCCGACAAGTGTAATAATCACACGTACGGTTATGTGCTGACTTTTCTAACATTTGTTCCCGCCGGAGAAACAAAAAGCTTTGTATAATAAAGGATGCTTCGTCAAACTTTATCCCGTGACACTCAAAAAGTTGTTGGAATCGGAATGGAATATCTAAGAGACGCTTTCAATTTTAAGTTCTGGATTAAATCTTAACAATTCAATGAAAATTGTTCTTATCCTAAATTTATTATTTTATGTAATTTGCGTAAAAAAACATTTTTTATAGAAGTGTGCATTCACTTAGTCTAAGAAATATGATTTATATAAGTATCTCCTATAATTATTCAAGTAATTATTATAAAATTCACTATTTGATATAGGATATACAAGATAAGGAAAGTTATGTGTGAAAATTGCATAGACGATGCTATGGTATCCAAGGGGTTTGAAAGTAGTTGTGAGATTGAATTGGTCTTTCAACTATATATTTACAATTAAGTAAATGGTGATTGCGAATTTGAAAATTATAGTTTTGGAAAACTTATGTCTAAGTTGTTTGTATATTACGCGAAATTCGGCGTATTCCAATTCAGCATAACCTAGTCTCAGAATGCTGTGACTGTTTGGTTAAAATACTTAAAAAAAATGATAATATACAAATGTTGTTCAATACAGGACCGATTGATGAAACTGGCAAAAAATATTACGAAATTTTGATAAGGATATTTTTATATATACGGATAATTGTTTTCAAATCTACACATTTGACATAAAATCTTTGCTAATATCCCACCTGAAGGTGTAATACAACGAAACCTAGGTCGTTGTAAAGAAATTAAAGAAAGTAGAAATAATACTATATCATGTAGTTTCATTTCATTGGAATAATGAATTTCTACAAAATTAATGCCAAATATATTCAATAAAATCTTAGGTAATTTAAATAAATTGATTGAAAGTTTATTTGATTGATTAAATTAATTTGAAATTTTAGGTAATTTAAATAAATTTATTTATCTATATTTAATTTTTTTCGAGAATAAAACTGTGTTCACTATTAATGTGAAACAACATTTATTTATTACTAATAAGGTTATTTTAGTTTATGAAGAACATCTTGAATTCATTTAAATGAATTATAAAACTAAATATTTATCAGCCGTGAACTACCAAGCAATTCCATAATCGTATTTCTAGAGCGGTCAATGGATCAGAAAATATATCAAGATTTGGCGACTCTTGCAATATCTCATTAATCAACATAAGTGCGTTAAAATGGTGAACGCTGCAGAATATTCATGCACGTTCTAAGCAGATGAAATAAACTATTACTCCATCATGTCACGTAACAGTCAGGAGTATACAGGGTTACCACATCCAAGAGCGAGAGGTTATCAACATAATAATTTCAAAAAATGCATTAACATGAGAAATTTCCGTAGTAGTTGAAGCGAATTACATCCTACCATGCCCATTACAAAATCTCAAGGTAACTAATTAGGATAATACCCGTAATTTTTTTATAAAATACTTCTTTAATACTTTCTCTAACATAGGTATATAAGTTGCTTCAAAAGAAGCATATATGTATATATATATATGTATACATATATATATATATATATATATATATATATATATATATATATATATATATATATATATATATATATAATGGACATGGTGGGACTGTCGCATAACAAATCCTAGTACCTGTAGGCCCTATGGCAGGTTTAATGATATGACCACGAAATGTTGTATGGTTATCCATAATTTCACCGAGACCCCACACAGATGATACACTTGCAAGCAACGTTCCAATTAACTCGCAAGTCTGCATCAAGGATGCACGGTGACGTGAATACGACATCACTGCGCATTTGCTCACATTAAATTGTAGCTTGTTGCTCAGACTCCATCGATATACTGAGTCGATATCACTTTTCACATATTTTCAAACTTGACAAGTGTTAGGAATAAATTTTGGTGACATTTCGAAATTAGTTTAGAATCCATCACCAGTAAAACCTTCGATGGTTTTGTAAAATTTAATTCATTAAATATATTGCATATGTATATAATATATTCATTAAATATATTTCATGTGTATATAATATATTCATTAAATATATTGCATGTGTATATAATATATTCATTAAATATATTGCATGTGTATATAATATATTCATTAAATATATTGCATGTGTATATAATATATTCATTAAATATATTGCATGTGTATATAATATATTCATTAAATATATTTCATGTGTATATAATATATTCATTAAATATATTGCATGTGTATATACTATATTCATTAAATATATTGCATGTGTATATAATATATTCATTAACTATATTGCATGTGTATATAATATATTCATTAAATATATTGCATGTGTATACAAACTTTTGCATGTATACACATGCAAAAGTTTAAATGTTTAAGATTCATAATATTTCAGTAAGTCATTTGTAACCACTAATTATTTTTCACTTTATAAAAACATTCTAAAGCTGTGAAATAAATAGATTATTATCCTATAAATAGAGCAAAATAATTTTTCTAGCAAAATGCTATTATCTTAATTTTTTTCCAATATTTGAAATACGCTGTTGATCAGTTGAAGGGAGAGTGTGACACTATAAAACGAATTAGAAACTTGTTATTGAGCAAGATTATCCCAATTAAAGAAATAACTGGACATTTTCTATAGTAAATCTGAAAAGCTTCAATGATGTCCTACTCCACGGTGTCTATCAGAAAAAAATGTTTCATCCCAGGTTTTGGTATTGGGTACTTTTCCGCATGAATATATATATACTCGGAGGAAAAAATACTATATCTCTTTTACGTTGACCGTCGCATCAACTTTCGACTTACGTCTACAATAAAATGTTTTTAGGTTGCTATTGCAATGTTGAGCTATTTCGCGTTGAACAGGTACACACCTCGCACGTCCCATGCAGAAGGACAGACTCATATAGAAAATGAGGAGTGCTTCGTGCACGAAAAAGTTGAATAGGTAACATTCCGGAGGGTTTATTCTTTGAGTTCCTATTGTTTCGGGTTTATATTTATTTGTACAATTCAAGTAGTCTCTGTTTTCGAAATATATATAAATACACTACTTAATTTAAAGAATCCACTTTATTCGGATAAAAACGTTTATTTTAGATTTTCACTTTCCATTTTTATTTAGTTTAATGCATTAGTATTAAAAACGACTTACTCAAATACTTCCTTGTTTAAAAAAGAGAGTTTAAGAAATAGTATTTGGTTTATTTTATGTAAAATTAATACACTAAGGGACAACAGTGAAACAATATATTTGTAATAATTATTATAATTTTTGATCGTGTTTCTTTACTCGGTTTCTTTGCTATATAAATAAATAATAGCGTAAGCAGGATATGGTTAATACAACCTGACTAGCATAATGTTTTAATTTCCAACATTTTTTTTATCTTTATTGACACATTTAAATTTAAAGGAAAAACTGTTTTCATCCTAGCTCCTCAGAACTGGTATTTTTAATTAATTTATTTAATTGAATTCTAAATAGCGTTTACTATTAAACTAATATCAAAATTAAGAGTTACAAGTTTTAATATTAATATTATTCTTTAAATAAACATTTTGTGTTAGCTTCCGAGCTTTGCTTGCTCTTCTTATTTAGAGCATCTCGTGTTGATAATAAAACTAGACAAACTGAAGTTGCTTTGAGAGGCAAAATTCGATGACCATGAAGTTTAATTGCTTTTATATTTGTTTGTGAAAAGTCAACTTGACAAAATTGAGCATTAAGGAGAGAACTAATTAAATGTGTTATTTAATTTTATTTAGCAAGAATTTGTCATTAAATTTGAAAGGTCAAGAAAAGAAAAATGTTTTTTTTTAATTACATTATTGTTCTGAGGGAAAAAGAAAAAAATATTTACAAAAGAAAATTTTCTTTTCTAATTTTATTAACTTGTGAAGATTACGAAAACTGAGAAAAGATTTACTTTACTAGTGGTCTGCTATTTACTGACGCGATGAGATAGAGACTACTTTATTCACCGCTTACTCTCTCCATTATCGACATGTCTCACTTTTGGTCTGTCATTTTTTAATATTTGAACTAATCATAAAAAGGTAATTTTTCTATTTTTGTAATAATTTTAACAATAAAATACATGGAGCCTTTGTAATAATAATGTCCATATAGCTATATAGCTCGGTAATAATAGTTTCTATATTGCTACAGTTCCAGTGTGCTACAACCACAGCAACAATGAAAGAAAAAGAATGAATGATATATCGCTGGATTTGGAAAGTGATTTGAAAACAATAATAATCATTGCGTAAATTTAATAAAACTTTTCATTATTTTTTTGTACACTTTTATATCCAAACGAAAATATTAAAAGTGAAACCTTCCTGTTCATTTGTTTGATTGGGTTTCCTTTACTCGGAGTAAATGACCTAATATATTTAGCTTCAGTTTTGTAGAAATCCATTATTTACAACTAAATGAAACTACGTGATGTAGTATTATTCCCACTATATTTTAATTCTATATCACGACCTAGGTTTCGTTGTATGACAACATCTTCAGGTAGGCAATTAGCAAATATATCTTTGCTAATTGCCCACCTGAAGATGTCATACAACGAAACCTAGGTCGTGGTAAATAATTTAAATAAAGTACAAACGTAAGTAACAATACAAAGTAAAAAAACAATACATCACGTAGTTTATTTAGTTGTAAACCTAATGGATTTTAACAGTATTTTGCATGTGAATTACAAGTATCCTAGATTATAAGATAATTTATATACAATTAGGGTATTATTCACAGGAGCAGAACAATGAGTATTAACACTGAAATAAAATTAAAGCCACGTACGAAATATTTAGGTGCCATTAGAAAATTTCATGACGATATATACCTAATATCAATAGGTAACACGCAATAAGTATTTTAATGATCAATAAAGGTATGATACCTTTACTTAAGGGTAAATTATACCTTTATTTTTGTTGAAAATCATATTTGTGAATGTTTTTCGTGTAAACAGTACATGTAAATAAATTTCACTGTTGGAAAGTAAATATATTTAGCTACAAATTTCCTTTCATACTTCCTTTACTTTTCGTGTATTTTTTCTTTGTGTAATTTTCATTTATAATTGATGAAGAAAATAATTTATCCTTGCATACCTCTACTCGGTATCTGAGTATTCCCATCGGTTGAGGATTTCTGACAGACGAAGCTGTTGTGCATGTGCTTGAGGTGAAGAGACAAGGGGAAGGTTTGCTTAAAATACCACACCATACCAGCACTGCTAAGTGGCAGTTCACATATTCATAACGTCACGCGGACAGTGACGCGGACAATATTCGATCGTAGATATATTTTCAAATTAGGGACAAGCTTCATGTGTAATCGGCACGTCATAGAGAATGACCAACCTTAGCTCTCGTAAGTATATCAATTAAAAGAAATTTGTGTCATGTGACATTTTCATTAGATATACTTATGTGAGAACAATACTGGTATTTATTATTTAACAGATTTTCAATGACTAAACAAATTGTTTCAATGTGATTGATTTTTTGAATCGACTTCCATCTAATTTGCTTGAGTTCTCTTCCCCAGTGTTTCGAGCCAAATTTTACCTTTTAAGTATATAATGTTATACAATAAATATTTTTCCTAAAACATTCAATGTTTTAGTTTTTCATTTATTCTAAGTTTACTGAAATTGAAGACATAAAATAAACAAATAACGTAGTACTCGAAGTATTTAATATTTTCAATATGAAATTATATAAATAAACAAAATATCTTGCAATTTCATTTCTTTACAATTTTTTTGAATGAACATTTACTTGTGTCGAAATTATGAAACTAAACAAAGAAATAATTACAGTCGAATATTATTTACTTGCGATCAGTAATATAACTTTACCAACAAAGATCTGGCTTGTTCCATAAAATTTCTTTCCGTAAAATTATCCTCTGTTTGTCGAAGAAAATGATATAATAAGTGAACGTCTAAAAGGTAATATAGTTCCATGCCTTAAGGGGTTAAAGTTATTTTGGATTCTATACTGCGGCCCCGACCGAGGAGAGTACAAAAAGTTATCAAAGCGGCGACGAATACTGCAATGGCGCGACACGTGAAACAATCATACGTGAAGATATGTGCTGAATTTACCAGTTGCTGACGTAAGAAACTTGCGGAAAAAGGATATTTTTATTGATCGCTGTTACGTGACTTTTTACCTATAACAATTTCATAGATTAAATCGAATAATCGAATATACGAAATATCTTTTTAAACGTGTCTATATTAAACATAAAATATTTTTACAATCAAATTTACTCAATTTTAGGGTCCCGTTGAATTTCCATTTATCCGTTATGAAAGTAAATCCGTCTGTCACAATTTAATTGTTTCCATAGTTTTAGATATATTTATATGTAAGAATTTTGGAAGTAAATGCTTTTTATGGGGTTCTCAATTAATACGTAAGAAATTATTAAAAAAAGACTTAATGTTATTATCACGTAAAATGGTAACGCGAAATTGAAAACAATATAATATTTTCTAAATATTAAGCCATCACATTATGTGAAATTTAGGGTTTCCAAAAGAAAAACGGAACCCTTATAAGATTACTCACGCGTCCCTCTGTCCGTCTATCACAGCAGTTTTTCTCATAAAACCGGTTTGCGTAGAAACTTGAAAGCATATTAATGTTTACCCGTAAATTTTTCAATAGCTAACACTAATATTTATAAAATTTTAAAGAGCGAGATTGTTGGTTACGGTATCAAGTACTGAAAAAAAATTTAAGGTCCGATATATAGTGTCAGTTATTACTTACAAATGCTAGTTATAAGACAACTAGCACACAATAATTTTTATAAATTTTTAAGGAGCGACGGTGGTTGGCCACGGTGTCAAGTACTGAAAAAAAAATTTAAGGTTCGATATATAGTATCAGTTATTATTTACAATGGCTAGTTATAAGACAGCTAGCACACAATAATTTATATAACTTTTTAAGGAGACGGTGATAGGTAACGGAGTCAAGTTCTGAAAAAAAATTTTAACATTCGATATATAGTGTCGGATATTATAACTAGTTATAAGTGTCCCTAAAATATTTTTTTTAAATGTGCCTTTTATCTTCAGAGAAGTAATTTCACACCAAATGAGACACAGAGCCCTGAATGTCTGAGCCAACCTCGCACTTGATCGGTTTTATTCAAACACGGTTTGAGTAAGGTGAAACATAGTAACTTTTTTATATGATTAGAATTTTCAATTAAAATGAATGCATTCATTATATTGAATGCATTCGATAACTTGTGTATGATTTTTAAGAAATATGTAGACAGCTATGAGACATTTTCGTATGCGTCTTCCGGTACGCGATTTGCCGATTTTTTTATTAACTGTATTTCTTAAACCGTTTTTATAAATTTTATTAATCTTTTTTCCTACTGAAAGTTGACTAAACCTTTCGGATTAGTGTAAATTCCTAATGTTATCGATATATTCCCTCTCGACGGAATAGTAAAATACATGTCTAAAGTATATGTCTAAAATATTGTTAAAGAGTTTTATTAAATTCACTGGAAAATTGTCACAAAACCTTAATACACAGATTTAAAAACTATCGTAACGTTATAATGTAAATTCCTAATGTTGTCGACATATTCCATCTCGACGGAATAGTAAAGTACATGTCTAAAATATTGTTAAACAGCTTTATTAAATTTACTGGAAAATTGTCATGGAACCTAGTACATAGATTTAAAAACTATCGTATCGTTATAATGTAAATTCCTAATGTTATCGACATATTCCATCTCGACGGAATATGAAATATATGTGTAAAATATTTTTAAACCGTTTTATTAAATTTACTGGAAAATTCTCATGAAATCGTACATAGATTTAAAAACTATCGTAACGTTATAATGTAAATTCCTAATGTTATCGACATATTCCATCTCGACGGAATAGTAAAGTACATGTCTAAAACATTATTAAACAGTTTTATTAAATTCACTGGAAAATTGTCGTGAAACCTAGTACATAGGTTTAAAAACTATTTTTTCATTATCAATAGGATTAGCCTTTATTTCGCTTCACTTTTAGAAATTCAGTAACTTATGTTGTAAATCTACCAGGTAGTCATTTGTACCTACTATTCCATCATGTTTAACTTGATTAGTGGGGCGCTGTTGCCACATCAACTTCCGGCTGCCCTCTCACATAAATCGTATTTACGTCATTTCAACGAGAGTTGTTGCTATGATGAACCATTTCGCTTCGGACAACTCGTTTTATGCCTCCAGCCTTCCGTAAACCGGCATTGATTCGTGTGGATAATGAGGCGGGCGGTTTACGATTTGCTTCGTGTGCGAAAAAATTGTACGACTAACATTTCGAAAGGCTTTTTGTACGTTACTATTATGTTTATTTGTAGGATTTGTGTATATTAAATATATAAATTACATCCTTTCCATATAAATTGCGATATCTGTTTGTCTGTCTTTCTGCTCACTCGCTTATAACTGCAGGTGTACTCGATAGTTTCTGACAGTGTTTATTCTTATATATATATATATATATATATATATATATATATATATATATATATATACATACATACTTAATCCGGTATATATAGGTTGTTAATAATAATAAAGTAGGATGTGAATGGATAAAATAGTAGTGGCGCCCTATCGCGGGAGGGGCATTCTTCTATGACTATAGTTTAATATTTATACTCGTAAATGAAACTACGTGATGTAGTATTATTTCTACTATCTTTAATTTCTTTACCACGACCTAGGTTTCGTCGTATTACAACATCTTCAGGTGGGATATTAGCAAAGATCTATAGAATCTTTGCTAATATCCCACCTGAAGATGTTGTAATACAACGAAACCTAGGTCGTGGTAAAGAAATTAAAGATAGTAGAAATAATACTACATCACGTAGTTTCATTTAATTGTGAATAATTAATTTCTACAAAATTAACGCCAAATATATTCAATGTTTATACTCGTATTAAGTACATAAATTACATCCTTTCCATATAAATTGCGACATCTGTTTGTCTGTCTTTCTGCTCATTCATTAATAACTTCAGGTCAATATTTATTTTGATATATATGTATAAATATATAAAATTTTAAAATTTGACAATGTTTATTTTGATATATATGTACAAATATATATTAATTATTATTAGATTTAATATCACATTTTCCACGCGAGCGAAGCTGCGAGAAAAAGTAAATATTTAAAAAAATGGTTACTGTTTATGTCCTGTTTCTCAATTCATTTCATAATCGACATTTTCATTTCACATTTGCTTCAATATGTTCATTATTAATATTGATTCTGTTAATATTTATTAAATAGTAGAACGATATGTTCATTATTAGTATTGATTCTGTTAATATTTATCAAAATATATTATATAGAAGTAATAATATTTCCACAACTAAGTACATATTGTAACCTAAGTTTGGTTTACCTATGATAGAAATCCAAATTTATTCTACGGGTTGAGATTCCGAATAAAACGTTACGTCATAAAAGGTTGGTAAACGATTCGGTAACTACGTTTACAATTTATCTTCAATCTTATTATTATGAACTCGTTCTCTAACTTTATTATCGTTAATAAATTCCTTCGAATGTCTAATACTTTCTTTTGAATTGTAGCATGCTCTGTTCCCAAGTTAATGTCCAGATAAAATTATCAAAATTACTGAAATAATTTTTATCTTTGAAAGTTATGTGTATTTACGGTCTTTGAGTCGATCTAAAAGATCATTTTAAGTTGAAAAATGAGTGGGGATATTCATAAAATTTATAATTTTAAATAAAAAATATAAACATATTAAACACACAAAAGTATCTTTGGTGTATTTTCTCACAAAACATCATCCGTTTGGCTAGGGAGGTTTTAGATTCAAAATTTGTAGCAATGAAATCTGTTACATTTAAATAAAAAATTAAGTGCCTTTTTGACATTAACCTTTAAATTGGTTCCAGGAATTTAAATAACGGAGCATTATAAATTATGGCTCGTTATTAAAATTAGTACTAGAAACAATTTTAAACTTTTCGAGAGACACAACATTTTAATGGGTGCAAAGAATAATGGAAAGATGAACCAAAACAAGAGTGAGGGTAAAAAGCAGAAGGTATAGGTATCCAGTCTTATGAAACCATAAAATTATTAGCAGCTACAAATAATTAGTCGTATTACCACGGGGAAAATGACAAAGAAATTTGAATGTCTAAATTGTCTCAAATACATAAGCCATAAAGGAGAATTCCAAAATAATACTGGAATAGTTAATTTTATCGAGTTTTAGAAAAAGTAATTATTAGAAAATGTAGCTAGCGTAACTAGTTATCGTGTTCTTTTGAAGTATTTTCCTCTTGAAAAGCCAATGTTCGTTTTGGCTTTATGTTTGCTTATTCAGTAAAAAGTTTATACGGTTTTATTTTAAAAGCTATCTATTTAGCAAACGTTAGCATATGCTTTTAAGTTTCAATAATTATGACCGCATCAAACAATGCCTCGCGTCGATAACGAAGCTAGAGAAGAACAGAAGTTAATTCACGAGCTAAAATATTATGCAATAATTTGAATGCGTGTCTATATCTGTGTTTGTTTATGCATGTAAAATTTATACAGAAAGTTTTTAATGTAATACAATATTCCAATAAAGAGTTAGCGGTTTGGTAAACTTGTGTGAATTACTTGAGAAGCATATTTGAAATAAATACTAATTAGTAAAGCGGAGAAATTTCACTTGCTCAAATCGACAACACGTATATTTTTTTTGGATATCTAGATGCATAAATTTATGTGATCTGTCTCTAAGGTGAGTACAGTTAGTGATTTAATACATTTTTGCTATATATCGTTGCGTCGTTTATTTTTGTGTACTTCGTGGTTGATTTCGATTATTGCCGATTCCAGTGTATTTGACATCAACTCTGTGCGGTTTGAAAAATAACTATGGTCTAAGTGTGTTTGAAATAACCGTTCTCTTGTTACACTTTTTCTAACATATAATTTTGAATAAATCTCCCTGGCCAGAGTAGAATTTGATATAATTACAGTTACTATATGCAGATAAGCCATTTATTTCATTGCAGTTTTTGGCGCTACCCTTTTCGTTGTTCTCACCACTGTAGTTCTCATTTAATGAGTTTACCTTTCTGTTTATTGTGTTTTACAAAATTATTTGGTTTTCGATAGTACAAACTATAGTTTGGTGAATTTCGTTTACTATTAATTGATACAATAATCTCTACTTGACTGAGTCACAAAAAATATATACAGAGTTTTTCATTTATATGTAGGTGTATATATATATATATATATATATGTATATATATATATATATACATTCGTATGTATTAAGGACAAAAATTTACTTGAGTTAAATTTGAAGGTGGAGTTGTGTGGTAGTAACGGATCTACGTACGTATTTGTAACTGACTCAAAATTATATACTTATAATTTTATTTACGTATTATCGTGGACAAGTAATTTTACATACCAGCAATTTCTTTTGATGGTCGTTCATAACAATTTTGGCAATAACGTCCTTGAAAAATGAAATTAATTTCTTGTACAGTTCTGATCGAATTTCTATTTAAAACTAAATGAATTAGTACAAAATAAGTATTGACAGAATTATAAACATAAAACAAAACACTAAACACGAAATGGTGTCGTTATATACAAACAAGCATTCTCTTAATTAAAGCTCTTGAATATCCAATTCACGAACTGTAATTAAAGTATGTAAAATAAAATGAAATAAAAAAGAGATAATAGAATTGTTTATCGATTTCTCACTTCTTTTATAACAAAACCTTAGAAATGTGTGAAGAATCCCCTCCTTTATCGAAAAAACCGCACACGAAAATAAGAACAATAAAATGAAACTTAAAAATTGTCACTAAGACATAGAAAAAGTTACGACTAAGACATAGAAAAATAAACAGTAATTGTTGGATAAATAATACGAGAATTTAAAAAATGTATTCATATTTCAAGTAAATGTCTTAAAAAGAACAGATTTTTATTTGTCGGTTAAAAATCAATTAAAGACAAACATTACTATAGGATGGCTATCCTGAGGTGTAACAAATGTAAAAGAATCACATTTACAAAAAGTGTTATCATATCATAAAAGATTTTTGTAAATATTTTCATTACCCCATGGGATTCAGATATGTCACAATAGTTATTATTATTATGATAAAAAATTGAGCAATTTTTTATTGTACAAATTAAATCCGTCCAATTTGATTTTAAAAAGTGGGCCTAATTTTGCTGGTGTTTTTTATTGTATGTATTTATGATTGAATTTATTTTATAATATTAATTTATTTTTATAAGGTGTACATACTTTTCTTATTATACTTTTTCTTAGAAATAAGCAATATATATTTAAGATTTTTTATTTCGCCATGTTTTATTTTATAATGAAATTGGGATCGATTTTTATTCATTCATACGACACCTCCATTGCTTACCAAATATCAGATCCTAACATCAAACGGCCTCTGAGAACAAAAATACTGCAGTATACAATTAAACTGACAAAAAGACATAGAATTGAGCCGTTATACAATTATCCTTATTTAAATCAAATTAAATAGGACATGATTTTGTTTTCTGACAAATTTGAAAAGACAAAAATAACATTTGTAGGTGACGTGTATATTATAGAGGCGATTCCTTCAAAATTCCTCATAGTTCTTTGTTAAAATGGTTCGCTATAGCAATATTTCTGTGAATATAATTTTATTATGTTTAAATATGATTTTGCCTTCTGTAGCATAGTTGTATGGCAGTATAATATGTGTATTACAGAATAAATATAGGTATATTGTACCTCGTCTCTATTCAATGTATATACCGTTATTTATACAAATTAATTGGTTCAATAAGTTTCTAATGTCACAATGTCTTTGGGAAAGATCCACGTATGAATACTGATTAGTATATAATTAGGGTTTAAGAAAAAAGAAATGCCAAACGACATTAAAAATAAATAAAAACGAAAAAAACAGTTACTTGAGTTTATTTATTTCGGAAATTAAATATCGAACCCGATGTGGTTGATAAATTAAATAGCGTTCTTTTTCAAGAATAATTAATAAAAATTAATTTAAAAAAATTGATTACGGAACACGTAATTATATTTGAGAAGAAAAATATAGTATGCTCCATTAAAATTAATTAAAGTTCTTTAAATAAAAACAGAAGAAGGGACCAAAACAAATTGAGGATACTTATTACTATTACCAGTTTATTCCGATGTCTTTAATATACTTTTAATAAAATAACCAAGTAACACTGCAACAAAATACATAAGTAAAGTGTCTCTGTGACACTAATGTCATCTATTTACTATTTAAATAAAACGAGTAAGGCTATCAGCATATAGCAAAGACTGATGTCGGGTGTACTGCGCGCCCAGTTCTGTAAAAGCAGAAATATCAAAGCTACGAAGGGATATCAAATAAGCGAGACACGTGTGATACGAACAATCACACGTCTCATCTCATTTACTGAAGTAATAAATATTGAAAGAATGTAGCTTTCGTTAAGAGTTGTTTTTTTTATTTTTGTAGCATGTAAATTACGATGTGTTGTCAGAATAATGTTTGTAAAATTTACTTTGATTCGTGATAAATATGAAGTGATATTTTGAGTTATATGTTCGTACTTCGTATATCTGTAACGAAGCACTATAATATATAAATCTATAACGAAGCACTATACGCTTTGCTGAAATATTAAGCCCAAGAGAATATGGAAGTTTAAAATATCAGCTGTTTGATAGTAGCGAAAGTTTAAAAAATTGAATTGTAAATACGATAATTTTCAGAATATTTTGCTTATTAAATACGAAGATAAATTAAAAATAATTCGTAGCAATAATATTTTGGAGTATTTTTTATATTTATTTATATAATTTTATTGTAAATAATCTTTTCTTAGCCATACACTGTAATCAAATATGCTTGTGAAATTTTATTTATACGGCAATTCCTTAGATATATTCAAAAAAAAGAAATAATCATACCAGGATGATCTATCTATATTTACAATAATTAACTTCTTTACGTGGATTCTGAATTTTATGATAGTTAAACTTAAACCTTAATAGATTGATTTCAAGTATCGCCTATTTAAAAATTTAAAATATTTTTTTAATAAATAGTTAATAGTAATCATAGGCTGCGCGACTTCCATTCAAACTAATCAGTGAAGTTTGCTGTCCACTCAACATCAGCTCCATCTGTACAATATTATTTACTCCAAAAGCTACTGCACTGGTAAGCTATTTCGTGTAGAATATTTCGTTTTATGTTCAGGCGTTCTTTGTTCAGGTTATAGCAAACTAGGAGGAGAAATGAAACACTTTATTTCAATATGTTTACCTGATCCAACCACGTATTTCCGTAAAATTGTGTCACTATTGCTGTAAAACTGTAAGATCTATGATACACCTATACATAGAGGGACGAAAAGTGGGTAAGATAAAATTATAGGCGTTGCATTACAATAGTTTACCACTTGGCCACGGAATCCTAAAAGGATGTCAAAAAAAAGTCGTTTAAAAATTTGTCATCAAAAAAGAATTCGTTATATAATAGAGTATTCCTAGAAAACGATTTAGATAAATAAGTGAAACAATGCTATACGTTTAGGTTGCAAATAATATTTGTTTTAATATCAAAATCCTCTGCATTTATTTTTACCTTTAAGACTCGATGGTTCATATCCGGGACCACCGGTCTATCATTTTTATGTTGACCGGCGGACGGCGGCGTTGACGCAACAACTTTCGACTTACCTCTTCGATAAAACATTTTTACGTTGTTACGGCGAGAGCTGTTGCACTGATGAGCTATTTCGCGTCGTGCAGGTAGCATTATACCTCGCACGTCCCATGCAGAGGGATAAACTCGTGTGGATAATGAGGCGGGAGGTGAATATAAAATTGCTTCGTGGATAAAAAAGTTGTTTAGCCAACATTTTCCGAAGGCAGATTCTTTGAGTTTATGTTGCTTCATGTTTATATTTATTTGTACAATGAATTCTATTTTGTTTCGAAAGAAGTTAACGTTCTATTTATGTTAACTACTTTACTTTGGCAATAAATTTTATTGAGGTCTGAATTTTCATGTTTGCTTAACTGTACATAATTTTCATCATTAAATACCTATTTTCAATGACTTTTTAAATTCTGGCCGGTTTATAAAAAGAGACGTTGGATAGTAATATCGAGTCTATTTCAAGTGATTATCTTTTTTAACATTTTGAATTGCGTTTGTAGGTTTAGTTTGCTTACTGGTCTAGTTGTAATTTAAGTAAAGAATGCCGTGAGCGCGGGATATGGGTAATATATTATAACTTACATTTTAATTTGATTTTCCAAAATTTCTTGTCTCTATCGGCATATTAATATTTAAGAACAAAACGCTATCCATGACAGTGCCGACAGCTAGTATTTTTATTCGATTTATTTAATTGAAATTCTGTCTGCTTTCGCAACAGCAAATTGGAAGTTATTAAGTTGAATTTATTGTACATTTTGCACCAGCTTTGAAGCTTCGCTTGCTCTTATTATTTTGACCGTCTCGTGTTAATAATAAGTCTAGACGAACAGAAGTTACTTTGCAAGAGAAAATGACGTAAATATTTAACTGAGTTTATATTTGTTTATGTAAAGTTAAGGTTATAATATTCAACACTAAGGACAGATAGAATTAACACATACAATACATTTAATTTAAGTAAGAACTTGTTATTTAGAGTTGAACGGTTAAGAAAAGAAAAACGATTTCATTACGTATTATCATTCTGAAAGGAAAAAAGGAAAATATTTAGATAAACGTGTAACAGACACAAGAAAATCTTTCTTGTTATCAAAGAGCATTAAGAAAACCGAAACACACTGGGTTTACTTTACTACACTCCATTTAATTTCAAAAGAGAATCTTTGTAAATCAACGAATTTAACATTTAAAATATGGTTGGCACAAATATATATTTGATCAGCTGACGAGTATTTATAAAACTTATTGAATTATAAACATTAACTTGAGAAATTTTCGCCACAAATAATGTTATAAATACAGGTATTATACAATTATTTTACTTATACGAATTGTCAAATTTACACGATAAAATGGGCAACCCTCCATTTTTATTGACCCCACCTCAAACGTTTGAAACAATTCGTGAATATACACGAAATTTGGAAGTTGAAAAATTCTAGACTATATATGCTGCTCATTAATTTGATAAAGCTTTAGATTGCGGATACGCATACTTAATAAAATAAAATTATTAATGTTTGTTTTTAGAATTACCAATGCAGGTCCGTATGATCTTCTGTCTGTCTGTCTTTTACAAAAACACGAAACTTAACAATTGTATTGGAGTGGCCAAATATAAATGTACGTAGGACTAACAAATCTGAATTAATCCGAACGCACAGTATAATTATTTGCGACACTTATTATTTATATGTTCACAAGGGTCACACTACTTACGTCCAAATGTATATCGATTCAGGAGATCAATTATATTTTTTTAAGTGTATGCTTACTTATACCAATATGGCCAACGCTTGCTTGCCATACTTAACACGAAACTTAACAATCTTATTAAAGTGGCCAAATACAAACGTACGTAGGACCAACAAATCTGAATTAATCCGAGCGCACAGTATAATTATTTGCGACACTCATTATTTATATGTTCACAAGGGTCAGAGGTATAGACTCAGCAGATCAATTATATTTTTTTAACTGTACGCTCACGTATACTAATGTGGCCAACGCTTGCTTGTCATACTTACCAACCTAATGCCGATTAATCCGCACTGATCTAACAATGTACTTTCTTCAGTATATTGAAATTTGAAATGCACTCGACTTTTGTCATTTTCCAATATTGCTCTCTGAACCTTTGGCGTTTCATGAAATTATTTTGTATTATGTTAGGTTTATTATATAAATATGTGTTTTATAATATTAAGTTCGTTGTGTTATATGTGCATTGTTTTTAAGTTCGTTTTATAGTGTAATTAAAATGGCGAATGTCGTTTTAAGCACAGTATGCAGCAGTTCAAGAATACATTTGCTATGATAGCCGTCATATCACTGTAGAATAAATACAGTTGAAATGATCTAGGTATAAAAGAAATTATATCTGACGAAAGGGAAAACTACTTTTAAATTGAACCGTGTCAAAACATTTCTACTTGAAGTAATGTTAATAATAAGTTCCGCGGCATGGCTAAACAAATAGTTTTAATGCGATGCAATATATAGATTTATAATAAATGTGTTCTGTTATATAACGATGTAATATATAGATTTATAATAAATGTGTTCTGTTATATAACGATGTAATATATAGATTTATAATAAATGTGTTCTATTATACAACGATGTAATATATAGATTTATAATAAATGTGTTCTGTTACAGTACATATCAGTGATATAGGTGTGACATCGGTGTCGAGATGCAGTTTTATTGTGATATTTTTTTTTAAAATATTGTATTTCGTATATTTTTATATATTGTTACATTAATTAAACTATTATCTCTATCAAAATTTGTCGATATTATTTTATTACATTTTTTTTATGTAACAGTAATATTTATAAATTGTTCGAAACACTTCATCTTGCTTATTTGAATTTCTCTTAAATGTAAAATATGGCATATATAATCTAAGTTATGTGTGTATACAGTACAAATGTGCACACTAATAAGAAATTATATTTTAATCACAAATACCAAATAAATCAATGTAAAATTACTAACGTCGATGTAAAAAAAAAGTTTACAACACCTGGACTGTCAAATCGGTTTGTTTATAAATTTTATCTTTTGAAATTGAATGGAATATTGTAGTCAATTCATTGACACGCCGAGTTACTAACAGTGGAGAGGACAACTTTATTCTTTACTTACCCTCTTCTCTACTTTTGTTTTTCACTTTTCGTTACTATGTAATTTTTCTTACTATAAACTTACGGTAACGTAAAACAATAAGTATCACTTCAAGGCGTACCTTTTTCTTTAGGCAACTTTTTTAAACACCTGCGCACTTTTTCGTAGCAGTGAACAAAACTGAGCCGTCGGGCTTGGGTCGATCACGCAGAATCGAATAAACTCGGCTCTCTTCTACATTGAAAAAGAGAGTTTCAAATTCAAAAATAATGAAATATGCTCTATTGAACATGCACTATATTGTTCGAGTAAACTGGGCTCCCTTCGACATTGGCTGAACGACTTCACTGTCTAACACGGAATGCATCATTTCAGGAGTTACGTTTTATTTTTGAATAATGTTTTATACGATTATAATTTAATATAAAATGCGTATGTCATTTTAGTATTTCTATTTCCATATTTAAAATTCTCTACATACACGGTACGACTATATTGTATGCTAAAGTGTTCACTTCTACATTGTGGTCTTAAACACACAAAGAGGTTTTTCTCTATTTTTATTTGAGTTTTGTTCATCATTATTAATCGATAAAGCTAACGTTTAAGGGAGCTATGACTATTCCGACGATATCAGTGGATAGAAAATTTAACTGATCTACTGATCAGTTGATAGAAAAATTCTATAACATATATTTGGATTCAGCTTGGAAAGGGGAAAAAATATTTACCAGTATTTTAATCAGAAGACAGTATTAACGAACTTCATTAGAAAAACTTAAAAAGAGTTGTGGAAGTATGTTTAACTTTCTTCAAGAAAGTATATTTAGCCACAAAAGTTCCCTTTTCTTCATAAACTTTTGATCTATGGTTTAGTAGTTAGCAAGGTAATCTTTTATTCTTGTATACATGTACCCAGTACCTATTTATTTAAAGTACCATTTGTTTAAAGTACCAGGCGAAGACGCGGGCAAAAGTTGGTAGTAGCTCGTGTCATGTCATGCTTATTTGCTAATAAGTTACCATTTTATTTAATTTCATTGGACACATCATACAGAGTGACCAACCTTAAGTCTCAGAGACATATAATTTTCGTAGGGTGTGTCTTATGTGACATCCTTATGCGATAGTCATATTTGATAACCATACTGACACTTATCATTTATATGACACTTGTCATTTATATACATATGAGACACTTATAATTTATATACATATGACACTTATCATATATGTTTAGATTTTCAGTAACTAAGAAATGATTTCAACATTATGTATTTTTTGCATCAATTTTCCTGTAATTTGTTCAAGCTCTCAGTTTTCTTTTTTAAGTGTTTAATATATTTTAAAATAAATATTTTTTGTGAACCATTCAATGTTTTCATGTTTTTTTTAATTCCTCTTCGCTGGAATAGACAAGAATTTGAATGTTAAATAAATAAATAAATGTCGCCGTATATCACGACATCTTGTAATTTCATTGCTTTACCAGTTTTTTGGACAAACTTTTTAAAATTACAGTATATTTAATATTATCAAAGTAAAAATAATCAAGATGTATTTATTTTACCAATTTTTTAAGACAAACATTTATTTACGTACAAATTATAAAACTAAATAGAGAAGTAAATATTATTTTTTAACTCTCCGTAATATAAACTTCATTAATAAAGGTAATGACTTCGGTTAATTTTTTAAACAAAATTCTTCTTTTCGGTCGAAGAAAATGAAATAATAAGTAATACATAAAATACGACGCGAATTCGTGTCTTAAGGGGTTAAATTTATTTTCAATTCTATACTATAACTCCATCGATCGAGGCGAGTACAAAAAGTTATTAAAACCGCGACGACTGCTGCGCTGGCGTGACACGTGGAATATTTGCACGTGAAGATATGAGATATGCTGAGTTTATCAGTTGCTGACGTAGAAAGCCTACGGAAAAAAGAGTAATTATTTTGGCAGCCACTGTGACTTTCCTTATCTGTGGAAATTTGATAGATTACCGGGGCTACGTGAATAGAGGAAATATCATTGGAAAACGTGTCTTTGTTTTTTTTTCATATTCAAGTTAATATTATATAAAATATTTTTGAAACTTCACTCTTTCAATTTCAGGATCCCAAAATAAAAGAGGAACGTCCTTTTGCCCGTAATCTATCTTTCGTACGCGTAACCGAGGAACATCCTTTTGCCCGTAATCTATCTGTCTTACGTGTAAATTTACGTAAACCTGTCTGTCGCCATGTCCGTTGAAAAGAAGTAAGAAAATTTTAAAAATAAGTTCACACAAAATTAAGTTTCTACTTACCGTTTTTTTTTCAATTTTACACCCCGTTTCCGAAATATTAAGTAATACTCTTTCATTAATTTTTAGGTCTCTGTGTAGTACGGAAAGAAAAGGAAAAACGAAACCCTTTTAAAATCACTCACGTGTCCGTCTGTCGTGTATAACTCGAAAGCTTATTAATCCGTACACACCTCAATATATCAAAAGCTTATTAACTCGCACATATGTTAATATCTCAAAAGCTTATTAACCCTCACATATCTCGATATCAAAAATATGTAAAAGTTTTAGAGGGAACTTCGAGGGAGAATTTGACTATCCCGCGTTTCAAATTTGGTACTCAATTTTTTTTTATTAAACTCCATATATTGTTTGATGTACGTTTGAAAAGACTCAAAATTTTTTAATAATTTTACAGAATATATTTAGAGATATAACACAAAACTATAAAAAATACTGCCTTTTCCCTCTATTTCCGAAATAATTATCAAATATGAGGGTTTTTAGATACCTTTGCAAAGATTGTACGAAGTGTAACGATGATTTTTCAGATACTCAATGTAGTATATATGTTCTCAATTGTATTTAACAATTATTGTACTTAATTATATTTAACAATAATTGTATTCACAATTAAACGAAACCACGTCATGTAGTATTATTTCTACTTTCTTTAAATTCATTACCACGACCTAGGTTTCGTTGTATTACAACAGGTCAGGTGGGCTTTTAGCAAGGATTCAATAGGCAGAATTATTGTACTGTGAATATCATATTAGTGAGGAATAATTTATTTACAACGAGATATGGAACCTTATTTGGCGGCCAGGCCCATACTTGGGGGGTTGTTTTCAACCATGAATTAAATTATGATCAGTTGTGTTACATTATTATCATTATGTATTTTATCATGTATTTGTATCACTTTCTATTTCTCAACTACTTTTACAGGATTTATTAAACATTTTCCTATATGCGAATTGGTTTATCTATACTATTATTCAATTTGTAACAGGGTATATTATGTACATGAAAAACATTTTAAAAATAATGATTGATTTAGAATAAAGAATGATACTAGAAGCCATAAAACCTGTTTTTAGAATTTTTGTCTGTCTGTATGGTAATTTGTTTGTCAGTCATGCAAAATCTGCACACGGATTTTGATGAAATTTGGTATGGTAATAGTTTATACTCAAGAACAATATGTGAGAGGAAAAAATTTAATGACTTTTCTTATTCCAAATTTTATGCGAGTGAAACCGTGTGGTGCAGCTAGTTAGCAATAACGGGGGTTTTTTAGGGGTATACAACTTTAAATATAATAATGGCCATGGTATTGGCTTAATTGTACAAATAATTTTATGGGATTAGTGTTTAAAAACAATTTTAGGCATATGGGCACCACGGATGGCTCGGATGATGCGCAAACTTGTAGTCAACTACTTTTTCGAAAAGTTGGGGTAGTTTATTGGTAGTAACGCAGCGAATGTTGTCATTCAAGTGAACCAACGTCTATGGTTTGTCCACATAAACTAGCAACTTCATGTTTTCCGCAGAAAATAATTCATAGGTATATTATAATATACATGACGGGATCCTGGTACATACTACACGGTCGTGTATATTAATTCAAAAGGACATTATGCAAAACTATGCACCAATAGAAGGTTTCTTGCAATAAATTGATTGTGTCGTATGCTATATGGTATGTGTTTTGAAACCAAAGTTCTTTAACATTAATGTCATTCAATTGGGAAACGAGAAAGTCTGTAATAATGGATCTAAGGCGTTCTCATTGATTGTAATATTCTTGCCGGCATCATATTTGAAGAGACATATATATATATATATATATATATATATATATAGATATAATATGGGTTAATGATTCCACCAGTCCGTAAAGCAAAATAAACAGTGATGTTTTGTGGATATAATGGCGTTTCAATTATGCCACTTGGCCCTCAAATGGCATTGACGTAGCCATTCAGCCAAAAATGAGCTTCATCGCTGAACAAATTATTTCTGGAAAAGTAGTTGAGAACTGGACTTCCAGATTGCGCTTCACTCGAGCCAGATATGAAGCCTATACGCCTGAAATTATATTTAAACCCAAATGGTATATAATTACCTTTTCACTAAAGCTAATACCATGGCCATTATCATGATTTTTATCTGTTTTTTCCATTTTAAATTGGTATATCTCTAAAAAAACACTTATTATAATTGATTATAAAATTAGGTCAAGATGTAATGCTTTTTATAGTTCAACATAATATTTTGGATTATTTTTTTTTCAAAGAACTATCATTAAATTAATGTCTTTATTCGTAAAATACAAGGAAATATTAATACTATGCAGCCTAATTCATCAATGTATTCCATTTTAACGGGATAAAAAATCAATTAATGCTTAAACTGGTAAATATATGTATAAAAATACATATCAGAAATACTTTTAAGCTCTTTCATTAAGTTCATTGGAAAATCCTTATAAACCGGGTACATGGATTTAAAAAAAACTCCTTGATTTTTGCCAACACGTTTAGCCTTTAATTCCTGTGATCTTTAAAAACTCAGTCGTTGACGTTGCAGAGATTGTTGTCTATGCCTACCATTCCACAATTTTTACTTTGATCATTGGGGCGCTGTTGACACATCAATTTCCGGCTGCCCTCTATCATAAATCGTGTTTAAGTCATTTCGACGAAAGCTGTTACTATGACGAGCCATTTTGCTTCGGATAACTTGTTTTATGTTTGTTCCCTAAGCCAGCACTGACTCGTGCGATTTATATAAATTGTAACGTCTGACTGTCCGTTTTTCTATCTGTTTAGTTCTAGCAGATCGATTTTGATGCGGTTTTCCCCACGGTGTATATTTTTTATACTGGAAATTTTTCATGTGTAATATATTTAGTAGGTGTCGATGTTATGGGGTTATGGTAATATTTACTAGACGTATCCTAGATTGCGCGTAAGTAGGAAGTGCTATAAATGGAGAAAATTACGGCGGCGTTGGGTCGTGAGAGTGACTATCATGTTATATTACTAAAGTTAAATAACACAAGTTTCATGGAATAGGAGCTGCTGAAAAGAGGTTGTATAAATTTTATGATTATTTGCATCCTGTCTAATATTTGAAAATTAAATTTTCATTACACATCTGCTTCGAATTTTTCTTTATGACTATTGAATCGGTTATTACTTGCTAGATATGTAGAAGTAACATATTCATGATTGATAATATAATGTAAACTATGTTTAGTTTACCTGTAATCGACAACCAAATTGCTGGAAAATCTTAAATCATAAAAGGCTGGTAATCGATTCGGTAACCACTATGACATCAGTATGATCGTTCTTTCAGTTTATTTCCATTGAATCAATTTTTAACTTAAAGAACGAATTCCCCCGCCCCCCTCCCGGCTTTAAATTTTCATATAAATATTTTTGAGTTTTAGTTATCGAGACATGTTTTTATTACTATTCCAAATATTCAAGCATAAAGCAGTTTCTGAGAAAAACGTTTATAACTACCGAACGGAAGGATAGATGGGCGATATTAAAAAGGTTACTTTTTTCCTTTTAATTTTTACAAACCTAAAACTTCTGTGAAGCTTAGTTACATTTTATAATACTGCTAAATTTAAGAGCTAAAGTGTTGTATTATAATTTGGAACAAGCTACCTATATAATAACATATTTTTTTCTTCTTCCACGATTATTAGAGACGGTGATCGATTCTAGAGTAAAATAATCTACTATTCTATTTAAGAAGTAATCATCATCTAAAGCCGAGGAAGATGTAGTTTTACGTCAAAGTGGCAAAGATTTGCAGTTACTTTTTATCAGTTAAATGGTATTATTTATTTGATAACATAATTACAAAAACACATAATTATGTTTCATAGGAATAAAAACAGCAGAATACGTTAAAATGAAGTTAAGTTGAATAGACAATTACATGAGGTTCTTGAAAATAAATAGGGGATGTTTAATTACTTTTATCTGTGATCTTTATATCATAATCAGTTTATACTTGCGTACTTAAAATTCTTTGCAATGTTACTTTGCAGCAAAATACACCAGCAAAAGCTCTCGGCATAATCAAACTCATCCATTTGCGATTTAAATAAAATAGGTAAAGCTATCGGAATACAGCAAAGGACGGCTGTGGGTATACTGCGAGCTCAGCCCTGTGAAAGTTGAAATATTATCAAAGCTACGAAGGGATATCATAGAGGCGCAACACGTGTGATGCGAGTAATCACACGTCTCATCTCATTTTCAGAAGCAACAAGCACGGAAAAACGTTGATTTTGCTAGGGGTTGTTTTGCGATTTTTATAACATGTAAATTATGATGTATTGTGAGTGTAATGTTTGTAACGTCTGCTTCAACTTGTATCAAATGTGAAGTATTATAAAATGTGTTTGAAAATTGCATATGCTATAATGTGATTTAGAAATATACTGAAAATTTACTGAATACAATTTACTGAAAATAAGTACCAAAGGAATATGGAAGATGAAAATATAAATAGCTTAAATAATTGAATTGGAAACATGAAAGTTTTCAAAGTGTTGCCTAATCAATTTATAATTAAATACGAAGATAAATTACCAATAACAGCGTTTTTAAGTGTTTTTTTTCAATTTAAATTTCTGTTTAGTATAACGTTGCAATACACCATTTTGTTGCAATTAAACTTTTCTTAGTGATACCCTAATCAAATATGCTTGTGAAATTGTTTTTTTTTAAATTTTTTTTCAAGTATAATAATAATATCACACAATTAACATTTACATAATTTTACGAAAATAAGTGAGTTTTGTCGTCAACGCTTCTTTAACTGGTGACTCTCTGTATACGAAAAGTTGTAAGCAAGAATCGTTGCATTAAAGTAGTTATAAATTAAAACGCTCTTATCGATGAAATAGATGAAATTTGCTGAATTTTTATATATTATTCAAACTATAAAAAATGATCTTTTTATAAAATTTAAAAATGAATTACCTTTTAGTTTGGGTTAAAATTGCTCTCAACAATTATAGTATTAACATTACAGGAAAAATAGATATTTCACCGCCCTTCATTTTATTTAAAAGAAAAACGCAAAAACATTGTTTTTACAGACTTAACAGTTTGTTATGTTATGTTGCATGTTTAATTATGATGTATTAAAAGTTTGGAAAAAAAAATAAAATATATATTTCAATGAACAATTTTATAATAATTTTTAGGTCTTAATTTCACACGAAAACTATCTTGATGAACTATTTCGTATTAAATATGGCGTTTTATTTATATTTTTCGCCTTTCCATAGAATTTTACCGCAATTGATGTAAACCTGAAAGAGCTATGATGCACTTACACAGACGGACATATGGATAGATTGGTTTCGCTCCAATCATATGACCAAGTAACTCTATAATGATGTTAAAAGAACTAATTTAAAGGATTCGTTGCAAAAAATAATTGATTAAAAGGTTAGAGTCATCGCTCTATTATTTCAACGTTGACCGGCGGGGGGTGGCGTCGAAGCGTCAACTTTCGACTTAGCTCTTCGGTAAAATTGTTTTTACGGTGAGAGTTGTTGCACTGGTGAGCTATTTCGCTTCGAACATATTGCTTTATGTCTCGCATATTCCATACATAGAGATAGACTCGTGTGCATAATAAGGCGGAACGTAAACACAAATTCTTAGTGGCACAAAAAGGTGCACGGTTGACTTTTTGGAATGCTATATTCTTTAAGATTACGTTGACAAAATACATCACTTTCATTAATAAGAAAAACGTGTTTGCAATGACAACTCTTTATTCAAATACAGGCTGTCTTAAAAAAAGACCATGGATAAACCATATTTGGTTTATTTTATGTAAAATTCTTATATTAAATAAATTTTGAGGAACAACATAAATATTTTTATATTTTCTGATCGTGTTTGTTGACTTGTTTTGCTAGTGTTTTGCTACCTGTCATAAAGATTGACCAGCCTTACCTCTCGAACACAAACAATTTGTATCCAATGTGTCTTATGTGATTTTTATATGATAACTATAATGACAATTATCATTTAACAGACTTTCAATAAAAAAAAAAACTATATCAATGTGAATTATTTTACGAATGAGGACACCTTTAACTTATTTAAAGTGTTAATATATTTTAAAAATAAATAATTTTCGTTAAACATTTAATATCTTATTTATTCCTAATTAGCTGCAGTCGATTAGACATTAAGACCGTTAAATAAATAAATAAAAGACACAGTGTATTTAATATTACCAAAATAAAACTATATCGATGTAAATAATTTTCCGAATCAAGTTCCCTATAACTTTTTAAGCTTTTTCATCATCCGAGTCGAACTCACTTCTTAGAATATTTAACACATTTTAAAGGGAAACATTTTTCGTAATCCATTTAATTTCTTCATATCTTATTTATTCCTAATTAGCTGAAGTCAATTAGACATTAAAACCATTATATAAATAAATAAATGTCACAATGTACTTAATCAAAACAAAATTACAAAAATATTCACGACTGCTTGTAATATTATTGCTTTATAAATATTTGGGGCAAAATTTTATTTTCACCTAAATGATAAAATGAAATGGGAAAATAATCACAGTCGAATATTTTGTTAACTATACCGACAAATATACGGAATCGGCGTAATTTTTTAAATGAGATTTCCTTTTTTAACCGAACAAAATTAGATAGTAGCTAAGCATATAAAATGAAACACGGTTTATGCCTTAAGGGATTAAAGTTGTTTTGAATTCTATACTGTAATAATAATCGAGTTGAGTACAAAGTTATCAAAGCCACGACGAATACTGCATTGGCGCGACACGTGAAGATATGTGTTGAGTTTACTAGTTGCTGACGTAAGAAACTTGCGGACAAATTGATATTTTATTGATAGCTGTTACGTGACTTTTGTTGCTTGTGAAATTTTGATATATTATTAGGAAAATATTGATACATGAAATATCATTGACAAATTTTCGTTTTTAATAGAAAATGTTTTTACTATCGCACTTTTCCCCATTGTTGTATTGATTTGTCAAAAATGATACCATTGTTAATATTGAATTGTCAAAAATGATACCATTGTTAATATTGATTTGTCAAAAATGATGCCATTGTTAATATTGATTTGTCAAAAATGATACCATTGTTAATATTGATTTGTCAAAAATGATGCCGTTGTTAATATTGATTTGTCAAAAATGATACCATTGTTAATATAGATTTGTCAAAAATGATACCATTGTTAATATTGATTTGTCAAAAATGATACCATTGTCATATTGATTTGTCAAAAATGATACCATTGTTAATATTGATTTGTCAAAAAAGATACCATTGTTATATTGATTTGTCAAAAATGATACCATTGTTAATATTGATTTGAAAAAAATGATACCATTGTTAATGTTGATTTGTCAATCATTTATTAAATATATTATGTAGAAGTAATATTTCCCAGAGTATAGCGAAAAATATATTTTTGTCCTTTATGGACGGAAGCCCGTTTGTCACAATCTTATTATTTCTATACTTATCGATTTATGTATATCTTATTGGGATAAATCAGTCATACCGGAATCAATTTATCATACGGGAACCTGAATTAGTATATATGTATGTATATATATATATATATATATATATATATATATATATATATATATACACACACACACACACACACACACACACACACATATATATATATATATATATATATATATGTATATATATTTGTAAGTATATAGCAGTTTTTCTCAGAAAATACTTGACGTAGAAACTTGAAAATATGTTAAACAACAAATACGTCAATGGTAATACTCAAAAATATTGAAGTGCCAATTTTATGGTGGCCTTGGGGAGGACCAAATTAAGTACTCGAATTTTTTTAAAATTCCATATGCGGCATTGGGTTTCATCTGAAAATACTAGTTATGAGAATCCTAAAAACATTTTTGTCTTGATTTTATAATATATCTTTAGAGATGTACTAAAGATATGCATACAAAATTTCTGTACCCTCGCCATTTCCAAAATAACTGAATCTAAAATTACACAAAAATAGGGTTTTCCGAAGGTTACGAAAAGTTTGTAAGAAAATTATAAAGATGATTTTAGATTTAGAGTTTTTTAGATTTTAACCATAGTGTACATATACTCCCTTAATCGATTCACATAATTTCAAAAGATGTGATTGGCAGATTCGTATTGTATTTGATTGTGCAATTACGTCAATGTTGTAAAGCTTTGCACTGTTTCAATATTCTGGATTTAAAAATTTATTTTAAGAATTATCATTGAAATTGGTGCATTGGTTATAAAATATAAAGGAAATAACTAACATTATAAAATCAAATTCATCAGTATATTTCATTTCGATGTAAAAATACACCTCTAAAATATATTCAAACTGTTTTATTACCTTTTCTTTATGAAAATTCTCATGAACCTGTTATATGGATTTAAAAAATTATCCTTTCATTGTTCACAATTAAATGAAACTACGTGATGTAGTATTATATCTAATTGAATTTCTTTACCACGACCTAGGTTTCGTTGTATTACAACATCTTCAGGTGGGCTAATCTTTGCTAATAGCCCACCTGAAGATGTTGTAATACAACGAAACCTGGGTCGTGGTAATGAATTGAAATAAAGCAGAAATAATATTACATCACGTAGTTTCATTTAATTGCCAATGATGAATTTCTACAAAATTACCGCCAAATATATTCAATATCCTTTCATTATTAACAATTTAACCTTTAGTTTGTTTCACCTTTAAAAACACAGTAGTTAACATTGCAGGTCTACCAGTTATTATGTCTATCATTCCATCCTTTTTACGTTGATCAGTGTAGGTTGCTGCTGACACATCAACTTCCGGTTGGCATCTCATATAAATGTAAATGGTATTTACATCATCATGAGAGCTGTTGCAATGATGAGCCATTTCGCGTGGGACAAGTTGTTTTATGCTTCGCGCGTTCCGTAAGCTAGCACTGACTCATGTGGATTACGAGGCGGGATGTATACGAGTTGCTTCAAAAAATATTGTACAACTGACATTTTTGGAAAGTTGGTACTTTGTGTATTTACTCATGTGATTTATATATATATGTATATATATATATATATATATATATATATATATATATATATATATATATATATACCGTATTTCAATTATATCTACATTTATATGAATTGCAACCTTTGTCTCTCTGTCTGTCCAATTATACTGCAGTCTTCTGTATGATGTAGACTGCTAATATTTCTAAGACGTATCCTGCGGGAAAGTAAGATGATTGGTGAAGACAGAAAATGCGTTGGTTGGGTCGTGAGAAGAAGTCATCCTGTAACTAAACATCATACTTTCTAGCTGCGAAAAATATCTGATATTTAAATCAATTGTTACTGTTAACCGTCTTGTAATTAATTGTACCAACGACGTCGCTATTGTACGCCTGCTGCAATGTTATCATTCTTAATATTGATTTGTCTATCATTTATTGAATATATTATGTAGAAGTAATTTTTCTGCAGGAAATTATGTAGTAACCAAATATAATTAAACATTATATTTGGGTTCCAAATTGATTAAACGGATTGAGATTCCGAATACCTGTTCTGTTCCCAAATGAATGTTCGAATTAAAATCACTTACACAAAAGCGGTTGAAATTTTAAAAAATATTTAATAATTTCAAACTTACCCATATTTACATCCTTTGTATAGATTTAATTCCATCTGTTCAATTATTTTAAGTTCAAAAGTGAATGCAAAACTTTTCATAAAATTAAAAACAGATATCTAATATATGTTAAAAAGAAATATTTAAAAATTTTAATTTAACTCATACCACCAAAAGTATATTTGATACATTTTCTTCCAGAGTGTCATTGGCCTTGAATTTTTTAGAACTAAAATCGTAGCAATCAATTTTATGGCGTCTAGATAATAAATTACTAACCGTTTTAGCGTTATAAAAAAAAAAACAACATAAGTTTTAATTTACGTTCCAGGAATTTTAGTGACAGAGTATATATTATTGCCACAAAAAATTTTAAACTTTTCAAGATATACGACATTGTAATAGTAATAAAAAATACTGGAAAAACTAACTGAAACACGATTGAGGCTAAAATATATCAAATTTTAGCAATCTAAGCATAGAAACCATAAAACTATTGGGAGACAAAATGGACCACGGTATCAAAGTGTTGAAAATTGATATGATCTCAGAAACTTTCATAATTAAAACTGTTATTAATTTAAAATAACAATATCAAAATAAATATTGAAATAATTAATTTCTTTCAATTAGGAAAACAAATTATTCGAAAATGTAATATGCGTTTGAACTCAAAATGTAACCGCAATTTGTAGAAAATATTTTTAGTTTAGTTTAAAAGGTACCTATCTATCGGATTTTTCTCTCGAGAGAGGTCAAAGTTCGTTTTATCTTCATGTGTTACCACCTTTTTCTGTAAAAAGTTTATACAGTATTACAACAAAAGCTTTCTATATAATAAGATCTTTTAAGTTTCCGTTATCCCGACCATGTCATACGATAACTCGAGTTGATAATGAAATTAGAGGCGAATAGAAGGGACTTCATAAGCTAAAATATCATAGGATAATTTGAATGCTTATTTATGTTTGTATTTGTTTGTGTGCATGAAATTTGTTTCTGACTTAATAAAATATTCTAATACAGAATTAACGAACTGGTAAGTAGTTGAATATTGAGCTTTGATTGAAAACCCTAATCGAAAAATACTAATCAGCAAAACGAACTCATGTTAATAAGCTGTTTGTTTGTTTTGTTATATTTAGTTGCACACATTAATGTAACATGTTCCTGAGGTTACTTAAATGTAGCTTAAATAAAATAGAGAGCTTTTAAATGTTCCTTTGCCAATATATCATTGCGTCATTAAATTTTATGTTATGAATGGGGTGTGCCGATTCTAATGTATTTGACATCAAACTTGGGCGTTCGGAGTAATAAATGGAGTCTAATTGTATTTAGATTAATCTTATCTTATATCAATTGTATTTGAATTAATTGTATTTGGATTAATTTAATTATCAATTGTATTGGATTAATTTTTCAATTGTATTTGGATTAATTTAATCTTCTGATGTTACATTTTTTTTAGTAAATAAATTACCTGGGGCGATTTGAATAAAACTGCTTGGCTAGGTTATAATTTTTTTTTGTAATTTGTAATTGTTGGTTTGTTGTACTTAATGTGTATAGCTGAAGCATTTAAAGCCTTGGACACTTAGGCGCCACGTTATTTGGCACACTCATCAGTGCGACCAGAGTGAGTTTTTCTTTCTGTTCATCGTGTCAAATAAAATTAATTTTTTCAGTAGCACACATTATTTATTGATCAAATATCGTCACCAATAGACCTCAGTTTATGACAACCTGTTTCGAGAGTAATATTATTCCGTTTTGGTTTTTAATATATCGAAATTATTAATAAAATATATTTTATTTGATAAAGTGACAAAATGTATAAAGAATTTCTCATGTATATACATATATATATATATATATATATATACATATATATATATATGTATATATGTATATATATATATATATATATATATGTATGTATATATGTATATATATATATATATATATATATATATATATATATATATATATATATATATATATATATACATATATATTTAAGTTAAAAATTGGTTCAGGTTAAATTTGAATTTTGAGACCATTAAATTTCAAATTATAAATTTATTTATAGTCTATACCATTCACTTGTGGACAAATTTAGTTTTTTTATATATGATGGTATATTTAAGATTTTTTTTATTTTCAATAATTTATCTTCGTGGTCGTCTATAATTATTTTGGCATTAAATTTCCCGAAAATTTAAATAAATTATAATGTGATTTTGCTTGTACTTCCATTTTATACTAAATGAAGTATTCAATATAAAATAATACCAACATAATAATAAATACATAACAAAATATTGAGTGAGAAATCTTGTCGTTTAATACAAACAAGAATTTTTGAACATCAATGTCACGAGCCGTATTTAGACGACATAAAATGAAAAGGAAGAAAATATGAAAACTAATTGAAAATAGCGTAAATATAGAACTTACTATGTAAAATATCCTAAGTTTATGGAATATTATTTTCTCATTTATTTAGAAATGAGAATGGAAACCTGAGATGGTTTTCTCGTGTAATTACCTAAAGGTTTACTTTCTTTACCGAGAAAACTTGAAGTGAAACTATAAACGATAAAAGGCCATTTAAAAATTTTGATATTGACGTTTTATCATCGAATCTCGTTACGAGGTTAAATGACTAACGTCAATACATTTTAGTCTGATAACCCAGATTTTTGCCCGTATCCGTAATATAATCAATTATGATTTAACTTTTTTAAGTTTTTGGAAATATTTTCATTATATTGTGAGTTTCACACATAAAACAATTATTATTAATAAGATTCAAAAAGGAACATTTTTTTACCAATTCTGCACGCTCTGAATTAAAAAGTTGGGCATATTTTCGCTTGCGCCTTTTACTGAACGTGTCTAGGGTTAATTTTATTTTTATACAGTTTGAATCATAGTCAGGTAAGTTTCTATCTCTTTCACTCGTGAATAAATGCGTTTATAGAAGATGCCAATTTACACAGATTTATACAGTTTATATCACAGCAAAACAATTTTTTGTCTCCTTCACTTGTAGGTAAATGCATTCACAGAGGATACAAATTTATATAGCTTTTACAGAATTTTGTATTAAAGCAAGATATTTTTTTGTATCCGACGCTTGTAGGTAAATACATTCACAGAGGATACAAATTTACACAGCTTTTACAGAATTTATATCACAGTAAGGTAATTTTTTGTCTACTTCACTTGTAGGTAAATGCATTCACATAGGATACAAAGTTATATAGCTTTTACAGAATTTATATCACAGCATGGTAACTTTTTGTCTCTGACATTTCTAGGTAAATGCATTCACAGAGGATGCAAATTTACACACCTTTTAAACATTTTGAATCACAGCCAGGTAAGTATTTGTTTCCTTCACTTGTAGGTAAAGGCATTCATAGAGGACGCAAATATAGACAGTTTTTATAAAGTTTGTGTCACAGTTAGGTAATTTGTCTCCGTCACTTGTAGGTAAATACATTTATAAGGATGGAAATGCTCAGTAATTATATAACAGAAAGAGACAAGGAAAATAACTAAACCCCTCGAGTGTAAATTTCAAAATAGTCTGTAATCAGAATTTTAATTTCGATATTACCCTTGGATTTGGAGAAAAATAATAAAAAAATTAAATAGTTTTGAACAACAAAAATAGGATTTTAATATTGAAATTTTTTTTTTGTGTCTCTAAATATACGGGCGAAATATTCTAGATTTTTCAGAATTTTCATACATAAATGTAATGTTATATAAACTTATTACATCTTCAATATTTTTTATTTCATTATCTTTTAATGCCACACAGAGGAATTTAATCAATTTTTGATCATTCGTCTGAGCCATCCATTATTTCCCGAGACTCTATCAAATGATACTTATATCAAACGATTTCTTGGAGGACTGTAGAAGACAATCAAATTAACGAAGAGACGCCGAGTTTAAGCATTCTCTATCTATCCCGCTTTTCCAAATGAAAATAGATGGAATGCGATTTTATTTTTTCACAAATTTTGAGTTAGCAGACGAAAATTATTATTGTGAATGACAGGCGTGTTATAGAGATTCGAATGATGATATGAATTTGATAGAAGTTCTATTAAAATTTCTTATTGTTTTTGGTGAAATGTATTGTAATGATAATAATTCTTTTAAAAATTGTTATCTTTACTATGACTGTAATGTTTTTGTACAGTAATAAGACAGTGTAACATGTGTATAACAGAATAACCATAGGCCATGCCTTTTGAACGTATACATATATATATTTGTGCAAATAAATGGACTAAATTTTAGTGTCCATTGTTACCGTTTGCTCAAGGAATATTACAGAATTTAAAAGAATTCATTATAAAACAGAGTATTCCTGGAAAGTGTACATTATTTGTGCGAACTATATATAAAGTATAACCAAATAGGTTTAGCTCGTGAGCAGTACTCGCCTAAACATCAAAATATCTTGCATTTATTTTTACCTTTAAAGGTTTGACCGTTCACAATCGGGGTCACCGTTTTATCATTTTCACGTTGACCGGCGCGCGGCGACAACAACGCATCAACTTTCGACTTATCTCTTCGATAAAACGTTTTTACGTTGTTACGGCGAGAGCTGTTGCACTGATGAGCTATTTCGCGTCGAACAGATCGCTTTATGCCTCGCACGTCCCATGCAAAGGGAACGACTCCTGTGGATAAAGAGGTGGGAGATAAACACAAGTTGCTTCGCGGACGAAAAAGTTGTACAGCTAACATTTTCGGAAGGTTTACGTTTTTACGCTTCTTTGAGTTTACGTTGCTTTATGTTTGTTTGTAAGTGTAATTCCAGTATGTTCAGATAAAAAAACATATTAATACTTTTTTCATTTATATTGTTTATTTCATCTTCATATTTAACTTTCATTGTGTTACCACAATTTGTTAACAGATTCGAATTTCCACATTTGGCCAGGATTATATATTGTCTCTTAATAAAAACGCGTTTTGTGAGAGACTCTAAATAATAACACACATTTTATGTCAAGTTCATACGTAAAGAAAAAATTGAGAATTAGCATATTTGTAATCATTTTTATTACTTCTGATCACGTTTATTGACTCGGTTTAAGCACTAGCCTAGTTGCCTCCTGAGTAAGGAATGACTTAAACGCGGGATATAGCTTATATAACATAACAAGCATTATAATTTAGTTTTCAAAAATATCTTGCTGTTTTTGATACATTCATACAATATTTAATAACGAAACTCTTTACTTTCCACCTGTTATGACCGATATTTTATTTTATTTCTTTAATTGAATTCCAATTATCTTTAAGAAATACAAGTTATTACAGTAAACTTATTTTTAAAACAAATATTTTGCACTACCTTTTAACCTTAGTCTGCCCTTTAGACCGCCCCTTGTCGATAATAAGTCTAGACGAATAAAATTTATTTTGTGAGACAAACATCGATGATCTTAAGGTATAATTGAGTTTATGTTTGTCAACAAAATTCAAAGTTGTGGACAGAACCAGTTAACGGTTCAAGCACTCAATTTAAATGAAAACCGTGTAATAAAAACAAGACAATTTTTCTTATCGTCAAGAAATTTTTCCTAATATTGAGTGTGGTGAAAACTTAAAGAAGTTAGGTTTATTTTACTAGTGGCCTTGTTATTCATGTGCTGAGCTGATGTGCTGAGTCACTGGTACTGGAGGGGGCAACTCTATTCATTGCTTCCTTTCCCCACTGCTTATGTTTTACTTTTAGTTAGGATGTAATTTTTGAACATGTGACACGAAAATACATTTATTATAATTCTAGTACTTTATCTTTTCAAGTAAATTAAATTTTTAATTTTTCCACTTAAAAATTTATGAATTAATAATATATTTTTTTTCGTCATTAATAATCCTGTATTAAATATGCTATAACAGAAATTCCAGCGTGTTACTGAATTTAGATTATAGAAACAATGGAAGATAATGAAAGAATGCTGCATCACTGGATCTGATCAATATTTGGGTCAAGATTGGCAAGTGAAAAAAAAATTTACAACCATTTTTATATTTGAGAAAGAATAACGAAGTAAGACTCATCTCCTAAATTTAATAAATTTTCTCGTATATTTTCATCGATTAGTATTATTGTTGAACATTATATTCACGGATGTTTATTGTGAAAACTTAAAAATCCTTATGTAAATAAATTATACTGCTGGCAAATATATGTATATATATATATATATATATACATATATATATATATATATATATATATATATATATATATATATATTTAGTCGTCAAACTTCCTTTGACACTGTACCCTTTTCGTTTATAATTTATTAGTTACAAGGGTAATAATTTATAATTGCTTAAATTTAAGGTGTACTTGCCGATTTCGACGAGGCGGGGTATTCTGGCGGAGGTGAGGAGAGAGTAGAGGATTCCTTAAAAGTACCTTACCATGGCGGTACTAATAAGGGGCGGTCTTGATTTTCCTTTATCACGTGGAAAAATGTTGAAGGTAGAAAGGCAAAGTGTAATGTTATACTTATTTGCTTTCACGTCATCATATTATTTATTTATATCAGACACGTCATAGACCATGATCTTCGCTCTCGTACACATGTAGTTTACATCAATCGTGTCTCACGTGACATTTTTATTCGAAATACTTACATGATAACCACAGAGTTTTATAACCATTCAATAGATTTTTAAAAGTAAAGAAACGTAATAATGTAATTGAGTTTATGTCTATTTTATCTTTTAACGTTTAATGTAATTGATTTTCCGAATCAAGTTCTCATCCCTCATAAACCAAACCAACATTTTACTTTTTAAGTGTACGTGTTTTAAAATAAATATTTTTCGTGGAACATTTAATGTCTTTATATCTTATTTGTTCCTAGTGAGCTGGTATGAATCCAATTTTAAAATCATTAAATAAATAAAACTATAAAATATTCAAGATATCTTTTAATTGTTTTGCTCCAGAAATTTCTAGGACAGCAATAATTCATGTCTTAGTTATGAAAGTAAATTATAACTGAATTTTATTTTCTTGTAAACTATAATTAACATTAAGCAGTAAAGGTACTGATTAGGGGTATTATTTCAGGTATATAATTATTTCCTTCTTTGCCGGAAAAAATTGAATCAATAAGTTACCAAAATAGAATATTTTCAATTGTTAGCTTATTGATTAATTTCCTTCGGCAAAGGATGATATTTTTAATTAATGCCATGGATTTATGCCTTAAGGTGTTAAAATTATTTTGAATTCTATACTGCGATACTGATCGAGTTGAGTACAAAAAGTTATCCAAGCCGCGACGAATACTACATTGGCGCGACACGTGAAATAATCGCACGTGAAGATACGAGTATGTGCTGAGTTTACTTGTTGCTGACGTAAGAAACCTACGGACAAAGGGATAATTTTATTGACAGTTGTTACGTGACTTTCGTTACTTGTGAATTTTTTATGAATTGAACAGATGAAAAGCTTTGTAAAAGTTTCTTTTTTAATTTCAGGTTATTATAATACAAAATATTTTGACTATACTTGTTCATTTTTAGGGTCCCTTAGTGAAAAGAGGAACTTCCGTTACAGACATAAATCCATTTTCTACAGTCCCATTGTTTCTGCAATTTTAGGTCTACCGTATGTATATGGAATATTGAAGTTTTGCAGTTTAGATCTATGTATATGAAATATTTCAAGAAGATACTTCTGTTGGAAATTTCAATTGGTATATAAGAAAAAGTTTAAAAATGTTGAATTTTCCATTCACATAAAATGGGAGGGAAATTTTAAATCCCCGTTTCCAATATATTAAGCCCCAAAATGAGGATGGGTTAGTTATAAGGGTCACAAAAAATATTTTTTCTTAATTTTTGGCAAAAAAAATTAATATATATATATATATATATATATATGTTATATATATATATATATATATATATATATATATACATATATATATATATATATATATATATATATATATATGTAAATGTATATATATATCCCTCTATTAATTATATTAAATATACATCGCGCTATGAACCAAACAGTGTAATTTCACTCCAATTGAAGTAAGGAACTCTCGGCCAGATTCGAACGGGCGAACGAGCGTTCAGATTCGTGGTCAGTTATATTCAACAACGGATTTGAGTAAACTAAAAAAATACTAGATATTTTTGAGTTCATTATAATTTTTCATTCGAATTGGTTCGATCTACCTGCATCAAATTATTTTAAAAGGCAGACAGCCACGATATATCTCGGTTCCGACACCGATTTGACTGGTATTTTAAAAATTTTCATTTCCACTATTGTAGGATTTATTAATAACTTTTCTATGTAGGAATTGGCTAGTAATACAATAGATTATGAAATTAGGTTAATATTGTAAAACGTTTTATCGTTTTTTAACAATATTTTAAAATAATACTTGAAATTGGTGAATATAACGTTCATAACAGAAGTTACTAGTCTAGTTACTATGTGAGTAATGAACACCAAATGTGTGAGATAAGTCTAATATAACATGACTAAAATTATATTAAAATCGATAATAACCATGACTAGAAATATAAAAAGTTCTTAATTTAGACATTAATATTTAAGAATAACAATTATTGGCATCACAACCTTCACTATTGGTACTTTAATTAATTTACTTGATTGATTTCCAATTCGCTTCTACAATTAAGAATTACAAGTTATTACGGTTAATATATTTTTTCTACAAAAATTTCACCCTAGTTTACAGGGTTCGTTTGCTCTTCTTATTTGGACTGTCTCGTGTTGATAATAAAACTAGACGAATGGAAGTTGCTTTCAGCGGGTCAAAATTTTATTACCTTAACGTTTAATGGCGTTTATATTTGTTTCTTAAAGCAATTCAACATTCATGACAGAACTAGTTAACTGTTCAGACATTAATTTAACTAAGATCTTGTTATTAAAAGTTGAAAGGTTAATAAAAGAAAAAGAAAATCGTGTAACAAAAATAAGAAAATACTTCTTATTTTATTAATATATGAAGATGGATATACGATTTGCTATTATTAAGAGCATTTCAATAACTGAAACGACTTAGATTTACTTTACTGATGATATACTGTTCACTGATGCGCTGCGTCACTGGTAGTAAAGGGTGCAACTCTACTTACCACCAGCTTTTCTCACTAGTGATATGTTTATTTTTTTGGTACGGTGGAATGTTTCCTACATGAACTTACATCACCATAACAAAGAAGTTTCACTTCTACAATGACCTTTCTTATTTTCACAATAATTCCAAGAGTAACACAAAAAATACAAGAAGCTTTTGTTCGTCATTAATAATCTCAATACAGCTAGAGTTCAAATGAGCCGTGACTATAGAAACGATGAAAGAGAAGGAAACAATGCTAGATCGCTTCATCTGACAAAATTTGGACTAAAATTGGAAGATGGGAAAGATATTTTCCTTCTTCTAATCTTAGGAAGGTTTCGTTGTATGACGATAATCTCATAATCTTAGGAAGGTTTCGTTGTATGACGATAATCTCATAATCTTAGGAAGGTTTCGTTGTATGACGATAATCTCATAATCTTAGGAAGGTTTCGTTGTACGACGATAATCTCATAATCTTAGGAAGGTTTCGTTGTATGACGATAATCTCATAATCTTAGGAAGGTTTCGTTACATTGATCGTGGTTTCGTTGTATGGCAACATCTTGAGGTGGGCAATTTGTAAAGATAACCTCTTATCATACGAGTAAACTTAGGTCGTGGTAAAGAATTTAAATAAAGTAGAGATCATACTATCATCACGTAGTTTCATTTTTGAAAAATGAAACAATTATTTATTTTTCAAATAATTTTATTTTTCAAACATTCAGTTTTGAAAAATAAAATTATGATAAATTTCTACAAAATAAACGCCAAATGTATTCAAAATTTCTCTCATTCGTAGAGCTTAAAGGATTTCGATGAAATTATATATATATATATATATATATATATATATATATATTTATATATATTCTGCTTTATAAGATAGT